>CM042684.1:474885649-476085649 GCA_023614405.1 Avena insularis
TCAGTGCACTCAATTCGGTTAGTCCATCTGGACCTATGCCATAGGTCTCATCAATCTACAGACCACCAAGATTAAATACTAGTTGTAGTGGGTTAGGATTATTAGATATAAAGTCATACCCTAGTATATATACATGCTACATAAGCAATTTTCCTCTATCTCTCACTCTTTGCATCTCCCATGCAATGCATTGCACCTACCAACTATAACCTGCCCAACCCATGATAGTGCTGAGGAGACGTGGGTATTGGTCTCGTCCTCCCTCACCCACAACTAATGGATGAGGTAAGATGGCAGTGGATGCTGCCTCTCACAGCAGCGAGTCCGTCCTGCCATATCCCTCCTGGACATGCTTCATTGCTGATTTGTGTCCCTCCTGGACACGATCTGTTATTGTGCCATCTCCCTGCTGTGTGTGGCGTGCATGGGCTTTGTACATGATGCCGTGCATGACAAACAAGAGTATCACGAGTATTGCCTGTGCCAAGGCCTTGGCAGCCACACATAGTAAGCTTTTAGCTCTGAGCATTGTTCTATAAAAAATTAGTGAGTCTTACATTCAACAAAATCATACAAAGCAACGATATGTCGATATCTAACAAAGAACAAGTGTCATGGCAAGGTAAAGATAGAATATTAGAATGGGGAGTGGTTTTAGGGATACCAAACATAGCAGGAGATAGGCTTTACGTAGGAGTAACATGGTACTTGATAATGCTTCTGCTGAACTACTTATACCTACTAGTCCGCAAGGCACAAGCACTAGATACTAGACAATCAATCCAAATTACTGAGCAAGCATAACAAAAGACTGGCAACATATGTGCTCAGGGGCATCTGCAGATTAGCACTTTTTGTTTTTCGAAGAGTGCACTCTGGCTTTGAAGCAATGTCAAATAGAGTATCCAAACAACATACTAGTTTCTTCAAACTCGTACCTCCTCCAACATCCATATAGTTGTTCAGCACTTTGACAATTCCAGTTACTGTTACAACCTCACCAGGGATGCAACAATCTACAAGATCTTCTGTAAGCTCGCATTCTATAGTTCGTGGAACTCGGCCTTCTTCGCGGTTTTCAGCACTAGCAAGCTCCTGTATCCTGGATTGAAAATAAGAAAAGCAGATTTTAGTGCTACAAGTAGAGAATGACGCAGATGGTCTATTTATCACTTGCCTTATTTTCTGAAAATCTATCAACTTGGCAGTAGATCTCACTGGGGTGAAGGTTCTACCCTTGCAACCCTGAATTACGCAGGATACTGGAGGTGAAAATTTCCCATCAGAGAACACACGGTGGATGGTTGTAGCACACTTCACGCAGTGGAAATCCAGCTCCAGAACTAGAGGCTTCACAGTACTGACTTTTACAACAGTACCACGCACTGTCACCAGTTTCTCTGTGAGGTGAAACAAGTCAGTACTTCATTTAGATGCAGAAGGACATACAAAATACAAGGATAGACATAAATTCTTTACTGATATAGGCCGCTTTCAAATTCTTCAAAGTAATTATTGTCTCCGTGTGGTTGTAAAGCCTGATATTGACCTTTTCTGTATCGTTCACACTCCCACCTGAGAAATTATACTGAAAAGAACATCAAGGGACAAAGTGCAGTGAGTGAAAATGAAGCACGACTGGTAACACTAACAAATTTTAGCATGAAAAGAATCATCAACCAGATGAACTGCAGCTCCCATGCAAATCAAGGCTTCTTTAGGACTTTTCTTGAGAGCATCTAAGAGATTGGTGCCGTCGCACAAGCTCTTAAGCTGCTGGAAATCAATTGGAAGGAAGAAGATAACACCATCATCTTCTACCTGTGAATGTAATTATAAGTTCCAACCACATGAACAAAAGCAGGGTACATTTGTCCATTTCATGAAACCGGAAAAATTGTTCCATGACTAAATGTGTGCATTGTAATGATAAAAGCACATTATGAATACATGTATTTAAACATGCTCCATGTGAATAGTAAGTTAGTTTCTACTAGTTTCTGCTCGGCTTGCTCTTTTCTCTAGTTGCTGCTTGACTTGCACTTTTCACTAGTTTCTGTTTGGGTTTCATATCTAGCCTACCCAAACTTGCTTGGGACAAAAGGCTTGGTGGTGGTTGTTGTTGTTATTGTTGTAAACATGCTCCATGTGAATAGAAAGTTAGTGTGCAACTACATGATACTATGGTCCCTTTCTATTGGAACCTTGCATCATGCTTTGGATAGTTATAGGCTTATAGCAGCATCATATTACGAGCAAGAGTATCAAACTTATTCACAAAATTACGAGCTCATTTCCCTTCTTTTTTTCTAAGAAGAGATTATTCCCTCCCCTGATTACATATCTGTGAGTATCTACTTCATCTACCAGGAACCAACCGCCCGTTGGGACCATAGTATTGGAGAATGTGAACCCGAATTCTGCCCCAGATTTTGGGATCGAACTAAATCAGGTAAGCAAAAACTTAATCAAAAAATAATTAGCACACGTGTATCACCCTAAGTTCCTAAAAATTAGAAGCCAAAGTCAACAAACACACATTCTACTAAGGATGGCACCCAAATTAAACAGCTAGCATTGTCGATCTTAGGAGCTAAAATAGTCGGGACCAAACAGACATTAGTCACGAGCCTGCAAGCATTTTATCCATCAGTTCCAATGTTAGCTCATTAGCTGTCATTCCCGTTACATTTTCAGCTAACCGATCAGCCAATTCGGCAAAACCCTAGGCATTCCCCGGGGTAGCACAACCGATATCACCCACGAACCGAGCGAGTGTCGCGTCGCACCCGACCAGAGTAAGCAACCCTAGAAATAGAATCGCATGGCCGTGACAAGTGACAGAAATGAGGCGCTATGAGGGGAATAGAGGCCCATGCTTACTCGTGGGAGGAACTCGCTCCTCTCCTTCAGCTCCAGGACCTTAATCAGGTCGCCGACGAGTTTTGCCCTGGGGTCGTCCGCCGAGGAGGGCTCGGTTTCCCCGGGGAAGTATCTCGGCCAGACCTCCATGAGCTCCGCCGAGGCGGCGTTCTTGGGGCGGTAGCCCGACCGGTCCTTCTGGATGTCGGCGTACATTGCGGGGGTCCCGGAGGGTTTAGCTTCTCCGACGAATTGGGCGGGGGGGGGGCGGTGGCTGTGGCGGCGAGAGGCGGGCGGAACGAAAATTTTAGCGGGCTTTTGCGCCGCGTTCGTGGGGAAGGGAGGTGATGACACCGAGACACCGAGGTCGAGGTGGTGGTTCAGACTCCAGCGACAGATTTTATCACTTTACTGGGGTCTTTTTTATCACCGAACCACAACCTTATTTTTTTTCCACAAAACACCAACCTTTATGGTAATCTTTTGTGTAGAACACAGAATACTTATTAAGTAGTTTGATAACTGATTAGTGCATTTGATAATTTTTATTTAGCTTTGATCGACGTATAAATGTAGTCCCTTTCTAAACTTTATAATTTTAGATTGCTTGCTGCATAGTTATCGGATTGTGCAATTTCATGAAAAGAGCGTGGGAGGAGAAGTTAATTTATTTTTTTCAGGCTGCTATTTCATTTTGCTTGAATTGAAACTGTACTGGACATATTAATAACCACTGTTTATAGCTGTTTAGATTGGAGGATTATGGCGAAGGTTTCTTCCATGGGAGAGATAATGTGCAATGTGATTGATTGGCAGGTCGAATCATTTGACATTTTGGGTATTAAACACACTAGTCTGGTTAAAAATTATCAATACTAGTCTGGTTAAAAATTGTTAGACACGTGGTTCATCCTTTGGAAAAATATATTATTTGGTTAAAAATTCTCCGATATGTGGTTCATCTTCTGGTTAAAAATTGTCAGATATTCTTCTGTGCGGTAGTTTATAAATTAAAGGTGTGTTTGGTTGCGGAGGTCCATATTTCTCGTTTTTTCTATTTTTTTTCTAACTTGGAACATATTATTCCATTACTCACCAGGCTCAGCACTAACACTGGCCACCGGGACATCAATAAAGTCAGAGAGAGATTCCAGCCATAGCGACCGGATTTTCTCCCTACGTGCACCCTGAGCTGCTAGTTCATGAGGGCAAAAAGAAAACTCAACAGAAACAAAGTTTAAGCGACTAAAAATGCGAGTGTCCCGAAAGAGGATTCCTTCCTCGGGGCTTGGGCCAGTGGGTGCTGCGTGAGGGGAGATTTGGCTTGGGCGAAGTTTGATACTTTGTTTGGTAGCTCATATCTAGTTTTCCTGTAATTTTGGCAAGTTGTTTGGTTAGCAACAAAACTGATTTTATCTCGTTTGATACAAAAACCTGCATGTTTGGTGTCATAGTGTTGTGCTCACCACTTCCCAGAGCCGGTGTTACCACGCAGTAGCAAATAAGCAACAAATCGAACTAGGAGTTGCGAACAAGCAGCAAATTAAACTAGCAGTACCAAATTAGAACCCTATCTGCTAGCAAATATGAGTTCACGATAATGTTACCTAGCTACTAGCAAATGACAGTTCACCATAGTATTATCTAGCTACTACGAATGGACGTTTTACACCTACATCAGGGGTTGTTCATAGAACACAAGGGCAGTACTTCATCGGACCATCTTCTTCACTTCTTTTTCTTCAGATCCCGTAGTTTCCTCTCGTCGTCCACATGTCAAGTGCGCACTGTGGTCTCTTGTTTTTCCAAGAAACACAATCGTTATGGAAAACATCATGGCCGTCGTCAATGTCGTTGTCGTCAGAAACTACATCTTCCTCAGCCGAGAAGTATTCATTGGCGCCAAATTGCAAGATCCAGATGTGCAAAATGATGCAAGAACAAGGTTAACTTGGGTGGGTAAAGAATAGAAAGTCTTATGATCAAGGATCATAAGACTTGTTCTTCAGAGCAGCGAAAACCCTCTCAACCGTGACTCTAAGGTTAGAGTGCCTCATATTGAAAAGTTTTTCGGGAGTCCTTGGATATTTTTAGCAGAGAACTCATTAAGATGGTACCTTGTTGACCTGAAGGGTGGAAGAATTTTAGTCCAGCAAGCATACCCGGCATCTGCTAGGTAGAATTTGTCGTCAGGGAGCTTGAGGCCATCGGGTTGCTAAGGTTTTCATTCAGAATCATCGCATCATGGGCAGATCCTTCCCACCCAGCAAGCACATATGTGAATTTCATGTCGAAATCAACAGCGGCAAGCACATAGCTGGGGTAGTGCTTTGTCCCCCTGTATGCAACATGTTCTTCTTTCGGCACTCTGGACATCACATGAGTACTATCAATTACTCCAATACAATCCTGACGTTACAAAAATGTTAGGCGGCAGTCTAATACAATCATCTCATGAAAAACATGCTATAGGTGCTCACCTTGAAAAAGGGGAACCATCAACCGTTGCCTTGCATCTTCGCGGGGGTTTGACCAGATGGTGGCTTGATCATTTCTCCTCTGAGTTCTCCAACAACATATAGCACCTGATGACAGTACTGGGAAATTGTCTCGGTTGATCTCCTCCATGTATTGTGAATCATTCGGAATCTTTGGTTATGTCCTAGAACATGAAGAAACATAGCCACTTGTTTTTGATAGAGGTGTTGATGTTGTCCTTAAGCAAATCCCTAGACCTAAATGTGTGCACAAGATGGTTAAATGGGTCTCTTCTCATCCTGAGCATGGCGATAGCCTCCACATTGTTGTTGTTGTAGATGTAGTTCAGATTTTCCATTCTCTCTCTATCGTGATACATCAGGGGACCATATTTCATTGCCTCCCTGTTAGTCCTACCAGCCGTTCTTCTTTGGACCAGGAGCATCCATGCCAGAATCATAGCCACAAGGGCAGCTGTCTAGATGATAACCTTCACCCGTTGGTCCTAAACAGAGCGACATTGCATAAGCACTATAGGTACTACCCTAATGTCGAGCTAACTACCTTGGTACTAACGTTGGGGAGGAGGCAAGGTTGCGGTGCTTACCTTCATGGTTGCAGACGTCGAGGACTTGCCGCAGTAGGAGAAGAAGGCGATGGAGAAGTGTGGCGCCCCGCAAAAACCACTACTAGAAAATCGTGTTGTTTTTGTGCATTGCATCGTCATGACCGCATGCTCATGTCATCATGCCACCTTGCATTTGAGCATCGTCGTGTCATTGTGCATTTGTTTGTCTAAAACTATTTTCAAAACGCCTAGTTTTGTTTTCCAATCTTCCCATCTTTATTTCAAATCCAAACCCGGGTCTCCGGAATATTTTGTTTTGTCTACCAACGGTTTACAAAAGCCTTGTTTTAATAAATAAAATATTTAAATTATTTTTAGGAGGCAGCCAGCCAGGCCCGAAAGCCCAGCCGGCCACCTCCAGATAAAAATCCTATCTAACCCAGATCCCCCAAACCCTTTTCTACCTAAACTTAGCCTACCCACCCTTCCTCCACCTCACCCCATCCAATCCCCTTCCTCCACCTCACACAGCCACCTCACCCTTCCAATCAGTGCGCGCCACGTCACCCTCCTGACCCCTTCCCTGTCTCCCAGCTCACACAGCCACACACCCGCCTGGTCCACCCCTGCCCTCTCACACCGCAGCCCACCCCACCCCGTCCTGTCCACCTGGGTCTCACCCGCCCACTCCCGTCGCCCTGGCCCCACTCCCTCACACCTGCAGCACGCCCCGACCACCTCGATTCGCACCCTACCACGCGGACCCCGCCAGCCCCGCGCCCCCCTCTCTCCTCGGTTTCCTCGACCCCGCCTCCAACCTGACGCCCCGCTCGCTTCTCCGTCGCCGCCGACCCCTCCCCCACGCCGGCCTCCTCCTTCCGCCGCTCGGGCTCGCCGTCACGTGCGCCGCTTCCTCCCCGCCGCCATCGTCCGCCACCGCGGGGACCCCGCCCGCGCCGCTCCCGCTCGTCCCCGCCTCTGCAACCACCGGCCGGCGTCGTCCTCTGCCACCAAGCCTCGCCGCCGCCGGCTCCCAGCCGCCTCTCTGCGAGCTCATGGCAGCGTACGCGCCTCTAACCCACGTCGCGCCGCCGCCACTGCCGTTCTCGAAGGCCGCCTGCCTCCTCCGTCGGCCCCCTCGACAGCGCCTCTCGCCGGAGCGCCGCCGCTCGAAGCCCCTGCGTCCTCCGCCGCCTCTACCCGACCCCCTTCGCCGCTCCCACATGCCGATGTTCCTCGCCGTCCCTGTCCGCAAGAGCTGTTGAGCCCGAGGCCATTGGCTTCCTAGAGCAGCTCCGGCCTGGGTCTCCTCTGGCCGACGCACCAGCGCCTTCGCCGTTCCGCACTGGCCACCACCAGGACGTCCTCGACTTCCTGAAGCCGTCATTCGCCTCGAACCTCCCCGGCGACCTGCCTCTGTTCTCTTGCTAAGGGAAGCGTGCATCCTCTGCTTCCTGCACGAGTCATGTTTCTGGTTGTGTTTATGTGTTGACGGTGAGCTCGTGTGTGCTCCAGGCGGGCACTTCAGCTAGTCAGACATGTGTACATCACGCCAATTCCATATCTCTGCGTATGTGCCCTTGTGTTGCCGCCCTAAGAACTGCAAGATCTTCTTCGGAGTCACATTCAGGCTTCCTGAGTGCCCCGAACCCGTACTCTGCTGAGGACCTCGGCAAGTTCTCCTACCCGAAGATTTCCAGACGCCAAGTTCTCCATCCTGGATCCGATGCGCCGGATCGACGAGTTCTCCTTCCCGGACGCCAAGATCTCCCGGCGCCGAGACCCGAGACCGACACCGCCACCCGAGTACTTCGACAAGCACGCCAAGAGCGCCGACACGGATACGACAAGTACTTCACCCCGGACGCCGAGACCCTGAACGACAAGTTCTCCTTCCCAGAAGCATTGGCGCCCGTGCGACAAGATCTACTTCCCAGATCCGAAGACCCCGGTACCCGATCCACTCAAGTTCGCCATCGACGACAAGATCGACCGCTTGGCACCCAAGTTCTCCGTCGCGACACGACAAGTTCTCCATCTTGTATCCGAATCTCACCGTTCCTCGTTGAACCCTGTCGAACCCTGAACCCCCGGAACCCCAAGATCTTCGAACCGCCACATGTGATCCCCTTTTCCGAGACCCCCTATTTTATAATAAATAACATATACTTGTTGCATATTAAACTGTTCATGCATGCATACTTGTCTGTGGTTTGGGGGCATTATGCCGATTCACCTCATAATTAAATATGAAGTGTTTATGCGGGATATCGTTGTCTTATTCCGGACTCCATTTAAATTTGTGTAGCGAACCGATGCCATGCTTCGCCCTGTTAAGTCAACATTTAAATTGCGGGGTAGATAAATAACTAGAACCTATTAATTAATTGTCGGGACCCCGGTTCCGCTTAACATTGCCTAATTGCACCGCATCTGTGCCATGTCATGCATCATACCATAATCATACCGGGTCTTTTGCCGTAGTATTAAATATTGCATCCGGTGTTTCTTCTAGTGTTTGCTTCTTCGCAGACTAGGCCGATGAGTTGATGCGAGTATCGACAAGTTCTCCAGTTATGAATCTCCGGCAGTGTTTCCCAGGCGAGCATCTCTTCCCCTTCTACCTATTTTGCATTTATAGTCTTTACTTCCTCCTATTGATCTATTGCTATCCGTGTCGCGATGCTTTAGTTTCCGTGCACCAGTTATATCCCGTGCAGCCTCTATATTGCCTTGGACACCTCCTATTACCTGTGTTTGGTAGATAGCTGGCCTTGCGAGTCGTAGTCGCTTGCTCAGGTGTGATCTCGTGTTGTCAAGTACCACAGTTGTTGGAATGCTGGAAGATGTTTATGGTGGATATGATCATGACTTTAAATACAACTATTAAAATGCTAGATATAACTAATGCAGAGGCATCGGTGGGCAATAGATGTTATTTGGTTCTTCCACGCTCACTTGTGTCCCGTAGGACCCCGAGTATTTGATACCTGTTCCTTGATTTTTCGCACTATCCACATCCGGGAGGCCTTATGGACCCCCCTGAGCCAGAGCTTGATTCATTTCTATTTCTTGGGGCCACAAACTAGTTTGGGGTTTTATTACTATCCTGTACTTATGCCATGCTTTACTGTTTTATTTAAGATTGTGCGAGGAGCACATGTACTGTTTAGGATCGCGGAGTGTTTTCGCGGTATCGACAAGCCCAGTCACACTTTCGGGTTCCCAGTCGTTTACAGCCATTGACGCAAACCCTGGGTCCGTTCCGGAGCCGGCCAACTTCGTTGCGGGTAGCTTAGTGGGGTGGCCCCCTGAAATATTTCTGAATCTTGTGATCGCTTTGTCGTGAATGCCTCGTTGGGTTTTGAGTTGGTTTTTCCGAGGTTGATCGAGCGTGTGTTGCTATTTGTGCACCCCTGTAGGGTAAAACTTTCTGAAAGCCGTGTCCGCGGTTATGGACGACTTGGAGCACAGTATCTCGATCATAGACAAGCATAACTAAAGTAGTGCTATAAATTTGACTTAATATGTGACTAGTAGTCAGTACAAGTATAACGGAATGGATATTAAAAATGCCAACAACTGGTGGATGTGTGGTGATTTATGTCATACTATACCCGTGTAGTAAGTATTGCAACTCCAATGGAATGTGATAAAAGTGCCAACAACTGCTGGGTTTTGGGATTCCTCAGGACTATTATATCTGACTAGTAAATGTTCCAACTATAACAGAATGGTAATTAAAACTGCCCACTACTTATGCTATCAGGATGACTCATGCTATCTATACCTGATTAGTAATTGTTGCAACTATAACGGAATGAGTAAAATTGCCAACCGTGTGAGTTCCTTGGTCCGACTTCCTCGTTTGGTCTCGAGGGGGAAATACCAGGATGGGTTTGTTTGGTGTTAGCTTCAGTTTGGATCCGAATAGGTCTTTCTTACCCCTCTCTGATAACCGCCAGTTGTATCGAGTCTTTATAGGTTGTTTAGTGTTTAGTGCCGCTGCGCTGCCGCTTCAGCCCACCATACCTATGTAGGCGAGAGCCGCCGAATTCTAGCCTCGCTGTCTTGGCCTCGATCGACGCTCCTCTTTTTCCTTTGCCCTTTGTCGGCACCCCTTTTGTTTTAGCAGGTTTGAGATCGACGTCGTTAGCAGGGTTACCCTTCCGGCTTGGCCTGGGTAGGGTTATGGACGCCATTGGTTATTCTTCAGGGCTCTTAGCCCCATTTGCATCTTGTCCGTAGTCGGACGCTCTATCGTTTCCAAGGTGATTTGGATCTTTGTATTATATATCTGTATTCTTGACTCATGGAGTCGCTGTTGTATATATATCTGTTCTGTGGGTCCCATCGAGGACTGTTGTGTAATGTTATTACTTCGTTTTCCACCCGCACGAAAGTGCCTGGTGGGCGTCCTTGAATCGTTTCTATGCGGATTTGGCGGGAAGCGCTAAAACTTGCATAGGGCCGATTCGAGGGTGTCCAGTGCCACAAATATGCGAGGCAGCAGCCGGAGTCGGACAAGACGTGTCAGACAGTGCCGGAGTGGACGTAGCATCTGTTATTGGAGATCAAAATCGCTGCCACCGCCGCACAAGAAAAAAATGGGGAGGGATTTGTCTCCTAGCAGGAGATGATAACATAGGAGGGAGGTGAGCCTACGTTTCACTCCATACGGCGCTACAGTTTTTTCAGCTCCTACCATCTCCCCGCGCATGCCATTCCTCCCCTTGCGCTCATCGGGGCCTATCCCTGGTGGAAAACGCTCGATCTTGGTGTTCCTCTAGAGGAAAGATGATGGTTGCTTTTTTTGTCTTTGTCTTTCCACGTATGCCGTTGTGTATGATTCTCCTATCTTGCTTCTTGACACGGTTAGTCTCTTACTGTAGCGTCGCGTGTGTTTGCGTCTTCTATTTTTCCACTATTTGAGGTTTTGCCGTCGTATTTCCTCTTGTAGGTTTGCTGGGCGTGTTTCGCCAAATGTTGTGTTGTCGTAGCCTTTGCCTACCACCGACCACTTGACTCTCTTTTTGATGCAGATAAGTATACTTTTTTTCCACTAAGCTATTGCATGTGCTCTGTTGTCGCCAAGTTTTACTAAAGGCTATTCCGTGGACACGCCTCTACCTATATATATTCTTTAGATAAACATATATTTACATCTATATTTGTTATGTTGTCTTTATGTTTTTTTTCAAAAACTATGTGCGCGTTGTTTGTAGGACTTTATGTGCGTATGTCGCCTATATAAGCGCATGTACAACGACTGAGTAGGCAGCATTATTTCTAGGTATTTGCAGTGTTTCGCGTGTTGTTTGCGGTACGTAGTATGGTTTTACTATTTTTTTAATCCATGTTCTTCTTACATGTTTGCGGATACATATAATGTCGTCATCGTCTCTAAACTTTTTTTCTCACAGATGCCTACGTTTAGTTTTCTATCGGAGCTCTAGATCAGAGACATCGACTATTTTGTGGTCGTAAGGGTGTCTCACGCGTGCGATTGTCGAAACGGGGTGTTCGATGAACCGATCGTTCATATGGAAAACATCTTGCTTGACTCAAAGGTAGTGTGCTTCGCTGACTTTAAACGTCATAATTTTTTTCTAGCTTGCCACTAAGTACGACGTTTTTAGGCTGATCAGATCTATGCTAAGATTGGAAAATAAGATGTTAGCAAGCTTAGAGCGAGGTTGACTGAAGGCCGCGTGTAGGCGCTCTGGCGGTTTATGGTCTCAGCACTCCATTTGTCTATTTGTGCTATCAAGTGCGGCCTTATGGTTCATCTCATGCAAGATATTGTCATCGACGAGGTTGCTGAGTATCCTGCTAATATTTCGAAGCTCATATGTGATCTCGTGGCATTCACCGACTTTGGTGTTTTTGTCGGGATGTATCTCGCTTTGTCGGTAAGTACCTGTTTATCTTTATTTCGGTTAGTGTTTTAGGACTTGCTTTTGTGTGACGATATGTTCTTATTCTCACAGATATCATTGGTATTGTTGTCAGCGTTTCCAGTCTCCGAGCGGTTTTTATCGGTGCTGCACGAGCGAGGAAGCCGAAGTGGGGTTAACACGTCAATGCCCGTAATTTATGGACTTGGGTTTGAGGAAGAACGGGGGCTAGAGACTTTGTTGGCTAACACACAAGAAAATCGGAGACACGAAGTTTACCCAGGTTTAGACCCCCGGAGGGAAAACCCTACTCCTACTTGTCTGTTCTTGATTGATGAAGGAATCGAAGGTTTATAATGGTGCCTTGATGGCGATGGAGCGCAGATATAATCTGGCGGGTGTATGTGCTAGGGTTTGTGATGATCCTCCTGAAGGGTTCCGTAGCAGAAAATAAAAAAATTCTATCTACTCGAACATTAATATCAGGATCTATACTATGTAGACATAAGTAACGGAGGAGGGACGGTATTCATACCTTTGAAGACCAAGGCATGCCTTACGCAGGAAGGTGTATATTGATGAAAACGAGCAGCACCCCAAGTGTGGTGCCTCCGAAGTTCGTCACACGTCCGGTGTAGGAGACGTCAACCGGACTCCGATCCAGCCGAGCAGTGGAAGAAGTAGATGCCGGATCGCTAATCACACGACGTTGGTGTGAAGGTAGAGAACTCACCCATGAGATCCTCTCAAATATTACGGAGAAGTCCTCAATGGATGAGAGAGAGAGAATGAGAGGGAATGGGATAATTCCAAAGGGGGAGGGGTGACCCCTATATATAGTGGGAGGGAGCGCACCACCCAAGGGCCAGGCGGTGTGGGAATAAAACCCGCACCCGCCGGCCACCTAGGGGCAGCCGCCGGCCCTAGGTGGGCCCCACTGGGGCGGCCAACCAAGCCCAGGCCGACTGGCCCCCTCTCCCTAGGCGCCATGCCCTATTGAGGCCCATTAGCATTATGAAGCCTTTAATAATAAAATAAAATATATATTTAATATTAATTCTCCAATTGACATTCAAATACACATATTATATTATTCCTTCTCTCTAGAACACCTTTCGGACCCCTTCCGATCTCCATCGGATGTTACCTAGAACTATTTCAGTTTCTCTTTCTCTATTCTCCTACGATACCTTATCTACCCTAAGTGTCCCTACCCTTAAACGTGATATACTTCGGTTCGGAAACACTCCGGACATGATCGAGACTATTCTCACATCAATGATCAACAGAGGGAGCTGGATGGCCATGTGACCACCATGCGTTTCAAGAATATCGCTCGAACTGTGAGATAGTCGTTTTCCGTTCCCTTTGTCATACGATACCTAATTCATTCGAGACTTGATCTTTGGTATCCCCATACCTTAGTTCAGTATCGTTACCAATGAACTTGTTTACTCGTTCTCATGTCGTTGCATTCCATGACCAAGTCACATGCTTGCAAGCTTCATTAATACAACGTCACCGAGATGGTCACACGTATCTATCCGTTACATGGATTAAACAAATCCTGGTCTTGATGTGTACCCCTTTGGAAAATTTGAGTGGCACCTTTTTGATCACCCTTTTACGAGATGATTCTTGATAACCATCTAAGCTTCCTCCAGAATGGTGATTTGCATTACCTCACAGTCAAAGGACCAGGTTACGAGGTTCACTGTGTTTTATTATCAATGGTGAACTTTGTAACTAGATCTCATTTAAGATATAACGGTCAGATGTTTGTCTATCATGTTATTCAACTAATAATATGACCCTATTGCCAATTGGCATAAATGCTCATGATCTTAAAACCCAGACCATCCTCATGACCAATGAACTAGTTCGCTAGAGGTAACTAGAGACACGATTTGTTTACATACCACACGTGTATTAACGTTTCGTTTTAACACAGTTATAGCACAGTATGAAACATATTATGAACATATAGAAAATATATCAAATAATACACTTTATTATTTGCCTCTAGGGCATAACTCCTTCACCTCCTCGTTTCTCCCCTCCAGGCCTTTATACGAGGAGGCCGGGTCTTAGGATATAACCAAGTCGGTTTACAAGTGAGGGTTAACTTTTTAAACTTTCTGTCATAACCACGCAAAATGTCCTCCTTACATATGTTAGGTACGTGGCAGAAGCTTTTTTTACCTTTTGGGACTTTTCTATTTTCTTAAGGATAACACCAATATATTGTGTAGCGGCCACGAAGTAACTGTAGCTCTTTGGGGTGACCAAGCAACCGAGTTCCATGAAGACAAGGTGTTAGTCGCCCGTCGTGCTAGGCTAGTAAGCATCGTTTTTGTTGGCATGGTTGTCACTTCTCAAGGCGAAGGTGTTCTTAGCGGGACAGATGTTTGCAAGTGGTACACCAACTCGGAAGACTATCACGTCATCTCCACGGTGACAAGGTGCACAATCTTTTGTCTCACGTCTCGGTATTATGACCGTGGTCACTGTTTGATTTTGGCTTCTCTTTTCGTGACATAGCTATGTTGAACATTATCGGTGTCGCGCACGTGGCAGATACCTTCACGCTTGATAGAGCACATGACCTTGGCGATAGTTTCACACTATTAATCCATGTAGTCCATCAGTGAGTGCTCTCTTTCTTTTCACACGTCCTTTCTATTCTTCAAATGTTTGGTCGAAGAACAAGCTATATAAGTGCACAGTTACTATTATGAGTCTTCTTAACAAGCGTTGTTGGTGGTTCACCTGGTACGCGTGGTGTCTTTGTGTTTGTCTCCTTCCGGGTGCATATGATATGAAAAAATGTAAGAGATGCCGTAGCAAATGTAGGAAATTCGCTTACGACCTTCATGCTATTTCACGGACAGTTCGGCTGAAGGCAAATTCTTACTAAAGGAGCGTACTGGCGAGGAGGTTGTTGGGAAATCAATCGAGTTTCTACTTAGACATGATCATGGTCCCGAAGTGCCGAGTGAAGTGTTGGCTATGCTTTATAAGAAGCATGCATGTAACGTTGAGATCTTAAGCAGTACTCCGGCGACGGAAAAATGTCTTCAGAGTCAATGGTATCGATGTCTACTCAAACAATAGAACTATGGATACATGCACGGTTAGTCGGACTCTAAGTATACGTGCATCTATTTTTTATTGACGACTTATTTCACCTACGATGAACTTACACTCCTATCGTATATTTTATGCAGTCATGTGAAAGGACTAGTCTCTCAAACTCCGTCTTTCGAGGGTGCTCATAAGGTTAGGGTGTGTGTGTGTTTTCATAGTAGCGAGTGTGTGTACGTGTCCATGAGCGTATGAGTTGTACTGGTTTTAGAAAAAGAAGGTGATGATCGTGCTGGACAACAAGAGTATCACGATGGGTATGCGAGTGTCGTGCACTACGTCGTTCAGTCAACATAGTTTTTTTATGTTTGCTTTTCCATTACCGTTACCATGACTAAGACCTACTATTGTTTCGGTATTTGTGTAACATCTTCTAAGAGATCTAAGCTCCCTATAAATACGGAGCTCAGATTGCTCCACCGTGTTTGTTGGGTTCAACCCCACCTGACAGTGGTTTTTTGTTTCACACATGAGGATCTGAGTCGGTTTGACAGAGTAGAATAGAGGACGTAAGATGGAAACACGGGCACGACAGTACCACTCCTCGCCACACAATAGCACCCACCGCCTTACCCAGACCCCACCTCTCCTCCATCTCCCGCGAGTCTGCGCCGAGGAGCCGGCAGCCACGGCGACGCGCTGGAGCTTGGAGGAGCAGACGATGCCGAAGTTACAGGAGGCCTCCACAACCCTGGCTGTGTGCCGTGCCGCCGACGGGGACATGATGGCATGTTGCAGCGGCGTGGGATGGGACTCCGCCGCATCCAGGGATGGGTCGTGTACCTCGCCACCGCCAAGATCGACAAGGTCTGCATCCGGCCTACCCCACCTTTTTATCTCACAGAACTCGAATTTGGTTAATCGTTATTCTCTGTAATTAGATCAGACCGTTCCTGAAAATTAGATCAGATCTTTCGGGGCTCGAACCTACAATCTCTGAAAATTTGATCAAATTGTTATTTCCCCACCATTCGTTTAATATTTCCTACTTCGTGGGTGCATTGCCCCTAGGTTTGGGCGAGATGTGCGTGCCATTATAGATTTAGGGAAGTAAGTGGGATGAATTTGTTGTGATATGGGTATGTTCTACATGGTATGCCCATTTGTGGTTTGCGCATAGATTTGTTGGATGCTACCAGTAGAGTTAATCTTTGGGCACTTTTTGTTTGCTCATGAAGTAGTAGATTTTTCTTGGGGTTTTATCTCTCGGGCACAAGATTTCAAATCTAGCATCCTCCTTATGCTTGAGTACCATGAATTCGCCATGTCACACATGTGCATGTGGACTAACAACCTTTGGAACTTTAAGCCATGTCATCTTCTAATTAATTAAGCCCAAAAGTGCTCATCCGAACCTATAGGAGTACTCCACATGCTAGCCAAACATAATTTTCAAGATCACTCATGTATTATTTAGGCATGTAGAAATTGGATAATCTCATTCGCATATACAAGAATCTCCCTATGAGTGATGCATTTTCGGTTCATGCTCTATTTTGTGTTGTTGCCCTTTTTCATTTTTTGGCTTCATGGTCCAGTTTCATAGGTAATACTCTAGCTCATCCTAGGTTGCGCCACCGCTATTGCAGCTATACGCCACCCGATGGCGGCTAGGACGAGGAAGGGAGGAGTATCGACGAAGTAGAAGCGGGGATGGGTAAATGGACATCAGGAGAAGAAGGTCAAGTGAGGGAGGGTGGTGGATAAGCGGGGATGTTTTATTGAAACACACTAACGGCGGCTACAGTTGTCTAGCCGTGAAGGCAGCGGCGCATAACCTTACCAAGCTCCATGGCAAGGAGAAGATCATGTTTGTGAGCTCTCTTCCTCTCTCCTACCCTCTCGCTTGTTTGTTATGTTCCCACTTTATGTTTTGGGTTGAGGCCAAAAAATCATGATGCGCCAAGACGTGCTGACGAGTTCCAACTCGTTAACAAAGCTTTGTTGTCTTCGAGGATAAGTTTTCGATAGATATATATCCACCTGTTGCTTGTATCTAATAGATATATCTTGGCGTATAGTTCCCATCATAGATTTTTTTTTGTTTTCTATGCTGCGAACCCAACAGTGGTATCAGAGCCTAATCTATGCGTAGGTGCTTTGGATGGGTAGTACACATATGTTTATATGTGGGTGATGATGATCATGATATTGCTTCTTTCATGTATTTTGGATATTGGTGGCATAGTGGGATGAAGCGGCCCGGACCAACTTTACATGTCATCGCATATGAGACCGGTTCCACGACTGACATGCAACTAGTTTTGCATAAGTGGATGGCGAGTGTCTGTCTCTCCTACTATAGTCAATATCCGATTTACAACGAGTTGCTAATAACTTAGTTATCATCATTGTGGTTCCATGTTTGTAGGTAAGACCGGTTCTATCTCTGAAAGCCCTAAGCCACGTAAAACTTGCAATGAATAAATTAGAGGCGTCTAGTTTAGATTGTTGCTGGGCTAGTGTCATGATATGGTAATGTTGTAAGTTGATGTATGGTAGATACCCTTACAACACACTGAACGTGTAAGTTCCATAGACCTTGGCCTTACACATAAATGAATGATAGAGATCGTACCACGATGCATATGATGGTGATCAAATGCATGAACCATATCATCCCACTTTACACATATGATGTTCGAACTTATATTGCTAGTTTGGCGCTTTTAGTAGCATTATAAGATGATCCCTTATTTAGATATCAAGATAAAAATGTGTTCTTCCTTAAGTACACACCATTTATGTTTCGCATCTTCAAGACATCACGTGATGATCGGGTGTACTTTAATCCACGATCATATTTCGGGTGTAGGACAGTTTTACACACGCGAGTACTAAGGTTCTTACTTGACGAGCCTAGCATGTACATACATAGTCTCGGAACACGGACCGAAAGGTTAAGCATGAGTCATATAATTGATATGATGCCTATATTGATGCTCGCCTTTGAAACTACACCGACTCACGTGATGATCGGACTTGGTGTAGTGGATTTGGTTCATGTAATCACCAAAAAGACACGAGGGATGTTGTTTTTGAGTGGGAGTTCATTTGTAATTTGGATTAGTTGAACTCGATCTATCATAAACTTAGTCTAAACTTTACAAATTCTGTTGTAGATGGCACCACCTGCTTTTAATTTCAATGTGTTCATGGAGAAAGAGAAACTTGCAACGAATGGTAGCAACTTTACCGACTAGGCCATGAACTTGAGGATTCTCCTCAATGTTGCACACAAGCTGTATGTGCTAGAAGCGCCGCTAGGCCCCCCACCAGCTCTTGATACCCCTAATGAGGAAAAGAATGTTTATCTGACTCGTCAGGAGGACCACAAATTAGTTCATTGCGGCATACTATATGGGCTAGAGCTAGAACTTCGAAAGCGTTTCGAAAACGACAATATGCCTTTGATACCATGGGCGAATTGAAAATGATTTTCGATACCCATGCTGCCGTAGAGAGTTATAATGCTTCTTAAAAGTTCTTTAGCTGCATGATGGAAGAGAACAACTCCGTTAGTGAGCATGTACTCAAAATGTCTGGGTACGCCGATAGGCTTGTGTCCTTGGGAATAACGATTCCCATTGACTTAGGCATACATCATGTTCTCCAATCTCTCCCACCTAGCTACAAGATCTTTGTGATGAACTACAATATGCAGGGCATGAAGAAGTCTCTCCCCGAGCTTCTGTCAATGCTTAAGACTGTAGAGGTGGAGATCAAGAAAGAACATCAAGTGTTGATGATCAATAAAACCACCGGTTTCAAGAAAGACAGGAAGGGTAAGCAAAAGGGAAAGAAGGGCGGCAGATTTGTTGCCGCACCTGAAAAGAAATCCTGAGTTGGCCCTAAGTCTGATACCGAGTGCTACTATTGCAAGGGGACTGGCCATTGGAAGCGCAACTGCCCTAAGTACTTGTCAGACAAGAAGGCCGACAAGGCAAACAAAGGTATATATATGATATACATGTTATTGATGTGTACTTGATTAGTACTCGCAGTAGCACCTGGGTACTTGATACTGGATCGATTGCTAATATATGTAACTCGAATCAGGGGCTGCGGAATAAGCGACCACTAGCAAGGGGTGAGGTCAAGATGCGTGTCAGCAATGGATCAAGAGTCGATGTGATCGCCATCGGAATGCTGCCTCTCCACCTACCATCGGGATTAGTTATAAACTTAAATAATTGTTATTTGGTGCCTGCACTGAGCATGAACATTATATCGAGATCTTGTTTAATGCTATGTAGTTATTCGTTTAAATCCGAAAACAATGGTTGTTCGATTTATATGAATGATATCTTTTATGGTCATGACCTGTGATGAATGGTTTATTTCTATTAGATCTCGATAATAGTGTTACACATATTCATAATGTTGATGCTAAAAGAATTAAACTTGATGACGATATATCTGCATATATGTGGTATTGCCGTTTAGGTCATATTGGTATTAAACGCATGAAGAAACTCCATTCTGATGGACTTTTGGAATCACTTGACTTTGAATCATTTGATACATGTGAGCCATGCCTTATGGGCAAGATGACTATAACGCCGTTTTCTGGTTCAATGGAACTGGCGACAGATTTATTGGAAATCATACATACTGATGTATGCGGTCCAATGAGTGTGTTGGCGCATGGTGGTTATCGTTATTTTGTTACTTTCACGGATGATTTGAGTAGATACTGGTATATCTATTTGATGAAACACAAATATGAAACCTTTGAAAAGTTCAAGGAATTTCAGAATGAAGTGGAAAATCATCGTAATAGAAATATCAAATTTCTACGGTCTGACCGTGGAGGTGAGTATCTAAGTTACGAGTTTAGCACATATATTAAAGAGTGTGGAATAGTTTCACAACTCACATCTGCCAGAACACCACACCGTAATGGTGTGTCAAAACGTCATAATCGTACTTTATTAGATATGGTTCGATCTATGATGTCTCTAACTGACTTGCCACTGTCATTTTTGGGGCTATCCACTAGAAACTACTGCATTCACTCTAAATCGTGCACCATCTAAATCCGTTGAAAAGACACCATATGAATTGTGGTTTGGAAACAAACCTAAGCTGTCGTTTCTTAGAGTTTGGGGTTGTGATGTTTTTGTGAAGAAACTTCAACCGGATAAACTTGAACCCAAAGTGGAAAAATGCGTCTTCATAGGATACCTTAAGGAAACTATTGGGTATTCCTTCTATCTCAGATTTGAAGGCAATGTTTTTGTTGCCAAGAATGGATCCTTTCTAGAGAAAGAGTTTCTCGCGAAAGGCGTGTGTAGTCAGAAGGTAGAACTCGAAGAGGTCCTTGAACCTTCTCTTCATGCAACAACGAGTAGCGCAGCGCCGGAAATTGTTTCGGAGTTGACTTCACCGAATGAAGAGGGAACTAATGATGATGATCATGAAACTCCGAAAGAGGACACTACCAAACCTCGCAGGTCGAGCAGGACACGTGCAGCTCCTGAACTGTACGGCAATCCTATTATGAATTTCATGGTCAATGAAATAGATGACCCGATGATGTATGAAGAAGCGATGATGAGCCTGGATTCCAACAAATGGCTAGAAGCCATGAGATCCGAGATGGATTCCATGTACGAAAACCAGGTTTGGACATGGGTGGACTTACCTCACGACCGAAAGGCCGTTGAGAATAAATGGATTTTCAAAAGGAAAACTGATGCTGATGGTAATGTAACCATCTATAAAGCTCGACTTGTCGCAAAGGGGTTTCGACAAATTCAAGGGGTTGACTATGATGAGACATTCTCTCCCGTAGAGATGCTAAAGTCAGTTAGGATTATGTTAGCAATTGCTGCTTATTTCGATTATGAGATATGGCAGATGGATGTCAAAACTGCATTCCTCAATGGAAACATTGAAGAAGAATTGTATATGATACAACCAAAGGGTTTTGTTAATCCTAAGGATGCTAACAAGGTGTGCAAGCTTCAGTGATCCATCTATGGACTGAAGCAAGCATCACGGAGTTGGAATCTCCGCTTTGATGAGGTGATCAAAGAGTTTGGATTTATCCAAACTGATGGAGAGGCTTGTATTTACAAGAAAGTGAGTGGGAGCAATGTGGCATTTCTGATATTATATGTGGACGACATATTATTGATTGGAAATGATATAGATCTTTTAAACAATGTTAAAAGTTATCTAGACAACAAATTTTCTATGAAGGACCTAGATGAAGCGTCATACATATTAGGCATAAAGATCTATAGAGATAGATCAAGGCTCCTGATAGGGTTATCACAAAGTACATACCTTGATAACATTTTAAAGAAGTTTAAAATGGACGGAAGTAAGAAGGGGTTCTTACCAATGTTGCAAGGCAAGACATTGAGTAAGACTCAAAGTCTGGCTACGGCGGAAGAAAGAGAGATAATGGATAAAATCCCCCATGCTTCAGCTATAGGCTCTATAATGTACGCCATGCTATGTACAAGACCGGATGTGGCACATGCTATTAGTTTAACTAGTAGGTACCAAACTGATCCAGATACGGAACACTAGATAGAGGTCAAGAATATCCTTAAGTACTTAAGAAGAACTAATGATATGTTTCTTGTATATAGAGGTGAAGAAAAGCTGGTCGCCAAGTGTTATGTCGGTGCTAGCTTTGACACCGATGCAGATGACTCTAAGTCACAATCCGAATACGTATTTCTCTTGAACGGAGCAGCAGTTAGTTGGAGGAGTTCCAAACAACATGTGGTGGCTGGATCAACGACGGAGGCAGAATATGTTGTTGCTTCAGAAGTGGCGCATGAAGCGGTTTGGATGAAGGAGTTCATAACTGAACTGCGTGTGGTTCCTAGTGCGTTGGACCCAATGGTTATCTATTGTGACAACAATGGAGCCATAGCCAACGCCAAGGAACCAAGGTCTCACAAGAATTCCAAGCATATTAAGCGCCGGTTTCACTCCATATGAGAGCATGTTAAGGATGGAGATATAAAAATTTGTAAAGTACACACGGATCTCAATGTTGCTGATCCGTTGACTCAAGTTCTCCCTAGGGCAAAACATGATCAACACCAGAACTTCATGGGTGTTAGATTTATCACTATGTAACTAGATTATTGTCTCTAGTGCAAGTGGGAGACTGAAGGGAATATGCCCTGAGAGGCAATAATAAAGTTGTTATTATGTATATTCCAAGTATATGATAGATGTTTATTTTACATGCTATAATTGTATTAATACGGAAATATTAATACATGTGTGTTTAATAAACAAATGGAAAGTTCCTAGTTATGCCTCTCTTTAAACTAGCTCGTTGATTAACAAGATGATCAAAGTTTCCTGATCATGGACATTCGATGTCGTTAATAACGAGGTCACAACATTGGGGAAATGATGTGATGAACATTCATCCGAAGTATAGCATTATGATCAAAGTCATTGACTTTATATTGCTCTAACATCATACGAAGTAATCATAGTCCTTAGACCATGAGATCATGTTAATCACTAACACCAGAGGAGTATCTTGATAACATCAAACATCACACCGTAAAAGGGTGACTATAAAGATGGGTTCAGTGCTACGAAGGTGTTATGTAGAGGCTCATGGATCAAGAGTGGGATTTGTCCATCCCGATGACGGATAGATATACTCTGGACCCTCTCGATGATATCACATTGAGAATAGCTTGCAAGCAAGTGATGTGATCACTAGAATGTTATATCGCGGGAACGAGAAAAGAGTGCATGTCGGTAACGAGATCAAACTAGGTATTTGGATACCGATGATCGAATCTCGGACATGTAATATACTGTGAGACAAAGGGATTAAGTTACTAGCATTAAAGGTTCTCACGATCACACAAGTCATCATTGAATGTGCAGGAGTCAGAATGGATCTCCAGGTCCCGCTTCTAATTATTGATCTGAGAGGAGTCTCAATCATGTCTGCATTATTCGCGAACCATAGGGTGACACACTTAAGGGTTGCCAAACACCATTTGGAGCATATATGTTTCAGATGAAAGAATTGCAAAGCGCTGGAATCATTTTGATGGAAACCGGAATTGTTTCAGGTGAAATTGCAGAAACTGGTTATGCATGTGATATTGAAATGTTGCAAGGGGTTTTATGTGAATGTTTGTTAATTAAAGTAATTAACAAAATTCTGAATAAAATAAATAAAAGAGTTTTATTAAATGAGAGTTGCATTAAATTTGGTGGAAATTTAATGCATGTGAGTGGAACTTTGAGTGGAGGCTAAATTGATGTGAGTGGAGCTTCCACCACATGAATGAGGAAGAGGTGGGGGCACCCCCCATGGGCGCCGTCCATGGGAGGGGAGGAGCCCCCCTCTCCTCCCTCACAAAGAACACCTCCTCGTGAAGGATCTCTCTCCCCCTCTAGATATATTCCCCATGGTCTGGGATTAACAAGATACATGTTCCCGGTGGATTTTCGTCTAGAAGGAGTTGCTGCTTCCGCTGATTCGCTGGAGCGAGGAGGTAGATGTTGTTCGGTGGCTTGAACGTGTGTGCGAGGATGGATGCGCTGCTGATTTGTGACGCTAGAACTTCCACATGATCTTGAGATTGGCAAGCGTTCGAGTACATCATCCATGAGTTCCAACTCGTTAACAAAGCTTTGTTGTCTTCAAGGGTAAGTTCTCCATGGATGTATATCCACACGTTGCTTGTATCTAATAGATAGATCTTGACGTATAGTTCCCATCGTAGGAATTTTTTTGTTTTGTATGCTACGAAGCCAACACCTTTTTATTTATTTGAAGAAATACTGGTACATCTATGTTGCTTATGAGCTTCGATATAAAATACGGGCCCGCTTCTTGTGTCTAAGGTCAGATCTTTCAGTTTTAGACATGTCTAACACATAAATGACACATTTTTCTACCGATTAAAACACTCAACCATGCACATGCTCATATATTTAATTTATAGTAACACAAATAAACAAAATATATTACCAGCAGTCACTACAAGAAAAGTTTCCTTCTGCAATGAATTGGCCCGACGGTCGTCGTAGAAGGCGTGTCTTCCGTGACGAAATTCTCGGCTCGGCCGTGGCCGATGGAAAACTTTTTTTTTTCCGATTTCGCGGCCCTCTACTACGACGGATCTGCTAAAAACATGGAGGAAGCTCGCCAGCGCGCGGTAGAAGCAAGATTTTCGTTTCCTCGCACGATGTTGACTCGCCGAAGTCTTTTGAGGCGTGTGGGTCCCGAATATCAGTGTATCTAGCAGACCATACTTTTCGGTCACGCCTCCCTAATTTGAATTCGATAACGTAGTTCGAGGCGTCTGCCGTTTAGTTAGGCTGCTAGGTCCCACATGTCAGCCTCTCATTAGAAGGATCGTGTGTATGATGGAATTTGTTTCCTTGGCTCGCGCTACCCCGTTCCGAGTTGATAGCGCTGCTCGACGCATCTACCGTTTAACCAACCTCCTGAGCCCCACATGTCATCCTCTCATTAGAAGAAACGTGTGTATGATGGATTTTTTCCCTTGGCTCGCGCTACCCTGTTCCGAAGTTGATAGCGATGTTCGATGCATCTACCGTTTAATCACGATGCTAGGCCCCACATGTCATCCTCTCATTAGAAGAAACGTGTGTATGATGGAATTTTTCCTTCACTGGCGCTACCCCGTTCCGAGTTGATAGGCTGCTCGACGCATCTACCGTTTAACCAACCTCCTGAGCCCTACATGTCATCCTCTCATTAGAAGAAACGTATGTATGGTGGATTTTTTTCCTTGGCTCGCGCTACGCTGTTTTGAACTTGATAGTGTTGTTCGATGCATCTACCGTTTAATCACGATGTTGGGGCCCACATGTCATCCTCTCATTAGAAGAAACGTGTGTATGATGGATTTTTTACCCTCTGTTGCGCCTTCATGTTCCAAACTTGATAGCGTTACTCGCTGCATCAGCCGTTTATTTAGGCTGGTGGGTCCCTTATGTCAGCCTCACATTAGAAGAATCGTCGGTATGATGGATTTTTTTTCTTCTCAAGCGCTATCCTGTTCCGAACTAGATAGCGTTGCTCGACGAATCTACCGTTTGCTCACGCTGCTGGGTCCCCCATTTCAGCCTCTCATTACAAGAAACGTGTGCATGCTGAACTTTTTTCTCGCTCGCGCCTCCCTATTTCAAATTGGCAACGTTGCTCGATGCAGTATCTGTATAAGGTCGCGCTGCTGGGTCCCACATTTCAGCCTCTTATTAAAAGAAACGTGTACATGCTGAACTTTTTTCTCGGTCGCGCCTCCCTGTTTCAAACTGGCAACGTTGCTCGATGCAAGATTCAGATAAGGTCGCTTACGGGTCCCACATATCAGCCTCTCTGTAAATGAAACGTGCGTATGATGGACTTTTTTTTGGCCATGCCCGCTGTTTTGACCTTGGAAACTTGTTGGGTCCCAGATGTCAACCACCTCTATGCAGGAAACGTGTCTATGCTGGGTCCCAGCCGACAGCCTCTATTTGAAAGAAACGTGTGTATGTTGGACTGTTTTTTCGGGTCTCAGATGTCAGCCTCAGAGTATAAAAAATGCTCAGAAAGGCTGAATTAAAAAGATCCTGGGCTAACTCGGGGCGGATTGCCTATTCGTCATGGCTATATTTGATGGGCTCATTCCTAAATTGAATGGGCTACGATCGGTGGCCACAAGACCACGAAAAGGCTGAATTAAAAGGTATTGGGCTATGCTTGGGGCTGATAGGCTAATTTCATGGGCTATGCTTGGGTCTGCTGGGTCCGACATGTGAGCTTCTCTGTAAGTGCAACGTGTGTATGATGGATCTTTTTTTCGGCCGCATCCGCTGTTTTCACCGTGGCAGCCGTGTATGGTCTTACTGCTGGGGCCCTTATATGAGCTTCTCTGGCATGTTCTGCCTTGTGGGTCCCCGATGCAACCTTGTATGTTCTGTCTGGTGGGTCCCTGATGCGAACCTCTCTGTACAAGTATTTAAACTTTTTTTTTCGAACCCACCCTCAAAACAAACTCCAGGGACGCTGCATGCTGGTGCGTTCGTGATGTCAGCCTCTCTGTAATGCGATATTGGTAGGAGAAAAAAATGTAAACCCAAGGTACACACACACACAAAGGCGATTCAAACAAAAGACCTTCAAATCAAATAAACGTAAACTGAGTGCCAAATACAACAAAGATATTTATAAAAAAATATCATTAAACTTCTATTAATACTACAACTTCTATATTAGTCTTCTTAAAATATTTTGTGTGTCTATGTTTATCTCTTTTAAAATATAAAAGGCAGCGCTCCTGGCATCTCAATTTATAAAATGCCACATAATGGGGTATTTTCTTAAAAACATGGGTAGGCAGAGTTTTTTTATTATGAGAGGTGGGGGGCAATGCCCAAAAGACCGAATTAAAAAGAGTTTGGCTATTGCTCTACGTGGGTTATATTTCATGGTATATTCTCCATCGGCTTCATTCTCAAATTTCACTGGGCTGTGCTCAGCAGTCCACTGACCCGTAAAAGGCCGAACTAATATCTTCTCGGCTATGCTCCATGGGCTCCTTTCGAAAATTTCACTGGGCCGTGGTCAGCAGTACCTGACCCCTAAAAGACTGAATTCAAATGTTCTGGGCTAAAGAGGGGCCGAATGAGCTACTCCTTCCGATCCAAATTAATGTTCTTGGATTTGGCTAGATTCGGACGTATCTAGCACTAAAACATGATTAGATATGTCAGAATCTAGACAAATGTAAGAACATTAATTTGGATCGAAGGAAGTACTAGATTTCTTCTCCTGGTTAATAAAAATTGCATTGTGATGTGCTCTGCCGGATTTGAAGCAAAGACCTCAGCGAGGGCGGGGGAAAACGATAATTCTTTTTGGCAGATATTCATGTCAAAATTCAGTAGTACAAAATAAGGTAGAAAAATTACCAACAAATTCGAAGTTAATATTCGGGAGCACTTGACCAATTCAGCAGCATTTCAAAAGTGACCAATGCAGCAATACAGACAATGAAATACAATACCAGTACATCAGTATTAGTTGCACAAATGCTTTAGTAATAGCAATGATAGAACATTTGAGAGATTCATTAGCTTTCCTGCTTGAAATTCAATAGCAGTACAGAGAGAATCTATTCTTGTTCCAACTAAAAAAACCTTGGGCCACGATCAATTTGGCCTGTTCTCCTAATACACTCAATCATTGGAGCAAGCAAAACTGACGATCAAGTCTGCTTTTATATGAATGCCTCCTTCTCGCATCAATGCAAAGCCTGATCAAGATTATGAGTTTACGACAAGACCAAGTTACAAAAGAAAAGCAAAACCATCTACTGCATTTGATCTAAACAAGTAGCAGTACATTAGTATTAGTTCTATAAAATGCCAAGTTTCAAAAGAAAAGCAAGGCCATGTACTGCACTTGGTCTAAACAAGTAGCAGTACATCAGCATTAGTTCTATAAAATACCAAGTTCCAAAAGAAAAGCAAGATAATCTGCTGCACTTGATGTAAACAAGTATATGTACATCACAGTTAGTTCTACAAAATATTATATTGTATGTACTAATAGTAACAACATAAACATTTGATAAATTCAGTAGCATTTAAAAGATTCAGCAGTACAAAATATGACCGAAAAATATCGACAAATTCCCAGCTCATATTCAGCAGCACTTGACAGATTCCCAGTTCATATTCAGCAGCGACACTTGATGATTCAGCATTTCAAACCTCAATTAGTAGTACATAGACAATAATTGACAGATTTAGCAATGCACACATTAAAATTCAATAGATGTAGCTAGGCCTGATTCAAAAGTAAAGCGAGACCATACTCTGCACTTCATCGGTCGATCTGAACAAGCACTAGTACATAGTTATTATTGAAAAATAGATTAGCAAGGGAAGAACTCCATAGAAAATAGTCAGAACTACCTTAAGATAGGAACCACATCTCCCAAAATGATAAGTACCAGTACATACAGTAGGTATTACTACAAAATACATTAGCAATAGTTGAACTCCATAAAAATACTCCTAAGAACCACTACTAAGAACAGGTAGTAAGTCTTTCTAGCAGTTGAAATACTCCAATGAACATTAAGACGTGTTTATCTCACTCATGAATCCTGTTAATCCGAAGACAATATTACAGGATAAACACCGACGGTTGACGAGCGACCAGGTGCGACATCAGCACCGACAGGAGCCACTGCAGCTCTTCGAACGGGATGCCGTCAGGCGACGCGGTGCTCTCCGGCACGCATAGCCCCGATTTTTTTTATCCTTCTCCCCTCAATCACAGTCGACGACCAAAACTTCACCATGTACCGCGGCGACAAGCACGCCGCCAACCTGACACATATGACGGATACGACGTGTAGCATTTGGCGCGTGTCAAATCGCACCACAAACACAGTACCATCGTCTCTGGATCAGATGATATGTACTATCCGCAGGCCTATTGCCGGCAGAGGCTTAGAGGAGTACCTGCTTGTTTTGCCGTAGCGGAAACTGCGCACCCTCATCGAGTGAGCTTCACAGAGGTGGGCGAGGAGCGCCGCCGGCGAGGCGGCGAAAATGCAGCCATCCTCCATGCAGTTGCAAGGGCCTTGCGCGCACGCAATCTTGTGGTTGTGGACCAGACGGTACACGACCAATGTCCCGCAACCCTTGTTGGGGCATCTGCTACCTTTTCCGCTGGTGACTCGGAGGTTAAACTCCTTGGAGCATGCGGCCAGCCGGACGGCGCTGGTAGTGTCCATACGCATAGCGATCTCGTCGAACACGTCGGCACCGACGTTGCTCCATCCGCCGTACCACCGGTTGGGCCCCGAATCCGCCATCGCGTCCTGATGGTTTGGTGGCGAGGCGGATCAATCTATGACTATTGGGAGGTTTTGGATGAGAGGGGTGGCGGCCTGGAAGAACCGATGCTGCGGGCGAGATGGTGAGGAAAATGAGTGATGCGCGCGTTGGATACGATACCAAATACTGTCGGAGATGAGGAAGACGGTATGGCTCTTTGAACGAGGAGTTTTTGCGTGTTCCTTCTTCGATCTTCTGCTGCAGGGCGCAACTGCATCAAGGAGACTTTAATTATTAGCTAACTAGTGTAGCACGCCAACGCAGTATAGTACTACTGTAGTACTAGCATCGAGGAAACTTTACTAGTAATTAGGTAGCTAGTCTAGCATGCCAATGCTGTCTAGGGGTGTGTTCGGCTCTGGAATGTAGTAGCATGGAATGGAATGGTTCCATTCTCCAGGCACGGAACGGTTCCACCCCAGTGTTCGGTTCAGCCAAAAGTGAGGAACGGAATGGTTATATTTTGTTTGGTTGGATGGAATGGAATCTCTAGGATTGGGTTCAGCCCACCTCATTCATACTTATGGTGAGGATACCTCCTAGATGTAACACAAACTAAGAAAAAATTCAGCAGCATATTGTTTGTATTTTAAGCAGTAAGAAGAACAAATATATTTGATCAAGCATATATCATAGATTTGATCAAGCAATCAACAAAACTTGCAATATTTGGTCCAAATTAAAGTGGACAGGGCACATAAATGCGGATATCTCATTGTTGTTTGCTTGCCCCGCCGCGCCGCTTCCCCGCCACCGCTGCTGCTTGCCCCGGAGAGAGGGAGAGGCGTGGGAGAGACGAGGGAGGGCCGCCGAGGAGGGAGTGGGAGCAGGGCGCCACCGCCGGTAGTGAGAGAGAGGAGGGAGGCGTGGATATAGTTGCGGGGTGGGTGGTCGCCCGATGGGTGAGAATATGCCTATCCTTTTCCAGAGCGGTTTGGGTGATGGTTAGTACTCGTTCCTCACGATTCCACCGATTCGGTCGCATCAGTTGGTTCCACATCTTCAAGGAATATTCGATTTCGTGGAACTAGTTGGTTCCGTTCTATTCCGGAACCGAACACTGGAATTGCCTCTAGGTACAGAATGGTTCCGTTCCATTCCACCTAATTCTCAAACCGAACACACCCTAGTAGAATGAATGCCATATCATCATAATATAAAATTGTACTACTCCATAAAGTAGTAATAGGTAAAGCTGAGAAAATAATTATATTTTCGAGTTGCTTCCATAAAGTATCGGCTGTATATTTGGTTCTTGTACTTGTGCATAGCGTTCATTGTGCTAAAGTCTAGTACATTATCAATAGAATCTCCTACTTCCTCCGTTTTAAAATATAAGATGGTTTAACTTTTGTGAAAAAATGTATCTAGACATCTTTACTACACAATAAAAGTAGTGTGTATGTTCGGAGTAAACCACACACTAAAAGTCGTCTAGATACATTCGTTTCGCACAAGTTAAAACATTGTATATTATGGAACGGAGTGAGTAGATGCTAGAATGGAAAATAAGATTCGAGGGTTAGCAATGTTAGAATTTTCTAGTCTTGATACAACGTTTAATGTTGAAAGTTAACCATACACTATATAGTGGTAAGATAAGATAAGATAAATCTCTAAAAAATATGGTCTCGTCATATCAGCTTATCCAAAGACTAGTGCATGAGGCTATATAATCGTTCAAGCCGAAGTTGTTTTCATAGAGTACGACCTTTACACAAGCATTGAGGTGATTGTTCATGTGTATGGCATGTGGTTCGTAACATCCTGTTGATCCTAAAATTTCCGTAATTTCTAAAAGAACTCTAGAATCGGCGGACTAAAGTGCATTATGCTAAAGGTCCAAAAAAATATAGTCAAGTTCATACGAGTAAATAAACATAGTACCGATACAAGGACATGTTTCAAAAGAGAGGAGACCAACAAGTTGAAAGCTGATGACTTCAGACAACCAAACAAAATAAATAGTTCAACATGGTCCATAACTATTTCTCTACTTGTAGTATCAACTATTACATATGGATTGCATCATTACGTACTGTGGCAACATGTCTTGTTTCTTAGTTAAGCATGAGGGCGGTTCCAATCGACGGCGTTCGTGAAGGTTGGTACGAACCAAAGTGTTCCTGTCCAGAAGCGAGAGTTAATAATTCCCTCAAGGACATTGATTTCATAAGTAACACCGCAGTCTTTACCACTAAGACTGAAGCGGCATAATTCAGATTGCGCCTCTTTGGAAAGCCATACTATAGTTGGTAAGATGTAGACACAGTTGCTTCTCGTCAAATAACCTGAGGTAAGATCTGCACCGCCTACACGCATGATAATCAGATAGTTCACTCCAAGGAAAAGAGAATATGATCCAAGGTCAGCAATCCTTTCCCATGGATTAGCTTGATCAACCTGACCAGTGTTCATTGAGAACACCAAACAGCCAAACCTGGAAGTATGAGTGGAGATAGTGCGATCGCAATGTACAACACGAGGATGAGCAGCACCAATATGATGACGCCAATGACAAGTAAGACAACTGAGATCATAAGAAGCGCCAAGCGTATATATATGAAGAAGTCTAGAACCATTTGCAGATCTTGCTAACCATCAAAATCCAAAAAAGTAGTCATGCTCGTCTCCAGTAGCATTAAGAAATGAATCCACCAACTCGTCTGCGGCACCTGGTCACACCAAGACCAGCACAGGACCTTGAAAAGGCAGCAGAATGCATTAACTTATGATTCCAGCAGCATGATATAGTGAATCCTACTGAAAAATTTCCTTCCAATTGAACTGCATGCGAAGTAGCTCGAACATAGGAAAAACAACTACAGCCTAGAATCGTACAAAGGAAACAAAGCATTATATAATAGGGAAATTTCCTAGAGAACAGACTCATCTTTTTTTTGAACAAGACGAGTAATTTTTGGCTCGTTTTTTGTCTAAAAAGGCAAAGATAATTGACCGGTTCATTTGTAGGGGAACTTGCCGAAAACCCGTGCAAATGCAGAAAACATAGGATAGGTGATGACCCACAAGTATAGGGGGTGTATCGCAGTATTTTCGAGGGAAGTGAAACCCAATTTATTGATTCGACACAAGGGGAGCCAAAGAATATTTACAAGCCTTAACAACTGAGTTGTCAATTCAGCTGCACCTGGAAACAATCTTGCTCACAGCAGTTTATCAGTAGCAACAGTTTTGTAGTAGGAATAGCAAAATAACAGTAGTAGTAAAGTAGAGACAACAGTAACAATAGCAGTAAATAGTGGGATTCGAGTGCGGTAGGCATAGGGATGGATGGACGGGCGTTGCATGGACAAGACAATTCACATAGCAATCAGAACATAAGGCAATTGCAGATAAACAAGATAAAGCATCCAAGTACTAGATAATCCTAGGCATGTGTCCCATATATAGTCATACGTGCTCGCAATGAGAACTTACACAACATCTTTTGTCCTGCCAGCCCGTTTGCAGCGGAGCCTCAAGGGAACTACTGGCAATTAAGGTGCTCCTTTTAATAGAGCACCGAAGCAAAGCATTAACACTCCATGAATACATGTGATCGTCACATCAAAGCCATTCCCTCCGGTTATCCCGATTTTTGTCACTTGGGGGCCATTGGCTCCGGACAACAACGTGTGTATACAACTTGCAGGTAAGACCATAAACAATACTATCATAATGAATCAATAACATGTTCAGATCTGAAATCATGGCACTCGGGCCCTAGTGACAAGCATTAAGCACAACAAAGTCATAAAGCACTAATAAAAGATACTAGGCACCATGCCCTAACAATCTGATGCCATTACATGAACGATCTCATCCAATCCCTACCATCCCCATAGCCTACAGCGGGGGATTACTCACTCATAGATGGGGGAAACATGGATGGTTGTTGGGGGGATACCCCTGGGTAGGGTCACGCTGGGGTATAAAGGCCGAGTTAGCCAAGGTTCGGCAAGGCCAAAGCGGATGCTGGCCGGGTCACCTTAAGGCAGGCTGAATCACAGGGTAACCCGGACCAGGGGGCGTTCTCCTAACTAAGTCTCAACTGACTTAAGCAGTAAGTCGGAAATGCATGTTTAACTTGTATGCAGGAACGGGTGTGGCCGGATCAACTATGATCCGGGGCACATCTAGCTTCTAGGAGAAGGAAGGAATCTCGCTGGTCAAAAGAAGCCCCAGACTGAGCGGCTGGCCAAGCGGAATAAGGCAGGACCACGAGGCGTGGCCGACAAGGGTGACGATGCCCATGTCGGTCGACGTTGCACCGCAGAGGCTCACGTAGCCTCTGCATGTGTGACGCGAGGGAAAAGTAACCCAGTCGGCTTACTACTTTGGGAGATGGCATATTCTTAGGAATATGCCTCCACGTATGCCCTAAGTGGAGACTTAGCCCCCCTATATAAGGAGGGCTAGGGCTTCTGTAGAGGGGGTTCCGATTTTTCGAGTTTGGATAGGGTTTTAAGTGTGATCTGTGAGCGAGAGTAAGAGAGCTCCTTCTTCCTCCTCTCGCCAATTCAGCTCTAGGAGCACTTGTAACCTTGTAGGCGAAGCAAATATAAACTTCTGTGTGGAGAATCACTTCACTATCCCTCCCTGGATTCCCCTAGCGTGCATTAGTCCCCACCTTCAGCCTATCCATGGCATCTGCCGTGACACCACCACGACAGTTGGCGCCCACCGTGGGGCTAGCGGCGCTAGCAGGGGTCAAGATCCGTACGGGAAACTTCATCGCCATCGGAGAACGCATCGTCTCCGGGTTCGTCCAGCGCTTTGGAGCACTGGACTTCGTCAGCGACAACGCTGGATGCTTGACCTGCGACCACTTCAGCATAGCGGCCTCTACGTTGCTGTGGACATGTCATGTGTTCATCCGCGGCACGTCGTCGAGGCAGGGGAGCCTCCCCTCACCGTGGTTCGCGGGGCGCGTATCACTCGCTCCCCGGACCATGCAGATGTGATGATGACTGCGCCTGGGGCGGGCGCAAGCAAGGATCCGGCGCCAGATCCGGAGGTAACGCCTAAGGCACTGAGGAAAGGTAGAGGTCCTCCACTAGAGAGGCCAAAAAATGTGCTGAGGGAAGCTATGGATAGCTTGGAAAACCCGGTAGCAGCAGTGGTAGATTCGGCTCAGGCACAGGCCGAGCTAGAGGAAACTAGGCAGGAAATTCTAGAGGGAGCAAAAAAGATTGTTGCGGCTCAGCAGTCGTTGAACATGACGCTGCGTGAGTATGCAAAGGCAAACAAAGTAGATGCTATAAAAGTGAAGGGGAGAAATCTCATGAGTGAATTGAACATAGAAGGGGATACTCGGATTGAGGAGTCTGAAAACTGTTTGTCCGTAGGGTCGCCAAATCTGATGCCGCGAAAAACCTCAGAGCAGCGGATGCAGCTGCATCCGAGCTAGAGGGTCTGACGGGTGTAGCCCGTCAGAGACAGCAAGATCGGGTCAATGAGTAGGTTCGGATCGCGAACAGGCAAAATGAGGAACTGCTCAGGGTAAACCCGGAGAGAGCTGGGGCCTCTAGGATCGTTCATTCGGCGGTGGGTAACCCGGAGAAATCCGCTGGAGCCGCATCGTCTCCTCATGGTGGTCCAAGGAGAGAGGAGGTAGTAACCTCGGCTAGGAGAAACAAGCAGATTGTTCCGTATGACCTGTCAAGGGCAGGAAAGGCAAAAGAAGTACAAAGAAACGATGATCGACGGAGTGTAAGCTGAGGTGAAGCTGGCCGAGGTAACCGTGACCAAGGCAATGCCGGTCAAGGAAACGCTGTTAACGGCAATGCCGGACAACGCAACTCTACAGGACAACCTCAGCAGCGGAATATACCAAGGCAAGAGCAAAGTGCCGGCCGAGGTATGCAACAGAGAGATGCGCCACGAGAGCGAGACCGGTACAACGATGGAGATTCGGAAATGGTAAATGCAGGATACCCAAGGCCGGACTATCATGTGATAGGGTCAAGATTGGGAAGCAGGGATTTGATGCTAGATGATGCCAGGTTGAAACTAGATCGACTGTATAGGTCAGAGCAGATTGAAAGTCAAGGTCCTCCGGGTCCTGCGTGTTTTGGACCCCGGATCATGAAAGAGCCACCGGTACCTAACTTCCAGTTACCCAGAGGCATGAAGACGTATGACGGCAACACTAAGCCGGAGGATTGGTTGATAAATTATGCTACGGCCGTGAAAATTGCCACAGGCAACTTGAGGTGGGTTGTACGATACGTACCCCAGATGTTGGAGGGCCCGGCAAGGGTATGGCTGAACAATTTGCCGCCCGGAAGCATTAATTGTTGGATAGATTTTGAAGAGATGTTCATAAGCAATTTCTCAAGTATGTATCAGAGGCCGAATAGGCCACAGACCCTAGCTATGTGCAAGCAAAGACCGAATGAGACGGATCGGGAGTTTTTAACCCGGTGGTGTACCGTGAGAAAATCATGTGAGGGCATGATAGAATCACAGGCCATAGCGTGGTTTGCACAGGGATGCAGATATGCAAGCGAACTGTGGCAAAAGTTACAAAGGAAGATGCTAACTATGTTGGCAGAGATGATCCGGATTGCTGATTCGTATGCCTTGGGCGATCCAACTCAACCTAGGCTCGTGTCCAACGAGTCGAATGAGGAGTACTACCAGAGAGATGGAGCCGGATCATCCCGGAGGAATGATTACAGAGGTAAAAGGAGGGATGATAGACCGGATCACCGGTACAGTCCGCAACAAGTTGCAGCTATGAATCAAGATCAGCCCGGAACAGGAAGCAATCAATGTCAAAAAACTAGAGGGCAACAATGGACACCAAGAAATGATGGCAAGAAAACTTGGACGCCAGAACAGAAGAAACAGTGGCAAGAAAGGAAGGACCATCCGAGGTACACTTATGAGTCGATCTTGGATCAGCCGTGTAAGTTTCACACGCCAACTCCGAATAACCCAGCGGGTCATACAACGAGGCAATGTGAGTGGATGCTTAAGATAGAACAAGGTGGTTCGGGGAATGCTCAGGCACCCCAGAATGATCAACCTCGGCAGGAGTTACCCCGGCAGCAATTGCTCTCCGGAGCGAACACGCAACAGCTAATGTTGCCACCCCCTCCGCCGAGGTATGACAACAATGAGAGAAGGGATGCAGTGCATCAGGTGGAAAATCAGCACCATAGGATCGAGGTACCCGAAATGAGGGAGGAATGAGTCTGAGGAGCATCAGAGTTACTGTGTATTTACCACCGAGGAAACAGATAGGAAAAGCTTGCAGCGCCGACATATGGAGGTCAATGTGGTAATGCCAGCGGTGACGAGGTACATGCCTTGGTCAGACCAAGAAATCACCTGGAACATCAAAGATCACCCCAAGCTTATGCCGAGTCCTAGTTCGTATGCGTTAGTGCTGGACCCGACATTCATTGGGCCCAGTATTAATGTAAGGTTCTCAAAGGTACTGATCGACAATGGCAGCAGTATTAACATCATGTATGCGGACACAATGTGCAAGTTGGGTATCTTGGAAAACATGTTGCAGGCCACGAGGACAACTTTCCATGGATTATGCCTGGCATTTCTTGTGAGCCAATAGGCAAGGTCCGAGTTGATGTATTGTTCGGCACGAGGGATAACTGCCGAACTGAGAATCTGGAGTTTGAGGTGGTGAACTTGGAAAGTGCGTATCACGCGTTACTCGGAAGACCAGCATTGAACAAGTTTATGGCAAGCTGCCACATCAGTTACCTGAAGATGAAGTTGCCCGGACCAAATGGAGTAATTACCATTGCTGGAGATTTCCGATGTTCCATTGAGTGTGCCTCAGCCGGGTCTAACCTAGCCAAGTCACTCGTGATTGCGCAAGAGAAAAGAAAAATCCAAGAGGTGGCGGCATTAGCTCAGTCCGCGTAGCAGTATATGTCGGTGTTAAGTAACCCGCATGGTAGCGTTTCGTTCCAAGCCGCAAAGGATACTAAGAAAGTGCCTGTTGATGATATGTTCCCAGAGCGCACCGTAACAATTGGTGCCGGGTTGAATGATAAATAGGAAAGCGAGCTCGTCAACTTCCTCCGTGAGAATCGGGATATTTTTGCTTGGTCTACATAGGACTTGCAAGGTGTTCCGAGGGAGTTGGCCAAGCACTCTTTGAACGTGAGACCCGGAGCAAGGCCGGTGAAGCAACCTCTCCGCCGCTTCGCCGAGGATAGGAGAAAAGTCATTGGAGACGAGATAGCTCGGTTGCTAGCAGTAGGATTTATCATGGAAGTACTCTATCCGGATTGGCTCTCTAATCCGGTGCTGGTGGAGAAGAAGAAGGATGATCCGAACGTGGCAGTGGTTTGCGTATGTGTATCGATTACACAAACCTAAACAAGGCGTGTCCAAAAGATCCATTTCCACTGCCGAGGATAGATCAGGTCATAGACTCAACCACGGGATGCGAACTGTTGTCATTCATTGATGCATATTCTGGTTTCCACCAGATACCTCTGAATCCGGAGGATCAAATAAAGACCGCATTTATCACCCCGTACGGGGCTTATTGCTATCGCACCATGCCGTTTGGTTTACGTAATGTAGGTGCAACGTACCAAAGATGTATGCAAAAATGTTTGCACGACCAAATAGGTCAAAATGTACAAGTGCATGTGGATGATGTGGTTATCAAGACTAAGGAAAGAAAAACGCTCCTTGACGACATCAGGCAGACATTCGCGAACTTAAGAAGGTTCCGAATGAAGCTTAACCCGGAAAAATGTACCTTCGGTGTCCCAGCTGGAAAATTACTCGGATTTTTCGTCTCTAGCCGAGGTATCGAAGTTAATCCAACTAAGATCCGGGCCATTGAACGAATGGAGCTGCCGAAGTGTCTTAACAATGTTCAGAAGTTCACTGGGTGCCTAGCATCGTTGAGTCGGTTTGTATGTCGGTTGGGAGAAAAGGCATTGCCTCTTTACCAACTCATGAAAAAGTCGGATAAGTTCGTTTGGACGCCACAGGCCGATGAAGCCTTTGCCCACTTAAAAAAGATGTTATCCACTGCACCAGTGTTAGCCTCTCCACTATCAAAGGAGCCAATGTTGCTCTACATAGCCGCAACCAACCGAGTTGTAAGTGCAATGATTGTAGTAGAGCGCGACGAAGAGGGTAAGTCGGTGCAGAGGCCAATGTATTACTTGAGCGAGGTGTTATCCGCCTCAAAGCAGAACTACCCGCAATATCAAAAGGTGGCATATGGTGTCTATATGGCAGCTAAGAAGTTAAAGCATTACTTTGAGGAGCACCCCATCAAAGTAATATGTGCAGCTCCCATATCTGAGATAATGAGTTACAAGGATGCAAGTGGTCGAATCGCGAAATGGGCAATCGAACTAGCTCCTTATGCGCCACAATATGACAGAAGAGAAGCAATCAAGTCTCAGGCTGTGGCAGACTTTTTTGTGGATTGGGCCGAGGTACAATACGAACCACCGCCACCAAATCCGAACTACTGGAGGATGCACTTTGACGGGTCAAATACGAAAACCGGGCTAGGCGCCGGAGTTGTGCTTACCTCGCCAAAGAAGGACCAGTTGAAATATGTGCTGCAAATCCATTTCGCAGCATCAAACAATGTCACAGAGTCTGAAGCACTTGTGCATGGGCTCAAGGTAGAAAAAGAGATTGGTATACATCGGATCATATGCTTTGGCGACTCGGATTTGGTGGTACAGCAAGTATCAAGACTGTGGGACGCCCTTGATCCAAACATGGCCTTGTCTGATTTCATGTCTGAAGATATCTGGTTACTTTGAGGGGTGTGAATTTCACCATGTACCCCAGGTGGAAAATGAGGCTGCCGACATGTTGTCGAAGCTCGGATCAACCCGACAAGCAATTCCACCAGGTGTAGCATTGGAACACCTCAGAAAACCATCTATCAGGCCGTCCCCAGGAACTGACTCGATCTATGTCCCGGAATATACAGAATCCGGAGCTGAGCCCATGGACATTGACATGGGAGGTGGTGCGCGAAACCTGGGGACTGCCTCAGCAAACCCGGGGACTACCTCGCAGGACCCGGGGACTGCTCAGCATGATCCGGTTGAAGTTATGCCGGTGGATCAGATGGAAATTGATGAGGATGTGTTCCCTGTACAAGCAATACCAGCTTGGGCACTACCTATATTTCAATTCCTGAAAGATGGAGCGTTACCCACTGAGGAGGTGTTATCCAGGCAAACTCAGAGGAGAGCAAAGGCATACACAATTATCAATTCCGAGCTGTACAAACGGAGTGTGACCAATGTCCTCCAGCGATGCGTTGACCCGGAAGAAGGGCTTGACATCCTCCGAGATATACACCAAGGAGAGTGCGGGCATCATGCCTCATCCCGAGCCTTGGTGGCAAAAGCATTCCGGCATGGATTCTACTGGCCAAGTGCCTTAGAACAAGCAGAAGATCTGGTGAGAAAATGCAATGGTTGTCAGAGGTACGCTACCAAGACACATATGCCAATGTCGGAACTCAAAACCATACCAATTACGTGGCCATTTGCCGTATGGTGCTTGGATATGGTTGGCCCGTTCAAACCAGCAAGGGGAAACATGACTCACATTTTGGTCATGGTGGACAAGTTTACGAAGTGGATCGAAGTAAAGCCTATAAGGAAATGTGATGGGGCTACGGCCATAACGTTTCTCAAGGATATAATCTTGAGGTATGATTATCCACACAGTATCATAACTGATAATGGAACAAATTTTGCGGAAGGAGCATTTGCACGCTTCTGCCGGGACAAGAAGATCCGACTCGACGTAGCCTTGGTAGCCCACCCCGCATTGAACGGACAAGTGGAAAGATCCAACGGATTAGTATTATCCGGGATAAAACCTCGGCTATTTTGAGCCGCTGCAAAGATCAGCGGGGTGCTGGATAGAATAACTACCAGCGGTACTGTGGAGTTTAAGAACAACTCCGAATCGATCAACAGGTTATACGCCGTTTTTTCTAGTATATGGGGCAAAAGCTGTATTACCAGCCGACATAGAGCATGATTCGCCTAGGGTTGCCCAATACACAGAAGCCGAAGTGCAAGAAGCCCGACAAAATGATGTTGATCTGCTGGAAGAAGCAAGAGAATTGGCATTGTCTAGATCCGCCATATATCAGCAAAATCTCCGACACTATCATAGCCGGAAAGTAAGCCCCCCGAGTCTTTCGGGAAGGCGATCTGGTGCTCCGGTTGGTACAGCGTACTGCCGGCATGCATAAATTACCCCCCCCATGGGAAGGGCCATTCATCGTGAGCAAAGCATTGCAGAAGGACTCTTATTATCTTATAGATGCAAAGCCACATGAAAAGAACAAGGCGGACAGGTCCGGCGAGGAATCTAAGCGCCCATGGAATGTAGCTCTACTTTGTCCTTTCTACACTTAGCAGAGAAGTGTATGTATCCGAGTGTTCTCATATGTCGGTATGTATGCCGGCAATGAGCTTATGAATAAAATATTGGCACCTCGAGCAGTAACTCGGGGACTGCCTTAATAATATTTGTTTTTTTTACGTTAGCTGGAGTAAGTTGTTCTACTTAACTCGGATTAGTAGTGTGTGAGCACCAAAAACCCAACTCTTTGACTTGCTGCTGTCCAACAAGAATTGGCTTCATGGCAAGCAAGAGAACAAGTTTGGAATTGCGTAGCAGATGAAAAATGACTAAGGAAAAGAACTTAATCGAGCCGACATTTGTTTTTCGGACTAACCTTGTATTTACTTTCAAACTATTATGCTAAATTATTTTGAGCTAAGCCTAAAAGTTTCTAAGTATTGTTAAAACAATTTTTGAAGCTCGGATTCGTAAGTCGTAAAACCGAATCAAGGTAGACACGAACCGAGCCAGAAGATTAGACGAACAAGAAAATGAAACTCGGGGACTACGCCCAAGTTAATCCGACATACAAACTTAGTAGCAAAATATTACATAAGTATGGGACACATTTCCACCCGGCATACCGGGGATCTGATAAGTTTTCAAGTGTTTTTACTTAAGGAGCAGCACGAGGAGGAAGTTCGGCGTCATCTTCGCCTTCTTCGATATCTGAGGCATCGTCCTCTCCATCCTCGTCTGAATCATCTTCAACATTCTCGACCTCTTAAATGCGCCAAATTCGGGGAAGCTTGGACCCTCAGTCCATTCGTGAATGGGAGCATATTCAATGAGGCTATGGGCGCAAGCCTGGCGCCGAGCTACCCATTCCGGGTCATTGGTCCACTTGGATCCGGTGTGCAGGCGCGTCAGGAGGCTGAGATTGATCTTCTCATACCACGTGAGTACGTGGTGAAGAACGGTCTCACCGCGGACGTCAATGGACTCCCTCCAAAGGTCGAGCTAGGTCTCGATCTCCGTCAGCTTTTCAGCAAGAAGTGTGATTCTCTTCGGAGCGCCCTCGTCGGGCCAGAATGTGTTGAAGACTCGGACTAAAACATCGAGGAGATCCTTGCCGTAGTTCTTGATGATTTCCACGCGAGATGACAGGCTGACCAATAGGTCCTCCATGTCAAAGGGAATGCTCTCACCGTCAGGAGCGAACACCCCTCTCTCGGCGGAAATTGGCAACAGTAGCGCTCGCAATGGGAGTAACCTCTAGAAATTGGCCTGAAAACAAGGCAAAGGAAGAAGCTGAAGAAAAGACATATGAAGTAACCCGGAGAAGTATGTCGGATAAGGGAAAGGAACTTACGTGACATGTGGCTGTGGATCCGGGTCAATTCATTGATGCAATTATCACGTCTTTGGCAGAGCTGCACCGTTCAGCGTTCGCTGACTCAAGTTTGACGTCGGCCTCCTGGAGAAGTTCGCGGTCCTTAGCAATTTGGAGGTTGAGGCGCTCGCGCTCTTTGGTGTAGTCCTGGCCAGCCTTTTCAAGCTCGGTTTGGTGCTGCGCCTTCATGTTCTTCATTTCTGCCTTTAGCTTGGCAATCTCGTCGTTCTTGGTTCGGAGGAGGGCAAGCTCATCGTCTTTCTTTTTGAGCTCGGCCTGATGCTGCCCTGCTTGTTCGAGAAAATGCAGCATCATGTCAGGCACGGGAACACTATCTTCAAGAGATGCTGAAATAGCGTGTTGACCCGGAAGAGCTGAGGTATGAATGTTTGCCGAGCCAAGAAGAAAAGAAGATGGAAAGCAAAGCAGGGTCGGACAAAAAGGACTTACCCTTGATCTGCTCCAGGTTCTTTCGCATAATCTTGTTCTCAGCCTCCACCCTAGCTGAGGAAACCAAATAATGAGATTAGTTCGGCAGAGGAAGATGAAGGAAAACGGAGAAGCGCCAAGGGAGAAACTTACCCCTTTTCTCATGCTCAGCAAGGTGTGCATTGTGCTTTGCGAGCAGCATCTTGTGGGTATCCAGAAGATGCTGGAACTTAGCACTCCGGCGGTTGGTGGTCACCTGAAAAGAATACAAAAATTTGGCTTAAGCCTTGTGCATATTCAAAGTGTACAAGATCCGGGCCAAGTGGAACTTAACCCGGCTCTAGGTGTGTGCATATTCGAAGTGTGCAAGATCCGGGCCAAGTGGAACTTAACCCGGCTCTAGGTGTGTGCATATTCGAAGTGTGCAAGATCCGGGCAAAGTGGAACTTAACCCGGCTCTAGGTGTGTGCATATTCGAAGTGTGCAAGATCCGGGCCAAGTGGAACTTAACCCGGCTCTAGGTGTGTGCATATTCGAAGTGTGCAAGATCCGGGCCAAGTGGAACTTAACCCGGCTCTAGGTGTGTGCATATTTGAAGTGTACAAGATCCGGGCCAAGTGGAACTTAACCCGGCTCTAGGTGTGTGCATATTTGAAGTGTGCAAGATCCGGGCCAAGTGGAACTTAACCCGGCTCTAAGTGTGCATATTTGAAGTTGTAAGGGAGCTACGTTAGTTTTCTAAGGAGCGTCCGACCGAGTAACAAGTTACTCCCCCGGAGGCTCAGGGACTAATGGTTATACCGCTAGTGCATACTAAGGAAAAGGTGAAGTAACGTACCTCCATCATCCGACCCGCGAGGTTAATCGCCTTAGAGGCCGTGTTCATCTAGGCAGCGAATTCAGCGGGACCGAACTTCTCCGGGAGATCGTAGTTATAGATGAACTCCGCCTTGTTCCAGTTATTCATAAACTCGATCAAGGTCGGAGGATATCGCTCACCGCTGAGCATGTGGGGCGCCACAAAGCCCCTCGCATGTGCCTCTCTCCTCTCAACCTGAGCAAGGGCCGAACTGGTGTGCAGAACAAGTTGCTGCGCACTAATTGGCTCGGCAGGGGCGTCCTTCTGTGCTGGAGCCTTCTAGGCAAGCATGGATGCGAGGGTGCGCTGTCCAGACCCGGTGGACGCTGCCCTGGTGACGTCAGGGGCTTTCTTGCCTTTGGCTTGCTGAGAGGAGGAAGTGGTTGCGGCAGATTTCCCCTTAGGAGCTGCCTGGGTACTTCCTCGCCGAGATTGAGAAGACTCGGACGAGGTGGAGGAGCTTGGCGCTGGTGCCCTTGTTGTTGGTGCCGGAATTGGTGCTGGTGCTGGTACTGGTGTCGGTGCTGGTACGGAGGTAGTCTCAATAGTTGCTGGTTGCGGCAGAGCCGAAGTGGTGGATGCTGCTGCCTCGGCTGGGTCTGTCTCCCCCGCTCCAGGGTTGCCCCCCTCTTGACGAGGTGGGCTGGAACCCGGAGCAGCCGCAGAACCCTCTGGAATAGGGCTCAGCGGGCGTGACTCGTCATCATGAGGGGGAGAAGGGCTAGGTCGGAGCGGTGAAGAGATGCTAGATCCACTCTGGGGAGCATCCTCCGCAGCACTGCCAAACCAAACAATGTTAGAAGAGAGACTAAAACAATGCAAGGAAGAATAAGTTGCAGAGGGAAAAGAGGCTTACGCATCCGAGGTCAGGGGCTCCTTGGGTTTCCGAGCCCTTCGTGCTGGGGCCTTGCCTGCAGGCTTGGAAGCAGTTTTGTCTCCGGACTTCTTTCGCCTTTTGGAGGGCTGAGAAGGTCCGGAGGAGGAACTTGATGCAGCTCCACGCCTCTTCTTTGGTGATGCTGGAACAGGTTCACCCGTGGCAAGGGGAGGGTCCTCGTGGATCTGCCCACCGGAGTTAGCTGATGCCGGAAAGGCAAAAGAAAGGGGGGCATCATCAACAGGTTCAATCACCTCGATATCCGAGTCACCTTCATCATCGGGCCAATCTCTAATAGAAGAGGGTTTACCGGTGGGTCGCTTCGTAGCGTCGGTCATCGGGAGGAACATCTCCTGGTTTGGCTCTTCCTTGTCCGGGGTCTCCCGGTCAGGCGCCCATTTAAGGGTCGGATCAGTGCCGTCCTCGAGGGTCTACTGAAGGAATAGCTGAGGAAAAGAATGAACAACAGAGTCAAAAGTGGAACAATGACCGACATATAATTAACCCGGAGTAAATTTGCGCCACGAAGCTTACCAAGGGAGGAAGCCTATCCCGACAGAAATGCTCAATTCCCCACGTCCATTCAGAGGAGAAATCCTTGTGGGTGGTGAAGAGAGCCTTGACCCGGCGATAGATCTCCGAGTTGCTCAACTCGAAGGACGAGGTCCGGTTGGGGTCGCGGTCGAAGCTCATGTGGCACACCTTGTGGGTGCGCCTCTGGAGGGGGGAGATTCGGTTGCGCATGAATGTGATCATAGCATCCTTGTTGCGCAACCCAAGCTTCTTCAGCTCCGCAAACCTCTTGTTGACCTGGTTGGCCAAGGCTGTGGGCTTCTTGGGGACAACGTCCCACGACTCCGGGTTAGGTGGACCCGGAGCATAGGGAAGCAGTCGGATCAAGTCTTTAGTGCCCTCGTTCTGGACATAAAAGAAAGTTCGGGCCCATCCTTTGCAGGAGTCCAGCCCAGTGACTCGAGGGAAAACGGATAGCCTCTAGGGTGAGATGGATGCAGCTCTGAATTGAGTGAGCTGCTTATCCTCCGGATCGAGTTGAATATTCGGAATGACATTACGATGAAGGCCGAAAAACCGGATCCATAGCTCCTTCGTGGGCCATAATCCGACATAGCCCTCGATCGTAGAGGCAAAAGCAGAAAGAGAAGTGATTGCGTTGGCAGGAAGGTGGTGCGGCTGGAGCCCGTACGTGCTTAACCAGTCATGGAAGAAATCGCTGACCGGCAAACCGAACCCCCGTTGGAAGTGCGACAAGAACACAACGTACTCACCCGGATTGGGTGAGGGGGCGAGTTCGGCGGAGGCAAGGCACGCGATGACGCCGACGGGGATGCGTCGTCGGTAGAGCCAGTCAAGTCATCTTGGCAGACCAGACCCGGCCCACGGTCCGCAGCGGTGGAGTCCTCCTCCATCTCTTGCTCAGCAACGACGAGCTCCTCCTCCGTCATCTGATGATCGCTGCCCTCGCTGGCGCTAGCAGCGGCGGGGGGCAAAGGCCTAGATTGGCAGCGACCCGTGGTGGAGGAGGCGCGTAGCAATGGCGACAACGTAGAAATATGGGGGAAAAGATGCGGCGGCGGCGCTGCTGCTTGCGTGCACTGGCGGCGGCGCAGTCGTGAGGAAGACGAAGAAGAAGAGCAAAGGGCAGAGGGGTGCGGTAAGGGGAAAAAGCCTAAGTGATGCGCCCCTCCCCTATTTAACCTCTCCCACGAGGAGAAAGTGGGATCGCGTCCTACGGGCACGCCACACGCAGTGGCCGTGTACCACCCGCATCGACCAATCAGCAAGGAGCCACACGGAAGGCCACAGGGTGGAGTTGGTCCCATGACGTGACGCGTTGATGCGGTAAACGAGGAGGCAGGCGTGACGTGACCGCATGATGATGATGACAATTCTTACTGCGGCGATTCTTGTCTTGGCCCTTAAAATGAGACAACATAATGATTAGCCTCCACGTGGGTTGGCGTACGAGAGAAGGAAGCAAGACCCGGATAAGATCGTGGTAACCCGGCCAGCAAGTGAAAACTTGGAATGTGCAGAGGGAAAGTAAAACCATGAGGTCCGAGTTGAAGTGGTAACCCGGCCGGCAAGTGAAAACTTGGAACGTGCAAGGGGAACATAAGTCCATATAACCCGAGACAAGGAGGTAACTCGGAAATAACGTCCAAAGGTCAAACATAATTGAACCTGATGTGGCCTTAGCGGCCGAGGCAGCTAAGACCGCACCAGCTTCGGGGACTAATGTTGGGGGGATACCCTGGGTAGGGTCACGCTGGGTATAAAGGCCGAGTTAGCGAGGTTCGGCAAGGCCAGCGGATGCTGGCGGGTCACCTTAAGGCGGGCTGAATCACAGGTAACCCGGACCAGGCGTTCTCTAACTAAGTCTCAATCGACTTAAGCATGAAGTCGAAATGCATGTTTAACTTGTATGCGAGGCAGGTGTGGCGGATCAACTATGATCCGGGCACATCTAGCTTCTAGGAGAAGGAAGGAATCTCGCTGGTCAAAAGAAGCCCGATGCGTAATGGCCCGAAGCGGCATAAGGCAGGACCACCGAGGCGTGGCCGACAAGGGTGTGATGCCCATGTCGGTGGCACCGCAGAGGCTCACGTAGCCTCTGCATGTGTGACGCGAGGGAAAAGTAACCCAGTCGGCTTACTACTTTGGGAGATGGCATATTCTTAGGAATATGCCTCCACGTATGCCCTAAGTGGAGACCTAGCCCCCCCTATATAAGGAGGGCTAGGGCTTCTGTAGAGGGGGTTCCGATTTTTCGAGTTTGGATAGGGTTTTAAGTGTGATCTGTGAGCGAGAGTAAGAGAGCTCCTTCTTCCTCCTCTCGCCAATTCAGCTCTAGGAGCACTTGTAACCTTGTAGGCGAAGCAAATATAAACTTCTGTGTGGAGAATCACTTCACTATCCCTCCCTGGATTCCCCTAGCGTGTATTAGTCCCCACCTTCAGCCTATCCATGGCATCTGCCGTGACACCACCACGACAATGGTCGATGGAGAAGCGATGGTGATGATGATGGCCATGATCTCCTCCAATTCCCCATCCCGACAGGATGCCAGAACGGAGTTTCTGGTGCTGTTTCGTGGAATCTGGTGGTGGCGGCGGAGCGGAACTCCTTCTGGAAAAACTTCGAACCCCCCGAAGTTTTTAGGTCAGAAAGCTCCTTATAGGCGAAGAGGGAGACCGAGGGCAAAACAATTTCCAGTTTCTATCGAAACAATTCCTGCGCTTTGCAATTCTTTAGTCTGAAACATATGTGCTCCAAAATGGTGTCCGGTAACTCTTAAGTGTGTCACCCTACGGTTCGCGAATAATGCAGACATGATTGATACTCCTCTCAGATCAATAATCAGAAGCGGGACCTGGAGATCCATACTGACTCCTGCATATTCAACGATGACTTCTATGATCGTGAGAACCTTTAACGCTTGTAACTAAATCCCTTTGTCTCGCGATATATTACATGTCCGAGATTCGATCATCGGTATCTCCATACCTAGTTTGATCTCGTTGCCGACATGCACTCTTTTCTTGTTCCCGTGATATAACATTCTAGTGATCACATCACTTGCTTGCAAGCTATTTCAATGTGATATCACCGAGAGGGCCCAGAGTATATCTATCCATCATCGGGATTGACAAATTCCACTCTTGATCCATGAGCCTCAACATAACACCTTCATAGCACTGAACCCATCTTTATAGTCACCATGTTACGGTGTGACGTTTAATGTTATCAAGATACTCTTCCGGTGTTAGCAATTAACATGATCTCATGGTCTAAGGATAAAGATTACTTCGTATGATGTTATAGCAATATAAACATAATGACTTTGATCGTAGTGCTATACTTCAGATGAATGTTCATCACATCATTCAACTAATGTTGTGACCTTGTTATTAACAACATCCAATGTCTATGATCAGGAAACCTTGATCATCTTGTTAATCAACAAGCTAGTCTATAAGGGAGGAATAGCTAGGAACCCTTTTTGTTTATTAAACACACATGTATTGATGTTTCCGATCAATACAATTATAGCATGCAAAATAAACATTTATCATAAACATGGAATAAGATAATAACCACTTTATTATTGCCTCTCAGGCATATTCCCTTTAGTCTCCCACTTGCACTAGAGTCAATAATCTAGTTTGAAAAACTTTGCGTATTTGAACACCTATGGCTTTCTGGTGTTGCATATACGCGATTGCTAGTGGTTAACATAATCTCCGGATCTGACAGTTTCAGGTCCGTGTGTATTTGCATGTCTTTGCGTCTCTACGCATCACTCATTGTCAAATGAGATGGCACTGTATAAATTTGGTCCTCTGGTGAGACCTTTAGTTCGTTCGGGTTAAAATATGTTGATATTATTGTCACACAATATATCTTCATAGTATTAGCCCACTTTGAACCACACCTAGTTTGATAACAAACTACTTAACACAAATGCCCTCATTTGCTGCTACTATAGCAGTTATATACTTAGCCTTTTGTTGTAGTATCCGTCACAATGTCTCAACTTTGGAACTCATCCAAATCCATATTGGAACATCCTTTCCATTACATTGTGCCACCCATAGTCTAAATTGAGATAAATTTAATTTGTATCTTGTGACAAAACTAGTATCAATGTAACACTTTACAATGAACTACCTTTAACTATTTGTCACTTATACATTATATATTCTTAGTTCTTCCAAAGCTCATAAGAATATCTTTACTATCGTCCATTGATCATCTTATGAATCATTCTGGTATGTGCTCATAACATTTAGAGCATAGGACATTCCGGATATATACATATCATGGTATAATCAATCAAAATCTTCATGTGATTTTACTCACCAAGTGTTGAAACAATTGAATTTTGATACAATCCTTTCCATGCAGCAAGAACCTTTCTTGTTGTTTCCATATTGAACCCTTTCAATATCTCATATATGTATGTCTGGCACAACCATATTAGCGCCTCAATCTATCCATATAGATATTGATGCCAAATATTCCAGGTTTGCCCAAGTCTTTCATCGAAATCTTATTTTAATGAAATTCTTAACTTGTGTCAATACAAGATACATCATTTCCAATCAACAATATGTCCTCTACATAATGTAGTAGAAATATGTCTCAACGCTCCCACTTAATTTCTTGCAAATGCAAGCATCTTCATCATCTCCGATGAATTTAAACTCTTTTAACAGTTTCATCATGGTGAAGATTCCAACTCCGCTATGCTTACTTCAACTATTGAAGTTTGCATGCCCTTTTAACAACCTTTGAATTAACAAAACCCTTCGGACCATGTCATGTACACGTCCTAGGTAACCGTTCTATTATAAGAACCTTGTTTTGTTTACTTAACTACCATATACCAAATTATATGTAGTGGTTGCTACATTAATCCATCAAGACTATATATCGCTATGAAAGATCAAATCTTGTCATAGTCAACTCCTTGAACATTGCCATAAACTTCTTTCCGACATGTCGACTATTTTATAGATGTTAAACATCCATGTCTTATTTCTTTATAGATCCAAACATGACTGATAGGCTTCACGCCTTTCCGGAGGGTCTTCCAAGTTCAGAAACTTGATTTCTCGTGTATGGATACTATCACGGATTCTATGACTTCTAGTCATTTTATGGAGTCAGGCCCATCATCGCTTCTTTACATGTAGTCGGTTCATCATTGTCAAAACAATAATGACTTGCTTATCAAATTACACTATTTGATTCTTATCGACCCACACGGTTCAATAGGAACTCTAATCTCTGAGATCACACCCTTTGTAATCACGGGAGCCATGAGCATTGTGGCCGCCCCTAGGACACTTTCCGGCGCTGTGCTACTTAGCACATATAGCTAAGGTTCAACAACCTTATCAAAGTTCTATTGTCCTCACACTTAACTTTTCATGAAAAAATCCTTCTCAAGAAACTTGACGTTCCAAGTAACAAACTCTTTTGTCCTCGGTGTTATGGAGAAATTCCCAACAAATTCTTTGGGATAACCTACAAAGACGTGCTTATACGACTTTGTTTGTAAACATTTTACTTATGCATAACATACCAAAATTTGAGAAAAGACAATTCGGGTTTTATCCCAAACCATAATTCATATGGTGTCATTTTAACGGATCACGATGGTGCTCTTTTCAGTGTAAAAGCAGTAGTCTCTAAACCTTCAATCCTTAAAACATAATGGCAGTTTTATAAATGATACCTTTGATCTTACCATGTCAAACATGGTTTGATTTCATCTCTCGGATATGCCATACTCCTATGGTTTATCGGGAAACACAAATCATGGAACAATTCCTCAAGTCTTAGGTGTTTTTGCTAAACATGTAACTCAAATATCTTCCTTTATGATCGAATCATAAACTCTTTATTTTCTTGTTACAATGATTTTCCACTTCATCTTGAAAGTCTTTGAACAATTTTCAAATGTTTCATACTTCTTCCTTATAAACTAAATATATAGATATATTCACTCAAATTTCTGGAGAAAGCATATGAAGCAAAAATATCCATCGCATATGGCTACATATAATGGACTATATACATCAATATGTATAATATCCAATAAGTTAGTCATCTGTTCCTCTTTGGCCTATGGACAGAGTTTCAATTATCTCGAGGAAACTTCCACAAGCGTCAATTGATCAAAATCAAAGACTCCAAAATTCCATCAACATGGAGTTTCTTCATGTTTTATTTGCAATATAATTTAAAACAACGATGTCACTTCATAAGTGATATTTTAATCATTTGTCTTGTGACATTTTAGCAATAGTGTTTATGGATGTGATTTCTCCCACTAGACTTGTAAAAAGTTCATCCATCCTTTATGGAATACGGTAATTATTTGAACAACCATTGTTCTCGTAATACCGGAGCAAAATAACAATTATTAAAACAAATCTTGAAGGCTAGGTTTGATGTCAACGAAAAACACAATAACACTTTATTTGTTTTCGATGAACATCATCACTTATTCTCTTGCTAGTTACTCAGGCCATTGCAGTTCATGAATTGCGTTGTCCTGTATGACACTTCATACCAACCAATTCGGTATCCAATATCGGTATCCAATACCTCAGAACCACATTGTTTAACAAGCATGGAATATATCCATAACATGTATATCTTCTATATACCTAAGTTGGACATTTCCAACTTGTTCTTTTCTGCCAAATATTTTATAGATTCTCTTTCAGCAATTCCTTTTCTTTTAAAAGAATCTATCAACATCAATAGTGGTGTCATTCACATGACACATGGTACAAAGCTTGTACATAGTCAAATACTAATACCTTTGGACTTGCACTTTGAAGTGGATCACCATCATCAAATGTTTGGCATTCTTTCAAAAATCCATTCTTTAGAAATCTTTTAGTGTAGTAAACATTTTACTTACATCTTCTATTCATCCTTATCATGACAACTTTCATGATCAAGCTACTATAGCCTATAAGGAAGAATCGCGAGTATAATGTTAATTCCCATAACCTTTTTGGGAGATCCGGATGCCTAGCATCCCCATCCTTCACAAATTCTCATACAATATGAGAACATGTATTTTGCTAGATTATACTCTATCATAATGCAACCAAAAACATTGTTTTCAGATATCACAATATCTTCCACACATGATGGTTTCTGAAACAATTTTCAGCTCCTATATAATCTTGATATTAAAACAACTTTTGAATATCAATAATCATGGAGGCAAACATGATACTTTAGATACTAACATTGGAATTCTTACTCTTGATTTAATACTACTTATTAAACTTCATGGAGTAAATAGAGTTTGCTGAAAGTTTGCAATAGGACTTATAAATTTTAATTTGACATTCAAAACAATACGATACCAGTTCGTAAAGTAAATATCCAGAATTCTATAGTTCTATTATCTCAATTGAAACTGAGCATAAGGTAGTGAACATACGCCAATGACTACAACAAATTATGCAAATTCACTTCGATTTAGTTTATGACAAATTGAGTTCGACTAATCCAAATTAGAAATGAACTCCCACTCAAAAACGACATCCCTCGTGCCTTTTTGGTGATTACATGAACCAAATCCACTACACCAAGTCCGATCATCACGTGAGTCGGTGTAGCTTCAAAGGCGAGCATCAAAATGGGCATCATATCAACTATATGACTCATGCTTAACCTTTCGGTCTGTGTTCCGAGGCCATGTCTGTACATGCTAGGCTCGCCAAGTAAGAACCTTAGTACTCGCGTGTGTAAAACTGTCTTACACCCGTTGTATGAAAGCATAGAGTCGAGTACACCCGATCATCACGTGATGTCTCGAAACACGATCCATAGAACGGTGCATACTTAAGGAAGAACACATTTTTATCTTGATATCTAAATGAGGGATCATCTTACAATGCTACCAAAAGCGCAAAACTAGCAGTATAAGATGCTAACATCTAATGTGTAAAGTGAGATGATATGGTCCATGCATTTGATCTCTATCATTTGCATCATGGTATGATCTCTATCATCCTTTGTGTGTAAGGCCAAGGTCTATGGAACTTACACGTTGAATGTGTTGTAAGAGTATCTATCATACATCTACTTACAACAATACCATATCAAGACACTAGCCCAGCAAAGATCTAAACTAGACGCCTCTAATTTATCAATTGCAAGTTTTACGTGGCTTAGGGCTTTCGGAGATAGAACCGTTCTTACCTACGAACATGAACCACAACGAGGATAACCAAGTTATTAGCAACTCGATGTAAATCAGATATTGACTATAGTAGGAGAGACAGACACCCGCCAGCCACTTATGCAAAACAAGTTGCATGTCAGTCGTGGAACCGGTCTCATGTACGATGACATGTAAGGTTGGTCCGGGCCGCTTCATCCCACTATGCCACCAATATCCAAAATACATAGAAGATGCAATAACATGATCATCATCGCCCACATATAAACATATGTGTACTACCCGTGCAAAGCACCTACGCATAGATCAGGCTCTGATACCACTGTTGGGTCCGCAGCATAGAAAACAAAAAATTTCCTACGATGAGAACTATACGCCAAGATCTATCTACTAGGTATAGAGCAACGGGTGGACATACATCCATCCAGAACTTACCCTCGAAGACAACGAGTTTTGTTAACGAGTAGGAACTCATGGTTGATGTAGTCGTACACTTGCCGATCTCAAGATCGTGAGGGGGAGAGAGATCCTTCACAAGGAGGTGTGAGGAAGAAGGAGGAAGAGGGTGGCCTTTTATAGGAGGAGGGGGGTGCCCCTCCTTCATGGCCGGCGCATGGGGGGGTGACTCCTCGCCTCCCCCATTCATGTGGTGGTAACCCCTCCACATTAAAATGCCTCTTCACATTCCCCTTTAAAGTCCCTACTTTAAATGCACTAAAATTCTCCAAGTTTAATGCTCTCTCATTTAATAAAACTCTTTTATTAAATTTATTCAGAATTTTGTTAATTACTTTAATTAAAAAACATTCACATATAACCCCTTGCAATATTTCAATATCACATGCAGAACCACTTTCTGCAATTTCACCCGAAACAATTTCCGGTTTCTATCGAAACAATTCCTGCGCTTTGCAATTCTTTCATCTGAAACATATGTGCTCCAAAATGGTGTCCGGTAACTCTTAAGTGTGTCACCCTATGGTTCGCGAATAATGCAGACATGATTGAGACTCCTCTCAGATCAATAATCAGAAGTGGAACCTGGAGATCCATACTGACTATTGTGATCGTGAGAACCTTTAACGCTTGTAACTAAATCCCTTTGTCTCGCGATATATTACATGTCCGAGATTCTATCATCAGTATCTCCATACCTAGTTTGATCTCGTTGCCAACATGCACTCTTTTCTCGTTCCCGTGATATAACATTCTAGTGATCACATCACTTGCTTGCAAGCTATTTCAATGTGATATCACCGAGAGGGCCCAGAGTATATCTATCCGTCATCGGGATTGACAAATTCCACTCTTGATCCATGAGCCTCAACATAACACCTTCGTAGCACCGAACCCATCTTTATAGTCACCCTGTTACGGTGTGATGTTTGATGTTATCAAGATACTCTTCCGGTGTTAGCAATTAACATGATCTCATGGTCTAAGGATAAAGATTACTTAGTATGATGTTATAGCAATATAAACATAATGACTTTGATCGTAGTTCTATACTTCAGATGAATGTTCATCACATCATTCAACTAATGTTATGACCTTGTTATTAACAACATCCAATGTCTATGATCAGGAAACCTTGATCATCTTGTTAATCAACAAGCTAGTCTATAAGAGAGGCATAACTAGGAACCCTTTTGTTTATTAAACACACATGTATTGATGTTTCCGATCAATACAATTATAGCATGCAAAATAAACATTTATCATAAACATGGAATAAGATAATAACCACTTTATTATTGCCTCTCGGGCATATTCCCTTCAGTTAGTTGTATCCAAATCACACAAGTATAGAGGAGAAACAATAGCAAAAGTGTTCGGGAAAGTAGATATGTTTTGGACGTATCAACTCCCCCAAGCTTAGCTTATTGCTTGTCCTCAAGCAATTCAGGTTAAAACTGAGTGCGATAAAAGAACTTTCACGAACACATTTGCTTCATATGATGTAAATATTCTCAGCAATGTGATCAACTACTTAGACAGTTCATAATAAAGAGTATGCAACTAAGTTTACTTAATAGGCATTGCAAGCTCTGAAGAGATTCCAACTCAAAAATAATAAGTAGCATGAAGCATAAAGATAAGCAACATTACAGTGCTCATAAAAAGGTATGATAGAGTGGTATCTCGCTTGCCTTTGATTATGAATATCAAGGCACCTCTGAAGTTCAAGTGATGACTAGAAGTAAAGATATCAAGGATACAGGCATCAAAGTCATAGCACAAATAATCAAGTAATGGGACAAGCACAAAGAATGACAACTATGCTCTCAAGAAGGTGCTCAAAGAATAAATGGAGACTCAACAAGTAAAGGAAAAGGTTTTTGAATAATTTTGAAAGGCTTCCAAATGCTGAAAGTATGATAATCATTAGCTTTGAGCTCTCATTGCCCCTATCATAAGCATCTTTAATGTGGTTAAGGTGAAAGTGAGGTCCAATCTGAGTTATATGCTTGACAGACTATAAACTGAAAATCCCAAGTCCCTTGAGTACGAGGGCCGCTCCTCATGCTACTCAACTTTAGTTACCGGTAAGTTCTTGTCATCGTAAGTATGTGCGTATCATAGAGAACCTCCAACGGGGTACCCCTTGCCCGATGATACGAAAGAATCCCCATAGCAAAATGACAAGGCAAGCAGACAATGAGTATCTCAGCAATCTTCTTATTTACCATGGGAAAATGGTGCTTTTTTCTCTCTTTCCTCTTTTCATAAATCTCTCTTTTTTTCTTTTTCTCAATAGCTCTCTTTCTCTTTTTTTATAAGAAGAATGCTTCATAGATATCATTATGGTTACGCTGTAGGTTTCCACCATGTCAGCATGGATTAGACCAGCGCCCCAGGCATTTCTCTAACACACATACATAACTCCATGGACTTACAAGCTCCCCTTTTACTTCACACCGACGACATCCGCAAACAAAATAGCAAGGTATCAACTGGGTATATATTTACAATGAAAGCGTTCCCCGTGACAGCACGGTTCTGCTAATCCCCAGCCTATAATTAGCAAGCATATAACTTTCATGGAGAGTTCACAATGGTTCAGGTTTATTAAGTGCAGGAAATAAAGTGTGCCATCAAGTTCATGATAGCTTTACTAACTAACTTTTTCATAATAAGCAAACATTTTATTCAGAAGAAAACAAGGCATATTGAATATGCACGGAAGTAGCAAATGATGCTAATAGGTAGGTATGGTGGACACTTTAGCAATAATTGGTTTAAGGGAGTTGGAAACATGAGTAAAATACTCAGTGGAAGTGAAGGCTAGCAATAGTAAGGGAGCGACAAACGAGAGAGCAATAGCTGTCATTATCATGCTTGCAACAAAACAGGACTACTCATGGCATGAAAGTGATTCAAGATCCTCAAGGCAAAATAATTCATCAAGGCTTAAATGATTATTACAGTCATGTGCATGCGTGAGCATGTGCCAAGTCAATTCAAATGAAACATTCAGAGGAGGATACCACAGTGTCATACCAATTTATGAATAGAGCAATGCAAGCAAACATTCATAAGACATGCTACAAACTATTAGCGAGCTGGAGCTAATCATAAGAAAGCAAGAACTACTAAGCATCCAAAGAAAACATACACTCTACATGAACGGACTAAGCATGCCCACAATGATGAGTATATGTACAAAAATGAAAACAAATAGAGTTCGTTACCAGCCTCTTACCACGCCTCAAGTTGTCATTAATCCTCATTATTGCTCTTCACTTGTGTGGCTAGAATAATAATATGAAACCAATATTCCACTGAGGACTGCTGAACCCTGTAGCAAACTCACAAAACCAAAGAAGAACGACGAATATTTTTGGTGTTTTCGATTTTTAAACAAGAACCAAAAGGGAAAAGAAAGCGAAGCAAAATCTTTTTGGGTTTTTCGAATAGTTCAAACAAAGCAAAAAGGGGAAAACAAACCAAGGCAAAAAGAAGAAGCAAACCAAAGAGAAACAACAGAAATATTTTTGGTCTTTTTGTGTTTTAGAAAGCAAAAGCAAAGAAGAACGAAAACATGAATATACAAAGTACCGACGCAACATGATATGAAGATGAGTGCGGTGTCGGCGTACCTCCCCCCAAGCTCAGGCTTTTGGCCTAAGTGGGTATCAATCCATGTACGAATAGGGGTTCCAAGCAGGCGGATCTTGATAAGAATGGTCGTAGTTGGGCCCATGGGAAGAAGAAGAAGCTCCCCAATCATAAGCAGGCTGCTGATATGAAGACTCTCCCTCATTCGAGGGCTGGACCGAATCATCCGTGACCTCCCTTCTAGTGTCCTGCTCCTGTTGGGAGAGCTCTCCCAAGTACGTGTCAAGCTCCTCCTCAGTGAGGGACCATCCTTCCCTGTTATCAAGGTTAAACAAAACAGCTGCAGGCAAAAGAACAACACGCTCGGACTTGCTCTTTCTCCAACCAGCTTTGAGAAAGGTTATTTCGTAAGATAACTCACTCATACTAGCCCACGAGGAAAAAAAATTATGCTGTATCATGGGATTAAGATCAAGCCTTTCTATGGGAAACTGTAGGTCTAGATGATGAGGCACTAAACCATGCAATGCTAGTAAACGAGAAGCAATGAGGCCTCCACAAATTCCACCTTTCTCACGGTTAGCAGCAAGACGGAAAGCTATCAAAGCACCTAAGTTGTAAGACCTATCTCGTTTAAGAGCAGCAGAGATAAATGCTAGATCAAACGAAGATAACTTATTGGCAGTTTTTCTAGCAAGGACACACTTGGCAATAAAGTAGGCAAAGTAGCAAATGGAGGGAAGATGAATGTTACGGATTTTTCCACTCTCCTTCGAGAAGCTACTCCCTTGGCAAATTTCTGCGTATAAATCCATGAGTGGTTTAGGTCTCTCTTTAATCTTTCTACATGATCCCCATTGAGGTACCTTAATAGCTGCACAAAAATCATCAAGAGAAAGGTCGACAACAATATTGTAAATTTTGTAATGGACCATGGGGTTAAGCAAAGAGTGACTAAATTGAAAGTCCTGCACCACAGACATGGTTAGCTTCACAAATTGACAAGGTTCATCTTCCAAAAAGTGCTCTAACCCTGCATTAGAAACCAAAGTGTGAAAGTCTTGGAGAATTTCTACAGTTCTCATGAACTCAGAACATGGGTAAATGGAGGGAAAAACTTCCTCCTCCCGGTGGACCTTCATGATCTCAGGCACCCATAGTTCATGTTGGTTTAGGTGGTGCTCACTCATCTTCTATTCTGAAGTTTAAACACCTATTAAACAAGTGATTGCAAAGTAAATATAATGAAGGATTCTACTCATAGGGACTTGTAAGAGGCCTAAACATGCATCAAAACTATATATCTAAGCATCAAACAAGCTTACAAGCTCTCAATACCTGTCACCTACAGTAGCAAAATACTCAAGATATAATCCACCAAACACAAATCTACTTGGACAAGGAGAGGAGTCACATACCAGGGAACAAATGCTCCAAATTTCAGCAAGAAAGATGGGCTGAGCAAGGAGATCGAAAAAATCGAGAGCAAGCACAGCAAGAAAGCGATTTTGAGCAATGAACTGGAGCTTCCTCGGGAGAGAGAAGAATGTGGCAGGTGAGAGAGTTAGTGGGGGCCAGGGGTGGCCCACACCAGGGCATGGCGCCACCCAGGGCTGGCCGCGCCACCAGGTGGTGTGCCTTCCTGGTGGGTCCCCCTGGTACCTCCCAGGTACTCTTCTGCCCCTTTTTTCACGTAAAAATTTAATATGAATTTTCTGGAATTTTCCGAGACACTTTATTTTTGGGCATTTTTCAGAGATAGAAGAATGATTTTTCTGACAGATAGATTTTTTTTGGAAACATGATGCAAGGACAAAATAAGGCTAGAACTACAGAAGTTCTAAGACACTCTAACATGCAAGCAACTAACAACAAAGAAAACTAAACAAAAACAAAAACTAAAATGCAAGGGATAGAAATAAACAAAGATAATCATAATGAAAACATTGTTTTGTTCAATGAAATCCTTTTGTTAACAAGGTTGATTAGGTCTTGCTACCAAAGCAATTACATATGAGACAAAACTTTGTATTCCACTAATGATTATGTTATCTCAACTTATAGCAATGGTCCCAATCATAATAGTTTCAAATTTTTCTCTTGGTATGGGACAATATATTTCTCCAACTTGAATGCCCTCAACATGTTCAATTGAATTCAAACCATAAGTCCTTTCAATCTTCTTGGGGAAATAGACAGTATGTTCCTTGTCATTAACACTGAAGGTCACCTTTCCTTGATTACAATTGATAACAGCTCCTGCAGTATTAAGAAAAGGTCTCCCAAGAATAATAGACATATTATCATCTTCAGGCATTTCAAGCACAACAAAATCAGCTAATATCAAGCAATTATGAGCCACTTGAACAGGTACATCCTCACATATACCCACAGGAGTAGTGGTGGATTTATCAGCCATTTGCAAAGATATATCAGTTGGTATTAATTTTTCAAGTTGAAGCCTCTTATAGAGAGAGAAAGGCATAACACTAACTCCAGCTCCCAAATCACACAAAGCAGTTCTAACATAAATGTTCTTAATAGAGCAAGGGATAGTTGGAATCCCTGGGTCTCCAAGTTTCTTAGGAACCTTACCATTGAAGGAATAATTAGCAAGCAAAGTAGAGATTTCTTCATTAGGGATCTTCCTTTTATTCGAGACAATATCCTTCATATACTTTGAGTAAGGAGGCAATTTAGTAGCATCAGTCAAAGGAATTTGCAGGAATAAAGGTTTCATCCACTCACAAAACTTATTATAGTGTTCATCTTCCTTTGACTTGTGTTTCTTATCAGGGAAAGGCATAGGTTTTTGGACCCAAGGTTCTCTTTCACTACCATGTTTCTTAGCAATAAAATCTTCTTTAGTGTATTTAGTATTCTTAGTGTGGTTTTCAGGTTCTTCTTCAAGTTTCTCTTCATTAGGAGCTTCATTTTCTTCATTACCACTTTCAGTTTCAGCATCAGAGATAGATATACTATTAGGATCTAAAGCAGGTTCAGAGGGTTCTACAATAGTTTTATGTTTCTTTTTCCTTTTCTTACGAGTAGAACCACTACTTTCAGCTTGTTGAGAATCCTGCTCAATTCTTTTGGGATACCCCACGGGATATAGAGGATCCTGGGTAGCAGCTCCACTTCTAGTTCTAATTTCATAAGCATGTTTTTCTTTAGCAGCATTAACTAGCAAGTCGTTTTGCACTTTAACGAGTTGATCTATTTGAGTTTGAACCATTTGAAAGTGTTTAACAATCATTTTAACACCATTAGAGGTTCTTTCCACAATATCTTTCAACTCAACAATAGCTCTAGTGTTTTCCATTAGATGATTGTGCACCCTTTTATTAAAGCTATCTTGCTTAACAATAAAGATATCGAATTCTTCTAAGCATTGATCAGGAGGTTTAGAGTAAGGGATATCACCTTCATCAAAGTGTTGGAGAGAGTGTACCTCAATAGTGTATGGGTAGGGAATAGGCTTACATAATTCTTCTATAGGAGGTAAATTCTTGACATCTGCAGCTTTAATTCCCTTCTCCTTAAGACATTTCTTAGCTTCCTTCATCACTTCATCATTTAATTCAATAACTCCCCTCTTCTTTGATGACGGAATAAGCACAAGAATAGTTGGTTCAGGTACAATTACTTCAGGTATAGCTTATTTAGGAGGAGTCCAATCTTCATAATTCTTACTTATTTTAGCCATTAATTCCTCAGCTTCCTTAGGAGTCCTATTCCTGAAAACACAATTAGCACAACTATCTAGGTATGTCCTAGATTCTAGGGTTAGTCTACTATAAAATATATCAAGAAGCTCATTCTTAGGTAATGGACTTCCAGCTTGTGCATGAATCAAAGCATAAAACCTTGCCCAAGATTCGGGCAATACCACTTTTTCTCCCTGTTTAAAATCAAAAAGTTCCTGCAAAATAGCATGTCTAGCACTAGGAGGAAAATATTTCTGCAGGAAAGTACTAATCAAGCACTCAGGGCTACCAATAGATCCAGGAGGCAAATTACTAAACCAAGTTTTAGCTTCTCCTTTCAGTGAAAAGGGGAAAATCTTGGCAACAAAGTAAGTACGCATCTTAATATCATCAGAAAACAAGCCACTCATGGTAGAAAGTTCATTCATATGTGCTACCGCACTTTCATTCTTAGTCCCACAAAAAGGTTCTTTCTCGACAATAGCTATGTAAGATAGATCAAGAGAGAAATCATAATCTTCATCTATAATGTTTATGGGAGAAGCAACAAACTTAGCAACAGGAGATAATTTGGGTCTAATAGTATGCCTCTCAAGGAGACTCTTAGCAGCGCTCCTATCATGGGTGTTCTTACATTCTTTAATAAATTCATCGGTCATCTCAACATAACCATCTTCAATATCATAACTTTCACTAGACTCAGGTGAACTAACAGGTGTAGTAGTGTCTTCATTAGGAGTTTCAGTATTTCCAGCTATAGTTCTAGCAATCGTAGCATCTAGGAAAGGACCTAATGAACCACTCTTATCAAGCACAGTAGAAGCGGCATCATAAGCATCAGAAGTTTCAGTTTTAGCAGTAGTAGAAGTGTGTGAAGCATGTGATGTGGTGGTGTAAGGAGCTTACTCATAATAGACGGTGAATCAAGAGCAACAAAGGTGTTCAGAACCGTACCTCTTCTTGTAGTGGATGGTAAAATAGGAAACTTGCCATCACGAGACTTATCCATGATGGATGGATAGCAGCGAACAATAGAGAATCCAAGTGAACTTGATAAATAAAGCTATGCTCCAGCAGCGGTGCGGAAAATAGTCTTGATGACCCACAAGTATAGGGGGTGTATCGCAGTATTTTTGAGGGAAGTGAAACCCAATTTATTGATTCGACACAAGGGGAGCCAAAGAATATTTATAAGCCTTAGCAACTAAGTTGTCAATTCAGCTGCACCTGGAAACAATCTTGCTCATAGTAGTTTATCAGTAGCAACAGTTTTGTAGTAGGAATAGCAAAGTAACAGGAGTAGTAAAGTAGAGACAACAGTAACAATAGCAGTAAACAGTGGGATTCGAGTGCGGTAGGCATAGGGATGGATGGACGGGCGTTGCATGGACAAGAAAATTCACATAGCAATCAGAACATAGGGCAATTGCAGATAAATAAGATAAAGCATCCAAGTACTAGATAATCCTAGGCATTTGTCCCATATATAGTCATATGTGCTCGCAATGAGAACTTGCACAACATCTTTTGTCCTGCCAGCCCGTTTGCAGCGGGGCCTCAAGGGAACTACTGGCAATTAAGGTGATCCTTTTAATAGAGCACCGGAGCAAAGCATTAACACTCCGTGAACACATGTGATCCTCACATCAAAGCCTTTCCCTCCGGTTATCCCGATTTCTGTCACTTCGGGGCCATTGGTTCCGGACAACAACGTGTGTATACAACTTGCAGGTAAGACCATAAACAATACTATCATAATGAATCAATAACATGTTCAGATCTGAAATCATGGCACTCGGGCCCTAGTGACAAGCATTAAGCACAACAAGTCGCAACAAAGTCATAAAGCACTAATAAAAGATATTAGGCACCATGCCCTAACAATCTGATGCCATTACATGAACGATCTCATCCAATCCCTACCATCCCCATAGCCTACATGAGGATTACACACTCATAGATGGGGAAACATGGATGGTTGATGGAGAAGCGATGGTGATGATGATGGCGATGATCTCCTCAATTCCCGTCCGTAGGTGCGAACGGAGTTTGGTGCTTCGTGGAATCTGGTGGTGGCGGTGGAGCGGAACTCCTTTTGGAAAAACATCGAACCCCCCGAAGTTTTTAGGTCAAAAGGCTCCTTATAGGCGAAGAGGGAGACCGAGGGGGTGCCTGGGGGGCCCACACCACCCCTGGCGCGACCTGGCCACGCCAGCCAGTGGTGTGGCCACCTGGCTCTTCTCCGTCTCGTATTCGCTCTGAGTCTTTAGGTGAAATAGGATTTTTGGCATATTTTCCGGGATTTTTCCTGATAGTTGATTTTCTGCACAAAAAGTAGACACCAAGGCAATTCTGCTGAAAACAACGTCAGTCCGCGTTAGTTGTATCCAAATCACACAAGTATAGAGGATAAACAATAACAAAAGTGTTCGGGAAAGTAGATACGTTTTGGACGTATCAACTCCCCCCAAGCTTAGCTTATTGCTTGTCCTTAAGCAATTCAGTTGAAAACTGAGTGCGATAAAAGAACTTTCACGAACACATTTGCTTCATATGATGTAAATATTCTCAACAATGTGATCAACTACTTAGACAGTTCATAATAAAGAGTATGCAACTAAGTTTACTTAATAGGCATTGCAAGCTAAGAAGAGATTCCAACACAAAAATAATAAGTAGCATGAAGCATAAAGATAAGCAACATTACAGTGCTCATAAAAAGGTACGATAGAGTGGTATCTCGCTTGCCTTTGATTATGAATATCAAGGCACCTCTGAAGTTCAAGTGATGACTAGAAGTAAAGATATCAAGGATACAAGCATCAAAGTCATAGCACAAATAATCAAGTAATGGGACAAGCACAAAGAATGACAACTATGCTCTCAAGAAGGTGCTCAAAGAATAAATGGAGACTCAACAAGTAAAGGAAAAGGGTTTTGAATAATTTTGAAAGGCTTCCAAATGCTGAAAGTATGATAATCATTAGCTTTGAGCTCTCATTGCCCCTATCATTAGCATCTTTAATGTGGTTAAGGTGAAAGTGAGGTCCAATCTGAGTTATATGCTTGACATACTATAAATTGAAAATCCCAAGTCCCTTGAGTACGAGGGCCGCTCCTCATGCTACTCAACTTTAGTTACCAGTAAGTTCTTGCCATCATAAGTATGTGCGTATCATAGAGAACAGCGAACGGGGTACCCCTTTCCCGATGATACGGAAGAATCCCCATATCAAAATGACAAGGCAAGCAGACAATGAGTATCTCAACAATCTTCTTTTTACCATGGGAAAATGGTGCTTTTTTCTCTCTTTCCTCTTTTCATAAATCTCTCTTTTTTTTCTTTTTCTCAATAGCTATCTCTCTCTTTTTTTATAAGAAGAATGCTTCATAGATATCATTATGGTTACGCTGTAGGTTTCCACCATGTCAGCATGGATTAGACCAGCGGCCCAGGCGTTTCTCTAACACACATACATAACACAAATAGCAATATTCTGCATTATAGCTGGAAGATCATTATCCAACAAGAACGTGGTTGGTTGGTCGGTTGCTTGGAACGACAATGCTGGGAGAGGAATCTTGCGACGAGTGTACACTTTGCAAAGCTCCAACTTGCCTCTGAAGCTAGCTGTGGCAATCCAATCTCCATTAGCGCCTACCCACTGCCCAGAATTATAGCCTGGTACCATAGCATCGGAGGAGAGCCTATCCAGTGGCGACAGCTTGCACGGGAGGCTATCAATTTTGAAGTAATGCAAGAAATCTAGCAGTCCCTTGGTCAGGGGGGAATGAAGAACACATGGGAGGCCAAATGGCATTGAAGCATCCAGAGTTGCACTAGCTTTCGCAGATTCAAGAAAAAGTTTGGATGAACCGATTAGCCTGGCGGCGGTGATGACGTCGCATCGGGTTACGAGTTCTTCAAAGGGGCCTTCGGTAAACACGTCGTGAAAAAGCTCAGAATCATGCTCACTGTTCTTGCTCGCTGATGCCATCGCAAGGTAGCGTCTGTATTTCATTGATTGGGGTTTCGGAAGAGAGGGGGAATCGAGGGTGGCAACTGCCTGAGTGAGACGAGGAAGAGAATCTGAAAGTAGCATATGGCGGTAGCGGCGGCATGTGGTGCGGAAGGGGAAGACGCCGGGAAGAGAAGGGGAAGATGCCCTGGAGGGGGCGGGGGAATAGGCAAGGGGGGAAAGCTGGATTAATCAACACGAGCATGTGCTCCTTAGCTGCATTTCGAGAGCGGTGACATGACTCCCTACTCCTAGTACCGATGAGCGTCTAGACGGCCGGAGTAGTTAATTTGGAGGATACTGTGACCGGCCTAACTCTACTAGACGCATAGGGTACGGGTTGTACTGGACGAGCTCTGTAGTACTATTTTACTTGCATGGACGAGCTCTGTTTTTCTTTTTTCACGGAACGAGATCTGTACTATGTTGTCCATTAGCAAAAAGTATTAGGGCATCCACTATGTTGTGCATAAGCAAAAAGTAGTCCTTATGGATGAGACCACATACATAGTAGAGCTTCACCTAAGCTTGTGGCTTGTCCATACGCAATATAAAATTATTTACTCTCTCCTCTCTCTCTTGCACCTGTATACTTTTTGCAGACATATGGGTCCCAGCTTATAGATAAATTCACTTTATCAGCCACAGCGTTGATGTTGCAAAATCTGACACACAACACTATTTAGCATGGGAAGCAAATTTGGCATTAGCTCCACAATGTTTGTCTTGCCAAATATCTGCATAGTGGGCCCTTACACAGACTAAAACAACACATAGTAAAGGGTGTTCTCTCTCCCATCGCACGAGAGAGAAGCAGTTGAAGGGAATATGCCCAAGAGGCAATAATAAAGTGGTTATTATCTTATTCCATGTTTATGATAAATGTTTATTTTACATGCTAGAATTATATTGATCGGAAACATCAATACATGTGTGTTTAATAAACAAAAAGGGTTCCTAGTTATGCCTCTCTTATAGACTAGCTTGTTGATTAACAAGATGATCAAGGTTTCCTAAGCATGGACATTGGATGTTGTTAATAAAAAGGTCACACCATTGGTGGAATGATGTGATGAACATTCATCCGAAGTATAGCATTATAATCAAAGTCATTATGTTTATATTGCTATAACATCATACGAAGTAATCTTTATCCTTAGACCATGAGATCATATTAATTGCTAACACCAGAAGAGTATCTTGATAACATCAAATGTCACACCGTAACAGGGTGACTATAAAGGTGGGTTCAGTGCTACGAAGGTGTTATGTTGAGGCTCATGGATGAAGAGTGGGATTTGTCCATCCTGATGACGGATAGATATACTCTGGGCCCTCTCAGTGATATCACATTGAAATAGCTTGCAAGCAAGTGATGTGATCACTAGAATGTTATATCACGGGAACGAGAAAAGAGTGCATGTCGGTAACGAGATTAAACTAGGTATGGAGATACCGATGATCGAATCTCGGACATGTAATATATCAAGAGACAAAGGGATTTAGTTACTAGCGTTAAAGGTTCTCACGATCATAGAAGTCATCGTTGAATGTGTAGGAGTCAGTATGGATCTCCAGGTCCCGCTTCTGATTATTGATCTGAGAGGGGTCTCGATCATGTCTGCATTATTCGTGAACCGTAGGGTGACACACTTAAGGGATACCGACACCATTTGGAGCAAATATGTTTCAGATAAAGATTTAAGAAAGTGCTGGAATTATTTCAATAGACACCTGTTCGGGTGAAATTGCTGAAATTGGTTCTGCATGTAATATTGAAATGTTGCAGGGGGTTTTATGTGAATGTTTGTTAATTAAATTAATTAACAAAATTCTGAATAAAAATAATAAAAGAGTTTTATTAAATGAGAGAGCATTAAATTTGGAGAAATTTAATGCATTTAAAGTGGGGACTTTAAAAGAGAATGTGAAGGGGCAAATTTATGTGGAGGGAGTTACCACCACATGAATGAGAAGGTGAGGGGTCACCCCTTGGGGCGCAGGCCATGGGGAGGGGTACCCTCCCCTCCTCCTATAAAAGGCCCCCCTCTCACACCTTCATACTCACACCTCCTCGTGAAGGATCTCTCTCCCCCTCTAGTATTATTTCCCCATGGTCTCAGATTAGCGAGATACATGTTCCCGATGGCTTTATCTGGAAAGGAGTTGCTGCTTCCGCTGCTTTGCTAGAGCGAGTGACGGAGGTTGTCGGGGTACCGGACGTGTGTGCGATCACGGATGCACCGCTGCTTTGCGGTGCTGGACTTGGTGCTGCTGGAGCTGGATCTGATGGACGTGCTGGAGCCGGACCTGCTGGACTTCATCACGATCTTGAGATTGGCAAGTGTACGACTACATCAACCATGAGTTCCTACTCGTTAACAAAGCTCGTTGTCTTCGAGGGTAAGTTCTCCATGGATGTATGTCCACCCGTTGCTTTGTACCTAGTAGATAGATCTTGGCGTGTAGTTCATATCGTAGGATTTTTTTTGTTTTCTATGCTGCGGACCCAACAGTGGTATCAGAGCCTGATCTATGCATAGGTGCTTAGCATGGGTAGTACACATATGTTTATATGTGGGCGATGATAATCATGTTATTGCATCTTCTATGTATTTTGGATATTGATGGCATAGTGGGATGAAGCGGCCCGGACCAACCTTACATGTCATCGTACATGAGACTGGTTCCACGACTGACATGCAACTTGTTTTGCATAAGTGGCTGGCGGGTGTCTGTCTCTCCTACTATAGTCAATATCTGATTTACAACGAGTTGCTAATAATTTGGTTATCCTCGTTGTTGTTCATGTTCGTAGGTAAAAACGGTTCTATCTCCGAAAGCCCTAAGCCACGTAAAACTTGCAATTGATAAATTAGAGGCATCTAGTTTAGATCATTGCTGGGCTAGTGTATTGATATGGTATTGTTGTAAGTAGATGTATGATAGATACTCTTACAACACACTCAACGTGTAAGTTCCATAGACCTTGGCCTTACACACAAAGGAATGATAGAGATCATACCACGATGCAAGTGATAGAGATCAAATGCATGGACCATATCATCTCACTTTACACATTAGATGTTAGCATCTTATACTGCTAGTTTGGCGCTTTCTGTAGCATTGTAAGATGATCCCTCTTTTAGATATCAAGATAAAAATGTGTTCTTCCTTAAGTATGCACCGTTCTATGGATCGTGTTTCGAGACATCACGTGATGATCGGGTGTTCTCAACTCTACGCTTTCATGCAACGGGTGTAAGACAGTTATACACACGCGAATACTAAGGTTCTTACTTGGCGAGCCTAGCATGTACAGACATGGCCTCGGATCACGGACCGAAAGGTTAAGCATGAGTCACATAGTTGATGTGATGACCATATTGATGCTCGCCTTTGAAGCTACACCGACTCACGTGATGATCGGACTTGGTGTAGTGGATTTGGTTCATGTAATCACCAAAAAGGCATGAGGGATGTCGTTTTTGAGTGGGAGTTCATTTCTAATTTGGATTAGTCGAACGCAATTTGTCATAAACTAAATCGAAATGAATTTGCATAATTTGTTGTAGTCATTGGCATTCGTTTTCTACCTTATGCTTAGTTTTTATTTGAGATAATAGAACTATAGAATTCCGGATATTTACTTTACGAACTGGTATCGTATTGTTTTGAATGTCAATTTAAAGTTTATAAGTCCTATTGCAAACTTTCAGCAAACTCTATTTACTCCATGAAGTTTAATAAGTAGTATTAAATCAAGAGTAAGAATTCCAATGTTAGTATCTAAAGTATCATGTTTGCCTCCATGATTATTGATATTCAAAAACTTGTTTTAATATCAAGATTATATTGGAGCTGAAAATTGTTTCAGAAACCATCATGTGTGAAAGATATTGTGATATCTGAAACAATGTTTTTTGGTTGCATTATGATAGAGTATAATTCAGCAAAATACATGTTCTCATATTGTATGAGAATTTATGAAGGATGGAGATGCTAGGCATCCGAATCTACCAAAAAGGTTTTGGGAACTGATATTATACTCGTGATTCTTCCTTATAAGCTGTAGTAGCTTGATCATGAAAGTTGTCATGATAAGGATGAATAGAAGATGTAAGTAAAATGTTTACTACACTAATATATTACTAAAGAATGGAATTTTGAAAAAGAACACCAAACATTTGATGATGGTGATCCACTTCAAAGTGCAAGTCCAAAGGTATTAGTATTTGACTATATACGCTTTGTACCATGTGTCATGTTGATGACACCACTATTGATGTTGATAGATTCTTTTAAAAGAAAAGGAATTGCTGAAAGAGAATCTAAAAAATATTTGGCAGAAAATAAAAGGTTGGAGATGTCCAACTTAGGTATATAGAAGATATACATGTTATGGCTATATTCCTTGCTTGTTAAACAATGTGGTTCTTAGGTATTGGATACCGGTATTGGATACCGAATTGGTTGGTATGAAGTGTCACACAGGACAACGCAATTCATGAACTACAATGGCCTAAGTAACCAGCAAGAGAATGAGTGATGATGTTCATCGAAAACAAATAAAGTGTTATTGTGTTTTTTGTTGTCATCAAACCAAGCCTTCAAGATTTGTTTAAATAATTGTTATTTTGTTCCAGTATCATGAGAACAATGGCTGTTCAAATAATTACCATATTCCATAAAGGATGGATGAAGTTTTACAAGTCTAGTTGGAGAAATCACATCCATAAACACTATTGCTAAAATGTCGCAAGACAAATGATTGAAAGATCACTTATGAAGTGACATCGCTGTTTAAATTATATTTGAAAGAAAACATGAAGAAACTCCATGTTGATGGATTTTTGGAGCCTTTGATTTTGATCAATTGACGCATGTGAGACTTTCCTCGAGATAATTGAAACTCCGTCCATAGGCCAGAGAGGAACGGATGACTAGCTTATTGGAAATTGTGCATGCTGATGTGCATAGTCCATTATGTGTAGCCATATGATGGATCTTTTGCTTCATATGCTTTCTCCGAAAATTTGAGTGAATATATCTGTATATTTACTTAATAAGGAAGAAGTATGAAACATTTGAAAATTGTTCAAAGACTTTCAAGATGAAGTGGAAAATCATTGTAACAAGAAAATAAAGAGTTTATGATTCGATCATAAAGGAAGATGTTTGAGTTACATGTTTAGCAAAAACACCTAAGACTTGAGGAATTGTTCCATGATTTGTGTTTCCCGATAAACCATAGGAGTATGGCATATTCGAGAGATAAAATCAAACCATGTTTGACATGGTAAGATCAAGGGTGTCATTTATAAAACTGCCATTATGTTTTAAGGATTGAAGCTTTAGAGACTATCGCTTTTACACTGAAAAGAGCACCATCGTGATCCATTGAAATGACACCATATGAGTTATGGTTTGGGATAAAACCCGAATTGTCTTTTCTTAAATTTTGGTATGCTATGCATAAGTAAAATGTTTACAACCAAAGTCGGATAAGCACGTCTTTGTAGGTTATCCCAAAGAATTTGTTGGGAATTTCTCCATAATGCCAAGGACAAAAGAGTTTTTTACTTGGAACGTCAAGTTTCTTGAGAAGGAATTTTTCGTAAAAAGTTAAGTGGGAGGACAATAGAACTTTGATAAGGTTGTTGAACCTTAGCTATATGTGGTAAGTAGCGCAGCGCCAGAAAGTGTCCCGGTGGTGGCCACAATGCTCATGGCTCTCGTGATTACAAAAGGTGTTATCTCGGAGATTAGAGTTCCTATAGAACCGTGTGGGTCAGTAAGAATCAAATAGTAAGATTTGATAAGCAAGTCGTTATTGTTTTGACAATGATGAACCGACTACATGCAAAGAAGCGATGATGGACCCTGACTCCATAAAATGACCAGAAGTCATAAAATCCGTGATAGTATCCATACACGAGAAATCAAGTTTCTGAACTTGGAAGACCCTCTGGGAAGGTGTGAAGCCTATCGGTCATGTTTGGATCTATAAAGAAATAAGACATGGATGTTTAACATCTATGAAATAGTCAACATGTCGGAAAGAAGTTTACGACAATGTTCAAGGAGTTGACTATGACAAGATTTGATCTTTCATAGCGATATATAGTCTTGATGGATTAATGTAGCAACCACTACATATAATTTGGTATATGGTAGTTGAATAAACAAAACAAGGTTCTTCTAATAGAACGGTAACCTAGGACATGTACATGACATGGTCCGAAGGGTTTTGTTAATTCAAAGGGTGCTAAAAGGGCATGTAAACCTCAATAGTTGAAGTAAGCATAGCGGAGTTGGAATCTTCACCATGATGAAACTGTTAAAAGAGTTTAAATTCATCGAAGATGATGAAGATGCTTGCATTTGCAAGAAATTAAGTGGGAGCGCTGAGACATATTTCTAATACATTATGTAGATGACATATTGTTGATTGGAAATGATGTATCTTGTATTGACACAAGTCAAGAATTTCATTAAAATAAGATTTCGATGAAAGACTTAGGCAAACCAGGAATATTAGGCATCAATATTTATATGGATAGATCAAGGCGCTAATATGGTTGTGCCAGACATACATATATGAGATATTGAAAGGGTTCAATATGGAAACAACAAGAAAGGTTCTTGCTGCATGGAAAGGATTGTATCAAAATTCAAGTGTTTCAACACTTGGTGAGTAAAATCACATGAAGATTTTGATCGATTATAACATGATATGTATATATCCAGAATGTCCTATGCTCTAAATGTTATGAGCATATACCAGAATGATTCATAAGATGATCATTGGACAATAGTAAAGATATTCTTATGAGCTTTGGAAGAACTAAGAATATATAATGTATAAGTGACAAATAGTTAAAGGTAGTTCATTGTAAAGTGTTACATTGATACTAGTTTTGTCACAAGATACATATTATATTTATCTCAATTTAGACTATGGGTGGCACAATATAATGGAAAGTATGTTCCATGATGGATTTGGATGAGTTCCAAAGTTGAGATATTGTGACGGATACTACAACAAAAGGCTAAGTTTATGACTGCTATAGTAGCAACATAGGAGGGCATTTGTGTTAAGTAGTTTGTTATCAAACTAGGTGTGGTTCAAAGTGGGCTAATACTATGAAGATATATTGTGTGACAATAATATCAACATATTTTAACCCGAACAAACTAAAGGTCTCACCAGAGAACCAAATTTATACAACCATCTCATTTGAGAATGAGTGATGCGTAGAGACGCAAAGACATGCAAATACACACGGACCTGAAACTCCCAGATCCAGAGATTATGTTAACCACTAGCAATAGCGTATATGCAACACCAGAAAGCCATAGGTGTTCAATACGCAAAGTTTTTCAAACTAGATTATTGACTCTAGTGCAAGTGGGAGACTGAAGGGAATATGCCCGAGAGGCAATAATAAAGTGGTTATTATCTTATTCCATGTTTATGATAAATGTTTATTTTACATGCTAGAATTGTATTGATCGGAAACATCAATACATGTGTGTTTAATAAACAAAAAGGGTTCCTAGTTATGCCTCTCTTATAGACTAGCTTGTTGATTAACAAGATGATCAAGGTTTCCTGATCATGGACATTGGATGTTGTTAATAACAAGGTCACACCATTGGTGGAATGATGTGATGAACATTCATCCGAAGTATAGCATTATGATCAGAGTCATTATGTTTATATTGCTATAACATCATACGAAGTAATATTAGTCCTTAGACCATGAGATCATGTTAATTGCTAACACCGGAAGAGTATCTTGATAACATCAAACGTCACACCGTAACAGGGTGACTATAAAGATGGGTTCAGTGCTACGAAGGTGTTATGTTGAGGCTCATGGATCAAGAGTGGAATTTGTCAATCCCGATGACGGATAGATATACTCTGGGCCCTCTCGGTGATATCACATTGAAATAGCTTGCAAGCAAGTGATGTGATCACTAGAATGTTATATCACGGGAACGAGAAAAGAGTGCATGTCGGTAACGAGATCAAACTAGGTATGGAGATACCGATGATCGAATCTTGGACATGTAATATATCGAGAGACAAAGGGATTTAGTTACTAGCGTTAAAGGTTCTCACGATCACAAAAGTCATCGTTGAATGTGTAGGAGTCAGTATGGATCTCCAGGTCCCGCTTCTGATTATTGATCTGAGAGGGGTCTCGATCATGTCTGCATTATTCGCGAATCGTAGGGTGACACACTTAAGGGATACCGACACCATTTGGAGCAAATATGTTTCAGATAAAGATTTAAGAAAGCGCTGGAATTATTTCAATAGACACCAAAACTGTTTCGGGTGAAATTGCTGAAATTGGTTCTGCATGTAATATTGAAATGTTGCAGGGGGTTTTATGTGAATGTTTGTTAATTAAAGTAACTAACAAAATTCTGAATAAAAATAATAAAAGAGTTTTATTAAATGAGAGAGCATTAAATTTGGAGAAATTTAATGCATTTAAAGTGGGGACTTTAAAAGAGAATGTGAAGGGGCAAATTTATGTGGAGGGAGTTACCACCATATGAATGAGAAGGTGAGGGGTCACCCCTTGGGGCGCCGGCCATGGGGAGGGGTACCCTCCCCTCCTCCTATAAAAGGCCCCCCTCTCACACCTTCATACTCACACCTCCTCGTGAAGGATCTCTCTCCCCCTCTAGTATTATTTCCCCATGGTCTCGGATTAGCGAGATACATGTTCTCGGTGGCTTTATCTGGAAAGGAGTTGCTGCTTCCACTGCTTTGCTGGAGCGAGGGATGGAGGTTGTCGGGGTACCGGACGTGTGTGCGATCACGGATGCACCGCTGCTTTGTGGTGCTGGACTTGGTGGTGCTGGAGCTGGATCTGATGGACGTGCTGGAGCCAGACCTGCTGGACATCATCACGATCTTGAGATCGGCAAGTGTACGACTACATCAACCACGAGTTCCTACTCGTTAACAAAGCTCGTTGTCTTCGAGGGTAAGTTCTCCATGGATGTATGTCCACCCGTTGCTTTGTACCTAGTAGATAGATCTTGGCGTGTAGCTCATATCATAGGAATTTTTTTGTTTTCTATGCTGTGGACCCAACAGCAGTGCACTGCCACATGATCAGATAGAGTAGTACTTGGAATTTGGCATCGACGCATGGAGTTGCTCCGATTCCCTAGTTTCTCAGATTTAGAACTAACCCTGCAACATATGGAACTAGTTCCAAAAGCCAAATATCTATTTTGGAACTAGATTTGGCTATACATTATGGGTGCCTAGGGCATCCACTATGTTGTCTACCCACAAGCCAAAAAAGTAGTCCATAAGCCTATCCATGTACATAGTAGAGGTTCACTTTAGTGGAATTTCCTTAAGGGTGACCTACAAGCTTATGGGTTGTCCATAAGCAATAAAAAATTATTTTACTTTCTCCTCTCTCTCTTGCATGTGTGTATTTTTAACAAATATGTGGGTCCCATCTTAAGGTGAACTTGACCTTATACATTGTACTAGCTATTTCTATAAGCTGTGTGGGTCCCATCTTATGGCAAAAGTTCACCTTATAAATAGGTGATGTTGTAGCTACTTCCACAAGCTGTGGGAGACCCACCTTATGGCAAAATTTCACCTAGGGCATCCACTATGTTGTTCATAAGGGTGTCCACAAGAAAAAAGTAGTCCTTATGAATGACCACATATATATACATAGTAGAGCTTCACCTTAAGGAATTTTTTTAAGGGTGACCCATAAGCTTGTGGCTTGTCCAAGGCCACCCACAATGTTGCCATTGCAAAATCTGACATAAAGATGAATTTGGCTTTGGTATAAAATATAGCAAGAGCTCCACAATGTACTAGTTGTAAATATTTATAACGTGGGTCCCACCATCTAGCTAAAACAACACATGAAGCAAATATGGAACTACCCTCACAGTGTATTTGAGGTTTGTGCATAAATTTCATTATGCTAAACACTATCAATAGAATCTTCTAGATCCCATAATGGAAAAGAAGATACAACTGCTAGCAATGTTGGGATTTGACAATCTTGATTCAACGACCAGTGTTCAAAGTTCTCGATACACCATATAGTTGTAAGATGTAAGATAAGATAAGAAAAGCGAGGCGAGGGTAACTTATGGGCCCACGCAAGGCGTTCGTTGTTTACAGAAAAGCCCATGTGCTGAAGCTAAAATCTTAGGAATTTGACATGATATGCGAACAACATATGTCCATGTGCTCATCCAACGTACTTCACAATGCTCAAGTTGAATCATCACATATAAAATAATTGATGCATATGGATTGTGAAGTGTATAAGAAAAGAATCAAATTTGGTTAGATTTCAGCTAACTTGAAACTAACGATGAAATATTGAGTAAAATGCACACATGTGTAGTTTTAGTTAACTTGAGAATTTGCAGAGGACAATGTTCAGCCAAGCTAAAACAAAATTAATCTACGCAAAAATTCTACATGAACTTTCAAAAGCAATAGAAGTCGTGGAAGGACACCACTTCCAGGCCGGTACTATTTTACTATATCAATCGCAAAAAGGCACGATCAGGACAGCTAAACGTGTATGAATTTGGTCAAATACGCTCAATTTGTTTGAAATGGACTGATTTGCACTAGGGATGCATGCTTTGGGATTGATTTTGTCCACTCTACAAGATATGGGACTAATTTGTACCCCGGGTGCGAGAAGTGAGACAAAAACTATGTTTACCATGATATTTGGCAAGAAACAAGTTATACATATCCTCTAACTTATACTATAGAAGAAAAGCTAGAGAAGTCGTAGGACACTAACTTTCCTTCTTCCAAACAATACAATATTAAGGCCTAAATGTCGTAAAATTAATTTGTACTACCTCCACCCTAGAGCTTATTAATTAAGGCTTATATTTTTGTACATGTGTCTTGCCATGTGTACATGTATTTGTACGTGTCTGTGTATGCGTGTGTGGTGTGCGGCCATGTACATGTATACGTGTAGCTGTTTGCGCGTGTGTGTGACCTGTGAGTGGCCAAGTATCTACATGCGTGTACATATACATTTCCATATACAAGATATGTTTTAATATGAGTATATATATGAGAGCGAGCTGTGCTACAAACTGAAGGAGTTATGCCCTAGAGGCAAATAATAAAGTGTATTATTTGATATATCTCCTATATGTTCATAATACGTTTCATGCTGTGTTATAACTGTGTTACTGCGAAACATTAATACACGTGTGGTATGTAAACAAACTGTGTCTCTAGTTACCTCTAGCAAACTAGTTCATTGGTCATGAGGATGGTCTGGGTTTCAAGATCATGGGCATTTATGCCAATTGACAACGAGGTCATGTTATTAGTCGAATAACATGATAGACAAACATCCGACTGTTATATCTTGAATGAGATCTAGTTACAAAGTTCACCATTGATGATAAAACACAGAGAACCTCGCAACCTGATCCTTTGACTGTGAGGTAATGCAAATCACCTTTCCGGAAGAAGCTTAGATGGTTATCAAGAATCATCTCGTAACAGGGTGATCAAAATGGTGCCACTCGGGTTTTCCGAAGGGATGCGTAGAGGAGTACATATCAACACCAGGATTTGTCTAGTCCATGTAACGGACAGATACATGTGGCCATCTCGGTGACGTTGCATTAATGAAGCTTGCAAGCATGTGACTTGGTCACAGAATGCAACGACATGAGAACGAGTAAAAAAGTTCATTGGTAACGATACCGAATTAAGGTATGGGGATATCGAAGATCAAGTCTCGAATGAATTAGGTATCATATGAAAAAGGGAACGGGAAACGACTATCTCACGGTTCGAGCGATTGTATTCGTGAAACGCACGGGGGTCGCATGGCCATCCAGGACCCTCTATTGATCATTGATGTGAGAGTAGTCTTGATCATGTTCGGAGTGTTTCCGAACCGAAGGATGTCATGCTTAAGGGTAGGGACGCTTAGGGTAGATGAGGTATCGTAGGAGAAATAGAGAAAGAGAAACCGGAATAGTTCCGGGTAACATCCGATGGAGATCGGAAGGGGTCCGGAAGATGTTCCGGAGTGAAGGAATAATACAATATGTGTATTTTAATATTAATTGGAGAATTAATATTAAATATATGTTTTATTTTATTATTAAAGGCATCATAATGCTAATGGGCCTCACCTAAAGGGAGGCCCAATAGGGCATGGTGCCTAGGGAAAGGGGGCCAGTCGTCCTAGGCTTTGTGGGCCACCCCAATGGGGCCCACCTAGGGCCGGCGGCTGCCCCTAGGTGGCCGGCGGATGTGGGGGTTAGTCCCACACCGCCTGGCCCTAGGGTAGTGCGACCCCCTCCCACTATATATAGGGGTCTCCCCTCCCCCTTTGGAATCATCCATTCCCTCTCATTCTCTCTCTCTCATCCATTGAGGACTTCTTTGTAATATTGGGGAGGACCTCGTGGGTGAGTTCTCCATCTTCACACCACCGTCGTGTGATCTACGATCTGACATCTACTTCCTCTGCAGCTCGGCTAGATCGGAGTCTGGTTGGTGTCTCCTACACCGGACGTGTGACGAACTTTAGAGGCACCATACTTGAGGTGCTGCTCGTCTTCATCAATATACGCCTTCCTGCGTAAGGCGTGCCTCTGTCTTCAAAGGTATGAATACCGTATCCCTTCTCCGTTACTTATGTCTACATAGTATAGATCCTGGTATTAGTGTTCGAGTAGATATTTTTTTTTGTTTTCTGCTACGGAACCCTTCAGTGGTATCAGAGTGGGTCTATGGGTAGACATGTCGTACGGATAGAACACATAGCGATATGTGGGCATTGATTCTCTAGTTGCTACCCTCTTTAATGTTGTTGTTCATATCGTGGCACTGTTTGATGAAGCGGGCCCCAACCGACCTTACGTGGTGATTCACGAGACTGGTCCACATATCAAAGTGGCTTAGGGGGGTGTCTATCTCTCTACAGTAGTTGATATGGCATTGACATTGGAGGGCCCTGAAAAGGGAAGAAGAATGGGAATCATTGAATCCATGTTGTGGCTCCACGTTCGTAGGTGGGAAAGGGTTCTACTGTGAAAGCCCTAAAGCCGCGTAAAACTTGCAATAGATAATATAGAAGTGTCTATTTTTATTATTCCATAGGGGCAAGTATTATAGTGTGGCAATGACAAGCTTATGAAACTTTCATTGAAGCTATTGATGATGATCAAGATGCTATAACCACGTCATAACACTTTACTTTTGAAGTGTTACTTATTATGCTAGTATTTATATATATATTCGACGGTAGCATAATAAGATAATCCCTCACAGTATTCCAGTTATCGTATTCCCCTTGTGTGTGCACCACCAAGAAAGTTCTTCACTATGAGGCCGGCCGTGATGATCGGGGGTCAGACATATCTACGTTCGCATATAGTGGGTGCAAGCCATGTTGCACTGCGAACACACACGAGTTAGAACTGGCGATCCTAGCATGTACAAACATGGCCTCGGAATACAGGAGACCGAAAGGTCGAGCATGAATCACATAGTTGATGTGATCGACATTAGGGAATGTCCACCTTTGATACTGCACTGATGGCTGTGATGATCGGGGGAGGTGCAGGGGATAGGGATCATGTGATCACTAAACGAGTAGAGGGATGTTTGTTTAAGTGGGATTTTTTTGTTTTAAATTAAAAAACATGATTAAAACTTGAAATCATTATTATGAACATGGTCTAAACACTTTGCAAATCCATTGTAGATGTCTCGCCCACCCACCTTCAATCTTAGCACTTTCCTCGAGAAGGACAAGCTAAAAACTGATGGAACCAACTTCACTGCATGGTTCCGTAATCTTAGGATCCTCCTAGTCCCCTACAAATTGACTTATGTCATTGAGGCTGAGCTTCCAGCTAAGCCTGCAGATTCTGCCTCCCAGGATGAAAAGAATGTCTGGCAGTCCAAGGCGGATGATTTCTCCCTCATCCAGAGTGGAATGCTCTATGCCATGGAGCCAGATCTTCAAAAGCGTTTTGAGAAGATGAATGCTTTTGAGATCATTGAGGATCTCAAGGCCGTCTTTGCTCCATAGGCCCATGCAGAGAGGTATGATGCTTCCGAGCTCTTCTTCTCTGCTAAAATGGAAGATCACAACAGTATTAGTGAGCATGTGGTCAAAATGTCTGGCTATGTTAAGCGCCTGAATGCCCTGGATTGCAAAATCCTAGAGGAGCTCGCGATTGATAGGGTGCTGCACTCGCTGACCCCTAGCTATAAGAGCTTTGTGATGAACTACAACATGCAAGGGATGACTAAGACCCTTGCTGAGGTGTTCGCCATGCTCAAAACTGCTGAGGTTGAAATCAAAAAGGAGCACACGGTGTTGATGGTCAATAAGACCACCAATTTTAAGAAGCCGAGGCAAAAGGGAAAGGGAAAGGGCAATAAGTCCAAGAGGGATGGCAAGATCGTTGTCAGTACCCCAAAGACTGCCAAACTTGGCCCTAAGATCGGCACAACATGCTACTACTGCAAAGGGGATGGGCACTGGAAACGCAACTGCCCCAAGTACCTTGAAGACAAGCGAGCCGGCAAGATAGCCGCCAAGGACAAAGGTATATATGATATACATGTTATTTATGTATTCCTTACAAGCGCCAGGAGTAACACCTAGGTATTTGATACCGGATCTGTTGCTCACATTTGTAACTCTCAGCAGGATCTGCAGAGTAGAAGGCACCTGAGGAAGGACGAGGTGACGATGCGCGTCGACAATGGTTCGAGAGTTGAAGTGATGGCCATCGGCACCCTGCATCTCCATCTACCGTCAGGATTATTGTTGGTTTTGAATAAATGCTACTATGTACCCGCATTGAGTATGAATACTGTGAGTGGGTCTTGCTTGTTGCAACACCGTTATTCGTTTAAATCAGGAACAAATGGTTGTTCTATTTATATGAATGATGTTTTCTATGTTCATGCTCCTGTGTGTGATGGTTTATTCTTACTTGATCTTGATTGTAATACACACATCCATAGTGTTGATGCTAAACGTTATAAGCATAGTAATGATAATTTCATGTTTATGTGGCATTGCCGTCTTGGTCACATTGGCGTAAAATGCATGAAGAAGCTTCATTCAAAAGGGCTTCTTGGATCATTGGATTTCGAATCCCTTGATACATGTGAGCCGTGCCTCATGGACAAGATGACTAGGACACCATTCTCCGGGATAGTGGAGAGAGTTATAGACCTACTGGGAATCATACGTACGGATGTATGTGGACCAATGAGCGTCTCAACGCATAATGGTTATCGTTACTTTGTTACCTTTACTGACGACTTAAGCATATATGGATATATCTACTTAATGAAGCACAAGTCTGAAACCTTTGAAAAGTTCAAGGAATTTCAGAAAGAAGTAGAGAATCAACTTAACAAGAGAATCAAGCATCTTCGATCGGACCGAGGGGGCGAGTATTTGAGTTATGAGTTTAACATGCACTTGAAGGACCGTGGGATTATCCCACAGCTTACGCCAGCCGGAACACCACAGCGTAATGGTGTGTCGGAACATCATAATCGAACCCTATTAGATAGTGTGCGGTCCATGATGTCTTTAACTAATTTGTCTGTGTCTTTTTGGGGATACGCGTTAGAAACCGCTGCTTTTATTTTGAACCGAGCACCATCCAAATCCGTGGAGACAGCCCCATATGAGATATGGTATGGGCAGAAGCCGAAGTTGTCATTTCTAAAAGTTTGGGGTTGTGAGGCGTACGTTAAGAAACTACAGCCTGGTAAACTCGAACCCAAATCGGAAAAATGTATCTTTGTGGGATATCCAAGGGAAACCATTGGGTACACTTTCTACAATCAAGCCGAAGGCAAGACGCTTGTCGCAAAAATCGGCACCTTTCTCGAGAAAGAGTTTCTTGCAAAAGGAGTGACTGGAAGGAAAATTGAGTTAGATGAAATTGTTGACCCTTCTCTCCAAATTACGAGTAGCGCAACGGAAGCTGTTCCGAAACCGCTCTCCAACATGGAGGAAGAGCCCATTGATGATGATCAAAAGAACAACGTCGAGAGTCCTGAGGTTCGTAGGTCTACAAGAGTTCGTGCCACTCCTGATTGGTACAGTAGCCTTATAATGTCTGTCATCCTAGATGAATAGGAAGAACCTACAAACTACAAATAAGCTATGGATAGTGCTGACTTCGAGAAATGGCTGGAAGCCATGAAATCCTAAATAGGATCCATGCATGAGAACCAAGTTTGGACCTTGGTGGATCTTCCAGAAGGCCGCAAGGCCGTGGAAAATAAATGGATCTTTAAGAAAAAGACAGATGTGAATGGTAATGTGACCGTTCACAAAGCTCGACTTGTCACAAAGGGTTTTCGACAAATTCAAGGAGTTGACTACGACGAGACTTACTCTCCCGTAGTGATGCTTAAGGCTGTCCGGATTTTAATAGCAATTGCTGCACATTTCGACTATGAAATTTGGCAGATGGATGTCAAGACCGCATTCCTCAATGGTCACATTGATGATGAGTTGTATATGATGCAACTGGAAGATTTTGTTGATCCTAAGGATGCTGGAAAGGTATGCAAGCTTCAACGGTCCATTTATGGATTGAAGCAAGCATCTTGAAGCTGGAACCAACGTTTTGATCAAGTGATCAAGAGTTTTGGATTTGTCCAAAATCAACAAGAGTTTTGTGTTTACAAGAAAGCGAGTGGGAGCTCAGTTGTTTTCTTAGTAGTATATGTGGATGACATATTACTCATGGGAAACGATGTGGATCTTATGAAAAGCGTGAAAGCATATTTGAGTAACCAATTTTCCATGAAGGATCTAGGTGAAGCTGCATACATATTAGGAATCAAGATATATAGAGATATATCAAGGAACCTAATTGTATTAAGTCAGAGTACTTACATCGAAAAGATTTTGAAGAGGTTCAAAATGGAAAACACCAAAAGGGGTTTTACACCCATGATGAAGAATTACAAAATGAGTATGACTCAATGTCCTGTAACGAATGATGATAGAGAAAAGATGTCTTACATCCCATATGCCTCAGCCATAGGATCTATCATGTATGCAATGCTAAGTACACGACCTGATGTGGCATTGGCTCTTAGTTTGACGAGCCGATACCAAAGTAATCCAGGACCGAATCACTGGACAACTGTAAAGAATATCCTAAAGTATCTGAGAAGAACAAAGGGTATGTTCCTAATCTATGGAGGAAGTGATGAAGCTCTAAACATAACGGCTTACGTGGATGGGAGCTGGAACTCAGATCATGATGACTCGAAGTCTCAAACATGATTTGTGTTCCTAGTGAATGGTGGGGCGGTAAGCTAGAAGAGTAAGAAGCAGCCAGTGGTTGCGCAATCTTCGATGGAGTCTGAATACATTGCTACGACCGATGCAACAAATGAAGCTATTTGGCTAAGGAATTTCGTCATCGAACTGGGAGTTTTTCCAAATGTGCAAGACCCCGTGACAATCTATTGTGATAACACGGGAGCTATTGCAAACGCAAGGGAACCAAGAACTCATTCCACAGCCAAACACATCAAGCTTAGATTTCACGTCATCCGACAGAATGTTGACGAAGGTGTAGTCAAGATTTGCAAAGTAGATACGGTACTGAATATGGCAGATCCCTTGACTAAAGCTCTCCATCAGGAAAAGCACGAACAACACAGAGATTCCATTGGTGTTAGGTTCCTGCCTATTGTAAACTAGTTTTGTTTATACTCTAGTGCAAGTGGGAGACTGAAGGAGTTATGCCCTAGAGGCAAATAATAAAGTGTATTATTTGATATATCTTATATATGTTCATAATACGTTTGATGCTATGCTATAACTGTGTTAATGCGAAACGTTAATACACGTGTGGTATGTAAACAAACCGTGTCTCTAGTTACCTCTAGCAAACTAGTTCATTGGTCTTGAGGATGGTCTAGGTTTCAAGATCATGGGAATTTAAGCCAATTGACAATGAGGTCATGTTATTAGTCGAATAACATGATAGATAAACATCCGACTGTTATATCTTGAATGAGATCTAGTTACAAAGTTCACCATTGATGATAAAACACAGAGAACCTCGCAACCTGATCCTTTGACTGTGAGGTAATGCAAATCACCATTCCGGAAGAAGCTTAGATGGTTATCAAGAATCATCTCGTAACAGGGTGATCAAAAAGGTGCCACTCAGGTTTTCCAAAGGGATGCGTAGAGGAGTACATATCAAGACCAGGATTTGTCTAGTCCATGTAACGGACAGATACATGTGGCCATCTCGGTGACGTTGCATTAATGAAGCTTGCAAGCATGTGACTTGGTCACAGAATGCAACGACATGAGAACAAGTAAACAAGTTCATTGGTAACGAGACCGAACTAAGGTATGGGGATATCGAAGATCAAGTCTCGAATGAATTAGGTATCGTATGACAAAGGGAATGGGAAACGACTATCTCCCGGTTTGAGCGATTGTATTCATGAAACGCACGGGGGTCACATGGCCATCCAGGTCCCTCTATTGATCATTGATGTGAGAGTAGTCTCGATCATGTCCGGAGTGTTTCCGAACCGAAGGATGTCATGCTTAAGGGTAGGGACGCTTAGGGTAGATGAGGTATTGTAGGAGAAATAGAGAAAGAGAAACCGGAATAGTTCCGGGTAACATCCGATGGAGATCGGAAGGGGTCTAGAAGATGTTCCAGAGTGAAGGAATAATACAATATATGTATTTGAATATTAATTGGGGAATTAATATTAAATATATGTTTTATTTTATTATTAAAGGCATCATAATGCTAATGGGCCTCACTCGAAGGGAGGCCCAATAGGGCATGGTGCCTAGGGAAAGGGGGCCAGCCGGCCTAGGCTTGGTGGGCCTCCCCAATGGGGCCCACCTAGGGCCGGCGGCTGCCCCTAGGTGGCCGGCGTGTGTGGGGGTTAGTACCACACCGCCTGGCCCTACAAGTTTGCTTTCTTATTTTAAAATCCAAAAAATGACTACTCTTGAAAACACTAAGTTGTGTGACTTCACTAGCACCAACAACAATGATTTTATGAGCACACCTATTGCTCCACCTGTGGCTGAAAATACTTTCTTTGAGATAAAACCTGCTTTGCTCAATCTTGTTATGAGAGAACAATTTTCTGGTATTGGTAATGAAGATGTTGCTTCCCATCTAAATAACTTTGTTGAACTTTGTGAGATGCAAAAGCATAGGGATATAGATGGTGATATTATTAAGCTGAAATTGTTTCCTTTCTCTTTGAGAGGAAAAGCTAAAGTGTGGTTGAATTCCTTAACTAGGAATAGTATTGATTCTTGGACTAAGTGCAAAGATGCTTTTATTGGAAAATACTATCCTCCTGCTAAGATTATATCCATGAGAAGTGAAATAATGAAGTTTAAACAACTTGATAATGAGCATGTTTGGTAAAGATTATATCCATGAGAAGTGAAATAATGAAGTTTAAACAACTTGATAATGAAATCTTTGGTAAAGAATTGTCCCACTCATGGACAGACTGCTTGGATGATCATCCAAACTTTTTATGCAGGATTGAACTATTCTTCAAGGAACCTATTGGATTCTGTTGCTGGAGGTACCTTTATGACCATCACTTTGGGTGCTGCAACAAAACTTCTGGACAATATGATGGTTCATTATTCTGAATGGCATACTGAGAGAGCTCCACAAGGTAAGAAGGTAAATTCTGTTGAGGAAACCTCCTCCTTGAGTGATAAGATTGATATTATTATGTCTATGCTTGTTAATGGGAAAACCCATATTGATCCAAATAATGTTCCTTTAGCCTCTTTGGTTGCTCAAGAAGAGCAAGTTGATGTGAACTTCATAAGAAATAACAATTTTGGCAACAATGCTTATGGTAATAATGCTTATAGGAACAATTTTGGTAACAACAATTATAAGCCATATCCTCCCAACAATGGTAGTGCTTATGGAAATTCTTACAACAATAATAAGAGTGGTCCCTCTAAACTTGAAGTTATGCTTAAAGAGTTTATTAGTAAACAAACTACTTTCAACAAAACTATTGAGGAAAAACTCTCTAATGCTGAAAGAAATATAGCATCTCTGGCTGAAGCTCAATCTTCTTTGAATAAAATGGCTGCTAAACCTGAAACTAATGATAATCCCTTTGCAGCTACTAATGCCATACAAGTAAGAATTGATGAACATGTTAGACTATTAGTTGAATTACATGCTAAGTGGGAAAGAGAAGATGAAATTGCTAGAAACATTAGTGTTTCTACTATCACCACCACTAGTGTTGAGGCTAGTAATAGTTCTACTACTTTAGATGATAAAGTTGATTTTGATCTTGATGGTTGCAATATCTCTAAAGTTATTAAGTTCCTACAAAAGCTTGCTAAAAGTCCTAATGTTAGTGCTATGAACATGGCCTTTACAAAACACATTACCGATGCTCTCATAAAGATTAAGGAAGAAAAGATGAAACATAAAGCTTCTATTCCTATAAAACAATAGGATGGTTGGGAACCCATCATTAATATGAAAGTGAATGACTTTGATTTCAAAGCTTTGTGTGATCTTGATAGTAGTGTTTCTATTATGCCTAGAAGGATTTATGATATGCTTGATTTGCCTCCTCTTGAAGATTGCTATTTGAATGTCCCACTTGATGATAATGTTAAAAAGAAACTCATGGGGAGTCTTAATGATGTTCTTATTATGGTTAACGATTCCTATGTCCCCGTTGATTTCTATGTTTTGGATGTTGAATACAATGCTTCTTGTCCTATCACTTTGGGAAGACCTTTTCTTAGAACTGTTGGTGCCATCATTGATATGAAAGAAGGCACCATTAAATATCAACTCCCACTCAAGAAAGGTATAGAGCACTTCCCTAAAAATAGAGAAAAGATTTCTTTTGCTTCTCCTATGAAAACAAAATTTGGTTTTAATGCTTCTTCATTTGAGAACACTTGATTCTTTCTTTGCTTCTTATGCCTAACTTAAAGGCGTTAAAGAAAAGTACTTATTGGAAGATAACCCAAAAGTTTTAGATGAATCTTGGAAGTTATTACCTCTGTAATAACCGCTCCTTATCCTTTTTATTTGCTTTTTGTGCCAAGAGTAACCTCTAATGAGAGAGAAGTAATGATTGGGAAAGTTGCTGTCCCGAAACAGATTTTTGTGCTTCACCATAAAAATTCGTGAGAGAGTTCTGTATGTCGGATTGACCTGTAACTTTTTTTGATTCTGCCCCAGGTAGTTATCTAACTTTCGTTAGTACAACACTTTTTGATTTGAGCAACATAAGGTCTTCGAAAAAATTCGTCTTTACCTGCTGGTCTGTTCTAACAGATTTCTGCCATTTTCTGCATTTGCTTCTTGTGGGTTCCTTTTTGAGTTCTTTTGGGGAATTGAGCTTTTTGAAGGAAGTGCTACAGTAGCTAGTGTTCTAATGGAAGTTCATTTGGTGTTATAACTGAACCTTAAGACTTATTTATCTTAAGTGCACTAATGTTGCTAATGAGATTGTGTGAAGTTTTGTATGAAGGAAAATTTTCACGTGTATGGAAGGAATGAGTAGTGAGATGAAGGATGGACTAAAGCTCAAGCTTGGGGATGCCACGCGTGTCACCCCAAGAAATATCCAAGATGTACAAGCGTCAAAGCTTGGGGATGCCCAAGGCATCCCCTTCTTCATCAATAAAAATTCCAGGTTTCTTCCAAACGCTTCATTTTTATTGTTTCATGCACAGTTGTGTTGTTCTTCGAGCGTCTTCTTTTTCATTTTTGTTTTGGTTTTTCGTTTGCTTTGTTTGCTTAGTTTTATGAATAAATTGGTTGGACCCCCTCTTTCATACATTGGTTTGCAAATGGTTTGGTTTGGTTTGGAAAAGAGTAGGAAAGTTCATACGTATGTGGTAAAAAGAGCTTGTTTTTGACCGTGGCATGTGCTTTGTCATGCCATGCTTGATATTTTTTGGCTTTATGCTTAGTATTCTTTGCTGTAGCATGAATTGTTATAAACAATTAATATTGCTTAATGTTCCTTGGATGAATCATGCGTTGTTTTAGCATATTAAAGCATAGTATAGTGGTATTCTCCTTTGATGCTTTATTTGGGTTGACTTGGCGCATGCTCACACCATGTTATGACTGTCTCAAGTCACCATAGCCTTTATGATCCTTTAGTTTTCAACTTGTAGTATCACTTTATGCTTTGATCAATGATGTTCTGTCGCTCTGCATGATTATGGTCATTATTGCTCTCTTAGTTTGTTGCTCCCAGTCTTTTGCTAGCCTCCACAACCAAGTATGAGTTCCACTCATGCATCCAACTCCCTAAACCAAGTTATTCCAAAGAGTCCACCATACCTACCTACTAGCTTATTCTATTCCAAGTATATTCATGCTTTTGTTTACCTTCCAAATTAAACTTGTTATGAGAAAACTAGTGATTAAAGCTCTCACGAACTTGATGGCACACTTTACTTTACTTGCCCTTAATAAACTTGAACCATTGTGTCGTCTATGTTGTATATGCTTGCACTTATTTGTTGGGAATTAGCAGAACCATGCTTTCATGGGGAACGCTTTCAACATTGCACTTGGTACTTGTACCTAGTTGATATCATGCTCTTTGGTATATGGATGTCGTCGATGTGAAATGAAAGGGGAGCTTGTAAGTCCATGGAGTTATGTATATGTGTTAGAGAAACGCCTGGGCCGCTGGTCTAATCCAGGCTAACATGGTAGAAACCTGCAGCATAACCATAATGAGCTGTCTATGAAGCATTCTTCTTATAAAAAAAGAGTCCTATATTGAGAAAAAAAAGAGAAAAGAAAAAAAAGATACTATGAAAAGAGGAAAGAGAGAAAAAAGCACCATATTCCCATGGTAAATAAGAAGAATGCTGAGATGCTCGTTGTCTGCTTGCCTTGTCATTTTGATATGGGGATTCTTCCGTATCATCGGGAAAGGGGTACCCCGTTGGCAGTTCTCAATTATACACATGTACTTACAATGACAAGAACTTACCGGTGACTAAACTTGAGTAGCATGAGGAGCAGCCCTCGTATGCAAGGGACATGAGATTTCTGACTTATACTTCATCAAGCATGTACACCATAGTTTGTTCACTTTAACCTTAATCACTTCAAGATGCTTATGATAGGGGCAATGAGAGATGAAAGCTATAAGTACCATTATTTTTGGAAGCTCTTTATGAGACTTGAATCCCTACTTCCTTTTACAAAGGCCTTTCTTCCACCATTATATTGAGTCTTCACCTTCTACCTTTATGCACCTACTTTGAGAGCATAGTGGCCATTCTTAGTTCTATGTGCATTGACCCAAGACTAGTTGATTGATGCATAACTTGATATTGCTTGTTTTAAACTATTGTATCTAGTCACTCTTATGAACTTTGAAGGTGTCCTATGCATTTATATTTGCTACTCTATTGAGGGACAAGTGAATACTTTTATGCTATGTTTTCTTTATGTGAAACAAACAAACGTCTTGCAAAGCATTGTTATTCATGAATATTTTGTTTGTGCCTTTTCATGTTGCATCATAGTTTCTTTGCTTGTTGCTAGAACTTTGTCTTTCATGTTATGATTGAAGTACTATGATCCTAGCTTTGAATGTTTTGCAAATACTTTGATCAAGTCTTTGATGGTGCATGTCACCTCAAAAATTATTCTTTCTTTTTATCACTTACCTACTCGAGGACGAGCAGGAGTTAAGCTTGGGGATGTTGATACATTGCAAATGTATCTATAATTTTTGATGTTCCATGCTTGGTTTTATCCACTTTCTTGTGTTTTGTTCCAACTTTGGAGTACTTTTCATATGATTTCTTGGACTAACCTATTAACAAGAGCCACAGGCCACCTGCTTTTCGCTGTTTTTGGTTCCAGAAAGTCGAAAATGAATATTCTCGAATTGGACGGACAAAAGCCAAAGTGCCTATTTTTTTTCGGAAGGGATCAAGTGCCGAATCACGAGGCGGAGAAGGGCCAGGCGGCCACCACCTGGCCACATGGCCAGGCTCCGCCCACGCCAGGTGGTGTGGCTAGCCAGGCATCCCTCGGCCTCTCCTTCCGCCTATATATTGCCCTCGGACGAAAACCCTAAGTACCGATCAAAATCTACGCAGAGTCTCAGAGTCGCCGTCATCTCCATCCCTAGATCGGGAGGGATCTGAAGCTCTTCCCGACACCCTGCCGGAGAGGGGAATTCACCCTGGAGGCCTTCTTCATCACCATGCAAGCCTCCGGTGTGATGCGTGAGTAGTTCATCCTTGGACTATGGATCTATGTAGTAGCTAGATGGCTGGTTCTCCTCCTTTGTGCTTTCATGTTTAGATCTTGTGAGCTTCGTTCATGAGCGAGATCATCTATTTGTAATTCCGCATGTTGTGTTTGTGGGGATCTGATGGATATTGAGATGCTATTTCAGATTGATTATTGATTCTATCATGTCTTCGTTATTTGTGATCTTGCATGCTTTCCGTTGTTAGTAGCTATCTTGGCCAAGTAGATGCTAGCAACTCCAAGAGTTAGTATTTATGCTCGATAGTGGGTTCATGCCTCCGTAACTGGGAAGTGATGAAATCTCTAAAGTACTAGATGTGATGTTGCTACTAGGGAGGAAACAACAATCCTTTGTTCATAGAACAATCGTATTGTTTACTTTACACGTAGTTCGTAAAGCAATAATCTGTTGCTTGCAACTTAATACTGGAGGGGGTTCGGATGATAACCTGGAGGTGGATTATTAGTCATAGATGCAGTTGGATGGCGGTCTATGTATTATATTGTAATGCCCAATCAAGTCTCAGAGGAGTCAAGATGATTAGTATATGCATGTATTGCTTTCTCGGTGTTTGTCAATTGCCCCGCTGTAATTTGTTCACCCAGAATGTTATCTATCTTAAGGAGAGCCACCTCTAGTGAACTATGGATCCCGGTCCTCTTTGTCTTTTACATACAATCTACAACTATTTACTTCTTTGTGTTTACTTTCTGCAAACTTTTACTTCTTTCCATTCGATACGTTTAATCCTTTGTTTTCCGCAAAACACTGTGAGATTGACAACCTCATCGCAAGTTGGGGACAAAGTTCTGTAGTTGTGTTGTGCAGGTCTCCACGTTACTACTAGCACCGGTAGTGCGCCCTGCCAAAGCTCAGCTAGTAACACCTTTGGGGTGTTTCCTTGCTCCTAATGGTTCAATTAAACCTTGGTTTCATAACTGAGGGAAATTTGTTGTTGTGCTCATCATACTTTCCTCTTGGGGTTCCCAACGAGCTATACATCAACCACGAGCCATCAATGACAAGGAACATACTGTCTATTTCCCCAAGAAGATTGATAGGACTTATGGTTTTGAATTCAATTAAACATGATGAGGGCATTCAAGTTGGAGAAATATATTGTCCCATACCAAGAGAAAAATTTGAAACTATTATGATTGGGACCATTGCTATCAAGGTTGAGGTAACATAATCATTAGTGGAAGACAAAGTTTCGTCTCATATGAAACTGTTTTGGTAACAAGACCTGATAAACCTTGTTAACAAAAGGATTTCATTGAACAAAACAATGCTTTCACCATGATTATCTCCGCTTACTTCTATTCTATCCATTTTAGTTTTTCCTTATGCCTAACTTAAAGGCGTTAAAGAAAAGTACTTATTGGGAGATAACCCAAAAGTTTTAGAAGAGTCTTGGAAGTTATTACTTCAGTAATAACCGCTCCTTATCCTTTTTATTTGCTTTTTGTGCCAAGAGTAACCTCTAATGAGAGAGAAGTAATGGTTGGGAAAGATGCTGTCCCGAAACAGATTACTGTGCTTCACCGTAAAAATTCGTGTAAAATCTCTGAACGCCTTTTTGAGGCGTGATTTTTTGTGCTTCTGCCCCAGGTTGTTATCTAACTTTCGTTAGTTCAACACTTTTTTATTTAAGCAACAGAAGGTCTTCGAAAAAATTTGTCTTTACCTGCTGGTCTGTTTTGACAGATTTCTGCCATTATTTGCATTTGCTTCTTGTTGGTTCCTTTTTGAGTTCTTTTGGGGAATTGAGCTTTTTGAGGGAAGTGCTTCAGTAGCTAGTGTTCTAATGGAAGTTTATTGGTGTTAGAACTGAACCTTAAGACTTATTTATCTTGAGTGCACTAATGTTGCTAATAAAGATTGTGTGAAGTTTTGTATGAAGGAAAAATTCCAGGTGTATGGAAGGAATGAGTAATGAGATGAAGGATAGACTAAAACTCAAGCTTGGGGATGCCACGCGTGTCACTCCAAGAAATATCCAAGAAGTACAAGCGTCAAAGCTTGGGGATGCCCAAGGCATCCCCTTCTTCATCAATAAAAATTCCAGGTTTCTTCCAAACGCTTCATTTTTATTGTTTCAGGCACAGTTGTGTTGTTCTGGGAGCGTCTTCTTTTTCGTTTTCATTTTGGTTTTCGTTTGCTTTTGTTTGCTTAGTTTTCTGAATAAATTAGTTGGACCCCCTCTTTCATACATTGGTTTTCAAATAGTTTGGTTTGGTTTGGAAAAGAGTAGGAAAGTTCATGCTGAAGGAAATATGCCCTGAGAGGCAATAATAAAGTTGTTATTATGTATTCCTTGTATATAATAGATGTTTATTTTGCATGCTATAATTGTATTGATAGGAAACATCAATACATGTGTGTTTAATAAACAAAAGGGTTCCTAGTTATGCCTCTCTTATAGACTAGCTTGTTGATTAACAAGATGATCAAGGTTTCCTGATCGTGGACATTGGATGTTGTTAATAACAAGGTCACATCATTTGTGAAATAATGTGATGAACATTCATCCGAAGTATAGCATTAAGATCAAGTCATTATGTTTATATTGCTATAACATCATACAAAGTAGTCTTAGTCCTTAGACCATGAGATCATGATAATTGCTAACACCGGAAGAGTATCTTGATAACATCAAACGTCACACCGTAACAGGGTGACCATAAAGGTGGGTTCAGTGCTATGAAGGTGTTATGTTGAGGCTCATGGATCAAGATTGGAATTTGTCAATCCCGATGACGGATAGATATACTCTGGGCCCTCTCGGTGATATCACATTAAGATAGCTTGCAAGCAAGTGATGTGATCACTAGAATGTTATATCACGGGAACGAGAAAAGAGTGCATGCCGGTAACGAGATCAAACTAGGTATTTGGATACCGATGATCGAATCTCGGACATGTATTATATCATGAGACAAAGGGATTAAATTGCTGACGTTAAAGGTTCTCACGATCACAGAAGTCATCGTTGAATATGCAGGAGTCAATATGGATCTCTAGGTCCCGCTTCTGATTATTGATCTGAGAGGAGTCTCAATCATGTCTGCATTATTCGCGAACCGTAGGGTGACACACTTAAGGGTTGCCGGACACCATTTAGGAGCACATATGTTCCAGACAAAAGGCTTGCAAAGCGCAGGAAATGTTTCGATAGAAACAGGAATTGTTTCGATAGAAACCGGAATTGTTTCGGGTGAAATTGCAGAAAGTGGTTCAGCATGTGATATTGAAATGTTGCAAGGGGTTTTATGTGAATGTTTGTTAATTAAAGTAATTAACAAAATTCTAAATAAAATAAACAAAAGAGTTTTATTAATTAAGAGTTGCATTTAATTTGGTGGAAATTAAATACATGTGAGTGGGATTTTGGGTGGAGGCCATGTTTATGTGAGTGGAGGTTCACCACATGAATGAAGGAGGGGAGGAGTCCCCCCCCTCATGCGCCGGCTATGGGAGGGGAGGGGTCTCCCTTCCTCCTATATAAAGCCCCCCTCTCCCCTCTCACAAACCGCACCTCCTCATGAAGGATCTCTCTCCCCCTCTAGATATTCCCCCATGGTCTCGGATTAGCGGGATACATGTTCCCGGTGGCCTTGTGTCTAAAAGGAGTTGCTGCTTCTGCTGATGCGCTGGAGCGAGGAGGTGGAGGTTGTCCGGTGTCTTGAACGTGTGTGCTGCTGATTTGCGGCGCTCGGACTTCCACACGATCTTGAGATCGGCAAGCGTACGACTACATCAACCACGAGTTCCTACTCGTTAACAAAACTCGTTGTCTTCGAGGGTAAGTTCTCCATGGATGTATGTCCACCCGTTGCTCTGTATCTAGTAGATATATCTTGGCGTATAGTTCTCATCGTAGGAATTTTTTTGTTTTCTATGCTGCGGACCCAACACATGCTTATGTGGTAAAAAGAGCTCGTTTTTTACTGTGGCCTATGCTCTGTCATGCCATGCTTGATATTGTCTTGGCTTTATGCTTAGTATTCTTTGTTGTAGCATGACTTGTTATAAACAATTGAGATTCCTTAATGTGCCTTGGATGAATCATGCGTTGTTTTAGCATATTAAAGCATAGTATAGTGGTATTCTCCTTTGATGCTTTATTTGGGTTGACTTGGCGCATGCTCACACCATGTTATGACTATCTCAAGTCACCATAGCCTTTATGATCCTTTAGTTTTCAACTTGTAGTGTCACTTTATGCTTTGATCAATGATGTTTTGTCGCTCTGCATGATTATGGCCATTATTGCTCTCTTAGTTTGTCGCTCCCAGTCTTTTGCTAGCCTCCACAACCAAGTATGAGTTCCACTCATGCATCCAACTCCTTAAACCAAGTTATTCCAAAGAGTCCACGATACCTACCTACTAGCTTATGCTATTCCAAGTATATTCATGCTTTTGTTTACCTTCCAAATTAAACTTGTTATGAGAAAACTAGTGATTAAAGCTCTCACGAACTTGATGGCACACTTTACTTTTCTTGCCCTTAATAAACTTGAACCATTGTGTCGTTTATGTTGTATATGCTTGCACTTATTTGTTGGGAATTAGCAGAACCATGCTTTCACGGGGAACGCTTTCAACATTGCACTTGGTACTTGTACCTAGTTGATATCATGCTCTTTTGTATATGGATGTCGTCGGTGTGAAATGAAAGGGGAGCTTGTAAGTCCATGGAGTTATGTATATGTGTTAGAGAAACACTTGGGCCGCTGGTCTAATCCATGCTGACATGGTGGAAACCTGCAGCGTAACCATAATGATCTGTCTATGAAGCATTCTTCTTATAAAAAAAGAGTCCTATATTGAGAAAAAAGAGAAAAAGAAAAAAAGATTATGAAAAGAGGAAAGAGAGAAAAACGCACCATATTCCCATGGTAAATAAGAATATTGCTGAGATGCTCATTGTCTGCTTGCCTTGTCATTTTGATATGGGGATTCTTCTGTATCATCGGGCAAGAGGTACCTCGTTGGCGGTTCTCTATGATACACATGTACTTACGATGACAAGAACTTACTGCTGACTAAACTTGAGTAGCATGAGGAGCGGCCCTCGTATTCAAGGGACATGAGATTTCTAACTTATACTTCGTCAAGCTTGTACACCATAGTTTGTTCACTTTAACCTTAATCACTTCAAGATGCTTATGATAGGGGCAATGAGAGCTGAAAGCTATTAAGTACCATAATTTTTGGAAGCTCTTTATGAGACTTGAATCCCTACTCCCTTCTATGAAGGCCTTTCTTCCATTATATATATTGAGTCTCCACCTTCTACCTTTATGCACTTACTTTGAGAGCATAGTGGCCTTCTTAGTTCTTTGTACGTTGTCCCAAGACTTGTTGATTGATGCATAGCTTTGATATTGCTTGTTTTAAACTATTTGTATCTAGTCACTCTTATGAACTTTGAAGGTGTCCTATGCATTTATGTTTGCTACTCTATGAGGGACAAGCTGAATGCCACTATGCTATGTTTTCTTTATGTGAAACAAACAAACGTCTTGCAAAGCATTGTTATTCATGATCTTTTGTTTGTGCCTTTTCATGTTGCAACATAGTTTCTTTGTCTTATTGCTAGAACTTTGTCTTTCATGTTATGATTGAAGTATTATGATCCCAGCTTTGAATGTTTTACAAATACTTTGATCAAGTTTATGATGGTGCATGTCACCTCAAAAATTATTCTTTCTTTTTTATCACTTACCTACTCGAGGACGAGCAGGAGTTAAGCTTGAGGATGTTGATACATTGCAAATGTATCTATAATTTTTGATGTTCCATGCTTGGTTTTATCTACTTTCTTATGTTTTGTCCACACTTTGGAGTACTTTTCATATGATTTCTTGGACTAACCTATTAACAAGAGCCATAGTGCCAGCTGCCTGTTTTCTGCTGTTTTTGGTTCCAGGAAAGCCAGAAAATGAATATTCTCGGAATTGGACAGGACAAAAGCCAAAAATCCTATTTCACTAGAAGACTCCGGGCCGAGAATCTGAGGCGGGGCTGGGCCTAAACCACACCACGGCAGCAGGCAAGCCTAGGCCGCGCCAGGGGGTTGTCTGGCCGCCCCAGGCACCCCCTCAGTCTCCCTCTTCGCCTATAAGTTGCCTTCTGACCTAAAAACTCAGGGGGGGTTCGATGTTTTTTTAGAAGGAGTTCCGCTCTGCCGCCACCACCAGATTCCACGAAACAGCACCAGAAACTCCGTTCTGGCACCCTACCGGACGGGGAATTGGAGGAGATCATCGCCATGATCATCACCATCGCTTCTCCATCGACCATCCATGTTCCCCCCATCTTTGAGTGAGTAATCCCCCGCTGTAGGCCATGGGGATGGTAGGGATTGGATGAGACCGTTCATGTAATGGCATCAGATTGTTAGGGCATGGTGTCTAGTATCTTTTATTAGTGCTTTATGACTTTGTTGCGACTTGTTATGCTTAATGCTTGTCACTAGGGCCCGAGTGCCATGATTTCAGATCTTAACATGTTATTGATTCATTATGATAGTATTCTTTATGGTCTTATCTGCAAGTTGTATACACATGTTGTTGTCCGGAACCAATGGCCCCGAAGTGACAGAAATCGGGATAACCGGAGGGAATGGCTTTGATATGAGGATCACATGTGTTCACAGAGAGTTAATGCTTTGCTCCGGTGCTCTATTAAAAGGAGCACCTTAATTGCCAGTAGTTCCCTTGAGGCCCCGCTGCAAACGGGCTGGCAGGACAAAAGATGTTGTGCAAGTTCTCATTGCAAGCACATATGACTATATATGGAACACATGCCTAGGATTATCTAGTACTTGGATGCTTTATCTTATTTATCTGCAATTGCCCTATGTTCTGATTGCTATGTGAATTGTCTTGTCCATGCAACGCCCGTCCATCCATCCCTATGCCTACCTTTCGAATCCTATTGTTTCTTTGCTATTGCTGTTGTCTTTACTTTACTATTCCTACTACAAAACTGTTGCTACTGATAAACTGCTATGAGCAAGATTGTTTCCAGGTGCAGCTGAATTGACAACTCAGTTGTTAAGGCTTATAAATATTCTTTGGCTCCCCTTGTGTCGAATCAATAAATTGGGTTTCACTTCCCTCGAAAATACTGCGATACACCCCTATACTTGTGGGTCATCAGCATGCGGGCCGCCAAGGAGATGAACGTCAATCGCTTCAAATTCTACAACGACTCCGAACTCGTCGCTGCACAAGTCGCTGGCACCTACAACACGGTCACCCCCAACATGATAGGGTACCACCAAGCGATGGACCAGTTGGGGTCTACTTCGCGGGCTACTCCGTTGAGTGGATTGATCGCCAGAAGAATGAAGAGGCCGACACACTCTCACGCATCAGATCACCCTGCCAAACACCACCACCGAGCGTCTTCCTCGACATCATCGATGAACCATCGGTCTACCCTCCGAAGGAGATCGACATCGAGACCCTGCTACAACCTGAGTCCACTCTGGTCGCCACGGTCACAAAACCCATCGACTGGACTGCACCCTACATCGCCTACCTCGAGCACAAGGTCCTGCCCAAGGACTAAACTAAGGCGCAGATGATTGTGCATTGCAAGTCTTTCGTCATCATCAATGGCGAGCTCCACAAGCATAGTGTGACAGGCATGTACCAACACTGCATACAAATAGAAGAGGGTCGCAAGGTCATGCAAGACATCCATGTCGGCGACTGCCACCACCACGCTGGTGCAAGGCCGCTAGTCGCCAAGGCCATGTGCCACGGCTTCTACTGGCTCACCGCACATGTTGATGCCATAGACATCGTCCAGCGCTGCGTCGGGTGCCAGAAATACGCCAACCAGACGCACATCTCTGATTCGGCTCTCAAGACAATCCCCATCACATGGCCATTCGTCGGTTGGGGCATCGATAAGGTGGGTCGGTTCAAAACCGCACCATCAGGCTACACCCGCCTCCTGGTCGCAGTCGACAAATTCACAAAGTGGGTCCAGGTGAAGCCAATCAAGAAGTGTGACGGCAAGATCGCCACCAAATTCCTCCACGAGCTGATCTACCGGTACGGCTACCCGCACAACATCATCACCGACAATGACACCAGATTTGCCAAGGGTGCCATGGCTGATTTTTGCGAGGAGCACGGTATTCAACTCGACATTGCCTCAGTAGCCCACCCAGAGTCGAACAGCCAAGCCGAGCGTGCCAATCAGAGCGTCCTCCATGGCCTCAAGCCAAGACCGCATGTCCCCCTCGAGAAGATGCCAGGATGCTGGGTCGAAGAGCTCCCCTCTGTACTATGGGGCATTCACACCTCCGTCAACCGATCAATGGGGTTCACCCCCTTCTTCATGGTGTACAGTGCTGAAGCTGTTGATACGTCCATTTTGCATCACTATTCTATATCATAATTCACTATTATTCATTGATATATTTCATATTAAGAGATGATACTTATGTTATTTCATCTATTTTTGCATGGTTGATGACTTTTGGAGCATGGACCGCTGCAGTCAGAATTCTGATGGAAAAGGTGCTGTTTGGAGGCAAAATTCGCGAAGATCAGAAAATCTAGGAAAATACATGGAAAATCCTATTTTCCTAGAAGACGAAGAAAGCCAGAAGGGGAGGCTGAGACGGGCCACAGGGGGCCCACACCACCCCCTGGCGCGGGCCACCCTAGGCCGCGCCACCAGGTGGTGTGGCCGTCCTGGCCCACCTCTGGCGTATATATTCCTCCCGAAACCCTAACACTCAGGGAGGGACCACAGAAAGATTCCGCCGCCTCTGCGGGGCGGAAAACACCGAGAGAGAAAGATCTCTCCGGCAGACAAATTTCTGCGGGGGAATTCCTTCCCAGAGAGGGGAGATCGTCGCCATCAACACCACCATCAAGCTGGACTTCATCGGGATCATCATCATCATCACCACCACCATCAGCACCATCATCACCATCTCCATATTGTTGTAACAATTGGGTTGAATCTTGCATAGTTCTTAGGGGAAACTTTCTCGGTGTTGATTACTCTTTGTAGTTGATGCTATTGAATGAACCATTGAATTATTGTTTTTGTTCAGATTGTTATACATCATTATTCCATCTCTGATCATGATCCATATGATGTCTTGTGAGTAGTTCGTTTTGTTCTTGAGGACATGGGAGAAGTCATGTTGTTAGTAGTGGAATTGTGTTGAGAAAGATTCAATAGTTTGATATTTAAGTTGTCGTGTACTTCTTCTAGTGGTGTCATGTGAACGTCCACTACATGACACTTCACCTATATGGGCCTAGGGGAATGCATTGTGTATTTGGCTACTAATTGTAGGGGTTGCCGGAGTGACAGAAACCTGAACCCCCGTTAGGAAACCATTGCACAAGGGATGTCAGGGTCTTAGAGTATAAAGCTGTGGTTAGGTTTCTACCTTAATTACTTTCTTGTACTTACGGATGTTTGCAAGGGGTATAATCACAAGTATGTATTAGTCCTAGGAAGGTCGGTACATTAGCACAGGTTCACCCACACAACACTTAGCAAGCTAAAGAAGATTAATCAACTATATGAAGCGAAAGCACTTGACAGTCTTCCCATGTGTCCTCGAGAATGTTTGGTCATCTTAAGTAATACAACCGGCTTCTCCTTTGCTGAATAAAGGATTGGCCACTTGCTGCATTTATTCTTATTGTCTTTTGTTTACTCGTACTTTATTTACTTGCTTTATCAAAAAACCCTAAAAATCTGTTTGCTAAGTATTTGCAGAGAATTCCTGATCCATACCACTAGCTAGCACCTTCTGCTCCTCGTTGGGTTCGACACTCTTACTTATCGAAAATACCGCGATACACCCCCTATACTTGTGGGTCATCAAGACTATTTTCGGGCGCCGTTGCCGGGGAGTGAAGTGCTATTGGAGAGTGGAACTGGTAAAGGAAACTTCTACTGTGAGTATTGTTTACTTCTGTTGGTTGCTTTTTTCGTTATGGATAATTCGTTGAGTTTGTTATTTGGTAATGCTACTACCACTGCTAAGGTAGTAGATGAACCACCACTTGCTGAGAATGATGCTTTTAAAATACCTACAAGAATTATTGATCGTGTTATGGATAACTACTATGTTGGGGATGGAACTGTCCATCTTGGTGATCATTTACTCTTTATACACGAATTATGCGGGTTGTTCAAGTGTGCAGGTATTACTACAGATCAAGTTAAGAAGAAGTTATTCTCATTACCACTGAAAGGAAGAGCTGAGGAATGGTATAAGCTGCTGAAGAATGGTCAAGATCTTGAATGGGAGGAAATAGTACCTCTCTTTTATTCAAAGTTTTATCCTCCTAGTGAGATTCATAAATATCAGAATCAAATATACAACTTTTGGCCTCTTGATGGAGAGAGTACAGCTCAAGCTTGGGGGAGTTTGAAGTTACTAATGCTCAAATGTCCCATTCATGAGCTCCCCAACAATATTATTATCAATAACTTTTATGCAAGGCTTTCTCTTCATGATAAGGATTTATTGGATGCTTCTTGTGCTGGATCATTCACTCGCATGGAAGAAGAAGCTAAATGGGATCTTCTGGACCGTATTCAAGACAATGCTGAAGCATGGGAGAATGACAAAGAAAGAAAGTCAGGTATAAATTATGATTATTAATGCATTGAATCTTTTATGGGAACTAATGACTTTCAAAATATTAATAATACTTATGGTCTTGATTTACAACTTATTACAAATTGCTTTAAGGCTTTTGCTTCTTATATTGAAATCCCAAAAAGGGGATGGAGCAAGTACCATGCGCCTTATAAAGATATTGTTGACTGTGTACCTGTTGGGAGTACTGAGTTTTACACTTTTGATCACATCTTACCTGAACTTTATATCGAGAAACCCTTCCCTGATAAGGTAAAGGACCATCCTATGATAACTAGTGTAATCACTAAAAGTGCAAAGAGAACTATAAAACCTGATGAACAAATAAACATTGAACCTGTTGTAGCAATTGTGAAAGACCTTGTCACTAAAAGCGTAGAAGATGGACACATAGTCTTTTGTGAGGATGCTTCTAATATTGTTTCACACCCTAATAGAACTAAAAAGGCTAGTGTCCATGTGCTTTCCGTTAGAATTGGTGATCATTGCTATTATGGTTTATGTGATATTGATGCAAGTTCTAGTGATATTCCTTATGAGATTTACAGAGAAATTATGCATGAAATCAGTGCCTGCGAATTGGAAGAGATTGATGTGGTTATTCACCTTGCTAATAGAGAGACCATCTCTCCAATTGGTATTGTACGAGACGTGGAAGTTCTTTGTGGTAAGATTAAGTATCCTGTTGATTTTCTAGTACTTGGTTCAGCTGCTAGTAAAACTTATCCTATCATTTTTGGTAGACCTTTCTTTAGTACTTGTGGAGCTATTATAGATTGCAAAAGGGAGAAAATCTTGACTAAGTTTGATGGGGAATCTTATGAGTTTAATTTTTCGAAATTTACTAAAGAACCTTGTGAAGAGGAAACCCATAATGAGGATTTTAGAGTCGAACAACTTGCTTCTATTTCTCTTGCTCCTAACAATGCTTTGCAGCAATTTATGGAAGATCATGAAAGTGAACTTCATGGAAGAAAGGAACGAGATTGACGAGATTCTCCGTAATCAGCCTAAGATGCTTAAGCATAACTTGCCTGTAGAAGACTTGGGTACTACGTTGCCACCTAAAAAGCATCTAGTCTTCGATCTAAAACCTCTCCCTAACGATCTTAAATATGCTTACATTGATAATAAAAAGATATATCATGTTATTATTAGCTCTAAACTTTCAGGGAAGGAGGAAGAAAGGTTATTGGAGGTTTTGAAGAAACATCGAGGGGTTATGGGCTATACTCTGGATGATTTAAAAGGGATTTCACCTACTATATGTCAGCATGCTATCAATATAGAACCAGATGCAAAGCCAGTAGTAGAGCACCAACGACGTTTAAATCTTAAGATGAAGGAAGTGGTAAGAAATGAGGTATTGAAACTCCTTGATGTTGGTATTATTTACACTATTGCTGATAGTGAATGGGTTAGTCCTGTTCATTGTGTCCCTAAAAAGGGAGGTATTACTGTTGTGCCTAATGATAATGATGAGCTTATTCCCCAAAGAATAGTAGTAGGCTATAGGATGTGCATTGACTTTAGGAAAGTCAATAAAGTTACTAAGAAAGATCATTACCCGCTTCCTTTTATTGATCAAATGTTGGAAAGGTTGTCTAAAAAGACCCATTTTTGTTTTCTTGATGGTTATTCTGGTTTCTCTCAAATTGCTGTTAAACAACAAGATCAGGAAAAAACTACTTTTACTTTCCCTTACGGAACTTATGCTTATAGACGTATGCCTTTTGGTTTATGTAATGCTCTTGCTACTTTTCAAAGATGCATGTCTGCTATCTTTCATGATTTTTGTGAGGAAATTATGGAAGTGTTCATGGATGACTTCTCTGTTTATGGAACTTCTTTTGAATTGTCTACACAACCTTGATAAAGTTTTGTAGAGGTGTGAAGAAACTAATCTTGTTCTTAATTGGGAGAAATGCCACTTCATGGTTAATGACGGGATTGTCCTTGGGCATAAGGTGTCCGAAAGAGGCATAGAGGTGGATAGAGCTAAAGTTGAGGCAATTGAGAAAATGCCCTGCCCAAGAGACATCAAAGGTATTCGTAGTATCCTTGGTCATGCTGGTTTCTATAGAAGGTTTATTAAAGATTTTTCTAGAATATCAAAACCCCTCACTAATCTTCTTCAAAAAGATGTACCCTTTGTTTTTGATGATGATTGTAAGGAAGCTTTTGAAACTCTTAAGAAGGCTTTAACTATAGCTCCTATTGTTCAACCACCTGATTGGAGCCTACCCTTTGAAATAATGTGTGATGCTAGTGATTTTGCTGTAGGAGCTGTCCTTGGGCAACGAATTGATAAAAAGCTAAACGTTATTCATTATGCTAGTAAGACTCTAGACGCTGCTCAAAGGAATTATGCTACTACTGAAAAATGAATTTCTAGCTGTCGTCTTCGCTTGTGATAAGTTTAGACCCTATATTGTAGACTCAAAAGTCACCATTCATACTGATCATGTTGCTATTAAGTACCTTATGACGAAGAAGGATGCTAAGCCTAGGCTTATTAGATGGGTGCTGCTTTTACAATAGTTTGATCTACATATTGTAGATAGGAAAGGTGCTGAAAACCCGGTAGCTGATAATTTATCTCGATTGGAAAATATCTCCTTTGACCCTATGCCTGTTAATTATAGTTTTCCAAATGAACAGTTGGCTGCGGTAGGGGTAAACTCGCGAGGGAGCCCTTGGTACGCTGATTATGCTAACTTTATTGTCTCCAAGTATTTGCCTCCAACTTTTACAGCTCAGCAAAGAAGAAAGTTCTTTTATGATTTGAGGCATTATTTTTGGGATGACCCACACTTATATAAAGAAGGAGTGGATGGTATTATGCGAAGATGTGTTCCAGAATATGAACAAAAAGAGATATTGCATAAATGTCATGGTAGTGCTTATGGAGGACATCATGCAGGAGATAGAACTGCGCAGAAGGTGCTGCAATCAGGTTTCTACTGGCCTACCCTTTTTAAAGATGCAAGAAAATTTGTTTTATCTTGTGATGAGTGTCAGCGTGTTGGTAATATTTCTAGACGCAATGAAATGCCTCTGAACTACTCTTTAGTTATTGAACCCTTTGATTGCTGGGGATTTGACTTTATGGGTCCTTTTCCTCCCTCGAAAGGTTATACTCATATTCTTGTTGCCATTGATTATGTTACTAAGTGGGTAGAAGCCATTCCTACGAAGAGTGCTGACGGGGAGACTTCTTTAAAAATGCTTAAGGATGTTATCTTTCCTAGGTTTGGAGTGCCTAGGTATCTCATGACTGATGGAGGTTCCCATTTCATTCATGGTGGTTTTAGAAAGACCCTTGCTAAATATGATGTTAATCATAGAATTGCTTCAGCTTATCACCCTCAAACTAGTGGGCAAGTAGAGTTATCAAATAGAGAAATTAAATCCATCTTGCAAAAGACTGTTAAGAGATCTAGAAAAAACTAGGCTAAAAAGTTGAATGATGCTTTATGGGCTTATAGGACTGCCTACAAAAACCCTGTGGGGATGTCTCCTTATAAAATGGTTTATGGGAAAGCTTATCACCTACCTTTAGAATTAGAACACAAAGCTTACTGGGCAGTTAAAGAACTAAATAGAGATTGTAAGCTCGCAGGTGAGAAAAGATTATTTGACTTAAGTTCTTTAGATGAATGGAGGAGTGAAGCCTATGAAAATGCTAGGCTCTTTAAGGAAAAAGTTAAAAGATGGCATGACAAGCGAATACTTAAGAGAGAATTTCATGTTGGTGAGAAAGTTCTATTGTATAGGTCTCGTCTCAGATTTTTTGCAGGAAAACTACTGTCAAAATAGGAAGGACCTTTCATTATTGAAGAAGTGTACCGTTCGGGAGCAATAAAAATTTCTTCTTTAAAAGATAATACTACACAAGTAGTGAATGGGCAGAGACTCAAGCACTATATTGCTGGAGATTCTTACAATGAAGATGTTGATGCCTTTCAAGTTATAACTCCGGAAAAATTTATCAAGGACCAAATTCAGAGACCTGCAGAGTCTATTTCCAAATAGGTAACAGTTCTAGTAAGAAAAGTTCCGCGAAAATACTATCCAATTATATTTTTGCAGTTTTTAGTCAATAGGGAAAGTTACGAAGCGAAAGAGGGACGGAAGTGGAGCCAGGGTGGCTCACACCACCGTGTGGCGCGGGACCACCCCTGGTCGCGCCACCAGGTGGTGTGGCCACTTCGGACTCCGTCTCCGACCCGTTTTCTTCTAGTACCTTCCTTTTGTTGTGAAACTTCATAATATATAATCCCCCGGATCCCTCGAGGTTCGTATATCGTGTTTTCTTCGTGTTTTGTTTCGATCTATTTCTGCCAGGAACTATTCTTGAGAGTTTAGAAGCACAATGGTGTCTGCCAAGGATAAAGGGAAGGAGCCTATGGAGGAAGATCTCCAAGACCCCGGGAAGGAGAAGGAGACCAAGAGTGAAGGTGAAGAGGAGACAAAGCAAGGCCAACATCCTCACACCGGCACTACCATTGCAAGCATTGGAGTGTTGGCAAGATCTGGCAGGGTCAAGAGGACTGCACGGATGTCAACCGGAGGGAAAACTCCGCGTCACTGTTTAGCTCCACGGTCACTTCCTCCATGCACCAAGAATCCTTTCCATACCCGTATCCCTAAGCATCAACACCAGAATATGCCCAAGGAGAAATTACCCTCCAATTGGGATTTGCCTCGTTCTAGCCATGCAGGAAAAGAAGACTTCAAGGAGGAAGAGTGGGAAAAGAATCACAAGAGCTGGAATTCGCAACCCGACATGATGATGAGCCGCATTGAGCAAAACTCGCAGCTTATTCGCAATCTCACCTTTGAGATCGAGGACTTGGGGAAACTGATCAAAGAGCTCATCAAGAGAATACCACCACCACCAAAGGAGTAATTCGTCATCAGGTTTGGCATCCCCTTGGTTTGTTCCAAGCTTGGGGGAGTGCCACGGTATCACAACACTATCTTCTGTCTTTTTACCTTTTTAGTAGAGTCATATCATGAATAGAGAAGTTATTATGTAGGATGGTTTGCATTATGGAAGTGTCCCCTCTGTCGTTAGATATGTATCCCTTGGTGTGAGTTGCCGTTATGGATTATTGATGAGAAGTTCTATCATTTACTCTTTTGCATAGCTTATATTAGTTTTCAATTCGTGGTTATATGATTGATCTTGTTGTTAGTATTGGTAGCACTTTGGGATCATTGAGTTAATTTAGTTGGTTTTGGCAAACCTGGCTTGGTCAGTAGCAACACTATTTTTGAGAGTTGAATTAAAAAGATAAAAGTACTCTAAAGAAAGAAAAAAATCATCATCTTTCTTTCTTGATTTGCCCATAAGTTTAGTATTCTCTAGTTAAGATCTTTTGTGCTTCCAAGGAAGATTGCATGTTTGTCTTTACCACTTGTATGTTTGTTTGTTTCCTTCAACTCTTATACTTGCTACCCAGCCTTGCTAGCCAAAAGCCTGTACTGAGAGGGAATTCTTCTCGTGCATCCACTTCCTTTAAACCAAACCCATGCCATTTGTGTCCACCATACCTACCTATTAGCATTATTGCTATTCCAAGTAAATTCTTGTTTTTATATACCTTCCAAATTAAACTTGTTATGTGAAAATTAGTGATTAAAGCTCTCACGAACTTGATGGCACACGTTAATTTCTTGCACTTAATAAACTTGAACCATTGTGCCCATCTATGTTGCGTATATGCTTGCGCTTTGTAAGTTGTGAATTAGAAGAACCATGCTGTCATGGGGAACGCTTTCAACATTGCACGGGTACTTTATACCTAGTTGATATCATGTTCTTTTGTCTATGGATGTCTTCGGTGTGAAATGAAAGGGGAGCTTGTAAGTCCATGGAGTTATGCATGTGTATTAGAGAAACGCCTGGGCCGCTGGTCTAATCCATGTTGACATGGTGGAAACCTGCAGTGTAACCATAACGAGCATCTATGAAGCATTCTTCTTATATAAAAAAGAGAGAGTCCTATATTGAGAAAAAAGAGAAAAAGAAAAGAGAAAAAAAGAGATTATGAAAAGAGGAAAGAGAGAAAAAAGCACCATATTCCCATGGTAAATAAGAAGATTGCTGAGATGTTTGTTGTCTGCTTGCCTTGTCATTTTGATATGGGGATTCTTCCGTATCATCGGGCAAGGGGTACCCCGTTGGAGGTTCTCTATGATACACATGTGCTTACGATGACAAGAACTTACCGGTGACTAAACTTGAGTAGCATGAGAAGCAGCCCTCGTATTCAAGGGACATGAGATTCTCAATTTACAACTTGTCAAGAATATCCTCGTATTTGGTCACTTTAACCTTAACCACCTAAAGATGCCTATGATAGGGGTAATGAGAGCTGAAAGCTAATAAGTATCATAATTTTTGGGAGCTCTTTATGAAACTTGAAATCCCTGCTTCCCTCTATGAAGGGCCTTTCTTTTACCTTTTAGTTGAGTCAGTAAACCTATTCCTTTCTATCTCAGCAAGTATTTTGAGTTGTTGTGTTTCATTCATTCATATGATGATTTATTCAATCATGTTTCTTATGTTCCTTGTTTTGCACATTGCTCTTATCTTGGTGATTACTATTTTGAAAGCTATCATTGAAAACCAGTTATTTGTGAACTCCAGCAAATTATCAAACTATTCTTCGACCAAGAGCTAAGTTTGCCATTACCAATTATGATTTACTTCATGTATATTTATTGTGTTTCCTTTGCTTATTGCAAGTTGAGTTATATAATACTGAGTTGTCTTCTATTATGATCTATGTATTGATGAATGTGATGCTTCTTGTCCGTATTATTTTAACGACTCTTCACTCCATAAACCTGAGGTCATGTTTATTGAGCTCAGTTTCGCTTGGGGACAAGCGAAGTCTAAGCTTGGGGGGAGTTGATACGTCCATTTCGCATAACTATTCTATATCATAATTCATTGATATATTTCATATTAAGAGATGATACTTATGTTATTTCATCTATTTTTGCATGGTTGATGACTTTTGGAGCATGGACCGCTGTAGTAAGGATTCTGATGGAAAAGGTGCTGTTTGGAGGCAAAATTCGCGAAGATCATAAAATCCGGACATGGAAAATCCTATTTTTCTAGAAGACGAAGGAAGCCAGAAGGGGAGGATGAGACGGGCCACAGGGGGCCCACACCACCCCCTAGCGCGGGCCACCCTAGGTCGTGCCACCAGGTGGTGTGGCCGCCCTGGCCCACCTCTGGCTCTCCTCTTTGGCGTATATATTCCTCCCAAAACCCTAAGACTCAGGGAGGGACCATAGAAAGATTCCGCCGCCTCTGCGGGGCAGAAAACACCGAGAGAGAAAGATCTCTCGCGGCATGATTGCCGGGAATTCCTTCCCGGAGAGGGGAGATCGTCGCCATCAACACCACCATCAAGCTGGACTTCATCGGGATCATCATCATCATCACCACCACCATCATCACCATCAGCACCATCATCACCATCTCCATATTGCTGTAAAAATTGGGTTGAATCTTGCATAGTTCTTAGGGGAACTTTCCTGGTGTTGATTACTCTTTGTAGTTGATGCTATTGAGTGAACCATTGAATTATTGTTTATGTTCAGATTGTTATACATCATTGTTCCATCTCGGATCATGATCCATATGATGTCTTGTGAGTAGTTCGTTTTGTTCTTGAGGACATGGGAGAAGTCATGTTGTTAGTAGTGGAATTATGTTGAGAAAGATTCAATAGTTTGATATTTAAGTTGTGGTGTACTTATTCTAGTGGTGTCATGTGAACATCGACTACATGACACTTCACCTATATGGGCCTAGGGGAATGCACTGTGTATTTGGCTACTAATCGTAGGGGTTGTCGGAGTGACAGAAACCCGAACCCCCGTTAGGAAACCATTGCACAAGGGACGCCAGGGTCTTAGAGTTTAAAGCTGTGGTTAGGTTTCTACCTTAATTACTTTCTTGTACTTACGGATGTTTGCAAGGGGTATAATCACAAGTATGTATTAGTCCTAGGAAGGTCGGTACATTAGCACAGGTTCACCCACACAACACTTAGCAAGCTAAAGAAGATTAATCAACTATATGAAGCAAAAGCACTTGACAGTCTTCCCATGTGTCCTCGAGAACGTTTGTTCATCTTAAGTAATACAACCGGCTTGTCCTTTGCTGAATAAAGGATTGGGCCACTTGCTGCATTTATTCTTATTGTCTTTTGTTTACTCGTACTTTATTTACTTGCTTTATCAAAAAACCCTAAAATCCGTTTGCTAAGTATTTGCAGAGAATTCCTGATCCATACCACTAGCCAGCACCTTCTGCTCCTCGTTGGGTTCAACACTCTTACTTATCAAAAATACTACGATACACCCCCTATACTTGTGGGTCATCAGCTGTCACGTCGATCGACCTAGAGCACAACTCGCCCCGAGTCGTCTACTACGCGAAGGAGGACAATGAAGCCTCCCATCAAAACACGGCGACTTACTCGACGAGGCACTCACCTGCCACTACTACCACAACCACCGAGTCCAGGCCCGCACCTTCCAGGAGGGCGACCTCGTCCTGCGACTCATCCAGGACAAAAAGGGCATGCACAAGCTCTCTCCCCATGGGAGGGGCCATTCACCATAGGGCGAGTTCTAGGTAACGATGCCTACTAACTCATCAACATCCGAGTGACGGCCGGCTCAACATCGAGCGGCCATGGAATGTGAATCTCCTTCGAAAGTTCTATACATAGAACTAAAACTTGCTTTGTTGTACCAATGATGAATAAAATATTGTCTGCATAAATTGTGTCCACTCGCCATTTCTTATGCCAATCATACTCGTACATTCAACAATACGCTAATTACGGTAGTCAAACCTTGGTTGAGCGATCGACGCGACTAAGTAGTGCGGTTCAAGGGCACTGAAAGTCACTCGGGCCTTGCACCGTCCACAAAAAACACCAACCCGGAGCCGCCATCAGAGTCACCTAGCTCGACTGGCTCCCTAAGCCAAGACGACCGGTCATGCTTCCCCCAACACCCTGTCCTCCTCATCCTCACACACAGTGACTCGAATGGTTAAGTACCACGCTCGTGGATTCGTTCCAAAAGCGACCCCATACGCGACTCAGGAACACACAAGTATGATAGCATGCGGCGGACTCGCCAAGCAACTGGCTCCCCAAGCCAGGAGGAGAGACGTGCTATACGATAAACAACGCACCACGTCCTTCCCTACCTTGGGCCTACGACTCGAAAGGTTAAGTACCATGCTCGGGGACTCGCTAACTCGAACCCGCATGTGTCCAGGGAAAACGCCAAGTATAGAGTACCCCTTGGGGCCACCACACGACCGACTCCATGAGTCACGGGAAGTCGACCCAAGCTACTAAAACATCTCCCAAACATAAACACCTATATTGTCCCCGCTAACCACGCGCTCACAACTAACTCTCTTAGGCAAACACGCTCGGGGACTCGCACAGTACCCTCGACTGCATCATGCAAAATATATTAGAGACCAACATGTCACAGTAATACGAGTCGACTAGAATTTCAGCAAAACACTTGCACTTCGATTAGGTATCAAAATATTTTACAAGTACTTTTGCTCTCGGCCGCACCGGCCATTACACAAAAACTTGTTACATGATGCAGTCCCGGCTAACTACTCCATTCCGGATGAAGAAGTGGACCGTCCGTGCCCTTGGCCCTGAGGAAGGGCTTCTACCGGTTAACAGGATACGTCGTCAATGACCCGCTAATCGCCGACTGAAAAGGACGCTCCAACTTCAAGTCACGGTACTCCGGTGGCAACTAGACTCTCCTGATAGGGGAGGAGGTCACTCATCGCCAAGACATGCTCCACGTAAGGGGAGGTCTTAGCATTCAGTGACAACACGTTCGCAATCTGGATGACTCTGGTCACCGATGGATACTCGCTGGTAACATCATCGAGCTTGAAGTCCTCGGGGAAGTGCGCTAGCCCAAGGCTCAACAAAGCAGTCACCCCGCAGCGAAATGCAGAGCGTGTCATCCACCTGATGATGGTGGGAACCTCCTCCAAGTACCTCCACACCTCGGCGAACCCCTCGTGGATCACTTTGGTGGGATAGCTCACATACACATCGCCGACGCTGGCGCATTGTCCAGCATCACCTTGATGCAGTCCTTGGCCCTATACCAGTGCATCACCGGATCCCTTGCACCTATAATATCTGCAAAGCGTCAATACACACGATCAATTTAGAAACTCAGTCATTTGGGGACTCCGCCGACCGGAGCCTCGGTCAAAACAAGCAAGAAAAGTAACTTGTTGGGAATATGCCCTAGAGGAAATCATGGTTGATGATATTTCCCAAAGTATTCATGAAGTAAAGTTGTCCTTGTATGAACATCATATACGTATCAGTGAATACATGATTCACTTGTGGAACTACATATTCATGATTGTTCATACTAGATTGTCCTTGGTCATTGAGACTGTGCTAGACAGACAACTTAGACCAATGTGCAAGTTGGCTGATGACACGGTTCCACTTGTCATGGGCATGGTGATGCTATTCCAACTTACACTGATTCGGCTAAAGAGTTTGGCGAGTCAGACTGACCCATAGTTGAGATGAAACGAGCATGTTGTCATTTGCAGTCTCAAGAAATGGAATCCTTCGACCTGAGGTGATTGCATGATCCGAGTTGTGGATTTACAACTTAGGTTCTATCAAACGTTGTTCCGTAAAAGGACAGTTATAAAGGTAGAGTTCGGGTTGGTTGTGAAACAAGCTACGTGACGTGGATTACCAAGATGGGATTTGCCCCTCCATAATGGAGAGATATTCTCTAGGCCCTCTCGTGTGATATGATTCAGAAGCATGGCCATGCGCTACTCGGTTAAGTGTTAACTAAGGAGTCAGACTATGTGTTATCCAGTGAATCTCATATCATGGTACGAGAAGGGAGTTAATCTATTAAAGGGATGGCAACTACTCGCCTATAGCTTAACAAGTATATCGTGAGGCAAAGGGACTTGGACAAAAGTCACATTGAAGGTTCGTCTTCTTACTTTACGGCACTTGGGAGTTGGCACGTCTTGCTAGAGGCCGCTACCAGCTATCGACTCGGAGTGGTGACTCGTGTCATGTCTAGGTGTACGTGAACCTACAAGGTCGCACACTTAAGGGAAAGGAGCACATATGGATTCAGTCCATGTGGAGATTGGGGCACAACCTAAATGGGCCTCAAGCATTGAGCCCATCTAGGAGTGTATATAAGTGGAGAGACAAGGGATAGTCCCTGACCTAGCTGTCACTTTTTCCACTTCCATTTCACGCTAGACAGGATCTAGCAATCCTCTATCTGAAGCTCCTTCCTGTATGTGTGGATACCAGTAGAGGCATTGCACATGTGGCACTGGAGGCGAAGATGTTCGTGGGGATCTGGTGGAGGACTATCCGTGAGGTCCGGAGGACTGTCCGTGGGATCGTTCGACACTGCTTCGACGAGCTACATCAACTTCCGCATCTGTGTATCTAGCGATAATCTCATGGCCTATTACCTGAGCTGGATCTTGGGTGCACCGCGTAGGGAAAAGTTTTTGTTTTTCTCTGGGTGGCCCAACAGTGGTATCAGAGCGAAAGCTTCTAGTTTAGGCTCTAGATCTATGCGTATGTGATATGCACGAGGTGGTGGGTAGGATCCACTTAGGGTTTTGGGGTTCGATCTATGAGATATATCGGTTTTGTGCAAGATTGATTGGATCAATCACACTCGGGGGTGCATGGAAGATCAGGTGCGGATGATCAATGAGATTGGTCAGATCTGCATAGGGATCAGATTTGGGTAAAAGTGTTTTATCCAATGAAGGAATCCATGGTTCGAGACCGTCAGCTTCGCCCTGTCGTAGCGGATTAGATGTCATTGCGAGGTTCTCAACGTTATTAGATATCATATCTATGCATAACTTGTTTTTGCAGGAAGTTGTGAATGGTATGGCTCATGTGCATGTGATGTATGTAATCCATATGTGATTTGCGTATCACACGTTTGTCAGCCGGCTGGAGCCAAAGTGTTGTCACTATTATTGTATAATGACCTGCGTGTCGGCATGTGATGCCATCTTCTTGTATATTCCTTAGTGCTAGGGTAGCATGTTTGGAGGACCTGAAGGACACGGCTGCCAAAGGCATGACGAACAGGTTCATGGGGATGGAGATCACCATGAAGGGAGCCATACCGTTTCACATTATAATTGGATTATTTTGTGTTATTGTTATGTCTCTAGTTTTACCTCTATTAGATAGCTGGTAAATTTTAATCCCTCAAAGAAGGTCTAGTCGGTCTCCCCGCTAGTGCTGCACCATCACAAGTCGGACATTCTTGGTAGTGGGCTCATAAAATTGAGGTGCTGCCAATTCTTTTCGACTAGGTGGGTTCGAGTCAGACTCTTACAACGGAAGCACTTGGTAAGCTAGATGGGTTTATCACAATGGTTGTGGGGCTCAGGGAGAGGTCAGTCAAGAGCCGGGGCATGTGATGCCACCTGACCAACAGGAGTCGCATGAGATGCGATTGGCAAGGTGTTGCCTACCTAGATCACTTGACGGCTAGCGGTGATGCTAAAGCTCACTAGTCGGCTTGCTTATTTAGGATCCTGAATCACTTAGTAACCATCGGAGGGGTGTTGGTTCTAGTGGGAGCATAAGTATTAAAATATTTAATACGCTTGCTCTTTTATGGATACTTGTCTTAAGTGTTTTGCATATTTCTATTGTAGATAATGGCACCTAGTAGCAGTCTCCCTCAGTTATCCAGTTTTGCTTTGAGGACCATCCTAGAGAAAGATAAACTTAATGGAACAAACTTCACCAACTGGTATCATAATCTGAGAATTATTCTCAAACAAGAAAAGAGGGACCATGTTCTAGACAACCCACTTCTAGATGTGTCAGATGAGAATGCGAGTGTCACAGTAACCAATGCCTACCGTAGAACATGTGATGAGTCTACATAAATTAGCTATCTTATGCTTGCCCACATGCAATCGGACTTGCAGCAGCGGTTCGAGAATGTTGAGGCCTACGATATGATCGAAAGTCTCAAAAGTATGTTCTAGGCTCAGGCAAAGACCGAGAGGTATCAAGTCTCTCAAGATTTGCTGAGTTGTAAGCTTAAGGATGGTGATCCACTGAGTCTGCATGTGATCAAGATGGTTGGTTACACACAATGTCTAGAAAGGCTTGGTTACCCCATTAGTGAATAGTTCGCTACTGATATAATTCTGAACTCTCTTCCTAGTGTGTATGGTCAGTTCATATTGAACTACCACATGCATGGTATGGATAAGAAGCTCACTTAATTACATGGGATGCTTAAGCAGGCAGAGGTTGATCTCAAGAAAGGTACCAGCCAAGTGTTGGTGGTATAGAATAAGGCTAAGTTTAAGATTAGTTCTTGAACTAAGAAGAAGAAGGCTAAGTCAGGAGGTAATGCTCAAGATGAGATCCCAAGTGTTTCCTCAGGGACTAAGTCATCTCCTTTAGCCAGATCCACTTGCTTCTATTGAAAGGCGGATGGCCACTGGAAGAGGAATTGCAGCAAGTATTTGGCGGATAAAGCGAAGAGTGGAGGTGTGACTTCCAACTCAGGTACACTTGTTTGCAATGTTATAGACCTTCATCTTGCTGATGCTCCTAGTAGTTCTTGGGTATATGATACCGGATCAGTCATTCATATCTGCAATTCGTTGCAGGGACTGGTAAGAACTAGGGGCATAGCAAGAGGCGAGGTTGACATTCGGGTCGGCAATAAAGCGAGAGTCGCTGCGTTGGAAGTCGGCACGATGCAACTTCATTTACCTTCAGGATTCTTAATGGAGCTAAATAATTGTTATTATGTTCCAGCGCTTAGTTGAAACATCATTTCTGCCTCATGTTGATGAGACAAGGCTATGAGTCTAATATTAAGAACAATGGTTGTTCTTTATATTTGAATGCTATGTTTCACGGCTTTGCACCCGTTCAGAATGGGTTATTTATTTTGAATCTTGATGGTGGGTCAGTCTATAACGTAAATGTGAAAAGGTTGAAACCAAATGATCTGAATATGACTTATTTTTGGCACTGTCGACTTGGTCATATAAGTTGGAAACGCATGAAGAAGCTCCATGACGATGGACTCCTAACTTCGTTCGACTTAGAGTCGTTTGAGACATGCGAATCATGCCTTCTAGGCAAGATGACCAAGACACCTTTTGCAAAGAGTTGTGAAAGGGCGTCTGACTTGTTGGGACTAGTACATAGTGATGTAAGTGGTCCAATGAGCGTGACAGCCAGGGGTGGTTATGAGTACTTCATTACCTTCACTGGTGATTTGAGTAGATATGGATATGTCTACTTGATGAAACATAAGTCGGAAGCCTTTGAAAAGTTCAAAGAATTCTAGAATGAAGTACATAATCAACTCGGCAAGAAAATAAAGTTTCTTAGGTCGGACCGAGGAGGCGAGTACATGAGCCACGAGTTTGATGACCATCTGAAGAGTTGTGGAATAGTTCCTCAGCTCACTCCGCTGGGTACACCGCAGAGGAACGGTGTGTCGGAATGGCGGAATTTGACCTTGTTGGACATGGTAGGATCAATGATGAGTCAGACAGATCTACCTTTATCATTTTGGGGTTATTATCTAGAAATGGAGGCGTTCACACTAAACAGAGTACCATCAAAATCGGTAGAGAAGACACCGCATGAGATGTGGACGGGCAAAAGTCCAAGTTTGTCTTTTCTTAAGATTTGGGGTTGTGAAGCATTTGTCAAGCGACTTCAGTAGGACAATCTTACGGCCAAGTCGGATAAGTGTTGTCGTGGTGGTGTCACGGCAGATGCCATGGATAGGCTAAAGGTGGGGACTAATACACGCTAGGGGAATCCAGGGAGGGATAGTAGAGTGATTCTCTACACAGAAGCTTTGTATTGATGTTCTATCTCCAAGATTACAAGTGCTCCTTGAGCTGTGTTGACAAGAGGAGGAAGAAGAAACTCTCTTACTCTTGCCTACTAACTAGCCCGAGAACCCTAGATCCACTAGTGCTCAACCAACTAGAATTCTGCCAACCTGTATCCCAGAAAAACCCAACCCCTCTACCAGAGCCCTAACCCCCCTTATATAGTGGTGGTTCGGTCCTGGCCTAGGGCATACGTGGAGGCATATTCCTAAGAATATGCCCCCTCCCAAAATAGTAACCCGACAGGGGTGCTTTTCCCCCGCGTCACACTTGCTTTAGCGACGTAGCCTCTGCGGCGCCTGCGTCAGCCGACGTGAGCGTTGTCACCCTTGTCGGCCACAATCCGGTGGTCATGCCCTTGCTTTATTCGCTCATCCAGTACGCACCGAACCTTCTTTTTTGACTAGAGAGATTCCTTCCTTCTCCTGGAAGCCAAGCGAGGATCCGGATCACAGTAGATCCGGCCACACATGTTCCTGCATATAAGTTAGACAAGCATTTCCGACTTACTCCTTAAGTCGGATGAGACAACGTTAGGCGTCCCCCCTGGCCCGAGTTACTCTATGATCCGTCCTGCCTTGAGGTGATTCGGCCAGCATCCACTTTGACCTTGCCGACCCTCGGCTAACTCGGCCCTTATACCCCGGAGTGACCCTACCCGGGGGTACCCCCCCCCCAACATTAGTCCCCGAAGCTGGTGTGGTCTTAGCGGCCTTGGTCGCTAAGGCCACATCAGGTTCATTCATATTCGAGCCTCGGACGCTTAGTTCAGGGTTAACTTCTTGTCTCGGATTATATGGATTTATATTCCCTTCGCACGCTCCAAGTTTTCACTTGCCAGTCGGGTTACCACTTCGGCTCGGATCCTATGGTTTTACTTTCCCTCTGCACATTTCAAGTTTTCACTTGCCGGCCGGGTTACCATTGTGGCTCGGATCCGGGCCTTGCTTCCTTCTCTCATACGCCAACCCACGTAAAGGTTAATCATTACGTTGCCTCTTTTTAAGGGCCTGCACAGTAACCGCCGTAGTAACTGTCAGTGATTACTGTGCGTGGGTTACGTCACGCCTGTCTCCTCGTTTACCGCAACTGCACGTCGTGTCATGGGATCGTATTTACTCTGTGGCCCCCGGTGTGGCTTCTCTCTGATTGGCTGATGCCGGTGATACACGTCCACACCGTGTGGCTCTCCGGCGCAGCGCGATCCTACTCATCGATCACTGGGGCAGTTAAATAGGGGAGGGGCGCATCCCTTAGCACTTTTCCATCTCCGCGCCCCTTTGCCCGTTCCTCTTCTTCTTCCTCGCGACCGCGCCGCCGCCAGTGCCTGTTGCAGCAGCGCCGCCGACGCACCTTCTCCGTGCATCTGCACTGCAGCCACCGCTGCACAACTGCTTTGCCACGGGTCCTCGTCAATCTAGACCGCAGAGCCTCGCTGCTGCTAGCTCCAGCGAGGACAACGGATTCGCGATGACGGAGGAGGAGCTCATCATCGTCGAGCAGGAGATGGAGGAGGACACCGGCGCGGCGGACCGCGGCGCGTGGGCCGGTTCATGGGTCTGCCAGGACGACATCGACTGGCTCTACCGGACCCGGCGTATTCCCACCGGCGTCGCCGCTCATCTCCCCTCCTCGGAATTGCCCCCCTCACCCAATCCGGGTGAGTTCGTTGTTTTCCTATCCCATTTCCAATGGGGATTTGGTCTTCCGGTGAGTGATTTCTTCCGGGACTGGGTCCGGACCTATCACTTGCAACCACATCATCTCCCGGCGAAGGCCATCACCTCTCTGTCTGCTTTCGTCTCTATGATCGAGGGCTACACCGGACTATGGCCCACGAAGGAGCTGTGGATCCGGTTCTTCGGCCTCCGTCGCAACATCGTCCCCAACATCCACGTTGAGTCGGAGGACAAGCAGCTCACTCAGTTCGGTGCTGCCTCGATCTCGCCCCGGAGATTTTCAACCTTTCCCTGGGTCACCGGGCTTGACTCATGCAAAGGATGGGCCCGGACCTTCTTCTACGTCCGGAACGAGGGTACCGAAGACTTGATTAGGTTGCTTCCCTATGCTCCGGGTCCCCCTGACACGGATTTCTGGGAGGAGGTCGCCAAGAAACCTACAGCTCTGGCCAACCAAGTCCACAAAAGGTTCGCGGAGCTGAAGAAGCTCGGATTGCGCAATGAGGATGCCATGATCACATTCGTGCGCAACCGAATCTCTCCCCTCCAGCGGCGCACTCATAAGTTGTGCCACATGAGCTTCAGCCGAGACCCCAACCGAACCTCCTCGTTCGAGTTGAGCAATACGGAGATCTTTCGCCGGGTCAAGGCTCTTTTCACCACCCATAAGGATTTCTCCGCCGAATGGACATGGGGAATCGAGCATTACTGTCGTGACAGGCTCCCTCCCGCGGTAAGCTTCGCGGGGTAAACTTATTTCGGATCAATTACGTGTTGGTTCTTATCATATTTTTGACTCTGCTATTTGTGCTTTTTTCTCAGCTGTTTCTCCAGCAAACCCTCGAGGATGGTACAGATCCGACCCTTAAGTGGGCCCCGTACCGAGAAATCCCGGATGAGGAGGAGCCGGACCAGGAGATGTTCCTCCCCACGACTGACGCCACCAAACGACCCAGCGGTAAATTCTCTTCTCTTAGAGATTGGCCCGACGATGAGGATGACTCAGATATCGACATGATTGAACCCGTTGAGGCTGTCCCTCTTTCTTTTGCCTTCCCGGCATCAGCTAACCCTGGTGGGCGTATCCACGAGGATCCTCCACTTTCCACGGGCGAGCCTGTTCCGGTGGCGTCGAAGAAGAAGCGCGGATCCGCGTCAAGTTCTTCTTCCGAACCTTCTCAGCCTACCAAAAGGCAAAAGAAGGCCGGAGACAAGACTGCCTCCAAACGGGCAGGCAAAGCCCCGGCACGGAGGGCCCGGAAACCTAAGGAGGCCAAGACCTCGGATGCGTAAGTCATTTTTCACTGCACAACACACTTCTCCCTGCATCGGAGGTACCTCAAAGTGGATCGAGCATCTCTTCTCCCCTTCGGTCCGGTCCTTCGCCTTCTTGTGACGACGAGTCACGCCCTCTGAGCCCTATTCCGGAGGGCTCTGCGGCCGCTCCGGGTTCCGCAGTACCTCCTCCAGAGGAACGCGACCTCGGATCGGGAGGGGTCAGATCGGCCGAGGCAACGGTGTCCGCCACTTCGGCATTGCTGCAACCAGCAACCACCAAGTCTACCGCAACTCCAGCACCAGCAGCAGCTCCAGCACCAGCCACCGAACCAGCGCCTGTCCTGGCTCCAAAGAAACCAACAGCAGCTCCCAGTCCTGCAACCAAAGCTCTCGTGCCAAGTTCGTCTGCCTCGTCCGAGTCATCCCAAGCTCGGCGAGGAACCACTCCAGCAGCTTCCAAGGGCAAATCCACTGTGGTCACATCCTCCCAGCAAGCCAAAGGTAAGAAGGCTCCGAATGCTGCCAAGTCTACCTCCGTCGAGGCCGGGCAGCGAACCTTGTCGTCAATGCTTCCGAAGAAGTCACCAGCAGCGACGGATCCTCCTGCCGAGCCAACCAATTCGCAGCAGATGGTTCTTCACACCAGCCCAGCTCTTGCCCTGATTGAGAGGAAGGAAGCTGACGCAAAGGGCTTGGTGGCACCCCACATGCCCACTGGCGAACGGTACCCTCCGAGCCTTATCGAGTTCGTCATGAACTGGAATAAGGCGGAGTTTGTCTACAACGACGATCTCCCGGAAAAGTTCGGCCCCGCTGAATTTTCTGCTCAGATGAATACCGCCGCCAAGGCCATTAACCTCGCTGGGCGAATGATGGAGGTACGCTGTTTCTTCTTTACATGCTGTAGATAATAACCATTAGTCCCCGAGCCTCCGGTGGAGTAACTTGTTACTCGGCCGGATGCTCATTAGAAGATCAACGTAGCTGCATGTAAACTTCAAATATGCACACATTTAGAGCCGGGTTAAGTTCCACTTGGCCCGGATCTTGCACACTTCGAATATGCACACACCTAGAGCCGGGTTAAGTTCCGCTTGGCCCGGATCTTGTACACTTCGAATATGCACACACCTAGAGCCGGGTTAAGTTCCGCTTGGCCCGGATCTTGCACACTTCGAATATGCACACACCTAGAGCCGGGTTAAGTTCCGCTTGGCCCGGATCTTGTACACTTCGAATATGCACACACCTAGAGCCGGGTTAAGTTCCGCTTGGCCCGGATCTTGTACACTTCAAATATGCACACACCTAGAGCCGGGTTAAGTTCCGCTTGGCCCGGATCTTGTACACTTCAAATATGCACACACCTAGATCCGGGTTAAGTTCCGCTTGGCCCGGATCTTGTACACTTCGAATATGCACACACCTAGAGCCGGGTTAAGTTACGCTTGGCCTGGATCTTGTACACTTCAAATATGCACACACCTAGAGCCGGGTTAAGTTCCGCTTGGCCCGGATCTTGTACACTTCAAATATGCGACAAACTAATTTTACACTTCTGTACCTTTGTCAGGTAACTACCAATCGTCGGAGCACCGAATTTCAGCGCCTGCTTGATACCCACAAGATCTTGCGCGCAAAACACGTTGCACTTGGCGTGGAGCATGAAAAGAGGGGTAATTTCATCCCTCAACACCTCTCCGTTTCACTTGTTTCCGCTGGACTAACCTCCTCATTCGGTTTTTTGCAGCTGGGGTGGAGGCTGAAAACAAAATTATGCGGAAGAACTTGGAGGAAATCCGAGGTATGTCCTCTTTCGCCCAACCTTGTTGTGTTTCCCATTTATTCTTCTCCTTGGCTCGGCAAACATTCACTCCTCGGCTTTGCCGGGTCAACATACTATTTCAGCATCGCTTGAGGATAGTGTGCCCATGCCTGATATGATGCTGCATTTTCTCGAACAAGCAGGACAGCATCAAGCTGAGCTGAAGAAGAAGAATGATGAGCTTGCCCTCCTCCGGACCAAGGACGACGAAATAGCCAAACTCAAGGCCGAGATGGAGAAGATGAAGGCCCAACACAAAATCGAGCTCCAAAAAGTTGGCCAGAACTTCACCGAAGAACGTGAGCGCTTTACCCTCTAGATCTCCAAGGACCAGGACCTGCTCAAGGAATCCGAGGTCCAGCTTGGGTCGGCGCTTGCTGAGCTTGAACAACTTCGCCAGAGACGCGACAGTTGTATCAAGGAATTGACCCGGATCCATCATCATATCTCACGTAAGTTTCTTCCCCTTATCCGACATAGTTTTCCGGGTTAGCTCATATGCCTTTGCTTCAGCATCTTCGCTTTCCTTATTTTTAGATCACTTTCCGGAGGGTACTCCCATCGCCAGTGCTGCCGTTGCCAAATTCCGATGAGAGAGGGGTACTCCCGTCGCTCCTGATGGTGAGAGCGTCCCCTTAGGCATGGAGGACCTGTTGGTCAGCGTGTCAGCTCGAGTGGAAACCATCAAGAACTATGGGAAAGATCTCCTCGACGTTGCGGTCCGGATCTACAACACTTTCTGGCCAAGCGAGAGCGCTCCAAAAAGAGAAGCTATTGGAAATCGAGACACAGCTTGATCTCTGGAGAGAATCCGCCGGGCGTGCCGCAGCAAATACCCTCCTCCATCATATCCTTACATAGTACGAGAAGATCGACCTGAGCCTCCTCACACGCCGGCACACCGGATCCAAATGGACTGATAATCCGGAGTGGGTAGCTCGGCGCCAGGCTTGCGCCTACAGCCTTGTCGAATATTCTCCCATCCATGACTGGGTTGAGGGGCCAAGCTTTCTGGAGTCCGGCGAGGAGGAGCATATGGAGAACGTGGAGGATGGATCGGGTGAGGATGGAGAAGATGCTGCTTCAGATATTGAAGACAGTGATGACAACGCGGAACTTCCTCCTCCTGCCGCTCCTTAGTGGAAAAAACTTGAAAATGTATCAGATCCCCGGTATGCCGGGTGCAATTGTATGCTGAATACATGATATTTTGCTACTATGCTTGTATGCCGGATTAACTTGGGCATAGTCCCCGAGTTTCATTTTCTTGTTCGTCCAATTCTCCGGCTCGATCTGTGTCTACCTTGATTTGGTTTTACGACTTACGAATCCGAGCTTCAAGAATCGTTTTAACAATACTGAGAAATTTTGAGGCTTGGCTCAAAATAATCCAACATAATAACTTGAAAGTAAATACGGGGTTAGTCCGAAAAAACAAACGTTAGCTGGAATAAGTTCGTTTCCTTAGTGGTTTTTCACGTGCTATGCAATTCCAAACTTGTTCCCTTGCTTGCCATGAAGCCAATTCTTGTTGGACAGCAACAAGTCGAAGGGTTGGGTTTTTGGTGCCCACACATTACTAATCCGGGTTAAGTGAAACGAGTCATTCCAGCTAACGCATAAAAAGTAACAACAATCATTTATTAAGGCAGTCCCCGAGTTACTGCTCGAGGCTCCGCTATTTCATTGATAAGCTCATTGCCGACATACATACCGACTCGGATACATACACTTCTTAGCTAAGTGTAGAAGGGACGAAGTAGTGCTACATTCCACGGTCGCTTCGATTCCTCTCCGGACCTGTCCGCCTTGTTCTTTTTCTGTGGCTTCGCATCTATAAGATAGTAGGAATCATTATGCAATGCTTTGCTCACAATAAATGGTCCTTCCCATGGGGGGGATAATTTATGCATGCCAGTGGTACGCTGTACCAACCGGAGCACCAGATCGCCTTCCCGGAAGACTCGGGGCACACTTTCCGGCTATGATAGCGTCGGAGATTTTGCTGATGTATGGCGGATCCGACAAGGCTGCCTTCTCGCTTCTTCCAACAGATCAACATCATTTTGCCGGGCTTCTTGCACTTCGGCTTCTGTGTATTGGGTGACCCTAGGCGAATCATGCTCTATGTCGGCTGGTAATACAACTTCTGCCCCATATACCAGAAAAAATGGCGTATAGCCTATTGATCGATTCGGAGTTGTTCTTAAACTCCACAATACCGCTGGTAGTTCTTCTATCCAGCACCCCGCTGATCTTTGCAGCGGCTCAATGAGCCGGGGTTTTATCCCGGATAACACTAATCCGTTGGATCTTTCCACTTGTCCGTTCGATGTGGGGTGGGCTACCGAGGCTACGTCGAGTCGGATCTTCTTGTCTCGGCAAAAGCGCGCAAATGCTCCTTCCGCGAAATTCGTTCCATTATCAGTTATAACGCTGTGTGGATAACCGTATCTCAAGATGATGTCTTTGAGAAATGTCACGGTCGTAGCTCCATCACATTTTCTTATAGGCTTCACTTCGATCCATTTTGTAAACTTGTCCACCATGACCAAGATGTGTGTCATGTTTCCTCTCGCTGGTTTGAACGGGCCAACCATATCCAAGCACCACACAGCAAATGGCCATGTAATTGGTATGGTTTTGAGTTCCGACATAGGCATATGTGTCTTGGTGGCGTACCTTTGACAACCATTGCATTTTCTCACTAGATCTTCTGCTTGCTCCAAGGCACTTGGCCAGTAGAATCCATGCCGGAACGCCTTTGCCACTAAGGCCCGGGATGAGGCATGATGCCCGCATTCTCCTTGGTGTATATCTCGGAGGATGTTAAGTCCTTCTTTCGGGTCAACACACCGCTGGAGGACATTGGTTACACTCCGTTTGTACAGCTCGAAATTGATGAGTGTGTAAGCTTTGGCTCTCCTCTAAGTTTGCCTGGCTAGCACTTCCTCAGTGGGTAACCTTCCATCTTTCAAGAACTGGTATATAGGCAGTGCCCAAGCTGGTATCGCTCGCGTAGGGAACATCTCCTCATCAATTTCCATCCGATCCACCGGCATAACTTCAGCCGGATCATGCTGAATAGTCCCCGGGTCTCGCGAGGTGGCCCCCGGGTCTACTGAGGCAGTCCCCAGGTTTGCCGAGGCAGTCCCCGGGTTCAGCGTGCTACCTCCCATGTCAATGTCCATGGGCTCATCTCCGGATTCCGCGTTTTCCGGGACATAGATTGAGTCGGTTCCTAGGGACGGCCTGATAGATGGTTTTCTGAGGTGCTCCAATGCTATGCCCAGTGGAATTGCCTGTCGGGTCGATCTGAGCTTTGACAACATGTCGGCAGCTTCGTTTTCCACGCGAGGTACATGGTGAAATTCGCATCCCTCAAAGTAACCCGAGATCTTCTGCACGTGAAATCTGTATAGTGCCATGTTTGGATCCAGGGCGTCCCACACTCCGGACACTTGCTGTATTACTAGATCCGAATCGCCAAAGCATATTATCCGACGTATGCCAATCTCCTTTGCCACTTTGAGACCATGCACCAGAGCCTCGTACTTAGCGACATTGTTTGATGCCGCGAAATGGATCTGCAATACGTACTTGAGCTGATCCTTCTTTGGCAAGGTAAGCACAACCCCGACACCTAACCCGGTTTTGGTTTTCGATCCGTCAAAGTGCATCCTCCAGTAGTTCGGATCTGGTGGCGGTGGTTCGTATTGCACCTCGGCCCAATCTACGAAAAAGTCCGCCACAGCCTGAGACTTGATTGCTTCTCTTCTATCATACTGGGGTGCGTAAGGTGCTAGCTCAATTGCCCATTTCGCAATTCTGCCATTCGCATCTTTGTTACCCATTATCTCAGATATGGGGGCTTCACATATCACTTTGATGGGATGCTCCTCAAAGTAGTGCTTTAACTTCTTTGCCGCCATATAGACACCGTATGCCACCTTTTGAAAGTGTGGGTAGTTCTGTTTTGAGGTAGACAATACCTCGCTCAAGTAATACACTGGCCTCTGCACCGACTTACCCTCTTCATCACGCTCCACTACAATCACTGCACTTACAACTCAGTTGGTTGCGGCTATGTAGAGCAACATTGGCTCCTTTGATAGTGGAGAAGCTAACACTGGTGCAGTGGCCAACATCTTTTTTAAGTGGACAAAAGCTTCATCAGCCTGCAGCGTCAAAACGAATTTATCTGACTTTTTCATGAGTTGGTAGAGAGGCAGTGCCTTTTCTCCCAACCGACATACAAACCGACTCAACGAGGCCAGGCACCCAGTGAACTTCTGGACATCGTTGAGACACTTCGGCAGCTCCATTCGTTCGATGGCTCGGATCTTAGTCGGATTAACTTCGGTACCTCGGCTGGAGACAAGAAATCCGAGTAATTTCCCAGCCGGGACACCGAAGGTACATTTCTCCGGGTTAAGCTTCATCCGGAATCTCCTCAAGTTCGCGAATGTTTGTATGTCGTCAAGGAGCGTTGCGCTTTCCTTGGTCTTGATAACCACATCATCCACGTAGACTTGTACATTTTGACCTATTTGATCATGCAAACATTTTTGCATACATCTTTGGTACGTTGCTCCTGCATTTCGTAAACCAAACGGCATAGTGCGATAGCAATAAGCCCTGTACGGGGTAATAAACGCAGTTTTTATTTGATCATCCGGGTTCAGAGGTATCTGGTGGAAACCAGAATATGCGTCAATGAATGACAACAGTTCACATCCCGCGGTTGAGTCGATAACCTGATCTATCCTCGGCAGTGGAAATGGATCATTTGGACACGCCTTATTCAACGTGTAATCGATACACATACGCCAAACCACTGCCACGTTCGGATCATCCTTCTTCTTTTCTACCAACACCGGATTAGAGAGCCAATCCAGATATAGCACTTCCATGATAAATCTAGCTGCTAGCAACCGAGCTATCTCGTCACCAATGACCTTTCTCCTATCCTCGGTGAAGCGTCGGAGAGGTTGCTTCACCGGCCTTGCTCCGGGTCTTACGTTCAAAGAGTGCTCGGCCAACTCCCTCGGAACACCTTGCAAGTCCTGTGTGGACCAAGCAAAAATATCCCGATTCTCACGGAGGAAGTTGACAAGCTCGCTTTCCTATTTGTCAGTTAACCCGGCACCAATTGTTACAGTACGCTCTGGAAACATGTTATCCACTGGAATCTTCTTGGTGTCCTTTGCGGCTTGAAACGAAACGCTACCATGCGGGTTAGTTAATGCCGGCATATACTGCTGCGCGGACTGAGCTAATGCCGCCACCTCTTGGATTTTTCTTTTCTCTTGTGCAATTACGAGTGACTCGGCTAGGTTAGACCCGGCTGAGGCGCACTCAATAGAACGTCGGAAATCCCCAGCAATAGTAATTGCTCCATTTGGCCCGGGCAACTTCATCTTCAGATAACTAACGTGGCAACTTGCCATGAACTTGCTCAGTGCTGGTCTCCCGAGTAATGCATGATACGCGCTCTCCAAGTTCACCACCTCAAACTCCAGATTCTCGGTTCGGCGGTTATCCTCGTCTCAACAGCACGTCGACCCGGACTTTGCCTATGGGCTCACAGGAGATGCCTGGTATGATGCCATGGAAAGTTGTTCTTGTAGCCTAGAGCATGTTCTCCGAGATGCCCAACTTGCGCATCGTATCCGCATACATGATGTTAATGCTACTGCCATTGTCGATCAGTACCTTGGAGAACCTCACATTAATGTTTGGTCCAATGAACGTCGGATCTAACACTAGTGCATACGAGCCTGGACTTGGCATAAGCTTGGGATGATCTTTGACGCTCCAGGTGATTTCCTGGTCCGACCTAGGCATGTACCTCGTCACTGCAAGCATAATCGCGTTAACCTCCATATGTCGGCGCTGCAAGCTCTTCCTATCTGTTTCCCCTGTTGTGAACACACAATAGCTCTGGTGATGTTCCCTGTACTCATTCCTTCCCTCGTTTCCAGAGTACCTCTGGTCCGGTTGTTGCTGGTTTTCCACCTGATGCACCGCATCCCTTCTCTCATTGTTGTCATACCTTGGCGGAGGGGGAGGCAACATTAGTTGCTGCGTGTTTGCTCCGAAGAGCAATTGCTGCCAGGGTAACTCCTGCCGAGGTTGATCGTTCCGGGGTGCCTGAGTATTCCCCGAACCACCTTGTTCTATCTTATGCATCCACTCACATTGCCTTGTCGTGTGACCCGCCGGGCTGTTCGGATTTGGCATGTGAAACTTACACGGCTGGTCCAACACTGACTCATAGGTATACCTCGGACGGTCTTTCTTTTCTTGCCATTGCTTCTTCTGCTCCGGAGTCCATGTTTTCTTGCCATCATTTCGAGGAGTCCATTGCCCTCCCATTTTCTAGCGTTGGTTGCTCCCTGCTCCGGGTTGATCTTGATTCACTGCTGCAACTTGTTGCAAACTATACCGATGATCTGGTCTATCGTCTCTCCTTTTTCCCCTATAATCGTTCCTCCGGGATGACCCGGCTCTGTCCCTCGGATAGTACTCCTCATTTGACTCGTTCGACGCGATCCTGGGTTGAGTCGAATCACCCAAAGCATATGAATCCGCAATCCGGATCATCTCTGCCAACGTGACTGGCATTTTCCTTTGCAATTTCATCCACAACTTGCTGCCATACCTGCATCTTTGTGCGAACCATGCTATGGCCTGTGACTCTATGACTCCCTCACACGAGTTTCTCATGGTACACCACCGGGTCAAGAATTCACGATCCGTTTCGTTAGATCTCTGCTTGCACATCGCCAGGGTCTGCGGTCTATTCGGTCTCTGATATGTACTTGAGAAGTTGCTGATAAACATTTCTTCAAAATCTATCCAGCAATTGATGCTTTCGGGTGGCAAATTATTCAGCCATACCCTAGCCAGACCTTCCAAAGATCTGGGTACGTGTCGTCAGACCCATCTCAAATTGCCGCTGTAATTTTCACAGGTATGCGTAGTTTATCAGCCAATCCTCCGCTTTGTACCGCCGTCATCGCCTTCGTGCCCCGGGTAATTGGAAGTTGGCATCGCGGTTCCTTCATGATCCGGGGTCCAAAGCACGCTGGACCCGGAGGACCTTGACATTCGATCTGTTCGACCTATACAGCGATCCAGCTTTAACTCAAGGCCATCCGCATCAAATCCCTGCTTCCCAATATCGATCCTATCACATGATAGTCCGGTCTTACGTATCCCGCATTCATCATCTCCGAGTCTCCGTCATTGTATCGGTTTTGCTCTCGTTGTGCTCCTCTCTGTTGCATACCTCGGCCGGCACTTTGCTCTTGCCTTGGTATATTCCGCTGCTGCGGTTGACCTGCTCCTGCCGAGTTTTGCTGTCCGGCATTGCTGTTGGCAGCGTTCCGTTGACCGACATTGCCTTGGTCATGATTACCTCGGCCAGCTTCACCTCGGCTCACACTTCGTCGATCGTCGTTTTTCCGCATCTCTTTTTCTTTTCCCGCACGCGTTGGGTCGTACGGGACGATCTGCTTGTTCCGTCTGGCCAAGGTTACCACCTCTTCTCTCCTTGGGCCACCATGAGGCGACGACGTGGCTCCAACGGATTTCTCCGGGTTACCCATCGCCGAATGGACGACCTTAGAAGCTCCAACTCTATCCGTGTTACCCCTTAGTAGCTCCTCGTTCTGCCTGTTCACGATCCGAACCAGCTCGTTAACCCGGTCATGCTGCCTCTGACGGGCCTCACCCGTCAGACCCTTTAGTTCGGATGCTGCGGCATCTGCTGCTCTAAGGTTCTTCGCCGGGGTACTATACTTCGGCAACCCCACAGACAGATAATTTTCCGACCCTTCTGGTCCTTCATCACCTTCTCTGTTCATCTCACTCATGAGATTTTTTCCTTTTACCCTTACTGCATCAACCTTGTTTGCCTTCGCGTATTCACGCGGCGTCATGTTCAGCGACTGCTGAGCTGCGGCTATTTTCTTTGCGCCCTCCAGTATCTTTTGCCGGGTTTCCTCTAGCTCGGCCTGTGCCTGAGCCGGATCTACTACTGCTGCCACCGGGTTTGCCAAGCTATCCATAGCTTCCCTCAGCATGTTCTCAGGCCTCTCTAGCGAAGGACCCCTAGCTTTCCTCGGTGCCTTAGGTGTTACCTCCGGGTCTGGCGCTAGATCCCTGCTCATGCCCGCGCCTGGCACAGTCATCATCACCTCTGCATGGTCCGGGGAGCGGCGTCGTGCCATGAGCCACAAAGTGAGGGTGGTTCTCCTGCATCGACGACGCGACACGGATGAACACAAGACACGTCCACAACAACGTAGACCTTGTGCGCACCAAGACGCCGCTATGCCGCGAAGGGGCATGTCAAGCAGCCAGCGTTGTCGCTGACGTAGTCCAGCGCTCCAAAGCACTGAACGAGCCCGGAGACGATGTGTTCGCTGGTGCCTATGAGGTTTCCCATCCGGATCTTCACCCCTGCTAGCGCCGCTAGCCCCACGGTGGGCGCCAACTGTCGTGGTGGTGTCACGGCAGATGCCATGGATAGGCTAAAGGTGGGGACTAATACGCGCTAGGGGAATCCAGGGAGGGATAGTAGAGTGATTCTCTACACAGAAGCTTTGTATTGATGTTCTATATCCAAGATTACAAGTGCTCCTTGAGCTGTGTTGACAATCGGAGGAAGAAGAAACTCTCTTACTCTTGCCTACTAACTAGCCCGAGAACCCTAGATCCACTAGTGCTCAACCAACTAGAATTCTGCCAACCTGTATCCCAGAAAAACCCAACCCCTCTACCAGAGCCCTAACCCCCCTTATATAGTGGTGGTTCGGTCCTGGCCTAGGGCATACGTGGAGGCATATTCCTAAGAATATGCCCCCTCCCAAAATAGTAACCCGACAGGGGTGCTTTTCCCCCGCGTCACACTTGCTTTAGCGACGTAGCCTCTGCGGCGCCTGCGTCAGCCGACGTGAGCGTTGTCACCCTTGTCGGCCATGATCCGGTGGTCCTGCCCTTGCTTTATTCGCTCATCCAGTACGCACCGGACCTTCTTTTTTGACCAGAGAGATTCCTTCCTTCTCCTGGAAGCCAAGCGAGGATCTGGATCACAGTAGATCCGGCCACGCCTGTTCCTGCATATAAGTTAGACAAGCATTTCCGACTTACTCCTTAAGTCGGATGAGACAATGTTAGGCGTCCCCCTGGCCCGGGTTACTCCGTGATCCGGCCTGCCTTGAGGTGATTCGGCCAGCATCCGCTTTGACCTTGCCGACCCTCGGCTAACTCGGCCCTTATACCCCGGAGTGACCCTACCCGGGGGTACCCCCCCAACAAGTGTATTTTCATGGGGTATCCAAAGGAAACCTTGGGTTACTACTTCTACAACCGAGAAGAGGGCAAAGTGTTTGTCGCTCGGAATAGTGTCTTCCTTGAGAAAGAGTTTCTCAATCAAAGAGTCAGTGGGAGTACGGTGCAGCTCGAAGAAGTTCGAGAGGAACCGGTCAATAGCGATTTGGTGAAAGCCTTTGAGGTTGAGCCAGTCGTGGTAGCTGAGCCGGCAGCTGCACCTACACTACGGAGATCGGCTAGATTGCGAAGTGTTCGTGATGTATTACTGTTGGACTTGGTCAACTTGGTCATATAACTTGGTCAACTTGGTCAACCGGTCTAAATATGACTTATTTTTGGCACGATCGACTTGGTCACATAAGTTGGAAACACATGAAGAAGCTCCATGATGATGTACTCCTTACTTTGTTCGACTTAGAGTCGTTCAAGACATGCGAATCCTGCCTTCTAGGCAAGATGACCAAGACAACTCTTGCAATGAGTTGTGAAAGGGCGTCTAACTTGTTGGGACTAGTACATAGTGATGTATGTGGTCCAATGAGCGCAACAAGTAGGGGTGGTTATGAGTACTTCATTACCTTCACTGATGATTTGAGTAGATATGGATATGTCTACTGATGGCCCAAAATATATCGAGCTCGTTGGGGAACCCCAAGAGGAAGGTATGATGAGCACAGCAACAAGTTTTCCCTCAGTATGAAACCAAGGTTATCAATCCAGTAGGAGCAAGGAAACACCCCAAAGGTGTAGCTAGCTGAATGTTAGCAGGGCACACTACCAGTGCCAACAGCAACGTGGAGACCTGCACAACACAACCACGGAACTTTGCCCCCAACTTGCGATGAGGTTGTCAATCTCACCGGTTTTGCTAAAAACAAAGGATTAAACGTATCGAATGGAAGGAAGTAATAGTTTGCAGAAAGTAAACACAAAGCAGTAAAAAGTTTGTAGATTGAATGTAAAAGAAAGGAACGGGTCCATAGATCACTAGAGGTGGCTCTCCTTAAGATAGATAACATGCTGGGTGAACAAATTACAGCGGGGCAATTGACAAACATCGAGAAAGCATACAAGCATATACTAATCATCTTGACTCCTTTGAGATTCGATTGGGCATTACAACATTATACATAGACCACCATCCAACTGCATCTATGACTAATAATCCACCTTCAAAGTTATCATCCTAACCCTCCAGATAAGTTGCAAGCAACAAATTATTGCATTACGAAGTGCGTGTAAAGTAAACAATACGATTGTTCTATGAACAAAGGATTGTTGTTTTCTCCCTAGTAGCAACAACACATCTAGTACCTTAGAGATTTCTGTCACTTCCCCAGATTACCAGAGGCATGAACCCACTATCGAGCATAAATACTAACTCTTGGAGTTGCTAGCATCTACTTGGCCAAGATAGCTACTAACAACAGAAAGCATGCAAGATCACAAATAACAAAGACGTGATAGAATCAATAATCAATCTGAAATACCATCTCAATATCCATCGGATCCCCGCAAACACAACATGTATGGATTACAAATAGATGATCTTGATCATGAACGGAGCTCGCAAGATCTAGACATGAAATCACAAAGGAGGAGAACTAGCCATCTAGCTACTACATGGACCCGTAGTTCAGAGATGAACTACTCACGCATCACACGGAGGCTTGTATGATGATGAAGAAGGCCTCCAGGGTGAATTCCCCTCTCTGGCAGGGTGCCGGGAAGAGCTTCAGATCCCTCCCAATCTAGGGATGGAGATGACGGCGGCTATAGAATCTTTCGTGGAATTTTGATCAGGTACTTAGGGTTTCCGTATCAGAGGCAATATATAGGCGGAAGGAGAGGCTGAGGGGATGCCTGGGCTGGCCACACCACCCCCTGGCACGGGCCAGGCTTGGCCGCGTGGCCAGGTGATGTGGCCGCCCTCTGGCCCTTCTCCGTCTCGTATTTTGGCTCCAGGTGTCCCTCGGTAAAATAATGACTTTGGCTTTTGTCCCATCCAATTATGATAATATTCATTTTCTGACTTTCCTGGAACCAAAAATAGCAGAAAACAGGCAGCTGGCACTGTGGCTCTTGTTAATAGGTTAGTCAAAGAAATCATATGAAAAGTACTCCAAAGTGTGGACAAAACACAAGAAAGTAGATAAAACCAAGCATGGAACATCAAAAATTATAGATACATTTGCAATGTATCATCTACTTGATGAAACATAAGTCGGAGGCCTTTGAAAAGTTCAAAGAATTCCATAATGAAGTACATAATCAACTCGTCAAGAAAATAAAGTTTCTTCGGTCAGACCGAGGAGGCGAGTACATGAGCCATGAGTTTGATGACCATCTGAAGAGTTGTGGAATAGTTCCTCAGCTCACTCGGCCGGGTACACCATAGAGGAACGGTGTGTCGAAACAACATAATTTGACCTTGTTGGACATGGTAGGATCAATGATGAGTCGGACAGATCTACCTTTATCATTTTGGGGTTATTATCTAGAAACGGAGGCGTTCACACTAAACAGAGTACCATCAAAATCGATAGAGAAGACACTTCATGAGATGTGGACGGGCGAAAGTCCAAGTTTGTCTTTTCTTAAGATTTGGGGTTGTGAAGCATTTGTCAAGCGACTTCAGTAGGACAATCTTATGGCCAAGTCGGATAAGTGTATTTTCGTGGGGTATCCAAGGGAAACCTTGGGTTACTACTTCTACAACCGAGAAGAGGGCAAAGTGTTTGTCGCTCGGAATAGTGTCTTCCTTGAGAAAGAGTTTCTCAATCAAAGAGTCAGTGGGAGTACGGTGCAGCTCGAAGAAGTTCGAGAGGAACCGGTCAATAGCGATTTGGTGAAAGCCTTTGAGGTTGAGCCAGTCGTGGTAGCTTAGCCGGCAGCTGCACCTACACTATGGAGATCGGCTAGATTGCGAAGTGTTCGTGATGTATTACTGTTGGACAGTGATGAGCCGACAACTTATTCGGAAGAGATGGTGGGTTCTGATTCTGAGTCATGGCTTGGAGCAATGAGATCCGAGTTAAGGCCCATGGATAAAAATCAAGTTTGGAACTTGGTTGATCTGCCAGACGATGCAAGACCCGTCGAGTGCAAATGGGTCTTTAAGAGGAAAACTGATATGGATGGAAATATTTCTATCTATAAAGCATGGCTTGTCACGAAGGGGTTCCGACAGGTTCGAGGAGTTGACTACGATGAGACATTCTCACCCGTAGTGATGCTTAAATCATTTCGGATCATGTTAGCTATAACAGCCTATTTCGACTATGAGATATGGCAGATGGATGTCAAAACGGCTTTCCTCAATGGGGAATTAACCAAGGACTTGTATATGATACAGCTCGAGGGTTTTGTTGATCCGGCTAATGCTGACAAGGTATGCAAGCTTCAGAAATCCATTTATGGGTTGAATCAAGCATCTCGGAGTTGGAACATTCGCTTTGATGAGGTAGTCAAATCGTTTGGCTTCATCAAGAGTGATCATGATTCTTGTTTATACAAGTAGTTTAGTGGGAGCAAAGTAAACTTTCTGATCGTATATGTGGATGACATATTATTGATTGGAAATGATGTCTAGATGTTGCAAGAAACCAAGGAATCATTGGAAAAGAGTTTTTCGATGAAGGACTTGGGTGAGGCTACTTATATACTAGGAATCATGATCTATAGAGATAGATCTAGGCGGCTCATTGGATTGAGCTAGAGTACATATTTGGACAAAGTGTTGAAGAAGTTCAACATGAAATCGTCTAAGAAGGGGTTCTTACCGATGTCCTATGGCATAAGACTTAGCAAGACTCGTTGTCCTTCGACAACTGACGAGCAAAGAAGGATGAGTGTGATTCCATATGCTTCAGCAGTCGGATCCATCATGTATGCCATGATTTGTACTAGGCTAGATGTTTCCTATGCTCTAAGTGTTGTGAGAAGATACCAGGTTGACCCTAGAGAGATCCACTAGGCAGCGGTTAAGAACATTCTTAAGTACTTGAGAAGGACTAAGGATGTGTTCCTAGTTTATGGAGGTGAGGTTGAACTCAGTGTAAGGGGTTACATGGATGCGAGTTACCTTACTGACTCAGATGATTCCCATTTGCAATCTGGGTACGTGTTTGTAATGAACGGAGGGGCTATGAGCTAGAAGAGTACCAAGGAAGAGATTGTGTCTACATCTACAACAGAGGCTGAGTATATTACATCCTCGGAGGCGGCAAAGGAAGCTTTTTGGATCAGGAACTTCCTTGATCTTGGTGTGGTTCAGGGCTCGTCCAATCTGTTAGACGTGTATTGTGACAACAATGGTGCTATTACACAAGCCAAGGAACCTAGAAAACACTAGAAGAACAAACATATACTCATGCGATACCACCGGATTCGCTAGTTTGTGGATCATGGTGATATCAAGTTATGCAAGGTACACATGGATGAAAACGTTGCATATCTGTTGACAAAGCCACTTCCACAGCCTAAGCATGAGGTGCACGTAAGAGCCATGGGCATTAGATGCCTGGACATGTGATGTCGGGATGATTGACTCTAGTGCAAGTGGGAGACTATTGGGAATATGCCCTAGAGGCAATCATGGTTGATGATATTTCCCAAAGTATTCATGAAGTAAAGTTGTCCTTGTATGAACATCAGATATGTATCACTGAATACGTGATTTAGTTGTGGAACTATATATTCATGATTGTTCATACTAGATTGTCCTTGGTCATTGAGGTTATGCTAGACACACAACTTAGACCAATGTGCAAGTTGGCTGATGACACGGTTCCACTTGTCATGGGCATGGTGATTCTATTCCAACTTACACTGACTGGTCTAAAGAGTTTAGCGAGTCAGACTGACCCACAATTGAGATGCAACGAGCATGTTATCATTTGCAGTCTCAAGCAATGGAATCCTTTGACCTGAGGTGATTGCATGATCTGAGTTGTGGATTGCCAACTTAGGTTCTATCAAACGTTGTTCCGTAAAAGGACAGTTATAAAGGTCGCGTTGGTTGTGAAGCAAGCTGCGTGACATGGATTACCAAGATGGGATTTGCCCCTCTGTAATGGAGATATATTCTCTGGGCCCTCTCGTGTGATATGATTCAGAAGCATGGCCATGCGCTACTCAGTTAAGTGTTAAGTAAGGAGTCGGACTAAGTGTTAGTCCAGTGAATCACATATCATGGTACGAGAAGAGAGTTAAGCTATTAAGGGATGGAAACTACTCGCCTATAGCTTAACAGGTATATCGTGAGGCAAAGGGACTTGGACGAAAGTCACATTGAAGGTTCGTCTTCTAACTTTACAACACTTGGGAGTTAACACGTTTTGCTAGAGGCCGCTACCAGCTATCGAGTCAGAGTAGTGACTCGTGTCGTATCCAGGTGTACGTGAACCTACATGGTCGCACACTTAAGGGAAAGGAGCCCATATGGATTCGGTCCATGTGGAGATTGGGACACAACCTAAATGGGCCTCAAGCATTGAGCCTAACTAGGAGTGTATATAAGTGGAGTGACAAGGGATAGTCCCTGACCTAGCCATCACTTTCTCCGCTTCCATTTCGGGCTAGACATGATCTAGCAATCCTCTATCCGAAGCTCCTCCTATACGTGTGGATACCGGTAGAGGCGTTGCACGTGTGGCGCTGGAGGCGAAGGTGTTCGTGGGGATCTGGTGGAGGACTGTCCGTGAGATCCGTAGGACTATCCGTGGGATCATTCGGCACTGCTTTGACGCGCTACATCAACTTCCGCATCTGCGCGTCTAGCGGTAATCTCGTGGCCTATTACCCGAGCTAGATCTTGGGTGCACCGCGTAGGGAAAAGTTTTTGTTTTTCTCTACGTGGCCCAACATAACTCACCAAGGAGTCACCGGCAGTTGTCGACGACATACTTCTCCAAATCGGAGAACTTCGATTGCAAGTCCACGATGATGGAGTCAGAGGTCTTGCGGTCCTTCTCCGATTCCGCCAATGCAGACTTGGCCTTTTCCGCCTCCGCTAGCGCCACCTTGGCCTTCTCCTACACAGCGGCAATGGCCGCCCGCGCAACCTCCAGATTGGACACCAGCACATAACCCTCGTGGGCCTTGGCTAGCGTGGAGGTATGATTGCTTGCACGCCAGAAGCATTCGATTAAACACCGAATCAAAAACAAGACAATCGACACTTCAACATCGGAACATGACTTACTCGCAGCAGCCCATAGCTGGTTCATCGCCTGGGTCGCCACCTGGTAGTCATGCTAGAGCCGTTCAAACTCCACTCGCCGGTCGTCCGACTCCCACTGCAACAAGGAAATTATAGTTAGCAACATTACACAAGTATCGAGTCGCTGCTAACCAGCGACCCGACCCACGGGGACTGGAGACTCACAAAATTCGCAAGCACCTCATTGCTAACCAGTGATCCGACCCTCGGGGACTGGGCATTGAAGTAAAAGAAGAGACAAAAGTCTCTGGTCGCTACTACCTAACATGTTGGGTCTGCAGCATAGAAAACAAAAAAATTCCTACGATGAGAACTACACGCCAAGATCTATCTCCTAGGTACAAAGCAACGGGTGTACATACATCCATCGAGAAGTTACCCTCGAAGTCAACGAGTTTTGTTAACGAGTAGGAACTCGTGGTTGATGTAGTCATACACTTGCCGATCTCAAGATCGTAAGGAAGTCCGAGCGCCGCAACTTAGCAGCGCATCCGTACTCGCACACACGTTCAAGCCACCGGATAACCTCCACCTCCTTGCTCCAGCGATCCAGCAGAAGCAGCAACTCCTTTCAGATGAAATGCCACCAGGAACATGTATCTCGCTAATCCGAGACCATGGGGGAATAATTCTAGAGGGGGAGAGAGATCCTTCACAAGGAGGTGTGAGGATGAAGGAGGGAATGGGTGGCCTTTTATAGGAGGAGGGGGGTGCCCCTCCTCTCCATGGCCGGCGCATGGGGGGTGACCCCTCACCTCCCCCATTCATGTGGTGGTAACCCCTCCACATTAAAATGCCTCTTCACATTCCCTTTTAAAGTCTCCACTTTAAATGCATTAAAATTCTCCAAGTTTAATGCTCTCTCATTTAATAAAAATCTTTTATTAAATTTATTCAAATTTTTGTTAATTACTTTAATTAACAAACATTCACATATAGCCCCTTGCAATATTTCAATATCACATGCAGAACCACTTTCTGCAATTTCACCCGAAACAATTTCCGGTTTCTATTGAAACAATTCCTGCGCTTTGCAATTCTTTCGTCTGAAACATATGTGCGCCAAAATGGTGTCCAGTAACTCTTAAGTGTGTCACCCTACGGTTCGCGAATAATGCAGACATGATCGAGACCCTTCTCCGATCAATAATCAGCAGCGGGATCTGGAGATTCGCATGCACTCCACATTCAACGATGACTTCGTGATCGTGAGAACCTTTAACGCTTGTAACTAAATCCCTTTGTCTCGCGATATATTACATGTCCGAGATTCGATCATCGGTATCTCCATACCTAGTTTGATCTCGTTACCGACATGCACTCTTTTCTCGTTCCCGTGATATAACATTCTAGTGATCACATCACTTGCTTGCAAGCTATCTCAATGTGATATCACCGAGAGGGCCTAGAGTATATCTATCCGTCATCGGGATTGACAAATTCCACTCTTGATCCATGAGCCTCAACATAACACCTTCGTAGTAATCGAACCCATCTTTATAGTCACCGTTACGGTGTGACGCTTGATGTTATCAAGATACTCTTCCGGTGTTAGCAATTAACATGATCTCATGGTCTAAGGATAAAGATTACTTCATATGATGTTATAGCAATATAAACATAATGACTTGATTGTAATGCTATACTTCGGATGAATGTTCATCACATCATTCCACCAATGGTGTGACCTTGTTATTAACAACATCCAATGTCCATGATCAGGAAACCTTGATCATCTTGTTAATCAACAAGCTAGTCTATAAGAGAGGCATAACTAGGAACCCTTTTTGTTTATTAAACACACATGTATTGATGTTTCCGATCAATACAATTCTAGCATGCAAAATAAACATCTATCATATATAAGGAATACATAATAACAACTTTATTATTGCCTCTCAAGGCATATTTCCTTCAGTCTCCCACTTGCACTAGAGACAATAATCTAGTTCACATAGTGATAAATCTAACACCCATGGAGTTCTGGTGTTGATCATGTTTTGCCCTAGGGAGAACTTTAGTCAACGGATCTACTACATTTAGGTCCGTGTGTACTTTACAAATCTTTATATCTCCATCCTTTACATGCTCACGGATGGAGTGAAATCGGCGCTAAATATGCTTGGAATTCTTGTGAGGCCTCGGTTCCTTTGCGTTGGCTATGGCTCCATTGTTGTCACAATAGATCACCATCGGGTCCAACACACTAGGAACCACACCTAGTTCCGTAATGAACTCTTTCATCCAAACCACTTCCTGCGCTGCTTCTGAAGCAGCAACATATTCCGCCTCCGTCATTGATCTAGCCACCACAGGTTGTTTGGAACTCCTCTAACTAACTGCTGCTCCGTTTAAGAGAAATACGTATCCGGATTGAGACTTAGAGTCATCCAGATCAGTGTCAAAGCTAGCATCAACATAACACTTAGCGACTAGCTCTTCTTCACCAGCGTATATAAGAAACATATCCCTAGTTCTTCTCAAGTACTTGAGGATGTTCTTTACCGCTATCCAGTTTTCCGAACCTGAATCAGATTGGTACCTACTAGTCAAACTAATAGCATGTGCCACATCCGGTCTTGTACATAGCATGGCATACATAATAGAGCCTATGGCCGAGGCATAGGGGATCTTATCCATCATCTCTTTCTTCCATTGCCGTTTGGACTTTGAGTCTTACTCAATGTCTTGCCTTGCAACATAGGTAAGAACCCCTTCTTACTTTCGTCCATATTAAACTTCTTTAATATCTTATCAAGGTATGTACTCTGTGATAGCCTAATTAGGCGCCTTGATCTATCTCTATAGATTTTAATGCCTAATATATATGACGCTTCACCAAGGTCTTTCATCGAAAATTTGCTATTTAGATAACTTTTAACACTGTTTAAAAGATCTATATCATTTCCAATCAATAATATGTCATCCACATATAATATCAGAAATGCCACATTGCTCCCACTCACTTTCTTGTAAATACAAGCCTCTCCATAAGTTTGGCTAAATCCAAACTCTTTGATCACCTCATCAAAGCGGAGATTCCAACTCTGGGATGCTTGCTTCAGTCCATAGATGGATCGCTGAAGTTTGCATACCTTATTAGCATCCTTAGGATCGACAAAACCCTTAGGTTGTATCATATACAACTCTTCTTCAATATTACCATTGAGGAACATAGTTTTGACATCCATCTGCCATATTTCATAATTGAAATATGCAGCATTTGCTAACATAATCCTAACTGACTTAAGCATCGCTATGGGAGAGAATGTCTCATCGTAGTCAACTCCTTGAATTTGTCGAAACCCCTTTGCGACAAGTCGAGGCTTATAGATGGTCACATTACCATCAGCATCAGTTTTTCTTTTGAAAATCCATTTATTCTCAACGGCCTTTCGATCGTGAGGTAAGTCCACCAAGGTCCAAACTTGGTTCTCGTACATGGATTCCATCTCGGATTTCATGGCTTCTGGCCATTTGTTGGAATCCGGGCTCATCATCGCTTCTTCATACGTCGCAGGGTCATCCATTTCATCAACCATGAAATTCACAACAGGATTGCCATACAGTTCAAGAGATGCACGTGTCCTACTTGATCTGCGAGGTTCGATAGTGTCCTCTTTCGGAGTTTCATGATCAATATCATTAGCTCTCTCTTCATTAGGTGAAGTCAACTCCGAAACAACTTCCGGTGCTGTGCTACTCGCCATTTCATGAAGAGAAGGTTCAATAACCTCTTCGAGTTCTACCTTCCGACTACTCACACCTTTCGCGAGAAACTCCTTCTCAAGAAAGGATCCATTCTTGGCAACAAAAACCTTGCCTCGTGATCTGTGATAGAAGGTATACCCAATTGTTTCCTTAGGGTATCCTATGAAGACGCATTTTTCCGCTTTGGGTTCGAGTTTATCCGGTTGAAGTTTCTTCACATAAACATCGCATCCCCAAACTTTAAGAAATGACAGCTTAGGTTTGTTTCCAAACCATAATTCATACGGTGTCGTTTCAACGGATTTAGATGGTGCCCGGTTTAAAGTGAATGCAGCTGTTTCCAGTGCATAACCCCAAAATGATAGTGGCAAGTCAGTCAGAGACATCATAGATCGAACCATATCCAATAAGGTACGACATTTATGTTCACACACCATTACGTTGTGGTGTTCCGGCAGGCGTGAGTTGTGAAACTATTCCACACTCTTTCATGTGTGTGCTAAACTCGTAACTTAGATACTCTCCTCCACGGTCGGACCGTAGAAATTTGATCTTTCTATTATGATGATTTTCACTTCATTCTGAAATTCTTTGAACTTTTCAAAAGTTTCAGACTTGTGTTTCATCAAATAGATATACCCGTATCTACTCAAATCATCCGTGAAAGTAACAAAATAACGATATCCACCTCGTGCCGACACACTCATTGGTCCACACACATCAGTATGTATGATTTCCAATAAATCTGTCACCCGTTCCATTGAACCGGAAAACGACGTTCTAGTCATCTTGCCCATAAGGCATGGCTCACATGTATGATTCAAAATCAAGTGATTCCAAAAGTCCATCAGAATGGAGTTTCTTCATGCGTTTAACACCAATATGACCTAGACGGCAGTGCCACATATATGCAGATATATCATTATCAAGTTTAATCTTTTTAGCATTAACATTATGAATATGCATAATATTACTATCGAGATCCATCAGAAATAAACCATTCAACATAGGTGCATGACCATAGAAGATATCATTCTTATAAATCGAACAACCATTGTTTTTAGATTTAAAGGAATGACCACTTTGCATCAAACACGATCCGGATACAATGTTCATGCTCGGCAGCACCAAATAACAATTATTTAGGTTTATAACTAATCCTGATGGCATATGGACAGTAGCCCCGACGGCGATCACATCAACTTTGATCCATTGTCAATTCAAGATCCCGACCTCATCCCTTGCCACCGTCGCTTGTTCCAGAGCCCCGAACCGAAGTTACATATATTAGCAACCGATCCCGTATCAAATACCCGGTGCTATCATGAGTACTAGTCAAGTACACATCAATAACATGTATATCACATATACCTTTGTTTGCCTTGCCGAACTTCTTGTCCGCCAAATACTTGGGGCAGTTGCGCTTCCAATGGCTAGTCCCCTTTCAATAGTAGCACTCGGTATCGGACTTAGGGCCAGCTCAGGGTTTCTTTTCAGGCGCGACAACAGATTTGCCACCCTTCTTTCCCTTGTGCTTGCCTTTCTTGTCCTTCTTGAAACCGGTGGTCCTATTGATCATCAACACTTGATGTTCTTTCCTAATCTCCACTTCAGCCTTAAGCATTGATGAAGCTCGAAGAGTCTTCTTCATGCCCTGCATATTATAGTTCATCACGAAGCTCTTGTAGCTAGGTGGCGTAGATTGGAGAACACGATGTATGCCCAAGTCAATGGGAATCGTTATTCCCAAGGACACAAGCTTATCGCGCATCAAACATTTTGAGTACATGCTCACTAACGGAGTGTTCTCCTCCATCATGCAGCTAAAGAACTTTTCAGAGCATTATAACTCTCACGGCAGCATGGGTATCGAAAATCATTTTCAATTCTCCCATGGTATCAAAGGCATTGCCATTTTCAAACGCTTCAAGTTCGCTCTAGCCCATACAAGATGCCGCAATGAACTAAGTTGTGGTCCTCCGACGAGTCACATAGACATTCTTTTCTCGTCAGGGCATCAGAGCTGGTGGGGCCTAGCGGCACATCTAGCACATATTGCTTTTGTGCAGCAGTGAGGAGAATCCTCAAATTCATAGCCCAGTTGGTGAAGTTGCTACCATTCGCAGCAAGTTTCTCTTTCTCCATGAACACATTGAAATTAAAAGCCGGTGGTGCCATCTACAACAGAATTTGTAAAGTTTATTTAGACTAAGTTTATGATAGATTTAGTTCAACTAATCCAAATTACTAATGAACTCCCACTCAAAAACGACATCCCTCATGTCCTTTTGGTGATTACATGAACCAAATCCACTACACCAAGTCCTATCATCACGTGAGTTGATGTAGCTTCAAAGGCGAGCATCTATATGGGCATCATATCAACTATATGACTCACGCTTAACCTTTCGGTCCGTGTTCCGAGGCCATGTCTGTACATGCTAGGCTCGCCAAGTAAGAACCTTAGTATTCACGTGTGTAAAACTGTCTTACACCCGTTCCTATGAAAGTGTAGATTCGAGTACACCCGATCATCACGTGATGTCTCGAAACACGATCCATAGAACGGTGCATACTCAAGGAAGAACACATTTTTATCTTGATATCTAAATGAGGGATCATCTTACAATGCTACAGAAAGCGCCAAACTAGCAGTATAAGATGCTAACATCTAATGTGTAAAGTGAGATGATATGGTCCATGCATTTGATCTCTATCATTTGCATCGTGGTATGATCTCTATCATTCCTTTGTGTGTAAGGCCAAGGTCTATGGAACTTACAAGTTGAATGTGTTGTAAGAGTATCTATCATACATCTACTTACAACAATACCATATCAATACACTAGCCCAACAACGATCTAAACTAGACGACTCTAATTTATCAATTGCAAGTTTTACGTGGCTTAGGGCTTTCGAAGATAGAACCGTTCTCACCTACGAACATAAACCACAACGAGGATAACTAAGTTATTAGCAACTCGTTGTAAATCAGATATTGACTATAGTAGGAGAGACAGACACCCGTCAGCCACTTATGCAAAACAAGTTGCATGTCAGTCGTGGAACCGGTCTCATGTACGATGACATGTAAGGTTGGTTCGGGCCGCTTCATCCCACTATGCCACCAATATCCAAAATACATAGAAGATGCAATAACATGATCATCATCGCCCATATATAAAAATATGTGTACTACCCGTGCAAAGCACCTACGTATAAATCAGGCTCTGATACCATTGTTGGGTCCGCAGCATAGAAAACAAAAATTTTCCTACGATGAGAACTACACGCCAAGATCTATCTACTAGGTACAAAGCAATGGGTGTACATACATCCATCGAGAACTTACCCTCGAAGACAACGAGTTTTGTTAACGAGTAGGAACTCGTGGTTGATGTAGTCGTACACTTGCCGATCTCAAGATCGTGAGGAAGTCCGAGCGCCGCAACTCAAAGCATCCGCATCGCACACACGCTCAAGCCACCGGACAACCTCCACCTCCTCGCCCAGCGATCCAGCGAAGTAGCAACTCCTTCCGCATTTAAATGCCACCAGAACATGTATCTCGCTAATCCGAGACCATGGGGAATAATTCTAGAGGGGAGAGAGATCCTTCACAAGGAGGTGTGAGGATGAAGGAGGGAATGGGTGGCTTTTATAGGAGGAGGTGGGTGCCCTCTCTCCATGGTCGGGCGCATGGGGGTGACCCCTCACCTCCCCCATTCATGTGGTGGTAACCCCTCCACATTAAAACGCCTCTTCACATTCCCTTTTAAAGTCTTCACTTTAAATGCATTAAAATTCTCCAAGTTTAATGCTCTCTCATTTAATAAAACTCTTTTATTAAATTTATTCAAATTTTTGTTAATTACTTTAATTAACAAACATTCACATATAGCCCCTTGCAATATTTCAATATCACATGCGTAACCACTTTCAAATTTCACCAAACAATTTCCGGTTTCTATTGAAACAATTCTCGCTTTGCAATTCTTTTCAGATGAAACATATGTGCTCCAAAATGGTGTCCGTAACTCTTAAGTGTGTCACCTTACGGTTCATTAATAATGCGTACATGATCGAGACCCTTCTCCGATCAATAATCAGCTGGATCTGGAGATCCGTACTGACTCCTACACATTCAACGATGACTTCTGTGATCATGAGAACCTTTAACGCTTGTAACTAAATCCCTTTGTCTCGCGATATATTACATGTCCGAGATTCGATCATCGGTATCTCTATACCTAGTTTGATCTCGTTACCGACATGCACTCTTTTCTCGTTCCCGTGATATAACATTCTAGTGATCACATCACTTGCTTGCAAGCTATCTCAATGTGATATCACCGAGAGGGCCTAGAGTATATCTATCCGTCATCGGGATTGACAAATTCCACTCTTGATCCATGAGCCTCAACATAACACCTTCGTAGTACTGAACCCATCTTTATAGTCACCCTGTTACGGTGTGACGTTTGATGTTATCAAGATACTCTTCCAGTGTTAGCAATTAACATGATCGCATGGTCTAAGGATAAAGATTACTTCGTATGATGCTATATCAATATAAACATAATGACTTGATCGTAATGCTATACTTCGGATGAATGTTCATCACATCATTCCACCAATGGTGTGGCCTTGTTATTAACAACATCCAATGTCCATGATCAGGAAACCTTGATCATCTTGTTAATCAACAAGCTAGTTTATAAGAGAGGCATAACTAGGAACCCTTTTTGTTTATTAAACACACATGTATTGATGTTTCCGATCAATACAATTCTAGCATGCAAAATAAACATCTATCATATATAAGGAATACATAATAACAACTTTATTATTGCCTCTCAGGGCATATTTCCTTCATAACCACCAGAGCCTTGGGGACTAGGATTACCTAGAGCGCTTGGCTGAGCAAGCAGTGGAGTTTGATTGCCCCCATCAGCGCCGATCCTTGAGTCCCCCGCTCCATCAAACCAACATTGCTGTCAGGGATCTCGGCCACCAACGGTGACTGCACCTGCGCGACTGCAGACACTCCCTTCACAAGGAAGCATGGAAACATTGCAGACTTGGCTGCCGCGGACGAGGACGCCGCCACCATCTCCACGGTCGCGTCTGCACCTTCCGCTTTAACCCCAGGGGCCGCGGGCTCCTCTCCATGGACGATAATGTCGCCTATGGTACCTTCCGTGGGTACCTCGCCTTCCGGGGTGGGGTCGACCGCCTTCTGCCTCTTGATGGCGAGTTTCGTCACCTCGCTGATATCGACCTTCCTCTTCTTGGAAGGGTCCTCCACCTCCTCGACGCGACTCGAGGGAATTTTCAACACGGTCGCCCGAGTTATCCTCTTCGGTTTGCTCCTACGAGTTCAGAATAATCAGAGCCAGAAATTCTGGCGATTGAGATAACTGATCTAATGGATAATATGAAGGTGCCTACTTGGCGACCGGGATGATGCGCAATCCGGTAGTGATGTGTACCGGCTTCTCCAGCTCTGGGCCGATTGCGCGCGTCAGACCCGCCTCCAACAGAGGCTGGCTTGATGTCGCGGTTTGAACAACCCCAATGGCTTCTTCGCCGACTCGGCAACCGCAGTCGGGGCTTACAATGTCTCCTCCGCTGCCAGGGTCTCTGGCACCTTCGTCGGTGTCGGGGATGCCGACTCCTTTGCCACTGGTGGGGCCTTCGCTCCAATCGCTGACGTTGGGTCCTCCGCCCCTTTACCATGCTTAGTACAACGACTGCTTCCTCAGCTACCTCTTCCGAGTCGAGCACGACCGCTGGTTCGGTTACTGCCTTCGCCGACGGTTTTGTCTTCGGGGCGGCTTTGACCGGAGTGGCCACCCATTTGGAGCTCTGCTCGTTGATAATCTCCATGTCACTGTCGAGCTCCTCAAGGCCGCGGATGGCCTCGATCTCGCGGCGCTCCTGACCACTGCCTTTTACAACGTGTTTGTCTCCTTGTTGCTTTACTCTTTAGTTTTTACTTTATGCACAAAACAACCTTCTTTAATCACTCTTATTTAAGATCAAGGGTAGCTTACAAGTAAATTCTTGATAGATAGCGAGGAGTGGTATAAAGACCCTAACCAAATATCTCTCCGTGGTTCGATGCTCTTACTTCAAAAACTAGCTACATTGTGCTTGTGCTCTTGCAGTCATCAAGGCCCATATACTATTTATTTCTTATATACACGTGTTTTAGGTGCTAATTTTTGTAGATTGCACCGATTAATAGCCACTGATTAAATCAGTAATCGTCTGAAATTTGATTATTCGCTACTCCCAAGCTGACCGAGCATGATTACTAATCTCCTTATCATTGGAGTTCATGCAATATGGGCATGAGATGCCTTTCTATTCGATGAACCCCCTTTGTTCTTAACGATGAACTGCCATTTATATAGTAGCTAAGGATGAAAACGATTTAATTATTACCGTCGCCACTATACTAATTTTATGCTCGTAGGTTGCTACCATGTGTAATCTATGTGCAATGCCATAGATTTTTTCGGGAACAATGCCATATTTTGTTTGCAAAGGTCAGTGCTAGCAAGAGGAGGTATAAGTGAGTCCATGCATGTACTCTTTCGCTTCTTTCATTCTCTTCAGCCGCTTCGTGAGAGTCACGCGAGTGTCCCTGGCTCCTCTTCCCCTCTCCTCCGACGGCCTCATAGTCCGAAGAGGAGGGGGTGGGCTCATTTTATAGTGGTAGAGGTAGTTTTAGGTCTAAGATTTGCTTGTGTTGGTCCTATGTGGTGTGTGGAGTCATGCGGTCGAGGAGTTCACCACCGGAATTGGTGAGCGGCTTGTGGTGGTGTGCGGCGGTGTGGATGGTGGTTGTGACGCTCCGATGGATGGAGGTGATTCCTCACATATGGTACAAGCAGCCAAACACGACGTTGTTGCAGCCATACAAGAGAACGAAACACGAGGTATCAAATGACCAACTGATGCAAGACAGGGCAATGCGGGTTGCAGTCGTGACGGACTCAAGGAATAGGTGCAGGTACGTCCCTGATTCTACCTAAACACCGCAACAGCATCTCCCACGGAGAGGCGCAATGGCTGCGTCACGACCTAACCAAGTCGAGTAAACTCAATCGATAATTAAAGCAGCCTAAGAAATCCCGTCCTTGCTCAACAGCCAGCCAGGGTCGCGGTCACCGTTCCAACCCTCCACATAATAACTCGCAATTAACAAAGCGCGCCTCCAAGCAGTCCCGTACCAAGTGCCAATGGACGACGCCACGGCCGCCAGTCACGGAGCCTTACCAAGTAAGCCACCCGAACCAAACAACCCAAGCCCAAGCCCCAGCCCCGCAGGCAGAGGCAGTTCCATTATTACCCCCAAAACTCCTTTCCACCCACCCCTCCGTAGTCCATCCCACGGTATGACTGACAGGTGGGGCCGGAGCCGGACGCCCGGATGGATAGACTCGAAAACTCACGGAATCTCCCCGAAAAACCGCCCCGAATCGGTTGAAAATCCCTCCTCACAAACCCTGATTGATTTTAAACGGATCGCGGCGAGAGTAAAACTAAAGAGGACTAGCAGCAGGCAGCACTCAGGCACGCACGTCTCCCCTCTCGTATCCGCGGCCCGATTGATTTCCCCAACCCGATCGATCGTGCCGGGAGGGAGCCCTTGCTTACGTCTTCGCGGAGTCTGCCGTAGCGCCGCCGATGGATCGCTGCCGGAAGCGCCCCGACACCGACCCCGGGGGCTCCGCAGAGCCCGAGCCCCCCGCCGATAAGCGCCCCTGCACCGCCGACCAGTCCACCTCCGCCGCTCCCGCTCCCGTAGCCGTCGACGCGGACGCGCTGGCGGCGGCTCTCGCTGCTGCGGCGCGGGCGCCGCCGCAGCATCAGGCCGCCTCGGACATGGACACCTCGTCGTCAGGCCACGCCGGCGACGCCGACGGCGACGCGGACGCGGACGCGGACGGAGACGACGACGGGGACGGGGGCTCGTCGTGCGACTCGGACGGCGGCGGGAGCGGGAGGGCCGGGGGCGGCAAGTTCCGCCGGATGGTGGCGGCCGTGGCGGCCGACGGCGCGGGCGGAGACGCGGTGCTGGCGGCGCTCACGGAGCTCTGCGAGGCGCTCTCCTTCTGCACCGAGGACGCCGGGGGATACTTCCCCACCGAGGCCGCGGCCAAGGCACTTGTGCGGATAGCGCGCGGCGGGGACGCAGGCGGCGGAGGCGCGGTCGCCAGCCCCGACGAGATGCTGCTCGCCGTGCGCGCAATCACTTACCTCTGCGACGCCATGCCGCGCGCCGCTGATGCTTTTGTGCGCCATGGCTTGCTACCCGTGCTCTGCTCCAGGCTCCTCGTCATCGAGTACCTCGATGTGGCAGAGCAGGTAACCCAAATCGATCGACCAGCTCTCAAACCCCAATCGAACCATCGCATTCACCACCTGATCATGCTTTTTTTCTTCCTGCGCCCGAGCAGTGCCTGCAGGCCTTTGAGAAGATATCACGGAGGCAGCCGACACCGTGCTTGCAGGCAAGCATGATAACCGCCGTGCTAGCCTACATTGACTTCTTCACTGCAAGTATTCAGGTTAGCATCGAAAAAACTCCCATCTTTTTTCTTTTGCTGAGAGTGTACTGCATTCGCTAACACGATGCGTGCTTGGACTACGTTTCAGAGGGTTGCTGTCTCAGCTGTTGCAAATGTCTGCAAGAAGATCCCTGCAGAGTGTTCCCAGTTTGTGATTGATTCGGTGCCGACGCTGTGTAATCTACTGCAGTCTGAGGACAAGATGGTATTCTCCGTCACCAGTTGAACTGACCCTGCCCGAGGCATGTATCTGGTGCTCTGCTAATGTTTCAGCTGATATAATCTTGCAGGTAGTGGAGAAGGTTGCGGCTTGCTTCATAAGCATTGTGGACTCTTTCAGTGGTTCAGTGGAGCTTCTTGACCAGCTCTGCCACCAGGGCGTGGTAGAGAAGGTCCTTCCTTTGATCAACATCACTGGAATCACTTCCCTTAGCCCGTCGACTTCGAGCGTATGCGTCCCCTGCACCTTCTATGCCTTCTTTGTGTATCCCGAGCAATGCATTGCAGGAGTTCACTGTAGTTTTGTTGTGGTTGCAGAACTTGATCGGGCTTCTTGCTAAGCTAGCATGTACTTCACTTGTGGCAGTCAAGTCTCTCTTTGAGTTGAATGTTGGTAGCACCATAAGGGGGATTTTGGTCACTTCAGATCTCTCCCATGGGATGCCATACCTTCCTTCAGAAAACCAAAATAACCAGGTTGTTTGTGTAGCTTCTTCACTTCCTGGCCATTTTTCTATAATTTTGTTTTTCAAAATGTCATCGTCAGGTCGTCCACAACCTATATACATATAATAACAATTAACGTCAGAAGACTGTAGTTACTAGTAAGATATGCACTAAGCTGATTTGAAAATGTTATCTGTGCAGGCTTAACTTTTACTGTAAACACTAATTTCTTTTTCTGAACAAGTGAAACAGTATCTGCAATAATATGGGATTAATGATGCTACCATGCCAGGCATTTTATTATAAACAAGTAATTGCAACAGTAGAATTTTTCCAATCACATTCCTTGATTTCTCTTTATACATAAACATGCAGCCCTGAAGTTGACACTATGTCATCCATTGATTTGTCAATTTAATGTTTGGTTATATCAGGTTAATGAAGCTTTGAAATTAGCAATCCAGCTTATTCCTTCTGTGGCAAGAGATGTTGAAGACACCCATATGGTATTTGCAAAAGAAAAAATTATTGTGGATGAACCGGGGTTCTTGTGTCAGTTCTCTAGGGATATTCTTCCTGTCTTGATCAAGGTATGTTCATGATAATGAACTAAAAGTTCATGACGATGCTTGTGCTCTGAAAAATGAACTGAGTATGCTGTGTGTGCAGGCAGTTAACTCTGGTGCAAATTCGTACATTTGCTATGGCTGTTCTTCAATTGTAAATAACATCTGTTACTTCAGTAAGCCTGAAATGCTTCAAGATTTGCTCAAGGAAACAAACATATCAAGGTAAGCATGGCCTGCAGAAGAAGGGCTGGATCTTCTTCCATAACAATCGATAGAGCATATTTACTTAAGTTGTGCTAATTTGCTGAGTCTAAATGAATATGCTACTTTTGTGATTTTCGTGTCAGCTTCTTGGCTGGTTTATTGTCCCGGAAGGATCATCATGTGCTAATCTCATCACTAAAGATCATCGAGATTCTCATGCAAAAGCTTCCGGATGCTTACCTTGGATCTTTTATCAAAGAAGGCGTGGTCTATGCGGTAGAGGCTCTTCTTATGCAAGACGATTGCTCAAAATCCAGTCCTCCGCTCTCTGATGACAATGAACAGTCAGAGAACCAACCCGTTATAAGAAGTAAACCTACATGTTTCTGCTATGCATTTGATTCCCGCAAATCTGAGTCTGCTGAAACAAGGACGTGTAGGATTGGACAGGGCAACCTTTCTAATTTTGCTAGGCATGTGAAGACAACTTACTTTACAGCTGAAGCAGTGAGTTCTGAGATGGGGTTAACAGAGATTTTGCAGAAGCTCAAAACTTGCTGTGCAGTTCTGAATGACTCTGCAGATAAGTCATTAAACCAAGACGGTCTTCAAAATGAAGAAAACTTGTCTAACATTTTGAGTGAGGTGATGATGGAGCTTCATGGAGGAGAAACGATGACGACCTTTGAATTCCTTGAGAGTGGACTGGTCAAATCTTTGTTAAATTACCTGTCTAACGGCGTATACCTCCATGTAGATGACAATCTTGAAGATCACAATGCTGACCATTTTTGTGCTGTGCTGAAAAGGTTCCAGTCATTTGCCCGGATTTGCTTTTCAAGAATGGAGCAAGGTTGGGGTGATATGCTCCTGACACTACTAGTAAGGAAACTACAGAATGCTCTTACTTCTCTTGACAACTTCCCAGTGATAATGAGCCACAATTTTAAGCCAAGGAACAATATATCTGATATCCCTATTAGGCACTCAACAGTTTGTCCATGTATTCGAGTACGTTTCAAGAAGGACGAAGATGAAACCATCTTATCAAGCTATGATAATGCTGTGAATTTGGAAATCTCTTCTTCCTTGCATTCTATTGAACAATTTTTGTGGCCCAAAGTCAGTACAGGCACAAGTGATCAGAATACCGAATCATCACCTAGTAGTGTTGCTTCCGAGAGCAAATATGCTGAAGATGATGCTCAAGAAAGGGATCCTAGCCCGGAATCTTCTCCTTCATCAGAGGTACTATTCTGCTTTGCAATCTTATGAAATATGAACATGATTAATATTGAAATATGATACGGAGTAGGATCTTTGGTTGAATGCTACACTGCTATTTGCTTATATTTGTAACTTCTCTTTACTGCCGTAATAGGCTATAAGTAGTCTGAGAATTACTTCATACATATCTGTTGATTCTATAAAAAACCATTCAATAAACCCACATCATTTTGCGCTTCACACGTCTAGATTTCTGTGTTTTAAGGCTGAAATGGCTTCTTTTCAGGGTATTACCAGGGAAAATCAAAATTCTTCTGTAGAACCATGCTCGAAGAAAGGGCCATCATCCTCCGGTGAGTGCGTGTAGCCTAGATTTGACTTTATTTCTAGCTGCTATTCTCTGATTCACAACCTGTCTCTTGTTCTGGTAACCTTAATACTTAATGAATGTGCAGATGGAGGTCAACCAGAAAGAAACAAGTTGATTGGGACTGGTGGTGCTGTACAACCAAAACTGGTATTCAGCCTGAAAGGCAAAGAACTTGACCGATCTGTTACTCTATATCAATCAATCCTGCAAGATCAGATCAACGCGGGAGCTGATGTAATTTTGGACACCCAGTTTTGGCGCAGTTTGCATGACGTAACATTTCGAACAGCTGCAAATCCAGAAAAAGATGATTCTCCTATGGATTCGTCAAATGCAACAATATCAACAAATGACAGTAAAACAGGGTTGATGTGGAAAACACTCCCTTTCTTCAGCAGCTTGTTGATTGGCAAGATTCCTTGCAAAATTGATAGATCAAGTCCATCATATGACACATTGTTTATGCTGAAAGTTTTAGAAGGATTAAATCGATTCTCGTTTCACCTCGTGTCCCATGAGAGAAACCATGCTTTTGCTCAAGGAATGATAACTAACCTCGACGATCTGAAGCCTTCTATTTCTTCAGTTCCACTGCAGGAGTTTGTTAGTGCTAAGTTGACAGATAAACTGGAGCAACAGATGCATGATCCCTTGGTGTTAAGGTCTCGCTGTCTGCCTTTGTGGTGCACTGAACTGATGTCTGCATGCCCTTTCTTATTTTCTTTTGAGGCAAGATGGAAGTATTTCCAACTGACAACATTTGGTTCTTCGTCAATGCAACATGGGCATATGGTAGATTCTAATGGTAACAGTATACCAACAGAAAGAAGCCCATCATTTTCACGGAAAAAGTTCAAAGTTGACCGCAATGATATACTGGTTTCAGCTGCAAAAGTGATGCATTCCTATGCTCGGAGTAATGCAGTGCTTGAAGTAGAATATGAAGAAGAAGTAGGCACAGGTTTGGGTCCTACAATGGAGTTCTATACGTTGATAAGTCATGAGTTCCAGAAGTCTGGGCTAGGCATGTGGAGGGGGGAGCTTCCTTGTGAAGCTCGCACTGACAAAGCTCAAATTGGCCCCCGAACTGTGGTCGCACCTAATGGACTGTTTCCTCGACCTTGGTCTGTTTCTGTAGACTGTGCTTCCTTCTCGGAAGTAAATAAAAAATTTCACCTCCTTGGTCAGGTTCTCGCAAAGGCAATTAAGGATGGCAGAATTCTTGACATTCCATTTTCCAAGGCATTTTACAAGCTTATCCTAGGACAGGTATTTTGGACCCTACATTCTTGTATATATCATATTTTTCATGCTTTGCTACTTTTGTTAGCCAACCTAATACATTTTTCTTTGTTAGGAGCTTAATATATATGATATCAATTCATTTGATCCTGAACTGGCAACAACTCTTATGGAGTTTAAAGCACTTGCTTGTCAAAGGAAATATTTAGAATCATGTTCGACAAAGGAATTCCAGAGCCCATCTGATTTGTCTTATCGAGGTTTTAGAATTAAGGATCTTGCTATTGACTTCGCTGTCCCAGGGTATCCAGAGTATCTGCCTTCTTCGGAGAGTAGCTCAGATGATGTAAGTGATATGAGCTTGCACTTTATGTTGTTGGCTTCTCAGCAGATTAAAGTACTCTCTAAATTGCTTATGTTGTTTCCAGGTAACTGATGAGAATTTGGAACAATATGTTTCTTTTGTTGTTGAGGCAACGGTTAAAAGTGGAATCTTAAGACAACTACAGGCTTTTAAATCAGGATTTAATCAGGTATGCTGTGTCATGGTGCTGCTTTCATCTAATTATACTTGTGTAAAGAATGATAGCTTTTTTTCCCTCAAAAAAAAAAAGAATGACAGCTTTTCAGTTACACTATGACTGGCTTGGTTGGCCCCAGTTCTCAAAATGTGCAGAGTGGTTAGGATGGATTGCTTACCTAGAACTTTGTCTTTAGTTTTTATGATTTCTTCAACAAAATTTATTACTTTTCTTTTTCGTACTATCACATTTGTCTTTGGAGGGACTAGCAGTAAAGTTTGACTGTGCTTTCATTTGTAATAACTCAGAAGCCTTAACTGGGCCTGTAGGATGACATGAACCCGGTGTTCACTTATTTTATATTTTTCATTTTCCTCTGGTAGTGCCTGTTACTGTTTGTACATTTGAAAAATTCATTTTGTTATGGCACACTGACACTGGAAATTGCAGGTATTTCCACTGAGCGCACTTCGGGTATTCTCAGAGGATGAGCTGGAAAGATTACTCTGCGGAGAACAAGACAACTGGGATGTATGTTCCTGTCTTTTGTTGGATTTTGTTGTTTTTTCGTTGGATTTTGGTGATTTTTCTTACTATACTTTTTCCATATTGATGCCTTGCTTTTGAACAGTTCGTGAAACTTGTTGATCACATAAAATTTGATCATGGCTACACCTCCAGCAGCCCTGCAGTCATTAATGTAACTCTTTTGACTAGATACATTTTGAAGTTCGATTCTTCAAGAAAAAGATAATCTAAGTACCATAACAAGATATCTGAATACACTGCAGTTGTTAGAGATCATACAAGAGTTTGGACGTCAAGAACGCAGAGCTTTCTTGCAATTTATAACGGGTTCACCTCGACTCCCTCCAGGCGGTTTGGCTGCACTGAATCCAAATTTGACAGTTGTCCGGAAGGTCTGTTTCCAATGTAAAGCTATCTCTCTGCCTATCAGTTCATGGTTACTATGTTTGCTAACATTGTGTTATTCAATCAACAGCATAGCAACAACGATGCTGACGATGACCTGCCGAGTGTGATGACGTGCGCCAACTATCTCAAGTTACCCGCCTACTGTTCTAAGGTCTGAACGTGCTACCTTTCTCCTGTATAAACCGAGCTAGATTAATCTACACTTCTATTCAGCATATCATTTTCTGTAGTTAAGATCAGATTTATTGGACTGGTGCAACACTTGAGCTAAATGACACTATCGAACATGAATCATAAACCACTAAATGCATGTCAGACATCACGATGATTGGCATTCTGAGCAAACTATTTCGGGCATGATGATTTTGCAGTCATTTTTTTTGGAGAGAAAAGAGATGATTTTTTGAGACGAATACCGTGTACTTGCACTAACACAAGCCTTTTGTGTTCTTGACCTTCAGGAAAGGATGAGGGAGAAACTGCTGTACGCAATTACGGAAGGCCAGGGTTCCTTCCACCTATCTTGACTGGACACCAGTAGCTGCACGCGCCACGCGCAGTACAAGTTCGTGCGTGTTTTGTAAGTATAATCACGTAGGAAAAAAAAACATAGCTTAGAAGTGGGAGGCTCACTGCTTAACTTATGGCGCGTTTCGGTGGAGGGGAAGAAAACAGAGGATCCCTGCCCGTCCTATCTATCCTTGTCTGTACATAGTGGTAGAACCTTAGAAGGCTTTAGGTGTGTGTGTTGCCTAGTTGGTCGCGCACATGGCGACCTCCGGTCAACTAGCTTGCTACCTATTTATGTGGCCTGATCTTTTGCTGTACATATACTTGGCCACAAGTGCTATTGCTACCCATCCTATATATTGTTCTTAGCTGGTGTTTGCCCGCTGAAATCTGTATTTGGCGAAGTATGCCTATATCTGTCTTGCATGTGGTTCTGTCTGGCTTTCACGGAAACTATTGCCCACGTTGGCTCCTTTGGACTCTTGATTTTTTTTCCTAGAGGGGTTGAACTGTTTCCAACGGCATTTCTCTGGAAACAAAAATTTGACAAAGAGATTCTACAAGAGTGGAATTGCACTCCAAGATAATATCGCCCACCATCTTTTTGTGTGTGTGTGGTATAGGTCGGAATCTATTTTGCCAGGTTTGTAGCCTTCTTGAGTAGAAACTTTCCGAGGCACTCGTACCACTGGAGGCCTTAGAGCATCTCCAAGGGCACTCCCTCCCAAATTTTCTCCAGGCTTAGAGCATCTCCAAAGGCACTCCTTTCCAAATTTTCTCGAGGCCTTAGAGCATCTCCACTCAGGTCCTAGCATGTCGTTTTTAGGGCCTATTTTTGGTCCGGGCGTTGAATTTGGCTTATTCGTTCTCGAACGCGGATTTGGCCAACTATGTCCGCCTTCCTGTGCCGTTTGGGCGACGGAATGCTGGGAACGCGTGACGTTTAATTCGGGAAAAGCGGCGTTCGCCAAGTGGACCCGTCCAGTCAGCGGCAGAAGCCAAGTCGTCCTCATCCTTCCTCATCGGAACGCCGTGAAGGACCGCCGGGCATTAACCACCGGTCTTGTCGGCCACGTGTCGCCTTAATAGCGCGCCATCGTCGCCTCGACTCCCGCGACGGACCGGCAGCGGCGAGTTCTTTCGGCCTCCCAAGTTCGAGGCCGACACGCCGAGGACCTCGCCGCCGAGGACATACACGCGTGGCATCGTCATCAACGAGCCCCGCACGGCGACGGCGCCGACCGGGCGGATTCCCCTTCGCCAGCCGAAGCATGAGTCCGCGGACTGGGGCGTCGCCGTCGACGAGGACTCCTTTGCCATGAAAATGGCGACCGAGCATTCTCTGCGCGAGGCTGCGCTGCCATCGCCGTCTACGAAGCCGAACATCCTCGCCTAGTCCAGGGCGGACTAGGAGGAGGACCAGGCACGACACGTGCAGCGCTTGCACGAGCAGGCCGAGCATCGTGCCAGAGGGCACCGCGATCCTGCCCCAGCCAGAGCACGCCCCGAGCCCGCCTACCTAGGCGCGCCCCTCGTTCTCCTCAACAATGATGATGACGTTGGCCCTTCCTACCAGCCGTGGAGGTACGGCGACCCAGGCCAGGGCAGCTCGCGGCCCCCGTAGACGCCGGGCGACGATGGCGACGATGATGGCGACGACGACGGCACGGCGGATCCCGACTACACCAACTTCTACCGCCACTTCGGCATGTGAGGCGGCGTCGGCATCGACATCGTCGTTTTATTTTACTATTTTAGTTTTTCGTTTATCCTAATTTGGCCAAAATTCGGGTACATGTCCGAATTTGGCCATCTATTGTACGAACTCGCCGTTGTTTAATTAAAATCGCCTATATTCGTCCAAATTTCGCCGTGTTTGATCAAATTTCGGTCCAACGTGGGGACTCAGCCTGGGAACGCGAGTGGGAAAAAGGTCGTTCCCAGGCCGAAAGTTACATCCGTCCGGCGCAAAATAGCGCCGGATTTCGGCCCGGGAACAGCCAACGAGTGGAGATGCTCTTACGGAATCTCTAACCAATCCTCAAAGGTTAGAGTAGTAAAACCGACTCATAAAACTTAGAGAAGTATATTTAGTCCTAATAAAAATTGTTCCTAACCGATCCCCAATACTTTAGAGGAGTAAAACCCCGATCACACAAAAATTCACTCAAATTCAACCAAAATTGACACAATTTCAATCAAATTTGACAGGTACTGGTTCATTTCACTAAATATGTACAAAATACAACCAAAAAGGGTCAAATTTCACTGAACCAAACATAATCCTCCTCCCAGTCGAAGGAAGAGGAGTTGCTATCGAGGTGGATGATCGTCGGCGTCGTCGATGGTTTCGCATCATCGTCGACGAGCTCCTCCTTCATCCTCGCTGGTGCCGGCATTGTTGATGGATCTGCATCATCGGCGACCTCCTCCTTCGCCGCGCCCGCCATCCTCTTCGCAGCGGCATATTCCTCGAGCCGGCGCTGCTCCTCCTCGACGAGCTGCAGGTTGGCCTACGCGAGCCGCTCGACCATCTCTGCGCCGCGGTGCTCCGTCTCGAGACGCTCACGTTCCTCCCGGTCCTCCCGTCGCTCGCCGTTAGAGACCAAGCGTCGGCCGACCATCTGCACGTCTGGCACCCTGCCGCACCCTAGCAGGAAGTTGAGCTCGGCATAGTCCGAGTCGTGGAGTTCGACGTTCTTCACGTCATACGCCAACGCCACCTGCTTCGGCGACTAGAAGCTGCCAATCCACACCTTCCGACGAGTGTTCGGGTCGGTGATTTTCACGAACCACGAGCCCCACGACCACTACCATACACCACAATAGACCGGCACCGGCGGCACGGGAAGATCAAGGAGCGGGGCTACCGATGGTGTTTAGGTGGCACCATTCAGTGAGGGGAACGATGACGGGAAGCGGAAGCGGAAGCGACAGGGGATGTTAGCGGGGCTGCCATGGCGACGAGGGCTACGAATGGGCGGCGGGAACAACCGGCGAGAAGATCCGGCCATCGCGAGGCTGTGGTGGTGGCTGGGGTGGTGGCGGGGGCGCCAACGGTCGTCAGGAGTGGAGGAAAGGCTGAGGTGGAGGGGAATCTTTTACTCCCCACTGCCCGGAGGAGTACAAATAAGAGTCCAGGTGGCCGACCCTAAAATTTTTAGTCCTCTAAAGTTTTTTAGCTTTCGATTAGGTGCGGGTTGGTTTTTGTAATTCGGTTAGAGATGCTAGCATCTGCAAGGACATCCCAAAATTTCGTCCACGTTTCTCCACAATTTGTCCAATTTGGGGGTGCCTAGTCATGTGTTTGCCCCTGCCTAAGGGCATCTCCACCAGGCTGACCCAAACGGCCAATCGAAACGGTCCGATTATGTCCGTTTGGATCAGGCCGCGATCGCTTTTGGGTCGTGGTCCGGCCTCTCCGGGCAACCGCGCCTAGCAGCACGACCCCATCTATCCGTGATTGGCAAAAGGCCCCTCAACAACGTTAGCGCCGGTGTATTTACAGTGCGTTCCCACCGCCCCGCCGCCTCCCGCCTTTCTTCCCCGTCGACTCCTGCCTCTTTTGGTCCTTTCTTTCCCACCCATTCCCGCCTCTTCTGGGTGTTTCCCTCCGTGTACAGACGCACCCATAAAAATGGGAGGCTGGCCGAGGTAGGCACAACCAGAAATCCCACCCCCATAGACCTCCATGCCTGGCCGCCCGCGTCGCCGCACTGGCAACCCCGACAACCGCCCAGAAAACCCACCTCCCCCCGAGCGCCCATTACCATCCTGGTGGCCGGACCCGCTAGAGGAACCAGACGTGTTGCCGCCTCCAATTCCAAGGTGGCTGCAGATATACACGTTGACGTTTAACCACCGGTGGCGCACTCACTACAACTATAACAGGACCACCGACGAGCCTTTCTCGTGGGAGGTGATGAACCACGTCTTTCTGCCGGAGCACAGCCGGCGTGTTGCGCTCGTAGACGTGCGCGACGAGCTCCGGGAAGCGGTGCAGGCCAATCCCGATGATGCATACATGCGTGCCTGCCTCGCCCAAGCTCAAGAGGAGTTGTAGACGCAGGAGGCGATCTACCGGTCTCTCAACAAAGAATGAGGTCTCACCGACCCACCGGCAACACCGTCACCAGCGTTGTAGGTGGCGCGTAGCTAGAAACTATTCTAGGCGTAGTTTGCTTGTAAAATATTTGAACGAGAACTTATCATTGCAAATGGCCAATGCTCACATTGCACATTTTATTCCAAACACGATGCATGGCAAGTACACATCCTAGTATAGTGTAACCTACTCGTCGGAGTCAGAATCGAAGTGGTAGCAGCGATGGCACATGGTGTCGTCGAAGATGCTGACGGTGAGCATGGCTTCGCCATCGTACTTGAAGACGACGAAGTTGCAGACTTCGATTTGGTACCGGCGGGCGAACTCCTCCCGTCCGTTGGCGAGGAGCATCTGGCCGAGGGGTCGAACAACACCTCCACCGGCCGCCAGTATTGACACCGTCTGCCCGCAGCATGAACTGTTGGGGCTCTGTGCCGTCGACCAGTGATCGAATTTGCGGGGAAGGAGCATCCTGCCCCGTGCCATGCCCGAGTGGATGGTCACGGCGAACTTGAAGTCGGCGAGGGTGATGTCGATGGGCTCGAGCTCGGGCGATGACGGTGGTAAAGGAGGGCGTGGCGGCGTGCTGGTTTGGCCGCTTCCTCCGTGTCCTTCGTGCCTACCTCGACGGCTGCGGTGACCCAGCATACCACCGCATGATGTAGTACACTATAGTCATTGACATAACACCAATGAAACACCGTTCACTAGTATTACATCCCTCAGAGTGGTACAACAGAAACACAACAGGTCCAAGACATGACTATAGATTACAACTCGACTCTTTACAAAAGATCTAGAGAACACTCTAGGTTAAAGAGAGAGAAAGAACTTCTTACAAAGAAGAACCAGAAATAATAACTCGAAACTATCTGGCTAAAAAAACTAACATCTAAACTATCTGGCTTGCAATTGCTACTAATGCAATGCTCTACAGAAGTAGGTTTTATGGCTAGAGTATCTACTCCTATCTAATCAAGATATTTGTCTTCACTTCGGTTGATGTATATGTTGACTTCATTGACTTTATTGAAGAACTTGAGTTGTCGAGGATGGTTTCTTGAGCAGAAATTGACGTTGACGTCGTATTCAATAGCTTAGAACCTAGCAAGGGTTAAGAAAGTACGGTTGAGTACGGGCGTACTCAGCAAGTTCACTAAAAAGGAGTGTATGATGCACTATCTCTACAGCCATAGACCATAGGTCGTAGGCAATGCAGGTTTTCGTAAACATTTCTTCAAAGGTTGCTTTTATTCTGAAAACTATGTCCGACAGCCTTCACAGGTTAACCAGAACCTTCGTGGGGTTCCTTTCCTGCCACGTTCGTAGCTCCTTCCTGGAACAGGGAGTAACATGTCACAATTCTTACACTCTGCAGAGGTGCGTCACTTTTCCCATAAGAGACCTTAGCCTTGTTGCACAACCGGGCAGCTTATTCTTGTCCATAATTCCTTGATGTGGGGCCCAGTCTAAGATCCAAGCCAGTACTGCCCTCTCCGCGACCCCGCATGAAGACATGATCCCCCGAGACAACTACCACAGTTACTCTTTGGGTAGCCTCTCGGAGAGTCCGTACGTAGCTCTGTTTGGTGGTCACCATCAGCTATGGTGAACTCAGACCCAGACAGAGATGCACAGATAATCTAGACACCAAGATCGAGTGGAACTAAGGGGTCCCACCCATGTGCTAGATTCTCTAGAACTCCACGAGAAATCAACAACCTCACGATAAGGTCATTCGTCCATGCGAAAGGGAGAAGATACATTTGACTTTCCTGTCCCATTCCAAGTCTTATGGTTGACGCGTAATATACGACGCTAGAATCACTGACAACATTGGTTGTTAAGTCCTAGATATTATGTTCCTTTACCACTTGAACTATGTCAATAGATTATTACCATTTGGTAAACAATCCATAATCATATTATTATGAAAATAGTGTTTTCTGACCTTTTTGAAATGCAGGTGATGACAACATTTGAGTTACAAGAATTTGATAGAAAATAATCAAAGGACATGAGCAAGTTGTGAACTTGCCTTTTGTGATTGCAAGATTATGCACTCACGGTCTTCAAGACAATAGAAGATCCAAATTCTGTAAACAGCATCATTGGTCCGGTAAGGACTAATGTTTAAAGAAGCAAGATGCAATTATGCATAAGTAATGTAATGCCGTTTGATAAACGCGAAACCTTGGAATAATCGTATCTTATCTAGGGTTTGGAGTTTGTGATGAGTTCTTTGGAATGTGTTGCACTTTTATACCAGTTTCACACTTGTTCTTCTTATTAAGGCTTGTGAGAGTGCGTGAAACAATAAGTAAATATAACAAGTAGTATACAATACTAAAGCATTGAAATGGATCATGGTATCTAAAATATTTCTTAAACAAGATTAAGAATCAACTAGAGCTTTTCAAGAAGTGTTCAGGGATCACTTTTGATGTTTCTTAAAAGAATAACTTTTGAGGAAAATATTACTTTACGAAGTAAAAAGTATTGAAACTTAAGGCTAACACTTTAAGGTTTTCTTATTAGCTAAGATTATTTAAAGAGGAAAACATTACTACATTAAATAATCATAGTATAAGTGGTGGAAATTTGCATGTATTGAATAAGGCATCATACTATAGATGGTTTACTTCTTAACATTCCACAAGTTAGAATTTAAGTATTATTATTTGAATAAGATGGTGTTTTATTAAAGTTATAAGTAAATAGAATTACTTTCTTATTAATGATTATATTTTATAAATATAGAAAAGGCATTACTTAAACTACTTAGAAACTTGGTTTAATTCTTTAGGGGGATTCCTAAACCGGTAAAAGAATTAATAAATAAGAGTTTGGTGATTTTATAAGTGCATAGAATTCTTGTGATAAACAATATACTATTTTAGTTGATTGACCTAAATTTTAGTTACCAAAAATTCTATTGTTTATTTTTATTTAATAGGGAATATTTTTGTGAGTTCATAGACATATTATTTATATTTTTAAGATTTTTATTTATTTTTCTAGAGTTGTTTTTGTTTCAGGGGCATATTTGTAAATATTTCTTTTAACAACTCTCTTGAAATATGGGCCTCGCCCGCTGGGCTGGCCCGGCCCAACCTGACCTGACCCACATGGCATGGTTCAGCCCACCAGGTAGTACTAGGCCGCCCACTGGCCCAGTACCCCCACGCACTCACTCCCTTCTCCCCTCTCTCTCTCTCTCTCTCTCTCTCTCTCTCTCTCGCTCATGCGTTCCTCCTCCGCTTGCTGCCGCCACCGTGCATGATTCCGGCCTGGTCTAGCCGCCGTTGTTGCCGCCATGGTGCAGGATGGCTAAGTCAATGACGCCGCTCAGTTCTATCTGAGCAGATTTGCCGATGGTGTCCTTTCCTGGCCGTGCTGACCCCTGCCCGAAACTAGGGTTAGGGTTTGGTCGTCCTGGAGTTTCGGTGATGGTGCGCCGGGGTTTCTCACTGTGTGCTTCCCTTCATCTCCGACGGTTTCTGACGTGCTGCCGTCGTGGGTTGCAGCGCCCCTTCGGGGTGCTCCCCGTGCTGCAGCTTCTGCACCGCCGTCACCATTCCTCTGCTTCCTCTTCAATTACTTTTGCGAGGACCTCGAGTAAGTTTGGGTTCTTCCCCTTTGTGCTCCTCTCTTGTCCTCTAGCTATTCTTCCCTGGCATGATTACAGGCTAGCCCCTATCTAGGGTTCATCCCTGAACCCTAGGGTTCATACCCTGTGCAGTGATGTTGGGTTAGTTGCTCTGGTTCATCCTACCAGTGATATCCTTCTAGAGTTTATTGTGCTAGTGGTATCTGTTGCATGCTATTGGTTCTAACCAATTACTCTCCCTTCTATCAGTTGGTACTTTGCTGAATATTTGTTACCATCTTGTTCTCTATCAGAGAACCCTCTGTGAATGTATACTGAACTTTATGTGATCACCCTTGTTGCATCTATGATGGTTTCATTTTATTGAATTGAAACTCACTGTTATGCTAGAGTTGGAATGTTCTCTGTTAAGGTGATGTTGTAACCATTTGTTGTTGAAACAGTGATGTGCTGCAGAGATAATTAGAAATCTGATTGATTCCTATTGGCTTTATAGGAAGATGATTGATGGTTTGTGGCTTAGGGATAGACACTGATGATGTTTACTGGCTCATCTGGCACAAAGTGCCCAGTATGATTCCTAATTTAATTTAGGAAACTGATTATAGGTTTTTAATAGCTACTACTCAACCTGTTGGTACAGAGGTGCTACCCAGCTGTGGATGTGCCCTGTACCATCAGTGTGATATGTGTTGATCTAGTTAAAACTAGATCCATAGGTTTATGATGCTGGTCTGAAACCTTCTTTGGATTTTGGTAATCAGTTTAATACACTGATTCTCATAGCCTTTTAAGAAACTGCTTTGGTAACCATGCGGTGTAGTATAGAGCTTTAAAGTGAACCACTTCTGAGGTGCTACCATCCATTGGATGTGCCCAGAAGCATTCAGTTAGAGCTGCTGTACATGTGGATGTATATGTTTGATTTTCCAAGATCAGTGATGCACAGGCTGAGATCTTGGAGTAGTTTGCCAAGATAAATAGTTTGGCCTTTTTAATATCTTCTGTGATGGATACACCCCACTAGGGTGCACTCTGAGATCCTATATGAAACAACACATGCTAATTATAGATTTAGCATGTGAGGGGTTGGTATCAACTAACCACACGATTTGCTTGCTGGTGCTGTGTTGATCTTGGTCTACACCTCCTAGTGCTGTCCTGCTCCTCCCAGTCTCTTGTGATCTTGAACTTGCTCTTGCTATCCTCCTGTACCACCCCCTCCTTAAGTCACCATTTTATGATGAACTGGTGGTTATCTTGGTGAATTAGCTGGTGGATTTGTCTGGATTTGGCAAGCTCGCTGAGCTCCTGGTGTGCTTGAGAAGGTGAAATGAGCTTCCTGTATCTGTGCTTCGACAGGGTGCCCTGTTTGAGTGTTTGTACTGCTGCTGCTATTTGTACAGCACATAGCATGCATTTAGGTGACTCACCTGTGTGTCTGTGTGAGCTATTCATGTGGATCAGCTCAAGTAATCTGGCTTTCACTTTTACCTGTTTACTTGTTATTGGTCTGGTGAAACTTACCTCTCTCTACTTGACTTCTAATGTGGAATCTGGGCTATTTACGTGACAGAATAGATACTACACCTTTGGTGAAACCTGCCCCTTTATTATTTACTCAATGATGTAATATGAATAGTGCACTTCACTGTTCACCACTGAGAGTAAATTTAACTAACCACTAACCCTTTCTTTCATTTAGTTGTTTTTGTTATTTGCAGGAACAAGATCTGGATATACAAGATCTAGTATAGGAGTAGATACGTAGTATATGTTTCAATTGTAATCTTCTTTTGATTCCTTTTTGTAAAGAATCTTGTAAAGATATGATTATAAATTAATAAAGTTTGTCTCTATCTTCTGTAATATTCAGTGTTTTGGTGTATTTATCACCATTTGTATTGTTTTTATTTAATCAGGAAATAACATTCCATTTCTTGTTTAATTTTTCCTTGTCTTAAATCCTTATTGTTGTCTATTATATTGACTTGGTTAAGCTACTATGCCTTCAACTACTCCATACAACTCATCAAATACTTCATCATACTCTAGCTTGACTTCTAATGATCAAGATAGATGATTCAGCGTACTAGGCTTTACCTGAATTGGTATACTCATAAGTATTCTTCAACACCTAGTCATCTATTCCCAAGTGACTTGAGAATAATGACCACCATCATTTGATCAAACCAAGCTTAGGCTTCTATTTGTCTGATCAAGATCTATACTCAACTAAGTAGTAAACTTGTATTAGTCTCTCTATATACTTATCTTGTTAAGCAAGCTTATTCTAAGTCTATATACACTTGTCCTAACAAGATTGTTATCTAATGTACTAATACTACTAGCTTTCTCATAGCTCCTCAATTACTAGCTCAACCCTTGAATTTAGGTACTGCTTATAGTTAACTCATGAGTGAGTTAACTCCTCCAACATCAAATGGTTTGATCTCCACTAAGGATCACATTCCATTGATGATGGTACACTCAATCATATCTAGTTCTTCCTTCAGATTAATTTACTTAAGGATTTGAAAGGTCAACACAATAGGTCAAAGGCTATGAGTCAATAAGTTCTAGGTCAAGAATTGATCACTCAATAGTGATGATCCATTGACACTAGGACTTGGTTAAATAGATATGGCACCTCTTAATATCATATTAAGAGTATATGCTGGATGGTCTTGGCTTGACTTTCCTTTCTACTCTATTTGTAATAAGAGTAAATGTTTAAGAACTACCATGATACCCATGGTAGGAGTAACTATGGCAAACAAGTGTTTCAGGATTTAGTTATAGAGTTTCTTTACTTAAGTTATATCCTTAACTTGGTATTCAGGGTTTGTGGTAGATGATACCTTGATACCATCTTTAAAATATTAAATGTTCATCCTTGAGTTGTTGTATGGAATACCATATCATGACCTCTAGAAGATATAGGACTCCTTATTAAGTAGTGTGTTATGACTTAGTTTTATTACATTTGATCTACCCTTAGATCAAATAATATTACCCAAAGATAAGGTTTTAGTAAAGGTCATATTGAAACTTATCGCAGTTAACTTGATGATCTACTTCAGTTTCACCAAGTCAATAGAAGCTTCAATCACTTTGACAAGTTCTATTTAAAAGCGCGGAAATTATCCGGATTTTCTATGCATGAATGCAATGCACACACACCTGTGTTTAGATTATTTCTAAGCTCTAATGCTGGAATGTTACAACGGCCACGGCCAGGCCCCGGTGGTCATCCTAGATGCCCTCCCCTCGATCCAATGCTGTCGGCCATGGCTAGCTATTGGTAGTGGTATGGTGTGGTGTGGTGTGGAAGAAAGATGGCCACAGGTGGCCAGTTAAAAAGGTCTGACATTGGATGCCGGTGTGGATGCCAAAGTGATGACATTGAAGTGTGGCGGCGGGAGGGCAGGCATCGGGCAACGCCAGCAGTGGTGCGACCAGCCTTTGGAATAGCCTTCCTCTCCCCATTGATTGTTGGCTAGTGGAAGAAAGTCGGTGGTTCACTAGCAAGCGGGCCCTCGGCTCCCCCGGGAGGACACGGGAGGCCGCACTCGCTATCCGGGCCGACACAACCATTGCCCAAATTAGGTGCACGGATGGGTCGACCCGGATGCGTCGGTCTGGACGAATCGGGCCGCTGGGTGGCCGCTCACGCCCCGCACGCCGCGCGAACACGTTCGGACGTGTTGGGTTGACCTGGTGGAGATGCCCTAATGGAGCCCTCCAAATTCGTTCCTATTTAATTTTTTCAATTGAAATTTAAACAAAGATTTAGTTCTAGTCACCTATGATGATTAACCAAAGAACACGAGTTTGACACTGCAAATTGAGACAATCAAATGCGCATCTGAAATTGACATGGAAGCTTTTTTTTTCGAGTACGCCAAGACGCACCATATTTTAAAAGAAGGTAGAATTTCAAGTACAATGATAATAAGAGAGAACGAAGGGACCCTATGGCTCTCTCCAACCTCTCCCTCTCCTCCCACCCCTCCTCCACGGTGACCCATGGATTCTAGCTTGTTGATCTCCTCGGCATGGAAGGTCTTCTCCATTGGGATTTTTTGCCTGACCTTGTGGTTGAGGCTCAGGTTCATCGTCGGTTTCATTCCCCTGTGCAGTGGGGCCTGTTCGTTTGCAGTACCAAAGTTCCCGGGCGAGTGCACAGCGGTACCTAAGTTGCCTGAAATTGCCGCGTTTCGAAATGTTGGGCCGCCAACTACCGAGAGGGGCCATTTCGATGCAAACTCATCTCACCCCTACCAAATCCAAACATTCCATGAAACTGCCCCGTGAAGTAGACGGTCGTGACCCTCATGTCAGTAATATTTCCATGACGTGAGCACCAACGCGGCAACCATGTAGGCGAAACGAGGGACTAAAGGAGCACGGTGCGTTGACCAAATTCACAAATCCACCCCCTCCCTGCTTTCGCATGAACCCTAGCACCGGCGGTGTCGAAATCCCCTCTCCAACTAGAATGATCTCTTCGGGCATTTGACTTCTGGCGCCAAGTTGTTGCGCCTACTCGCTGCTACCGAGATCTAATGCCGAATGTCGTGCCAGCCATTGCGACAATCTAGTCCGCCGATGAGCTGAGCAGCGCGAAGGATGGCAGTTCCATTTGCCGAGGAAGAAGTACTTCTGGCTAATTGTGGGTGAGCTACCCTTCTCTTTGCTATTTGCACTACCTATAACTGCTAGCTGGCTATTGGCATTACAGAGATATATCGAACATAGAATTGTTTGCTAGGATGACGCTGCCAAACAATTCTTATCTTTTGTCCCCAATTTTCTGTCAAGTAGGACCTCCGCTGAACCCAAATACACGGTTATGGTCACCCTCTGCGGCTACCACATTAAATTAGCAGATGGGAAGAGCACGTGGAATCAAGCTAGTTATCTGAAGATGGAAGTAGCGCCTGTGCAGTTATGCACTATCCCTGGTTTGGTTGCTGCTGTGCGTGAACTTGCTGAAATGGGGCCGGAGCAGACTGCACGGTTCAACTTCGTTGATGAACGACGCTTCAAGGTTCCTATAGCGTGTGACAGTCAGCTAATTGGGTTGATGAAACAGTATGCTGGGCTTCGCGTGGTTATGCTGATTTGTAACATACTGGACATGGAAGCTCCTGCTACTGGGAGTCGCCCAACTATTATTGGACAGGGTGGTCTAACTCGAACCCCTGCTGTTGTTGAGAAAAATATGGTTCCTCGTCCGTGACATGCTTCTGTTAGGCAACCTCCTCGTAGGAGTCCCCGTATTACCGTTGTGGAAAACTCTGCTCTGGAATCTGCTGGTACTGGTCGTCCCTGTGGTGTTGTTGCTCTGGCTGCTGCTGACCCAATCCATGCCCCTGTTGAGCAAACTAAGGCTTCCGGAGGCTGCCCCGCTGTTGTTGCCAAGACTGCCGCCTTGTGTGCTCCTCCTCCTCAAAACCATCCTCAAGTTGTGCGAACCCGTGCTCTGGAATCTGCTGGTACTGGTCGTCCTCGTGTTGTTGTTGATCTGACTGCTGTTGACCCAATCCCTGCCGCTGTTGAGCAAACTAAGGCTTCCGGAGGCTGCCCCACTATTGTTGCAAAGACTGTTGCCTTGTGTCCTCCTCAAACCCGTGCTCAGGTTCAGCGAGCTGCTGGTCTGGACCTAGATCATGGTCTAGACTCTGCTAGCACTCGAAACACTGCTATTGTGGGAACTGCTCCTGATCATCGATGTGGCAGGACAACAGCTGATCCTATTGTGGTTGCCGTTAGAAGGGGCCCTACCTGTCCACCACGTAATGTAGCTCCCGCTTCTAAGGGCCCTCTCCTTGCTCCTGGTCCTGGTACTTCCACCGAGGTTGATCCAGCTAACGATGATGCTGGTGATGGCGATGGTGGCATTGTGGCTGGGTCTGATGCTGCCGCTCCACCTCTCGAACCTCTCGGAGGTTTCTATCTTGCAGAACCTGATGATGGCAAAGTAATCGTTCATATCTGTGTCGCGGATTATACTGCAAAATTAGATGATGGCACAGAAAAATTCTATGATGAGTTTGATGTAATCCTTGGCAGATACGATCCTAAAGTGGTAGAGCTATCTGACCTGATGGCATCGTTACGTGTGAAGGTGCTGTGGGGGTCCTCCCAGGAAGCACGTTTGTTATATTTTGGTTACAGGAGCAAAAAGGCTATCGAAGTGAAAGATACCAGTCATACCGTTTACAAGGAAACATTATAGAGGTGAAGTGTACTTCCACTTGATAGTGCAAATGGTTGGAGAGGAATTGGAACTCGACAATAGAGACGATGGACTTTTAGAAGGCATGCGTGACTTGATCCACGGCATCACTGGGGCTGGTGCGACTGAGGGTAGCTTCGAACAGAGGAGAGACTTACAGAGGAGCGTCATAGAGAGGAGCAGGAAGAGCATCCCCAGAAAGGGCACCCCGAAGAAGAACGTCACCAAGGAGACCATGCCAGAGAATAGGACGCCCAAGAGTCGCACGAAAAAAGGCACCACGCCGCAGAGTACACCCCTGAGATCCAGTCAAAATGCCATACCGAACGGTAGCAGCAAAAACGCTAAGAGGGCTAGCATGGTGTTGAACACTCCCAGGAGTGGTAGCAAAGAGGCAAAGATGGCCAGCACGAAGGCTACCACACCCAGTGGGAGCAGAAAAAAATACTAATTTGGAGTGGAACACGCCGCTGAGGTCAGGCAATAATGCCAGCACGAAGGAGAACACGCCCAATAGTAGCAGCAAAAGGGCTAATTTGGAGCGGAACACGCCGTAGAGGTCAGGCAATAATAACAGCACGAAGGAGAACACGCCCAATAGTAGCAGCAAAAGGGCTAATTCGAAGAAGAACACGCCGCAGAGGTCAGGCAATAATGCCAGCACCCTGGAGCCAACACCCGTGAGGGGAGGCAGTAAGGAGGTCACACCCAAGAGCAGAAGCAAAAAGCCTAGTTTGATGGGGAATGGAACGCAGATGTCAAGCCCTACTGCTACCATCATGAAAGATTACATCAGAAAGGAGGATGTACACAGGAAGAGCAAGAGGGTTCTGTACAGTCAAGATGAAATTGATTCGATCGTTGTTTGTCTCATCAAACACAGGATGCGTGCAAACGTAAGACCACCCCATGTTGTTGCAGCAGAACCAACCGAGTGTCTTGGAGAAAATAGAGTGCCAGTGAGGTGGATTGGGGCAATGTTCCGGTCCATCCGGGTGGAGACGATGATGCAGCCCCACCCATGGGAGTAAATATGATGTGTGCAGTACTAGGCATTAGAGACGATGGCCAGGATTCTGAATCAGAAGAAGAAGGCACTATAGAGGATCAAGAATCTGGTGATGATGAAATAGACAAGGAACTTAACAATGAGGCTGGTATTCCAGTCGATGATTTGGGTGTTGAAGTAGAAGAAATGAAACATGACCACGAGTATCCTATAATTTCGGTCGGCACCGAGTTCAGGAGCATGCATGAGTTCAGGATGTCGTTCCAGCATTTTTGTATCAAGGGGGAGTTCAACGTTTATTGACTAAAGAACACTGCCCAAAGGTATGAGGCTGTTTGCAAGTTAACGTGGATGAATGGACGGGACGAGGTACATTGTCCATGGAGGATCATAGCAAGAGCCTTACCTGCGTCGAAGGCAATTAGGGTACTAGGGCAATGAATGCAGCAAACCATTAGAACTTTCTCTCTTTTCACTCTATAACTACAATTGCTGTTCGATATCTTTCTGGCAACTAGTCGACTCCTCTTATCTTTTAAATGAATTTGTGTTGCAAGTGAACAAAATGGGCCCTCCACACATGTGTCCGACAGGCAGCAAACCGAAATCCTCAATGGCTGATACGGAGTGGGTGGCTATACAATCTATGTCCATACTAAAGGATAACCCTAAGGAGACCGTGAAGAATATTCAGACTAGCCTCGGTTATAAATACAACATTGTCCTACCATATTACACGGTTTGGAAAGGTAAAGAGAAAGCTCTAGGGGTCTTGCACGGGGATTGGACCAATAGCTTCAGGATGCTGTACAACTTCAAGGAGGAGGTAAAAGCTAGGTGTCTGGGGAGTGTTGTGGAGATTGACACCGAATCAGTACGTGGTAAAATATATTTCAAAAGATTTTTCATGGTGCTTAAACCTTGCATCCAGGAATTCAAGGACGGTTGTAGGCCGTATCTGAGTGTAGATAGCACTGTCCTAACTAGCAAATGGAAAGGCTGCCTGCCATCTGCCATAGCACTTGATGGTCACAACTGGATGTTCCCAGTGGCATTTGGGCTGTCTAAAACAGAAACGGAGGAAAATTGGGTCTGGTTTATGAGGCAGCTCAGGAGATCAATATGCCACATGGATCCATTGGCTATATCCACGGATGCATGCAAAGGGCTGGCGAATGCAGTGAAGGAGGTGTTCCCGCGAGCTGAAGGTAGAGAATGCCATGCCGATATGATGCTCAACTTTTACTCAGACTATGCAGGCAGCGTATTTCATTACATGTTTCCCACTGCTAGAGTTTACAAACCTAGTAGCAGCAAATATTTCATGAGCAAGATTTTTGTGGAAGCCCCTGAACTTCCAGAGTACTTAGCCATCCATCATTCACAGCTATGGAAGAGGAGTCAATTCAACCCTGAAATCAAAGTTGATTGCATAAACAACAACCTTGCAGAATGCCTGAATAACTAGGTGAAGGACATAAAAGTGCGTCCTGTTCATATCTTGATGGACAACATACGTTGTATGATCATGAAGCTGTTAAATATAAGGAGAGAGACCGGTAGGAGACTTAGAGGATATATGCTACCGCCAGTTGTATAGCAACTGCACAAGATAAGTAGAGGACTTTCTCATCTTAAAGTTCTCCCGTCAACCAGTAGCAGCTATGAGGTGGTCGATATGTCCAAGAGTGGCAAAAGGGATGCTGTGAACATCCAGCTGCGAGAATGCACTTGCTTAGAGTGCCAGCATACCAGGAAACCTTGCGACCACGCCTTGGCCTTCTTGGTGAAGAAAAGAACTCTACCACATTTGGATCAGTATTTGTCAGACTACTACTATGCGTACGCTGGATCCATCGAGCCATGTATAGACCCATATTAGTGGCCTCAAGTCCAACTGTCTTTTGAGCTTTGCCAGCCAGTTACAAAAAGGGACAGAGGAAGACCTCAGGTGAATAGGTTTAAGAATTTTCTCGAGAAGAAGGGTTCATCTTTCTGTGCTACCAAGAAGGGCAAAAACAGATGCAAGACCTGCCATCTTATAGGCCATATAGAAGCGGGTTGTCCCCTTAATGCTCCCAAACCTAGGTATGAGATGGTACATTCACAATAAAATTGTTTATAATATGTAGATATAAGGTAGTAATGTACTATTTTTTTATAGGAAGCGCAAGGTAAGAAACAAGACAGTCGACTCAGTGATTTTGCTGCAGGAAGAAAACCAAAACAAGTGGAGTGATGATGTTGGACAAGATTCTGGTGTTGATTGGCCGGACTTCCCTCGACCCGGAGATGCAGGGTACGTGAAGGTAAGAAAATTGGCACCCAGGAAGAGGAAGAAGGCAGGAGATCAAGATGCCAGTGGACGTGAAGGCAAAAGGAAGAAAGTTGGCACCCAAGCAGAGAAAGAAGGCTAGCAGTGTAGAAGCCTAATGATGTAGTGAACTTGAACCTATATATGTAGTTCGGTTAAACTCTAGAGCTGTGTGCGTGGAACTTGTCGGGCAAAACAATCAGTCTCTCGTACTCGGAGTAAAATGTATCGCGACTTTAGGATTGGATACGGCCGAGGCCACTAGTTGAATCCAAAATTGTGACTTTGACAATACTATCTGAACAATCGCGATAGCTGAGCGGTTAAGGGGTCTCCAAAATCGATGGGTGTTAGTGGCAGAAACATGAATTATTTATAGGCGCTTAATAAATCCCTGCTATTGGAATTACACTTATGATAAGTTTCTGGGCTGAAAAACAAGTTCCAAGCTGGCTGCTACACTCCACGAAGCAACAACTTATTTTAGTTGCTAGACAACGACATGGCAACATAAACTACAAATGCAACAGATAATGCCCAGATAATGAGGAAATTGTTTCCACTATCTGGCCTAATCTTGAGCCCGTCTGTCTCACCACCTCCCCGCCTCGCCTCCCTGCAAGCTCCCCGGATCTCTCGCTCCATCACACAAATCTCCTCTTTCTTGTCCCACACAACATCACGCAGATCCTGAACAAGCTCTTTGTGAAAACCTGTCAGTGGCTTTTAGATCCACACAAACTTGTCACATCCAGTCCCCCTCCCTTCCTGCGAAGTAGATCGAAGGAAACAAAAGAATAATTACATTACGCTTTCGGGTTACCATTATACCTACAGTAGGAACTTACCGCTCTGATGCTGCAGTTGCTGAATTTTCCTGCAGTATTTTCGTCGTTCCATGAAATCCATCTCGGCATCTTCTTACCGCACAAACACAACATATCGGGGTAGTAATCGTAGGGTGCCCTCCGGTACCTAATGGGGGCACCCGCCTGACGGCGTTAAGCCGACCCTGATTCCGCCCGAGACGAACTTTATGAGCTGCAAGCCATGAGTGAGGGGAGCGAGGGAAGAGGAAAGAGGAGCCTTTGGATGTCAGGGTAGTGGTGAAGCGTGATTTATCCCCACTTAATAACTCGGGCATAATCCTACCGTCCACATTCGGCTGACAGGTGGGGGACCTAGCGTGCGGACTTGTCAACCAAACCTCGCACCTTCGTGGTTCAAAGGCCCTCTCGCGCGCATTGGACGGAATTTTTTGGCACCTTGCCCGCATACATATCACTGGGAGGCCTTGCTCAGGAACCAGACATGCCTGACCCACAATCTTACTCCCTCCTAGGAACTTGTCATGGCTCGCGCCGGCAGATCCATCCGCTCCATTGCTTTCGGTAGGGCTCACCGCGGCGGATCCACCCCAAGATCCTACCGTTGCAGTATCAAATGGCCATGGTTTCTTGAGAGGAGCGACAACGCTACGTCTCCGATCTTGGCCCCTCCGACCTGTAGAAGGAATGATGCGGCATCGAGCTCGAGCAGGAGCCACTAGGCGCGATGGCGCTCGGTCCAAGCCAACCCTGTCACCTTCGTCATTGTCGATTCCGATATGGAGGACGACGGGGACGAAGCTGTGCAGAACGCCATTGTTGCCTCCTTGGCGAAGGGCAAGCCACAGGCGGGAGTGGATGTCACTGGGAAGGGCTTGGTGGTGTCACCAATCGAGGTGGACTCCGACGACAGCGCTTTGATATGGGTTTAGATGTTGTTTAGGATGGTTGCAATTTTGGTTGTGTTTAGTGCGAGTACAATTATTGTAATGGGTTTGTCGAGCTATATTGAGAAATATGTGCAATAGAAGCATGTGAGTGCTTCCACTTTAGAAATTGTGTCTGTGCCATTTGTATGTTGCATTATCAACGTAGATTACATGTAAACAATCCAACAAAAATCAGATTACAACCATCAGACGAGAGTGGCAGGATGGAAGAGAAGTTGGGACAGTGGCTTCGAGGGGAAGGAAGAGAAGTAAGAGGGGGCGTGACACTGGCAGGTGGGCCCACGGAACACGTGACACTGACATGCGGGAGCGGGAGCACGCGGTATTGCCAGTCTGTCCAGAGCAAGCGGACTTTGCAACATGACAACAGCAAGCCGATTGGACCAATAACTCGTCGAATTATTAAGGAGTACTAAAAAAACTACAACCGGGGTACATTTGCACAACACGTATGCTCTACGCACCTAAGAAGCATCGCTTAAGTCTAACAGTAGCGACAACATAAGTACTACATTTCCCTGTCGGTCTTCTTGATACAAATGTAGAAATGCATCTGCCTATTCAGTCCAGCACCGATAAGGTACTGAGATGGCACACATAGGATCGACCTTAGGTCCGCATACTCCACCTCCCACAGCGTTGGGCAGCTCGGCGCCTCGGCTAGCACAAGAATGCTATCGGACGACGGCGGTTGGGCGTTCGCCCACATGCGCACCGTGTATAGGGGCCAGGCACACGAGACCGACCTAACGCATACCACACACACGAAGGTGGGCCCAACTATGGTTCCCGGAACACCGGCGGTGATGGTCAGGACGAAAACAGAGCTGTCCGCCCCCTTGGAAAATTAGCCGGCGGCGTGCCGAGTTAGTGAACGACACCTACTCTTGGAGAAGTTGGGCTTTCCCGAACAAGATCCTAATCACTTCGATCAAGTGCTCCTCTGCAAGGTGGACGATAAGCTCTGCTGGCGGTCCGGTGTAGTTGTAGCCTAGCTCCGTGCAGGAGCACGGGCCATGTGGGCACGCGAGCTCGTGGAGCGGGAGCTCGTGGTAGGAGTAACGACTAAAGCATCCTGGGTGGGAGCACACAAGCGGGAACGTCGCTACGAAGTTGCGCGCGAGGATCTCCAGATTCTTGGGTTGCAGCATCTGCCACATCTGAAGTTCATCAAGAAATCGGAAAAAAGATCAGTAGTTAGATCGGCGAGTAGCAGGAATATGTAGGATAAATTCAAAATCTTGTAAAATGATTTCTTAGCATGAAGGTAGCAACCCGAAAATTAGCGGATGTCGTCCGGGCATGGCGCACAAAAGCTGGTGGTGTCGTCCGGGCATAGTGACGTGTGGTGGATGAGGGGAGAGGGGGATGCGGAATAGACATGCTCACTCACAAGCTTTATGATATTACTAGTAGGCTATAGGGGAGTGGAAATAATAGTAATATAAGTGACAATGTAAGCGCGACCAATCATGTCGTGGAACAGCCTACTCACGGATCGCTCTTACGAAGAACCATCTTATTCGTCCACGCGCCCCAATCGAACGGTCTGCAACAATCGGTTGATCCATATGTGGTTCATGCCAATAACACACATGCAATGCCATTGCTTGATCCATATGTGGTTTGTGACAATAACACACATGCAATGCCATTGGTTGATCCATGTTGTTTGTGGAAAAGAACACACATGCAATGACTCTGGTGCATCCATGTGTGGTTTGTGGAAAGAACACACATGCAATGACTCCGGTGGATCCATGTGTGGTTAGTGGAAAGAACACACATGCAATGACTCTAGTGGATCCATATGTGGTTACTGAGAAGAACACACATGCAATGACTCTGGTGGATACATATGTGGTTCATGGAAAGAACACACATGCAATGACATTGGTGGATCCATGTGTGGTTCATGACAAGAACATACATGCAATGACATTGGTTGATTCATATGTGGTTTGTGAAAATAACACACATGCAATGCCATTGGTGGGTCCATATGTGGTTTGTGGAAAGAACACACATGCAATGACATTGGTGGATCCATATGTGGTTTGTGGAAAAGAACACACATGCAATTACTCTAGTGGGTACATATGTGGTTTGTGGAAAGAACACACATGCAATGGCATTGGTTGATCCATATGTGGTTTGTGGAAAGAACACACATGCAATTACTCTAGTGGGTACATATGTGGTTTGTGGAAATAACACACATGCAATGACATTGGTGGATCCATGTGTGGTTCATGACAAGAACATACATGCAATGACATTGGTTGATCCATATGTGGTTTGTTAAAATAACACACATGCAATGCCATTGGTGGGTCCATATGTGGTTTGTGGAAAGAACACACATGCAATGACTCTAGTGGATCCATATGTGGTTAGTGAGAAGAACACACATGCAATGAATCTGGTGGATACATATGTGGTTTGTGGAAAGAACACACATGCAATGGCATTGGTGGATCCATGTGTGGTTCATGACAAGAACATACATGCAATGACATTGGTTGATCCATATGTGGTTTGTGACAATAACACACATGCAATGCCATTGGTGTGTCCATATGTGGTTTGTGGAAAGAACACACATGCAATGACTCTGGTTGGTCCATACGTGGTTTGTGAAAAGAAGACACATGCAATGACTCTAGTGGATCCATATTTGGTTTGTAGAAAAGAACACACATGCAATGACTCTAGTGGATCCATATGTGGTTTGTGGATAGAACACACATGCAATGACATTGGTGGATCCATGTGTGGTTCATCATAGGAACACACATGCAATGGCATTGGTGGATCCATATTTGGTTTCTGGAAAGAACACACATGCAATGACTCTAGTGGATCTATATGTGGTTTGTGGAAAGAGCACACCTGCAATGGCATTGGTTGATCCATATGTGGTTTGTGAAAAGAACACACATGCAATGACATTGGTTGATCCATATGTGGTTTGTGGAAAGAACACACATGTAATTACTCTAGTGGGTACATATGTGGTTTGTGGAAAGAACACACATGAAGTGACATTGGTCGATCCATGTGTGGTTCACGACAAGAACATACATGCAATGACATTGGTTGATCCATATGTGGTTTGTGATAATAACACACATGCAATGCCATTGGTGGGTCCATATGTGGTTTGTGGAAAGAACACACATGCGATGACTCTAGTGGATCCATATGTGGTTAGTGAGAAGAACACACATGCAATGACTCTGGTGGATACATATGTGGTTTGTGAAAAGAACACACATGCAATGGCATTGGTGGATCCATGTGTTGTTAATGACAAGAACATACATGCAATGACATTGATTGATCCATATGTGGTTTGTGACAATAACACACATGCAATGCCATTGGTTGATCCATGTTGTTTGTCAAAAAGAACACACATGCAATGACTGTGGTGGATCCATGTGTGGTTTGTGGAAAGAACACACATGCAATGACTCTGGTGGATCCATATGTGGTTACTGGAAAGAACACACATGCAGTGACTCTAGTGGATCCATATGTGGTTAGTGAGAAGAACACACATGCAATGACTCTGGTGGATACATATGTGGTTTATGGAAAGAACACACATGCAATGGCATTGGTGGATCCATGTGTGGTTCATGACAAGAACATACATGCAATGACATTGGTTGATCAATATGTGGTTTGTGACAATAACACACATGCAATGCCATTGGTGGGTCCATATGTTGTTTGTGGAAAGAACACACATGCAATGACATTGGTGGATCCATATGTGGTTTGTGGAAAAGAACACACATGCAATTACTCTAGTGGGTACATATGTGGTTTGTGGAAAGAACACACATGCAATGACATTGGTGGATCCATACGTGGGTTGTGAAAAGAACACACATGCAATGACATTGGTTGATCCATGTGTGGTTTGTCAAAATAACACACATGCAATTCCATTAGTTGATCCATGTGGTTTGTGGAAAAGAACACACATGCAATGACTCTAGTGGACCCATATGTGGTTTGTGGAAAGACCACACATGCAATGACTCTAGTGGATCCATATGTGGTTTGTGGAAAATAACACACATGGAATTACTATAGTGGGTACATATGTGGTTTGTGGAAAGAACACACATGCAATGGCATTGGTTGATCCGTATGTCTTTTGTGAAAAGAACACACATGCAATGACACTGGTTGATCCATATGTGGTTTGTGGAAATAACACACATGCAATGCCATTGGTTGATCTATGTGGTTTGTGGAAAAGAACACACATGCAATAACTCTAGTGGATCCATATGTGGTTTGTGGAAAGAACACACATGCAATGACATTGGTGGATCCATGTGTGGTTCATGAGAGGAAACACATGCAATGGCATTGGTGGATCCATATTTGGTTTGTGGAAAGAACACACATGCAATGACATTTGTTGATCCATATGTGGTTTGTGAAAAGAACACACATGCAATGACATTGGTTGATCCATATGTGGTTTGTGACAATAACACACATGCAATGCATTAGTTGATCCATATGTGGTTTGTCAAAAGAACACACATGCAATTACTCTAGTGGGTTCATATGTGGTTTGTGGAAAGAACACACATGCAATGGAATTGGTTGATCCATATGTGGTTTGTGAAAAGAACACACATGCAATGACATTGGTTGATCCATATGTGGTTGGTGGAAAGAACACACATGCAATTAATCTAGTGGGTATATATGTGGTTTGTGGAAATAACACACATGCACTGACATTGGTGGATCCGTGTTTGGTTCACAAAAATAACATACATGCAATGACATTGGTTGATCCATATGTGGTTTGTGAGAATAACACACATGCAATGCCATTGGTGGGTCCATATGTGGTTTGTGTAAAGACCACACATGCAATGACTCTAGTGGATCCATATGTGGTTAGTGAGATGAACACACATGCAATGACTTTGGTGGATACATATGTGGTTTGTGGAAAGAATACACATGCAATGGCATTGGTGGATCCATGTGTGGTTCATGACAAGAACATACATGCAATGACATTGGTTGATCCATATGAGGTTTGTGACAATAAAACACATGCAATGCCATTGGTGGGTCCGTATGTGGTTTGTGGAAAGAACACACATGCAATGACTCTGGTGGGTCCATACGTGGTTTGTGAAAAGAACACACATGCAATGACTCTAGTGGATCCATATTTAGTTTGTGGAAAGAACACAAATACAATGACATTGGTGGATCCATATGTGGTTTGTGGAAAAAGAACACACATGCAATCACTCTAGTGGGTACATATGTGGTTTGTGGAAAGAACACACATGCAATGGCATTGGTGGAACCATGTGTGGTTCATGACAAGAACATACATGCAATGACATTGGTTGATCCATATGTGGTTTGCGACAATAACACACATGCAATGCCATTGGTGGGTCCATATGTGGTTTGTGGAAAGAACACAGATGCAATGAATCTGTTGGGTCCATACATGTTTTGTGAAAAGAACACACATGCAATGACTCTAGTGGATCCATATTTGGTTTGTGGAAAAGAACACACATGCAATGACTCTAGTGGATCCATATGTGGGTTGTGGAAAGAACACACATGTAATGACATTGGCGGATCCATGTGTGGTTCATGACAGGAACACACATGCAATGACTCTAGTGGATCCATATTTGGTTTGTGGAAAAGGGCACACATGCAATGACTCTAGTGGATTTATATGTGGTTTGTGGAAAGAACACACATGCAATGCCATTGGTGGATCTATGTGTGGTTCATGACAGGAACACACATGCAATGACATTGGTGGATCCATATTTGGTTTGTGGAAAGAACACACATGTAATGACTCTAGTGGATCCATATGTGGTTTGTGGAAAGAACACACATGCAATGGCATTGGTTGATCCATATGTGGTTTGTGAAAAGAACACACATGCAATGACATTGGTTGATCCATATGTGGTTTGTGGAAAGAACACACATGCAATGACTCTAGTGGGTACATATGTGGTTTGTGGAAAGAACACACATGCAATGGCATTGGTTGATCCATATGTGGTTTGTGAAAAGAACACATGTGCAATGACATTGGCTGGTCCATATGTGGTTTGTGGAAAGAACACACATGTAATTACTCTAGTGGGTACATATATGGTTTGTGGAAAGAACACACATGCAATGACATTGGTCGATCCATGTGTTGTTCATGACAAGAACATACATGCAATGACATTGGTTAATCCATATGTGGTTTGCGACAATAACACACATGCAATGCCATTGGTGGGTCCATATGTGGTTTGTGGAAAGAACACACATGCAATGACTCTAGTGGATCCATATGTGGTTAGTGAGAAGAACACTGATACATTGCAAATGTATCTATAATTTTTGATGTTCCATGCTTAGTTTTATCCACTTTCTTGTGTTTTGTTCCAGGCCTGGCCCGCGCCAGGGGGTGGTGTGGTGGCTCCCGGCACCCCCTTGGCCTCTCCTTCCGCCTGTAAGTTGCCCTCGGGACGAAAACCCTAAGTACCCGATCAAAAATCCACGAAAGAGTCTGTAGCCGCCGTCATCTCCATCCCTAGATCGGGAGGGATCTAAAGCTCTTCTCGGCACCCTGTCGGAGAGGGGAATTCACCCTGGAGGCCTTCTTCATCACCATGCAAGCCTCCGGTGTGATGCGTGAGTAGTTCATCCTTGGACTACGGATCCATGTAGTAGCTAGATGGCTGGTTTCTCCTCCTTTGTGCTTTCATGTTTAGATCTTGTGAGCTCCGTTCATGATCAAGATCATCTATTTGTAATCCATACATGTTGTGTTTGCGGGGATCCGATGGATATTGAGATGCTATTTCAGATTGATTATTGATTCTATCATGTCTTTGTTATTTGAGATCTTGCATGCTTTCCGTTGTTAGTAGCTATCTTGGCCAAGTAGATGCTAGCAACTCCAAGAGTTAGTATTTATGCTCGATAGTGGGTTCATGCCTCTGGTAATCTGGGGAAGTGACAGAAATCTCTAAGGTACTAGATGTGCTGTTGCTACTAGGGAGAAAAAAACGATCCTTTGTTCATAGAACAATTGTATTGTTTACTTTACACGCAGTTCATAAAGCAATAATCTGTTGCTTGCAACTTAATACTGGAGGGGGTTCGGATGATAACCTGAAGGTGGATTATTAGTCATAGATGCAGTTGGATGGCGGTCTATGTATTATGTTGTAATGCCCAATCAAGTCTCAGAGGAGTCAAGATGATTAGTATATGCATGTATTGCTTTCTCGGTGTTTGTCAATTGCCCCGCTGTAATTTGTTCACCCAGCATGTTATCTATCTAAGGAGAGCCACCTCTAGTGAACTATGGATCCCGGTCCTTGTATTTTACATACAATCTACAATCTTTTTTTGCTTTGTGTTTACTTTTTGCAAACTTTTACTTATTTCCATTCGATACGTTTAATCCTTTGTTTTCTGCAAAACACGGTGAGATTGACAACCTCATCGCAAGTTGGGGACAAAGTTCTGTTGTTGTGTTGTGCAGGTCTCCACGTTGCTACTAGCACCGATAGTGCGCCCTGCCAAAGCTCAACTAGTAACACCTTTGGGGTGTTTCCTTGCTCCTACTAGTTCGATTAAACCTTGGTCTCATAACTGAGGGAAAACTTGCTGCTGTGCTCATCATACCTTCCTCTTGGGGTTCCCAACGAGCTCTACATCAACCACAAGCCAGCAAAGATTTTTCTGGCACCGTTGCCGGGGAGTCAAGGACATCTTCACAAGGGGAGTCCCTCATAACCAATCTCTTTACTTTGTTGTTTTTGTTTTGCTTAGTTTCTTTTTGCTTTGTTTGCTTGTTTTGTTCTTCAAAAAACACAAAAAAAATAGTTTTACTAGTTTGCTTTCTTATTTGAAAACCCAAAAAAATGACTACTCTTGAGAACACTAAGTTGTGTGACTTCACTAGCACCAACAACAATGATTTTATGAGAACACCTATTGCTCCACCTGTGGCTGGAAATACTTTCTTTGAGATAAAACCTGCTTTGCTCAATCTTGTTATGAGAGAATAATTTTCTGGTATTGGTAATGAAGATACTGCTTCCCATCTAAATAACTTTGTTGAACTTTGTGAGATGCAAAAGCATAGGGATATAGATGGTGATATTATTAAACTGAAATTGTTTCCTTTCTCTTTGAGAGGAAAAGCTAGAGAATCGTTGAATTCCTTAACTAGGAATAGTATTGATTCTTGGACTAAGTGTAAAGATGCTTTTATTGGAAAATACTATCCTCCTGCTAAGATTATATCCATGAGAAGTGAAATAATGAAGTTTAAACAACTTGATAATGAGCATGTTGCTCAAGCTTGGGAAAGAATCAAATCTTTGGTAAAGAATTGCCCCACTCATGGACTGACTGCTTGGATGATCATCCAAACTTTTTATGCAGGATTGAACTATTCTTCAAGGAACCTATTGGATTTAGCTGCTGGAGGTACCTTTATGACCATCACTTTGGGTGCTGCAACAAAATTTCTGGACAATATGATGGTTAATTATTCTGAATGGCATACTGAAAGAGCTCCACAAGGTAAGATGGTAAATTCTGTTGAGGAAACCTCCTCCTTGAGTGATAAGATTGATATGATTATGTCTATGCTTGTTAATGGGAAAGCCCATATTGATCCAAATAATGTTCCTTTAGCCTCTTTGGTTGCTCAAGAAGAGCAAGTTGATGTGAACTTCATAAGAAATAATAATTTTGGCAACAATGCTTATGGTAATAATGCTTATAGGAACAATTTTGGTAACAACAATTATAAGCCATATCCTCCCAACAATGGTAATGCTTATGGAAATTCTTACAACAATAATAAGAGTGCTCCCTCTGAACTTGAAGTTATGCTTAAAGAGTTTATTAGTAAACAAACTGCTTTCAATAAAACTATTGAGGAAAAACTCTCTAATGCTGAAAGAAATATAGCATCTTTGGCTGAAGCTCAATCTACTTTGAATAAAATGGCTTCTAAACCTGAAACTAATGAGAATCCCTTTGCAGATACTAATGCCATACAAGTAAGAATTGATGAAAATGTTAGACTATTAGCTGAATTACATGCTAAGTGGGAAAGAGAAGATGAAATTGCTAGAAACATTAGTGTTTCTACTATTACCACCACTAGTGTTGAGGCTAGTAATAGTGCTACTACTTTAGATGATAAAGTTGATTTTGATCTTGATGGTTGCAACGTCTCTGAAGTTATTAAGTTCCTACAAAAGCTTGCTAAAGTCCTAATGCTAGTGCTATGAACATGGCTTTTACAAAACACATTACTGATGCTCTCATAAAGATTAAAGAAGAAAAGATGAAACATAAAGCTTCTATTCCTATAAAGGAAGATGGTTGGGAACCCATCATTAATATGAAAGTGAATGACTTTGATTTCAAAGCTTTGTGTGATCTTGATAGTAGTGTTTCTATTATGCCTAGAAGGATTTATGATATGCTTGATTTGCCTCCTCTTGAAGATTGCTATTTGAATGTCCCACTTGATGCTAATGCTAAAAAGAAACTCATGGGGAGTCTTAATGATGTTCTTATTATGGTTAATGATTCCTATGTCCCTGTTGATTTCTATGTTTTGGATGTTGAATACAATGCTTCTTGTCCTATTACTTTGGGAAGACCTTTTCTTAGAACTGTTGGTGCCATCATTGATATGAAAGAAGGCACCATTAAACATCAACTCCCACTCAAGAAAGGTATAGAACACTTCCCTAAAAAGAGAGAAAATATTTCTTTTGCTTCTACTATGAAAACAAAATTTGGTCTTAATGCTTCTTCATTTGAGAACACTTGATTTTTTCTTTGCTTCTTATGCCTAACTTAAAGGCGTTAAAGAAAAGTACTTGTTGGGAGATAACCCAAGAGTTTTAGATGAGTCTTGGAAGTTATTACCTCTGTAATGACCTCTCCTTATCCTTTTTATTTGCTTTTTGTGCCAAGAGTAACCTCTAATGAGAGTGAAGTAATGATTGGGAAAGTTGCTGTCCTGAAACAGATTTTTGTGCTTCACCGTAAAAATTCCTGAGAGAGCTATGTACGTCGGATTGAGCTGTAATTGTTTGTGCTTCTGCCCCATATTGTTATATAACTTTCGTTAGTTCAACACTTTTTGATTTGATCAACATAAGATCTTCGAAAAAATTCGTCTTTACCTGCTGGTCTGTTTTGATAGATTTCTGCCATTTTCTGCATTTGCTTCTTGTTGGTTCCTTCTTGAGTTCTTTTGGGGAATTGATCTTTTTGAGGGAAGTGCTACAGTATCTAGTGTTCTAATGGAATTTTATTTGGTGTTAGAACTGAACCTTGAGACTTATTTATCTTAAGTGCACTAATGTTGGTAATGAGATTGTGTGAAGTTTTGTATGAAGGAAAAATTTCAGGTGTATGGAAGGAATGAGTAATGAGATGAAGGATGGACTAAAGCTCAAGCTTGGGGATGCCACGCGTGTCACCCTAAGAAATATCCAAGAAGTACAAGCATCAAAGCTTGGGGATGCCCAAGGCATCCCCTTCTTCATCAATAAAAATTCCAGGTTTCTTCCAAACACTTCATTTTTATTGTTTCATGCACAGTTGTGTTTTCTTGGAGCGTCTTCTTTTTCGTTTTTGTTTTGGTTTTCGTTTGCTTTAGTTTGCTTAGTTTTCTGAATAAATTGGTTGGACCCCCTCTTTCACACTTTGGTTTGCATTTAGTTTGGTTTGGTTTGGTTTGGAAAAGAGTAGGAAAGTTCATGCTTATGTGGTAAAAAGAGCTCGTTTTTGACCGTGGCTTATGCTTAGTCATGCCATGCTTGATATTGTTCTGGCTTTATGCTTAGTATTATTTGCTATATCATGACTTGTTATAAACAATTGAGATTGCTTAATGTGCCTTGGATGAATCATGCGTTGTTTTAGCATATTAAAGCCTAGTATAGTGGTATTCTCCTTTGATGCTTTATTTGGGTTGACTTGGCACATGCTCACACCATGTTATGACTATCTCAAGTCACCATAGCCTTTATGATCCTTTAGTTTTCAACTTGTAGTATCACTTTATGCTTTGATCAATGATGTTTTTTCGCTCTGCATGATTATGGCCATTATTGCTCTCTTAGTTTGTCGCTCCCAGTCTTTTGCTAGCCTCCACAACCAAGTATGAGTTCCACTCATGCATCCAACTCCCTAAACCAAGTTATTCCAAAGAGTCCACCATACCTACCTACTAGCTTATGCTATTCGAAGTATATTCATGCTTTTGTTTACCTTCTACTTGTTATGAGAAAACTAGTGATTAAAGCTCTCACGAACTTGATGGCACACTTTACTTTACTTGCCCTTAATAAACTTGAACCATTGTGTCTTCTATGTTGTATATGCTTGCACTTATTTGTTGGGAATTAGCAGAACCATGCTTTCATGGGGAACGCTTTCAACATTGCACTTGGTACTTGTACCTAGTTGATATCATGCTCTTTTGTATATGGATGTCGCTTTGTGAAATGAAAGGAGCTTGTAAGTCCATGTAGTTATGTATATGTGTTAGAAACGCTGGGCATTGGTCTAATCCATGCTGACATGGTGGAAACCTGCAGCGTAACCATAATGAGCTGTCTATGAAGCATTCTTCTTTAAAAAAGAGTCCTATATTGAGAAAAAAAGAGATACTATGAAAAGAGGAAAGAGAGAAAAAAAGCACCATATTCCCATGGTAAATAAGAAGAATGCTGAGATGCTCGTTGTCTGCTTGCCTTGTCATTTTGATATGGGGATTCTTCCGTATCATCGGGCAAGGGGTACCCCGTTGGCGGTTCTCAATGATACACATGTACTTACAATGACAAGAACTTACCGGTGACTAAACTTGAGTAGCATGAGGAGTGGCCCTCGTATACAAGGGACATGAGATTTCTGACTTATACTTCGTCAAGCATGTACACCATAGTTTGTTCACTTTAACCTTAATCACTTCAAGATGCTTATGATAGGGGCAATGAGAGCTGAAAGCTTTAAGTATCATAATTTTTGGAAGCTCTTTATGAGACTTGAATCCCTACTTCCTTTTTACAAAAGGCCTTTCTTCCACCATTATATTGAGTCTCCACCTTCTATCTTTATGCACCTACTTTGAGAGCATAGTGGCCATTCTTAGTTCTATATGCATTGTCCCAAGACTAGTTGATTGATGCATAACTTGTTATTGCTTGTTTGAAACTATTGTATCTAGTCACTCTTATGAACTTTGAAGGTGTCCTATGCATTTATATTTGCTACTCTATTGAGGGACAAGCTGAATACTTTTATGCTATGTTTTCTTTATGTGAAACAAACAAACGTCTTGCAAAGCATTGTTATTCATGAATCTTTTGTTTATGCCTTTTCATGTTGCATCATAGTTTCTTTGCTTATTGCTAGAACTTTGTCTTTCATGTTATGATTGAAGTACTATGATCCCATCTTTGAATGTTTTGCAAATACTTTGATCAAGTCTTTGATGGTGCATGTCACCTCAAAAATTATTTCTTTTTATCAGTTACCTACTCGAGGACGAGCAGGAGTTAAGCTTGGGGATGTTGATACATTGCAAATGTATCTATAATTTTTGATGTTCCATGCTTAGTTTTATCCACTTTCTTGTGTTTTGTTCCAACTTTGGAGTACTTTTCATATGATTTCTTGGAGTAACCTATTAACAAGAGCCACAAGGTTACCGCCTGCTTTTCTGCTGTTTTTGGTTCCAAGAAAGTCAGAAAATGAATATTCTCGGAATTAGACGGGACAAAAGCCAAAGTGCCTATTTTTCTGGAAGGTATCAAGTGCCAGAATACGAGACGGAGAGGGGCCAGGGGCCGGACACACCACCTGGCCGCGCGGCCAGCCCGCACTGGCACTGGGTGTGGTGGCTCCAGCACCCCTCAGCCTCTCCTTCCGCCTATAAGTTGCCCTCAGGACGAAAACCCTAAGTACCCAATCAAAAATCCACGAAAGAGACTGTAGCCGCCGTCATCTCCATCCCTAAATCGGGAGGGATCTGACGCTCTTCCCGGCACCCTGCCGGAGAGGGGAATTCACCCTGCAGGCCTTCTTCATCACCATGCAAGCCTCCGGTGTGATGCGTGAGTAGTTCATCCTTGGACTACGGATCCATGTAGTAGCTAGATGGCTGTGTGCTTTCATGTTTAGATCTTGTGAGCTCCGTTCATGATCAAGATCATCTATTTGTAATCCATACATGTTGTATTTGCGGGGATCCGATGGATATTGAGATGCTATTTCAGATTGATATTGATTCTATCATGTCTTTGTTATTTGAGATCTTGCATGCTTTCCGTTGTTAGTAGCTATCTAGGCCAAGTAGATTCTAGAAACTCCAAGAGTTAGTATTTATGCTCGATAGTGGGTTCATGCCTCTGGTAATCTGGGGAAGTGACAGAAATCTCTAAGGTACTAGATGTGTTGTTGCTACTAGGGAGAAAACAACGATCCTTTGTTCATAGAACAATTGTATTGTTTACTTTACACGCAGTTCGTAAAGCAATCATCTGTTGCTTGCAACTTAATACTGGAGGGGGTTCGGATGATAACCTAAAGGTGGATTATTAGTCATAGATGCAGTTGGATGGCGATCTATGTATTATGTTGTAATGCCCAGTCAAGTTTCAGAGGAGTCAAGATGATTAGTATATGCATGTATTGCTTTCTCGGTGTTTGTCAATTGCCCCGCTGTAATTTGTTCACTCAGCATGTTATCTGTCTAAGGAGATCCACCTCTAGTGAACTATGGATCCCGGTCCTTGTCTTTTACATACAATCTACAATCTTTTTCTACTTTGTGTTTACTTTCTGCAAACTTTTACTTCTTTCCATTCGATACGTTTAATCCTTTGTTTTCCGCAAAACACGGTGAGATTGACAACCTCATCGCAAGTTGGGGACAAAGTTCTATGGTTGTGTTGTGCAGGTCTCCACGTTGCTACTAGCACCGGTAGTGCGCCCTGCCAAAGCTCAGCTAGTAACACCTTTGGGGTGTTTCCTTGCTCCTACTGGTTCGATTAAACCTTGATCTCATAACTGAGGGAAAACTTGCTGTTGTGCTCATCATACCTTACTCTTGGGGTTCCCAACGAGCTCTACATCAACCACGAGCCAGCAAACTCACATGTAATGACTCTGGTGGATACATATGTGGTTTGTGAAAAGAACACACATGCAATGGCATTGGTGGATCCATGTGTGGTTCATGACAAGAACATACATGCAATGACATTGGTTGATCCATATGTGGTTTGTGACAATAACACACATGCAATGCCATTGGTTGATCCATGTTGTTTGTGGAAAAGAACACACATGCAATGACTCTGGTGGATCCATGTGTGGTTAGTGGAAAGAACACACATGCAATGACTCTAGTGTATCCATATGTGGTTAGTGAGAAGAACACACATGTAATGACTCTGGTGGATACATATGTGGTTCATGGAAAGAACACACATGCAATGGCATTGGTGGATCCATGTGTGGTTCATGACAAGAACATACATGCAATGACATTGGTTGATCCATATGTGGTTTGTGACAATAACACACATGCAATGCCATTGGTGGGTCCATATGTGGTTTGTGGAAAGAACACACATGCAATGACATAGGTGGATCCATATGTGGTTTGTGGAAAAGAACACACATGCAATTCTCTAGTGGGTACATATGTGGTTTGTGGAAAGAACACACATGCAATGACATTGGTGGATCCATATGTGGGTTGTGAAAAGAACACACATGCAATGCCATTGGTTGATCCATGTGTGGTTTGTGAAAAGAACATACATACAATTCCATTGGTTGATCCATGTGGTTTGTGGAAAAGAACACACATGCAATGACTCTAGTGGATCCATATGTGGTTTATGGAAAGAACACACATGCAATGACTCTAGTGGATTCATACATTGCAAATGTATCTATAATTTTTTATGTTCCATGCTTGGTTTTATCCACTTTCTTGTGTTTTGTTCCAACTTTGGAGTACTTTTCATATGATTTTTTAGACTAACCTATTAACAAGATGCCACAGTGCCAGTTGCCTATTTTCTGTTGTTTTTCATTCGAAGAAGTGAGCAAATGAATATTCTCGGAATTGGACGGGACAAAAGCCAAAGTTACTATTTTCCCGGAAGACTCACGGAGCCAGAAGGAGAGTCGAAGAGGGGCCATAGGGTGGCCACTCCCCTTGGCGCGAGCCAGCCCAGGCCGCGCCAGGGCATGGTGTGGCCCCCCTGGCCGGCCACCGACCTTGCCTCCTTCGCCTATAAGAGCCTCCCGATACCAAAACCCTAGATAGTCAATCCGAAATCCACGAAAAGTTCCGCAGCGCCACCGCCACCGAAGGGGAGATTCGGGGGACAGAAAGTCTCTGTTCCGGCACCATGCCGGGACGGGGAAGTGCCCCCAGAGCCATCTCTATCGATCTCCACCACCATCTCCATCGCCATTACTGATTCCCATGATGAGGAGGGAGTAGTTCTCTCTCGAGGCTAAGGGTTCTACCGGTAGCTATGTGTTCATCTCTCTCTCTATGCATGATCTTATTGAGATCATGAGCTTGTAATCTATAGATCTACCTTGCTACTCAAGTGCTTTATTAGATCTCTGCTCTCCCCATGTGTGTGAAAGTGACAGCATGCACACCATGGTGGCCCTTAGGCTAGAGATTACAAATACTTGTTATGAGTTATATTTGGAGTTGGATGTTTTTATGAAATTGTGGTGTTTGTTGGACTCATCTAGTACTCAAGGTGACAGTGTGGGGTTTTTTAGATGGGAAAGATGAACTTTGAGGTGTGTTGTTATAGCCCTACCATCGATTAGAGTGTCCAACCAGAGAGTAGTTAAGAGTAGTATCGTAAAGAGAAGATATTTATATGAGAGTGTTCACTAGTGAAAGTATGATCCCTAGGCCTTGTTTCTAAGCATTGAAACTTCGTTTGCAACTAGATCTGTTACATGTTTGCTTGCTTCCATCTTTATTTCTGTTTTACTTTAGTGTCTTTCACGCCTTCAAGCTATTTTATATCACTATTACTACTTATAATTATCTATACCACTTGTTTTCACTATCTCTTCGCCGAACTAGTGCACCTATACACCAGACAAGTGTATTGGGTGTGTTGGGGACACAAGAGACTTCTTGTATCTTGATTGCAGGGTTGCTTGAGAGGGGATACCTTTGACCACTTCCTCCCTGAGTTCAATAAACCTTGGGTGATCCACTTAAGGGAAAACTTGCTGCTATTCTACAAACCTCTGCACTTGGAGGCCAAACAACTGTCTACAAGAATAGAAGTGCGTAAACATCAAGCTATTTTCTGGCGCCGTTGCTAGGGACTAAAAGAAGAAGAAGCTCCCACGTCAACCATGCGCCAACAACTATTTTCTGGCGCCGTTGCCGGGGAGGTAAGGTAAAAGAGTATTCACACCGGAGGATTAAAGAAGAAGAACCTCCCACGACATACGCCTATTTTCTGGCACCGTTGCCGGGGAGGTAAGGTAAAAGGTACTCACATCCTCCGGTGTGAGTGCTCGAAGTTATTTCCTTTAGATTCTGCAATTTTGTCATTTTGTTTCTTGTTTTCACTAGTTAGGCTTAATGGAAAACAACAACAAAATTAGAGAGCTTTATATTATTTATCTTGAGTTAGGACATGAAGTGTTTGAAGAGAAAATTAAAAAACCTATAGAACTTTATTTGCATGTTAATAGCAATGTTGTTATTATGAATTCTTTGGACACCATTATTGATAATGCTATGGAAAAGTCTAAGCTTGGGGAAGCTAGTTTTTATGAAAATGATCTTTTTAGTTCCCCAGCTTTGGAAGATAGCTATTCTATTGCTTATGATGATACCAAACCTCCAATATATGATGATTACAATGATGAATTTGATATTTTCAGTCCACCTACTATTGAGGAGAAAATTAATGATTACAATATGCCTCCTATATTTGATGATTATGGTGATGAGAATAATAATGATAGCTATTTTGTTTAATTTGCTCCAACTACAATTAATAAGAATGACTATGTTTATGTGGAGAGTAATAATTATTATATGCATGTGGCTCATGATAAGAATGTTTTATGTGATAGTTATATTGTTAATTTTATTCATGATGCTACTGAAAGTTATTATGGGAGAGGGAAACATGGTTTTATGCATCTCAATAATATTAAGTTTCCCCTCTTTATGTTGAAAGTCTGGAAGTTGCACTTGTTTTGCTTTCCTATGCTTGTTGCTTTGTGCTTTCATGACTTGTTTCTTTACAAGATTCCTATGCATAGGAAGTGGGTTAGACTTAAATGTGCTTTGAATTTGCTTCTTGATGCTCTCTTTTACTTCAATTCATATGTCTCATGTGAGCATCTTCTCAAACTATCATGCCTAACTTAAAGGCATTAAAGAAAAGTACTTATTGGGAGATAACCCAAAAGTTTTAGATGAGTCTTGGAAGTTATTACTTGAGTATTAGACTAATCCACTTTCTTGTGTTTTGTTCCAACTTTGGAGTACTTTTCATATGATTTTTTAGACTAACCTATTAACAAGATGCCACAGTGCCAGTTGCCTGTTTTCTGTTGTTTTTCATTCGAAGAAGTGAGAAAATGAATATTCTCGGAATTGGACGGGACAAAAGCCAAAGTTACTATTTTCCCGGAAGACTCACGGAGCCAGAAGGAGAGTCGGAGAGGGGCCATAGGGTGGCCACACCCCCCTTGGCGCGGGCCAGCCCAGGCCGCGCCAGGGCATGGTGTGGGCCCCCTGGCTGGCCACCGACCTTGCCTCCTTCGCCTATAAGAGCCTCCCGATACCAAAACCCTAGATAGTCAATCCGAAATCCACAAAAAGTTACACAACGCCGCCGCCACCGAAGGGGAGATTCGGGGGACAGAAAGTCTCTGTTCCAAGAATCGCCGACGGGAGTCTCCAGAGCCATCTCCATCGATCTCCACCACCATCTCCATCGCCATTGCTGATTCCCTTGATGAGGAGGGAGTAGTTCTCTCTCGAGGCTAAGGGTTCTACCGGTAGCTATGTGTTCATCTCTCTTTCTATGCATCTTATTAAGATCATGAGCTTGTAATCTATAGATCTACCTTGCTACTCAAGTGCTTTATTAGATCTCTGCTCTCCCCATGTGTGTGAAAGTGACAGCGTGCACACCATGGTGGCACTTAGGCTAGAGATTACAAATACTTGTTATGAGTTATATTTGGAGTTGGATGTTTCTATGAAATTGTGGTGTTTGTTGGACTCATCTAGTACTCAAGGGGACAGTGTGGGGTTTTCTAGATGGGAAAGATGAACTTTGAGGTGTGCTGTTATAGCCCTACCATCGATTAGAGTGTCCAACCGGAGAGTAGTTAAGAGTAGTATCATAAAGAGAAGATATTTATATGAGAGTGTTCACTAGTGAAAGTATGATCCCTAGGCCTTGTTTCTAAGCATTGAAACTTCGTTTGCAACTAGATCTGTTACATGTTTGCTTGCTTCCATCTTTATTTCCGTTTTACTTTAGTTTCTTTCACGCCTTCAAGCTATTTTCTATCACTGTTACCACTTATAATTATCTATACCACTTGTTTTCACTATCTCTTCGCCGAACTAGTGCACCTATACACCAGACAAGTGTATTGGGTGTGTTGGGGACACAAGAGACTTCTTGTATCTTGATTACAGGGTTGCTTGAGAGGGGATACCTTTGACCACTTCCTCCCTGAGTTCGATAAACCTTGGGTGATCCACTTAAGGGAAAACTTGCTGCTGTTCTACAAACCTCTGCACTTGGAGGCTCAACAACTGTCTACAAGAATAGAAGTGCGTAGTGTTGGGTTCGCAGCATAGAAAACAAAAAATTTCCTATGGTGTGAACTACACGCCAAGATCTATCTACTAGGTACAAAGCAAACGGGTGGACATACATCCATAGAGAACTTACCCTCGAAGACAACGAGCTTTGTTAACGAGTAGGAACTCGTGGTTGATGTAGTCGTACACTTGCCGACCTCAAGATCATGAGGAAGTCCGAGCTTTGTTAACGAGTAGGAACTCGTGGTTGAGTGGCATCATATCAACTATATGACTCATGCTTAACCTTTCGGTCCGTGTTCCGAGGCCATGTCTGTACATGCTAGGCTCGTCAAGTAAGAACCTTAGTATTTGCGTGTGTAAAACTGTCTTACACCCGTTGTATGAAGGCGTAGAGTTGAAAACACCAGATCATCACGTGATGCCTCAAAACACGATCCACAAAACGGTGCATACTTAAGGAAGAACACATTTTATCTTGATATCTAAATGAGGGATCATCTTATAATGCTACCAAACGCGCCAAACTAGCAATATAAGATGCTAACATCTAATGTGTGAAGTGAGGTGATATGGTCCATGCATTTGATCTCTATCATTTGCATCGTGGTATGATCTCTATCATTCCTTTGTGTGTAAGGCCAAGGTCTATGGAACTTACAGGTTAAGTGAGTTGTAAGAGTATCTATTATACATCTACTTACAACAATACCATATCAAAACACTAGCCCAGCAACGATCTAAACTAGACGCCTCTAATTTATCAATTGCAAGTTTTACGTGGCTTAGGGCTTTCGGAGATAGAACCTGTCTAACCTACGAACATGAACCACAACGAGGATAACCAAGTTATTAGCAACTCGTTGTAAATCAGATATTGACTATAGTAGAGATGCAGACACCCACCACTTATGCAAAACAAGTTGCATGTCAGTCGTGGAACCGGTCTCATGTATGATGACATGTAAGGTTGGTCCGGGCCGCTTCATCCCACTATGCCACCAATATCCAAAGTACATAGAAGATGCAATAACATGATCATCATCACCCACATATAAACATATGTGTACTACCCGTGCAAAGCACCTACGCATAGATCAGGCTCTGATACCACTGTTGGGTCCGCAGCATAGAAAACAAAAAATTTCCTACGGTGTGAACTACACGCCAAGATCTATCTACTAGGTACAAAGAAAACGGGTGGACATACATCCATAGAGAACTTACCCTTGAAGACAACGAGTTTTGTTAACGAGTAGGAACTCGTGGTTGATGTAGTCGAACGCTTGCCGATCTCAAGATCGTGTGGAAGTTCGAGCGCCGCAAATCAGCAGCGCATCCGTCCTCGCACACACGTTCAAGCCACCGGACAACCTCCACCTCCTCGCTCCAGCGATCCAGCGGAAGCAGCAACTCCTTCCAGACGAAATGCCACCGGGAACATGTATCTCGCTAATCCGAGACCATGGGGGAATAATTCTAGAGGGGGAGAGAGATCCTTCACGAGGAGGTGTGGTTTGTGAGAGGGGAGAGGGGGCCTTTATATAGGAGGGAGGGAGACCCCTCCCCTCCCATAGCCGGCGCATGAGGGGGGGACTCCTCCCCTCCTTCATTCATGTGGTGAACCTCCACTCACATAAACATGGCCTCCACCCAAAATCCCATTCACATGTATTTAATTTCCACCAAATTAAATGCAACTCTCAATTAATAAAACTCTTTTATTTGTTTTATTCAGAATTTTGTTAATTACTTTAATTAACAAACATTCACATAAAACCCCTTGCAACATTTCAATATCACATGCAGAACCACTTTCTGCAATTTCACCCGAAACAATTCCGGTTTCTATCGAAACAATTCCTGTTTCTATCGAAACATTTCCTGCACTTTGCAAACCTTTGTCGGAACATATGTGCTCCTAAATGGTGTCCGGCAACCCTTAAGTGTGTCACCCTATGGTTCGCGAATAATGCAGACATGATTGAGACTCCTCTCAGATCAATAATCAGAAGCGGGACCTGGAGATCCATACTGACTCCTGCATATTCAACGATGACTTCTGTGATCGTGAGAACCTTTAACGTCAGCAATTTAATCCCTTTGTCTCATGATATAATACATGCCCGAGATTCGATCATCGGTATCCAAATACCTAGTTTGATCTCGCTACCGACATGCACTCTTTTCTCGTTCCCGTGATATAACATTCTAGTGATCACATCACTTGCTTGCAAGCTATCTTAATGTGATATCACCGAGAGGGCCCAGAGTATATCTATCCGCCATCAGGATTGACAAATTCCACTCTTGATCCATGAGCCTCAACATAACACCTTCATTGCACTGAACCCACCTTTATGGTCACCCTGTTACGGTGTGACGTTTAATGTTATCAAGATACTCTTTCGGTGTTAGCAATTAACATGATCTCATGGTCTAAGGACTAAGACTACTTTGTATGATGTTATAGCAATATAAACATAATGACTTGATCGTAATGCTATACTTCGGATGAATGTTCATCACATCATTTCACAAATGTCGTGACCTTGTTATTAACAACATCCAATGTCCATGATCAGGAAACCTTGATCATCTTGTTAATCAACAAGCTAGTCTATAAGAGAGGCATAACTAGGAACCCTTTTTGTTTATTAAACACACATGTATTGATGTTTCCTATCAATACAATTATAGCATGCAAAATAAACATCTATCATATACAAGGAATACATAATAACAACTTTATTATTGCCTCTCAGGGCATATTTCCTTCATCTATAAAATACAAACCGGTAAAACCTCAAATATTGAAAACACAATAGAGAATGCATATGAAATCTGTTTTCGATGAACTTGAGCTTGTCATGAAGATTAACACAAGATCTAAATCCTCTCATGGATAAGAACCAAGAAAGATGATGCCAAGCATGTAATATTTGAGCTCTCTCGGAAGGATATGATCAAGTTACTCACTCGAGAGCCTATCTTGATAGTACGATTATCTATCCTATAAATTGGTCTCTCCAACTAACACCACGAGACCGGTAAGAAAGAAACCCTATCAAGAACATACATTTGCCTTGCACATATTCCACTTGAGCTTGATGACGACAATCTCGTCTACCTAAAGATGGAACACCTTTCTTGCTTACACTAGCTTGGTAAAGACTTGCAAGCTGCTCCCTCATATTCCACTATGGTAGAGCTTCTCTTTTGGGCACATCTTCACATATCCACGAGCACCATAGGATGGCAAGCTTCAAGCAAATGAATCTTCGAGATGGCTCATCTTGAACTTGCACTTCATTTCTTGTTTCTTCATCATGTTGGTGTCTTGAAGGTACACAAGAGATATCACACCATCTTATTCTTCAAGACACACTTGTCATAGGCTCAACTCTCACATGACCAATCTTTGGATCACTCCTTGAACATCTTGATCATCACTTGATCTTCTTCACTTTCTTATTCTCCCAACCTTGAAGCCAACATATGGTTCAAGCTTTACCTATGGACAAATCCTACAAGTAAAATTCAATGCAAGTATAAGTTCATAAAGATTGTCATTAATTACCAAAACCACACATGGGGGCACACATGCACTTTAAGCTCACCAACTTGCTCATAGAAGTGTTAGAAGAGGGCCAGGATGCCGCTTGTGGCTTCTAAATCCTCCTGTGGGTCTTTGTATCCCTTTAATTTTTTGGGTTTTCTATTTTCGTGCCCTCGGTTCGTTAGTTGTACTCAGTTTTCCCCAGCCGCTTAGTTTTTCCTCACTTTTTCCCACCCTCTATTCTGAAACCCTCACAGGCGGTCCGACAGGGGGATATCATCAGGTCAAAGGCTTGACTGTTACATGCTGACCGGTGGGATCGCATTTGGGCAGGTCGTGTGTTGAGCGTTATGTTATATCGCCTCGACCGTTACATGCTGATCGGTGGGGCCAAGGTACACAGCGGACCAGCCATCCATCTCTCGTTGGTTATGGGGTATGTGGTGTGGGACCATGTGCCGCAGGTTACGCATACCTCACCTAAATTGGAAGTTTTCTTTTTTGTTATTTTTATGATTGGCCTTTTTAAGAGCAACTTTTCCCCTCTCTCTCGCTAACAGTTGTATTTTCCCCAAAAAGGTAGCGAATCTAGAGAAGTTTCTCTCTTCATTCATTGTTTCTTTTGGCCCTCGTTTTTCCCCAATCTGGTAGCAACTCTAGAGCAACAAATCTTGTTGGGTCCGCAACATAGAAAACAAAAAAATTCCTACGATGAGAACTATACGCCAAGATCTATCTACTAGATACAGAGCAACAGGTGGACATACATCCATGGAGAACTTACCCTCGAAGACAATGAGTTTTGTTAACGAGTAGGAACTCGTGGTTGATGTAGTCAAACGCTTGCCGATCTCAAGATCGTGTGGGAGTCCGACTGCCGCAAATCAGCAGCGCATCCGTCCTCACACACACGTTCAAGCCACCGGACAACCTCCACCTCCTCGCTCCAGTGATCCAGCGGAAGCAGCAACTCCTTCCAGACGAAATGCCACCGGGAACATGTATCTCGCTAATCCGAGACCATGGGGGAATAATTCTAGAGGGGGAGAGAGATCCTTCACAAGGAGGTGTGTGGATGAAGGAGGGAATGGGTGGCCTTTTATAGGAGGAGCGGGGTGCCCCCTCTCTCCATGGCCGGCGCATGGGGGGTGACCCCTCACCTCCCCCATTCATGTGGTGGTAACCCCTCCACATTAAAATGCCTCTTCACATTCCCTTTTAAAGTCTCCACTTTAAATGCATTAAATTTCTCCAAATTTAATGCTCTCTCATTTAATAAAACCCTTTTATTAAATTTATTCAGAATTTTTTTAATTACTTTAATTAACAAACATTCACATATAGCCACTTGCAATATTTAAATATCACATGCGTAACCACCTTCCGCAATTTCACCGAAACAATTTCCGGTTTCTATTGAAACAATTCCTGCGCTTTGCAATTCTTTTCGTTCAAAACATATGTGCTCCAAAATGGTGTCCGTAACTCTTAAGTGTGCCACCCTACGGTTCATGAATAATGCGAGACATGATCGAGACCCTTCTCCGATCAATAATCAGCAGGGACACGGAGATCCGTACTGACTCCTACACATTCAACGATGACTCATGTGATCGTGAGAACCTTTAACGCTTGTAACTAAATCCCTTTGTCTCTCGATATATTACATGTCCGAGATTCGATCATCGGTATCTCCATACCTAGTTTGATCTCTTCGACATGCACTATTTTCTCGTTCGTGATATAACATTCTAGTGATCACATCACTTGCTTGCAAGCTATCCTAATGTGATATCACCGAGAGGGCCCGAGTATATCTATCCATCATCGGATTGACAAATTCCACTCTTGATCCATGAGCCTCAACATAACACCTTCGTAATCTTGAACCCATCTTTATAGTCACCCCATTACGGTGTGATGTTTGATGTTATCAAGATACTCTTCCTGTTAGCAATTAACATGATCTCATGGTCTAAGGATAAAGATTACTTCCATTATGATGTTATAGCAATATAAACATAATGACTTGATCGTAATGCTATACTTCGGATGAATGTTCATCACATCATTTCACAAATGTTGTGACCTTGTTATTAACAACATCCAATGTCCATGATCAGGAAACCTTGATCATCTTGTTAATCAACAAGCTAGTCTATAAGAGAGGCATAACTAGGAACCCTTTTTGTTTATTAAACACACATGTATTGATATTTCATATCAATACAATTATAGCATGCAAAATAAACATCTATCATATACAAGGAATACATAATAACAACTTTATTATTGCCTCTCAGGGCATATTTCCTTCAGTCTCCCACTTGCACTAGAGACAATAATCTAGTTTATATAGTGATAAATCTAACACCCATGGAGTTCTGGTGTTGATCATGTTTTGCCCTAGGGAGTACTTTAGTCAACGGATCTGCTACATTCAGGTCCGTGTGCACTTTACAAATCTTTATATCTCCATCCTTGACATGCTCGCGGATGGAGTGAAACCGGCGCTTAATATGTTTGGAATTCTTGTGAGACCTTGGTTCCTTTGCGTTGGCTATGGATCCATTATTGTCACAATAGATCACCATTGGGTCCAACGCACTAGGAACCACACCTAGTTCCATTATGAACTCCTTCATCCAAACCGCTTCCTGCGCTGCTTCTGAAGCAGCAACATATTCCGCCTCCGTCGTTGATCCAGCCACCACAGGTTGTTTGGAGCTCCTCCAACTAACTGCTGCTCCGTTCAAGAGAAATACGTATCCGGATTGAGACTTAGAGTCATCCGGATCAGTGTCAAAGCTAGCATCAACATAACACTTAGCGACTAGCTCTTCTTCACCTCCGTATACAAGAAACATATCCTTAGTTCTTCTCAAGTACTTGAGGATGTTCTTTACCGCTATCCAGTGTTCTGAACCTGGATCAGATTGGTACCTACTAGTCAAACTGATAGCATGTGCCACATCCGGTCTTGTACATAGCATGGCATACATAATAGAGCCTATGGCCGAGGCATATGGGATCTTATCCATCATCTCTCTTTCTTCCGCCGTAGCTGGACTTTGAGTCTTACTCAATGTCTTGCCTTGCAACATAGGTAAGAACCCCTTCTTACTTTCGTCCATATTAAACTTCTTTAATATCTTATCAAGGTATGTACTCTGCGATAGCCCAATTAGGCGTCTTGATCTATCTCTATAGATTTTAATGCCTAATATATATGAAGCTTCACCAAGGTCCTTCATCAAAAATTTGCTATTTAGATAACTTTTAACACTGTTTAAAAGATCTATATCATTTCCAATCAATAATATGTCATCCACATATAATATCAGAAATGCCAAATTGCTCCCACTCACTTTCTTGTAAATACAAGCCTCTCCATAAGTTTGGACAAATCCAAACTCTTTGATCACCTCATCAAAGCGGAGATTCCAACTCCGGGATGCTTGCTTCAGTCCATAGATGGATCGCTGAAGTTTGCACACCTTATCAGCATCCTTAGGATCGACAAAACCCTTAGGTTGTATCATATACAACTCTTCTTCAATATTACCATTGAGGAACGGTTTGACATCCATCTGCCATATTTCATAATCGAAATATGCAGCAATTGCTAACATAATCCTAACCGACTTAAGCATCGCTACGGGAGAGAATGTCTCATCGTAGTCAACTCCTTGAATTTGTCGAAACCCCTTTGCGACAAGTCGAGCCTTATAGATGGTTACATTACCATCAGCATCAGTTTTTCTTTTGAAAATCCATTTATTCTCAACGTCCTTTCGGTCGTGAGGTAAGTCCACCAAGGTCCAAACCTGGTTTTCATACATGGATTCCATCTTGGATTTCATGGCTTCTAGCCATTTGTTGGAATCAGGGCTCATCATCACTTCTTCATACGTCGCAGGGTCATCTATTTCATTAATCATGAAATTCATAACAGGATTGCCGTACAGTTCAGGAGCTGCACATGTCCTGCTTGACCTGCGAGGTTCGGTAGTGTCCTCTTTCGGAGTTTCATGATCAATATCATTAGCTCTCTCTTCATTAGGTGAAGTCAACTCTGAAACAACTTCTAGAGCTGCGCTACTCGCCATTTCATGAAGAGAAGGTTCAATAACCTCTTCAAGTTCTACCTTCCGACTACTCACACCTTTCGCGAGAAACTCCTTCTCAAGAAAGGATCCATTCTTGGCAACAAAGACATTGCCCTCGGATCTATGATAGAAGGTATACCCAATCGTTTCCTTAGGGTATCCTATGAAGACGCATTTTTCCGCTTTGGGTTCGAGTTTATCCGGTTGAAGTTTCTTCACATAAACATCGCATCCCCAAACTTTAAGAAATGACAGCTTAGGTTTGTTTCCAAACCATAATTCATACGGTGTCTTTTCAACGGATTTAGATGGTGCCCTATTTAAAGTGAATGTAGCAGTTTCCAGTGCATAACCCCAAAATGACAGTGGCAAGTCAGTCAGAGACATCATAGATCGAACCATATCCAATAAAGTATGATTACGACGTCCTGACACACCATTACGTTGTGGTGTTCCGGCAGGCGTGAGTTGTGAAACTATTCCACAGTCTTTCTTATGTGTGCTAAACTCGTAACCAAGATACTCTCCTCCACGGTCGGACCGCAGAAATTTGATCTTTCTGTTATGATGATTTTCCACTTCATTCTGAAATTCTTTGAACCTTTCAAAGGTTTCAGACTTATGTTTCATCAAATAGATATACCCGTATCTACTCAAATCATCCGTGAAAGTAACAAAATAACGATATCCACCTCGCGCCGACACACTCATTGGTCCACACACATCAGTATGTATGATTTCCAATAAATCTGTCGCCCGTTCCATTGAACCGGAAAACGGCGTTCTAATCATCTTGCCCATAAGGCATGGCTCACATGTATCAAATGATTCAAAATCAAGTGATTCCAAAAGTCCATCAGAATGGAGTTTCTTCATGCGTTTAACGCCAATATGACCTAGACGGCAGTGCCACATATATGCAGATATATCATCATCAAGTCTAATCTTTTTAGCATTAACATTATGAATATGCGTAATATTACTATCGAGATCCAACAGAAATAAACCATTCAATACAGGTGCATGACCATAAAAGATATTATTCATATAAATCGAACAACCATTGTTTTTAGACTTAAACGAATAACCACTTTGCATCAAACACGATCCGGATACAATGTTCATGCTTAGTGCAGGCACCAAATAACAATTATTCAGGTTTATAACTAATCCCGACGGCATATGGAGAGGCAGCGTTCCGACGGCGATCACATCAACTCTTGATCCATTGCCGACCCGCATCGTGACCTCATCCCTTGATAGTTGTCGCTTGTTCCGCAGCCCCTGAACCGAGTTAAATATATTAGCAACCGATCCCGTATCAAATACCCAGGTGCTACTGCGAGTACTAGTCAAGTACACATCAATAACATGTATATCACATATACCTTTGTTTGCCTTGCCGGCCTTCTTGTCCGCCAAATACTTGGGGCGATTATGCCCAATGGCAGTCCCCTTGCAATAGTAGCACCGGTGTCGACTTAGGGCCAGCTCGGGGTTTCTTTTCGGTAGCGCCAGATTTGTGGCCCTTCTTTCCCTTCTGCTTGCCTTTCTTGTCCTTCTTGAAACTGGTGGTCTTATTGATCATCAACACTTGATGTTCTTTCCTAATCTCCACTTCTGCAGTCTTAAGCATTGACAGAAGCTCGGGAAGAGACTTCTTCATGCCCTGCATATTATAGTTAATCACGAAGCTCTTGTAGCTAGGTGGCAGAGATTGGAGAACACGATGTATGCCTAAGTCAATGGGAATCGTTATTCCCTAGGACTCAAGCTTATCGGCGTATCGGACATTTTGAGTACGTGCTCACTAACGGAGCTGTTCTCTTCCATCATGCAGCTAAAGAACTTTTTAGAAGCATTATAACTCTCTACGGCAGCATGGGTGTCGAAAATCATTTTCAATTCTCCCATGGTATCAAAAGCATTGCCATTTTCGAAACGTTTTCGAAGTTCTGGCTCTAGCCCATACCGTATGCCACAATGAACTAAGTTGTGGTCCTCCTGACGAGTTATATAGACGTTCTTTTCCTTGTCAGGGGCATCAGGAGCTGGTGGGGCCTAGCGCCTCTAGCACATATTGCTTTTGTGCAGTAGTGAGGAGAATCCTCAAATTCATAGCCCAGTTGGTGAAGTTGCTACCATTCGCAGCAAGCTTCTCTTTCTCCATGAACACATTGAAATTAAAAGCAGGTGGTGCCATCTACAACAGAATTTGTAAAATATATTTAGACTAAGTTTATGATAGATTGAGTTCAACTAATCCAAATTACTAATGAACTCCCACTCAAAAACGACATCCCTCGTGTCCTTTTGGTGATTACATGAACCAAATCCACTACACCAAGTCCGATCATCACGTGAGTCGGTGTAGCTTCAAAGGCGAGCATCTATATGGGCATCATATCAACTATATGACTCGTGCTTAACCTTTCGGTCCGTGTTCCGAGGCCATGTCTGTACATGCTAGGCTCGTCAAGTAAGAACCTTAGTATTTGCGTGTGTAAAACTGTCTTACACCTGTTGTATGAAAGCGTAGAGTCGAGAACACCCGATCATCACGTGATGCCTCAAAACACGATCCACAAAATGGTGCATACTTAAGGAAGAACACATTTTATCTTGATATCTAAATGAGGGATCATCTTATAATGCTACCAAAAGTGCCAAACTAGCAATATAAGATGCTAATGCGTGAAGTGAGGTGATATGGTCCATGCATTTGATCTCTATCATTTGCATCGTGGTATGATCTCTATCATTCCTTTGTGTGTAAGGCCAAGGTCTATGGAACTTACACGTTAAGTGAGTTGTAAGAGTATCTATCATACATCTACTTACAACAATACCATATCAAGACACTAGCCCAACAACGATCTAAACTAGACGCCTCTAATTTATCAATTGCAAGTTTTACGTGGCTTAGGGCTTTCGGAGATAGAACCGGTCTTACCTACGAACATGAACCACAACGAGGATAACCAAGTTATTAGCAACTCGTTGTAAATCAGATATTGACTATAGTAGGAGAGATGACACCGCTAGCCACTTATGCAAAACTAGTTGCATGTCAGTCGTGGAACCGGTCTCATGTACGATGACATGTAAGGTTGGTCCGGGCCGCTTCATCCCACTATGTCACCAATATCCAAAGTACATAGAAGATGCAATAACATGATCATCATCGCCCACATATAAACATATGTGTACTACCCGTGCAAAGCACCTACGCATAGATCAGGCTCTGATACCATTGTTGGGTCCGCAGCATAGAAAACAAAAAATTTCCTACGATGAGAACTATACGCCAAGATCTATCTACTAGATACAGAGCAACGGGTGGACATACATCCATGGAGAACTTACCCTTGAAGACAACGAGTTTTGTTAACGAGTAGGAACTCGTGGTTGATGTAGTCGAACGCTTGCCGATCTCAAGATCGTAGAAGTTCGAGCGCATAAATCAGCCAGCCAGATCCGTCCTCGCACACACGCTCAAGCCACTGGACAACCTCCACCTCCTCGCTCCAGCGATCCAGTGAGCGTAAACTCCTTCCATTTAAATGCCACGGGAACATGTATCTCGCTAATCCGAGACCATGGGGAATAATTCTAGAGGGGAGAGATCCTTCACAAGGAGGTGTGTGGATGAAGGAGGAATGGGTGGCCTTTTATAGGAGGAGGGGTGCCCCTCTCTCCATGGTCGGCGCATGGGGGTGACCTCACCTCCCCCATTCATGTGGTGGTAACCCTCCACATTAAAATGCCTCTTCACATTCCCTTTTAAAGTCTCCACTTTAAATGCATTAAATTTCTCCAAATTTAATGCTCTCTCATTTAATAAAACTCTTTATTAAATTTATTCAGAATTTTGTTAATTACTTTAATTAACAAACATTCACATATAGCCCCTTGCAATATTTCAATATCACATGCAGAACCACCTTCCAATTTCACCGAAACAATTTCCGGTTCTATTGAAACAATTCCTGCGCTTTGCAATTCTTTCGTCTGAAACATATGTGCTCCAAAATGGTGTCCGGTAACTCTTAAGTGTGCCACCCTACGGTTCGCGAATAATGCAGACATGATCGAGACCCTTCTCCGATCAATAATCAGCAGCGGGACCCGGAGATCCGTACTGACTCCTACACATTCAACGATGACTCATGTGATCGTGAGAACCTTTAACGCTTGTAACTAAATCCCTTTGTCTCTCGATATATTACATGTCCGAGATTCGATCATCGGTATCTCCATACCTAGTTTGATCTCGTTACGACATGCACTCTTTTCGTTCCGTGATATAACATTCTAGTGATCACATCACTTGCTTGCAAGCTATCCTAATGTGATATCACCGAGAGGGCCAGTATATCTATCGTCATCCGGATTGACAAATTCCCTCTTGATCCATGAGCCTCAACATAACACCTTAGTAATCGAACCCATCTTTATTGTCACCTTGTTACGGTGTGACGTTTGATGTTATCAAGATACTCTTCCGGTGTTAGCAATTAACATGATCTCATGGTCTAAGGATAAAGATTACTTCGTATGATGTTATAGCAATATAAACATAATGACTTGATCGTAATGCTATACTTCGGATGAATGTTCATCACATCATTTCACAAATGCTGTGACCTTGTTATTAACAACATCCAATGTCCATGATCAGGAAACCTTGATCATCTTGTTAATCAACAAGCTAGTCTATAAGAGAGGCATAACTAGGAACCCTTTTTGTTTATTAAACACACATGTATTGATGTTTCCTATCAATACAATTATAGCATGCAAAATAAACATCTATCATATACAAGGAATACATAATAACAACTTTATTATTGCCTCTCAGGGCATATTTCCTTCAAATCTAACCAACGCCATAAATAAATTCAGTAAATAGAGAAGATGTAGATAAAGCAGCTAATATAGGTTATATAGTACGGTACTTAATGAGGTTTGACAATTAGGCTGCTCAGCAGCAGTAGTGGACAAGTTCAACACAGACAAGACAAAAGAAGCAGCTTTACAGCAGCAGGAACAACACAAGATCAGTGGCCCCTCATGCCCTCCGCCTCCTCCCTCTGACGCCTCCTCCACTTCTTGCTACCCAGTCCCTTGACCTTGGGTGCCTTGGGCTTGATCGGGGGCATGCGACCCTCCTCGATAGCCACCTTCTGGAGGTTGCGGAGGTGAAGGCCGAGCGCCTGGTGCTTGGCTCTAAAGCCGTGCACGTTCATGTACTCGCCGCAGGTCCTCACATCCTCAGCATACTTCATGAGGGAGTTGAATTCCATGGCGTGGAGCTTCCTGGTGGGGTAAAAGGGGCACATGTAGACGTCGTCGGCAAAGAAGTTGTTGTACTGGCCGGACTTCAGCCTCCTCAGGGCATGACGAGTCTTGGTGTCCTTGGACTCGTCGTCGCTGCGGACGTCGCTACTATCCTCGTGTTGGAAAAAACAATAGAGTGCAATAAGGACATGATTGAGATACTTTGATTATCAGGATTGATTATTTGCATAAATTAATCGATTGAGATCTCCTGATTATTCGCCAAATCTCAAACCAAATCGAATACTGATCCCAACTATGAATAGGGGGTTCAAATACAAACAGAGGGATTCATCGAAATACGAGATCTAACACAAGAGGACTAGCTACTGTAAAATATGAATAGCCGAACTCTAATAACATGCGATCTAGCATCCAACGATGGGAATGGGGGAAGAATAAGGGAAGGGGAGAAAACCCTGGTTACCTCCAACCATGGGTCGACGATGCTGGTGTCGTAGGTGTTCTCCGGCCTTATGTAATCAATCTCCTCGTAGGGGTCCCAGCCGAGCGGGATCTACCCGAGACTGGCGGGGGCCTCCTCGCCGGCGGCTATGGTGGATGCGGGGACGGGGATGGTGGTTGCCTGGACAGGGGCCTGAACGGGGACGGGGGCATCCTCGTCGGCGACCTTGGAGGAGCTGATGGCCACCGCGCCGTTCTTCTCCATCGCTGGCGTGGGTGGGGTTTTCCTGGAGGTTTGTAGAAGGTGATGGGATAGTGGAGACGGTTGAGTGAGCGAGTGAGTGATGAGTGAGAGTGAGGAGGCCTCTATTAAAGGAGAAGGGAAGCGACGTTTCGTTGCACCACCGTGCACTAACAGCGTGCGCTACACGCACTTTGCAGTCACACGTGTTCGCTTCGCCCATGCACCGCCATTACCGCAGATCAGTGAGTCACGTTTTTCCCTTATGACTAACCCTAGTGATTTAGTTATGCTCAGTTTTGCCCTCGAGTGTAACACTGGAAATTTGGTTGACTCGGTTTTGCCCTCCAATACTAACATTGTCGTGTGCAATATACTCAGTTTTACCCTCTGGTGGCTGGTCAACAGAGAGTCAACGAATAGGTTTTAGCTAGCTAATTGAGTCATTTTATGCACAACAAATTCAAAAAGAGCAAAACATAGTGGCATCTATCCAGGGAGTCTTATTATGTAGCATGCTACCATAAGAAATGTATATAAATCAAGTTTTAACCTAAATCACCACTTATCAAATCACATACTATCTATGAAGGTTCATGGTTTTCTACTCAAGCCTCTTCCCAAAACATCCCTCCCCAAAACATAGTTTGTCTGGATAAGGCAATAATTGTCAAACGGGTGTATATTTGAATTGAAAATAGTTTGATGTATGCCAAGATGTATTTTATTGTATAAAAGACGCATTTTCCATTTTTAAAATCTTTTTCTATTTTATATTTGAATCCCTTTGTTAGTCTTGTCCTTGGTTTTTAAGTTCTACTTAGTTTTTCTCTTGGTTCTTAAGTTCTACTCAGTTTTCCCCTCTCTTAGTATCAATATCTCGTACATGTGCTCATCTCTGCTGCTACGCTCTGATTGGTTGAGACAGTTGTCACGCGGATCGTGCCCACCAACCGTTGATCCTTTGTGATCTAGCGGGCAGGATAACCCCTATACCTGTCAAGAGGCAACCCTCTATCCATGCAAAATAACGAGTTTGCCACCGATAATTTAACTCCATAAATAAATGAACTTGAATAGAATTTAAAGGGAACGTGTTCAAAGGTGTATAATTTATGCATTACATTTCACTCTATAAAAATAATAATCTCTCAAGATTTTCTTAGCACAATATTATCACGTATTAAGTGCGATTTCAAAGAGTTAAAATGTGTATAATTTTAGTACATGCAAGCTTATACATTACATTCCACTCTATGTAAATGGGGGGAGAAAATGATAATCTCTCAAAAAATTTCTACCACATCATTATCTCGTTATCAAGTGCGATTTCACAATGTTCAAAGGTTTGAAATTTTTGTATACACAAGTTTATGCATTATATTTCACTCCATGAAAATGATAAATGATCAGGATTTTATTACCACAACATTATCATGACCTAAGTGCGATTTCAAAGAGTCCAAAGGTGTATAATTTTCATATATGCCAGTTTATGCATTACATTCCACTATATGAAAATGATAATCTCTCAAGATTTTCTTAACACAACATTATCACGTATTAAGTGCGATTTCAAAGAGTTCAAAGGTGTATAAACTTCGTATATGCAAGTTTATGCATTACATTCTACTCTATAAAAATAGGAGATAAAATAATAATCTCTCAAAAAAAATTAGCACATCATTATCACGTATTAAGTGCGATTTTAAAGTGTTCAAAGGTTTATAATTTTTGCACATGCAAGTTTGTGCATTACATTCCACTCTATGAAAATGATAATCTCTCAAGATTTTCTTAGCACGACATTATCACGTATTAAGTGCGATTTCAAAGAGTTCAAAGGTGTATAATTTTCGTATACGCAAGTTTATGCATTATTTCACTCCATGGAAATGATAAATGATCAGGATTTTATTAGCACAACATTATCATATTCTAAGTGCGATTTAAAATAGTTCAAAGGTGTATAATTTTCGTATAATTTTTGTATATGTATTACATTTTATGAAAATAAATCTAGACAAAGGGCGCGGGTGCGGGGCTGGCTTAGGGTCCCATCTTGCAACGTCAACCTAGGTAAGCTGTGGGTCCGGCGCTCACGTGGATAAGCTGTGGGTTCGATGCTGATTTGGATAAGTTGAGAGAGGTGTCCACTACGGGAACCGACTGAACTTGGCCCCACTTGTCAGCATGTAACGGCAAGGATATACTACGGGACCCGACAAAACACGTCCCTACTCGTCAGCACGTAATGGCGAGGGTCCACTATGGGACCCGACTGAACGTGGCCCCACTTATCAGCATGTAACGGCAAGGCCGACGGACGGCGAGTTTCAGACCAGGTGAGAGTTTCATACAAGGAAACGGGCAAAAGTGAGGAAAAACTAAGAGGCTAAAGAAAACTGAGTACAACTAACGAACCGAGTGTATGGAAATAGAAATCCCTAATTTTTTTAGATAATTAATAAAGAACTGTTGGACACTCAAAAGTTTTTGTCTATGTCACTCATCACCCTTCCCCATGAAGGATGAACTGCTGAAGTGCTACCCTCCTCTAACTGTAGTTCCTCTAAACCGTTGCGGCGTCGCCCGTGTCCTAGTCAGCGGCAGGCGGCACTCCTTTCCCCATCGAAAAAATTGAAGATTTCCTGTAGTTCATAATTGTAAGTGCAACTAAAGCCGAGCCTCCCAGGTCTTCGCAATGAGAGATTTAATTCCCTAAAATCCCAATTCTCCTATTATCTTAGGGTTTCTTGAATTGGTTAAATTTTTAAATTTAATGAAGGTTTGGGTCTTGAGTGGGTGATCTACTCATCATGTGGATTCAGGGGTCTATGTGGATTCCATTTGCACAATCAAGATAAGCCTCAAATCACCCGTCATCTCAATGTCAGGTAATCTGCTAATAAGTACGTAGGATACTAGATGTATACTGCAACTTGTATCAGTATGTATATCAGTAGTTAGTATTAATGATCTCTTGCTAATTTAGCATGCAGTGGGAATCTAATGGAGCGTTTTGTGAATCTGAAAAGAAAATCACCACCACCTAGTACCAACGATCCTGATCATGATGAAGACCCATCAAATATTGGCCGTGCTACTCATCGGTGTCCTTTACCAATGCATCCAGCTCCAAGAAATGTAGATATAAATGAAATCCATTATGATCCTGCCGATAGAGAGAGAATATCAGAATATATAGGACCACGAAGCTACAAGATGAGATGAGACAAAAATATTTGACTAGAGGTCCATATAGGCCGCAACATGGTTTTAAGTATCCACAGAAGATCATAGCAGGTTACTTGCTCCGGTGTAGTCCTAAATGTTTTAAGAAGTATGATTGACTAGAGTACAATAAGAAGAAGGATGCTATGTTTTGCTTATATTGCTACCTATTCAGAGATTCTATTGAAGAACAAGGGGGAATGATACATTTGTAGCTGATGGTTTTAATTGTTGGAACAAGTCTGATAGACTAAAAGTACATGTCGGTAAATCTCCTAATAGCTTTCATAACATGTCAGTTAAAAGATCATGAGTTCTTGTGGTAATAAAATTAAATTTTTATGTGTGCAGATCATAGTTAAATCTATTGTTGATGAAATTAGAGGTTGCGTGTTCTGTTTGTTGGTTGATGAGTCCGCTGATGTTTCTAACAAATAACAAATGGTTGTAGTTATGTTGTATGTTGAAAAGTTTGGATCAATCAAAGAAAAACTTATTGTTGTTGTTCATGTGAATGAGACATATGCTTTGTGCCTTAAATCCAATAGTATGGATTGAGCATGAAACAAGTTTGGGGTCAAGGTTATGACGGTGCGAGCAACATGCAAGGTGAGTTCAATGGCTTGAGAGATTTAATCATGAGGGAGAATAACTCAGCATATTATGTTCACGATTTCACTCACCAGCTTCAATTAGTCATTGTGGCAGTAGCTAAAAGGAATGATGATGTTAGTGATTTTTGGACATGATAGCTCTTATGATTAATGTGGCTGGAGCTTCTTGTAAGTGAAAAGATATGATAAGAGAGAGCCAACACGAGAGAGTGAAGAAACCTATTGGATGTAGACAACTTAGCACCGGTACGGGATTAAATCAAAAGCAATCGCTTCAAAGAGCCAGAGCCAGAGACACTGTTGGGTTTCTCACTATAAAACTCTTCGGAGCATAAATAACTTGTTCCTGGATGTTATTGATGTGCTGAAATATGTTGAGAAAGATGGACCAAGTGATGCAAAGAAACGTCAAGCCCGTGGTATCTTAGATTATGTCAATGATTTTGACTTCGCGTTTCATCTATACTCCTCGAAATAGGCTTTCGCCCCACTTTATAAATAAAGCCACATCATCCGAACAAGATACATGGTGACGGGGAGACCCCTTACAACAGATCAAAATAAATAAGAAAAACATGAAGGCCAACACTTGCCACCGAAGATAACGAGCAGAGGCCCGGGAGAACCGGGACTCCACGACACCCCCAAAAAGGGTAACAACACACCACGCCGCCACCGTCGAGACCGAATGGCAAGGGTTTTCACCCGGAGTCCTATCACGGAGAAGGTAGCCGCCATAGCGCCCCAAGAGGGTAGCGATACCCACAAGCACCAGTGCCATAGGTGCCGAAGCACTAAGCTTTCGCCCGAAAAAACCTTTATGCCGCTCCTCGTCTCCTGCCTGTGCCCGCTGTCCCCAAGCGAGGCCTCCGTCACACGATCTGGGGGCTGCCAGAGCCAAAACTCCGCCAACACCAAGGTCCCCCAACGTCCTCTCCTCGCCATCCACATGACCGAGGATAAGAACCACCACCTCCACCACGTCGCTCGCCGAAGACCCGTCCGCGCAGTCCACCTTCCGGGGCCGCCGCCCCGGCATCCACGAACTCGAGCCAAGACTCTGGCCAACGCTGCATCGCATGGTCGCAGAGTAAGACGAGGTAGGCCAAGCATGGGCTTGCAAGCATCGGGGCGGTGACCTAAGGAAGGGGAACTGCCCTCCATCACCTACGGTGAGTGCCATTCGAGCGCAGAAGAAGTGCCACTTAGACTTAGATCAGGACCAGATCAGGCCTGGTCAGCCCGGCCAGGCCCAGATCAGACCCAACCGTTGCACCGCTACAGACAGACCACCATACCACCGACGCCCTGCTCCCCGAGCCGCTCCTAGCACCATCGACGTCGTGCAAGCCGTGTCGCCATGCTCCGCCGCCGGCAGATCTTGAACCGTGCCGCTACTGCAGACTCTTCCTGAGGCAGGTGCTGGCCAAGGCTTACGAGCCACCGTCAGGAAGCCCCACATCCGTGCCGCCTGGGGACCATCCGCGCCGTTGGTTGAGCCCGTCGTCGTCTTCGAATTTCACCGCCGCCAGCTGTGCTCCCTCCCCCCGATGAGGCGCCGGCGCCAGGTAGAAGAGGACCTGCCGCCGCCGACACTGCACGGACTTTGCCGGGCGGCGCGCGCCGACGGTGGCGAGGGAGGAGGAAGAAGGTGGGGCAGCACGATTAGGGTAGCGTCTCGGTCGCCCGCGCGGGGTGCGACACGAGATGCGAGAGCGTTTTTCCCGTCAATTTCAACAAATGTAAACTTGAATTAAGTTGACCTCCGTTTCATCTACACTTGATGTTTCTTATCTTAGGACATGCAAATGTTTTGTCTCTATCTTTACAGAGGAAAGATAAGGACATCTTAGAGGCTATGCAAGAGGCGAAGTTAATGAAGATTTTTTTTAGCAAATCAGAGATGATGGTTGGGATTATTTATTGGAAAAAACTTTACTCATTTTGTGTGGAGTATGGTATTCCGAAGTTGGATATATAAGAACAGTATATAGACCGGCATAAACCAAGAAATAAGACCAACCGCACTAACTATGAGCACTACAAATTTGATTGCTTGAACCCTGTTATTGACTTGCAGTTTGGAGAGTTCAATGATCATTTTACTGAGGTAAACTCAACTCTTCTTACCCAAATGGCTGCATTTAGTCCCGAGGATTCCTTTGATGCTTTCAAAGTTCATACCTTAGTGGATTTGGCTAAGTCATACCCAGATAATTTTGACTCCTTCCAATTGAAAGATCTTGCCCATGAGTTTCTATTCTACATTGACAATGTGCGAGCGAACGAAAGGTTTGCAGGTCTGATGGTTAGTACAAATAAGCATTTGACATTTCCTTTGGCATATCAACTTCCCAAGCTAGTGCTAGTTCTGCCCGTTGCTACTGCATCTGTTGAGAGGTGCTTTTCATCGATAAAAATAAATACTTCTATATTCAACGCCGCATAAGGTTGTGATAGACCGCTTTCTCAAGATGAAAAAGGATAGAGGCCAAGAAAAATAGAGAGGTAACTATTTTTGTAATCCTACTTTATTTTGATATTATATATTAACAATTCGTGTTTCATGCTTAGATGAGTTAGCTAGAATATACATTGTAGAATTTTAAATTAATACCATCTGTCCATCTAACTGCATAGAGCTATGAGCTATGCGTGTACATATTAGTGGTATGTTTTATGGGTACATAGTCTTGTTATTTTTTGTTTTGATCTGCCGACGTTTTTCCCTAGCGTTAGCCATGTAGATAGATACAATGTGTGTCCTGAATCCATTATTGGTACTTTCAAGTATGCAAAAAAAAATGATGTCCATACGGTGAAACTTATAATGTGCACCTGAGCATACATTACATATTGATATCCTATTCAACGGTATTAATATTTTCACCGTCGTACAAAAAATAAGGTTCATGATAGTGTTATTTATGGTAGTGGCGCAACAAAGTCAGTCTGCAATTCTACCAAGACAGCCACGCATTGTCAAAACAAAATGCAGACGGCGAGACGAAGCTCACATCTACTTGATGTTTCGTTGGTCGTATTGACGGTGAATTTTAGATTAAAAAAAGCGTGTTGCACCTAAAAAGAGGGAGTAAAATCATAGTGCTCACATCTGCGCAGAAATTTATTAAGATTGTAAATTATACCTCCAATATCCGTCGTTCTAGCGTGTGATTACACGTGCGGTGAGGTAGCTTCTCGCGTGCTCTCGGGAAAAAGAGAACAGGGCAGTAGCCTAGTGCTTGAATCGCAGTTGACGCATCCCAACGATCGAAACAAATTTTTGAAATTCTCACGCGAACCTGTTTCTATTATGTAAAAAAGAAAATGTCAGTTCCTCCTAACGTTATTTATTTATTTTTATATCGGGGAAAAGCCCTCGCGCTTGCAAACCGTCAGTAGGCGCCAAAAACCTGACCCTCCAGTGCGGCTGCAGGACCATCGTAGACCGGGTCCACGGTGCGCCGGCCACGCGGGCGCCAGGCTATTTATACGACTCTGACGAACGGCCTGGATAGTGGACGACCCGCTCCCAAACGAATCGCACCCGCCTGCGCCGCCTTCTCTTCTCCAGCGTCGGATCTCCCACTCGCCGCCCTCCTCACCGCACCTCCCCCCGCGCCTCCATTCCCCGCCTTCCCCTCCCCTACCCTCCTCCACCTCACTCCCTCGACGCGCTCGGCTCGCTTATATAAGGTAAGCCTCCCTCTCTCTCTCTCCAGACCCCTCCCGGCTCTTCTGGAAGATTGGGGCTAGGGTTTGGTGCTGATGGATCTGGGCTTGTTGCCGTCGGGGCTGTGGTGCAGGAGGAGGACCGGATGTCGGACGGGCCGACGAGCCCCCCGGGCGGCGGGAGCGACGACGGCGGCGGGGGCGGGTTCGGCGGCGTCAGGGAACAGGACAGGTTCCTGCCCATCGCCAACATCAGCCGCATCATGAAGAAGGCCATCCCGGCCAACGGCAAGATTGCCAAGGACGCCAAGGAGACCGTGCAGGAGTGCGTCTCCGAGTTCATCTCCTTCATCACCAGTGAGTATGTCTGCCCTGCTTCTGCTGCTGCTCCTCTGCCTTTTGCTGAATGGAAACGTGCAGCTCTGGCTTTAGCTGGTCTGGTGCTGACCTGTCGGCGTTTTGTCTTGTCCGGCTGCAGGGCGAGCGACAAGTGCCAGCGGGAGAAACGCAAGACCATCAACGGCGACGACCTGCTGTGGGCGATGGCGACGCTGGGCTTTGAGGAATACATCGAACCCCTCAAGGTCTATCTGCAGAAGTTCAGAGAGGTGCGTACCTATCTAGCTGTTCTGTTAAATCGAGATTGGAGCTATTCTGCAATGATTGGGCTGGATTAGTTTGCTTTGGAAGTTAGGCAGGACCATCGCCACTTTTGCCTGCTGTCACGTTAGCCTTATTTAGCAAATTGGCTCGGTTTGGCTTAGTCTTACTTTGGAAGATTAAATAACTTTGCTCAGATTGGTAACTGGTGAGGACCTATGTGCTTAAAACATGTGTTGAAACTTGAAAGAGTACTTTTTTCAGATTATTTAATCGTAAGCATTAAGAATCATCTCAGGCCATATTAATTAAATGGATTCATCTATTGCACTGAGACATGCATACAGACACTACTTTCTCTTGTCCAGGGCCCTGTTACTTGACCCCAGTTACCGAATTAATAGATTTATTTATTTAAAGGAGAGTTTATGTGAAGACATGCACATTATACACTAGAGCCTCACATCCACAAGAAAAGCTCGAAGCTGATAAAAATATCATCTTTGCATCAGAAGTTCCTCAAAGTTCCGTGCTTCAAGCTATGCATCCTACTTATAAGGCAATATAAGTAAGACATAATCTAGCTTAAAGAATAAATACCTGATGTGCATTAGCTAAGAGTTTTTTTATGGTCATTGGCCAGTGTATACTTTTTATCTTAATTTTTTACTCCATTTTATCCATCTGAAATGACTTCTCTTGTTTGTCTTCTATTTGGCGGATGGCTTCTTCTGATTGTAGATGGAGGTATGTAGTATATTTATTCTGTTGTATAAGTTAGAATTTGTTCCTCCCTTGTTATGAATTCCTCCTAGATTTCTTCATGTGATCCTTGGAATTTAGAAACAAATTTTCTGGAATATGATATTTCAATGGAAGATGAAATTACTGAAAGTTTGTAATTTGAGGCTTTGAGCTATTCGAGTCCATCCTCGCTGTGATTTAGAGATGTAAGTGGGATCCTGCCAATGTCCACTAGAAATTTTCAAATGAACTATAAGTGGGACAATGGCTGGATCCCACTTGACACTTTGTCGTGATTGTATATCACTTGTGCACATTTGAACTAACCATGCGGAAAACTTGAAGTCGTCATACAATCCATCATGGAAGCCTATATTTCGTTAGTTCTGAATTGTTTAGATATATTGCTAATTAGATGTGGTCGGATATGTGTATAACCTGAATAAGTTGTCTATTTACGAAGTTTTGTAGTTCCAGTAGCTGTCTGCATTCTTTCCTACCTAGTTACCAACCGAGCAAAAAATTCGCATATATAACGCAGACTACTCAAGCAGAATTTTGTAAGAGTTCCCTTTGTGTTGACCATTTAATGGCTGTTCAAGGCTTCTCTTACTGCCTGTCAAGTGTTAGGATATTGATATGATTCATGATTGATTGATTGCACTATAATGCCTGCACTAAACAAATCAGAGGTGTGACAAACATGACTCATCTAGTCATCTCTCCTTTTGTCAATGATTAACAGGGTGATAGTAAGGTAACATCAAAGTCTGGCGATGGCTCTGTTAAAAAGGATGCACTTGGTCATGGAGGAACAACTAGCTCAAGTGCGCAAGGGGTTAGTATGTCAAATTTCTTTCTTTTTTATAGTATTGCTGAAATACTGAGCTATGTGTGTTCTTTTTAGATGGGCCAACAAGTAGCATACAACCAAGGAATGGTTTATATGCAACCTCAGGTGATTATCTTGAATATGCTTGATGATGTATTAGTCGCTTACTTAATATGGCCTGCACTTGATGTTTAGCTCGAGTATTTAGCAGCAAATAGGCACAGTTGGTGCCTGTGAGATGTCTCTCCTGGCTATGTTGTAGTTTGTCTGCACCCAGCGCCTTGAGGAACTTCTGTTAAAGCGCCCTGTTTGTTAATTGCTATTGTGCAAATCTGTTTCTTTTCCACTAGTGAAATGAAAAAATAGTTAGGCATAAGCTGTGCTGTGTTTGCATTTGTACTTCTAGTGAAAGCCCATGCTTCTAGTAACTGCACAAATGTTAGTTCCTCTTGTAAATATCTTGTGATAACTATGCCATCTCGCTGTCGTGTCCAACTGTCCATGTTCCCATGCTAGTAAGTACGGCCACTCTGGTATCTGTATTATATAATGCTTTATGATGAAGTATTTAAAGAGAGACACTTCCATACGAAAACCAGTACTCTTTAGCCAAGCCCAGTAATGAAGGAACAGTAAACGAGAGGAATAAAAAGAGAGAACTATTTACTGCTAGTCTTTTTCTTTATCTGTTTCTTCAGTTAATCAAATTTAGGGAGTTGCAAAAATCTTGCACAAGATCGTTATGAGCAAGTAGATTAGCCCTTACATCCTCTATGTTGTGCACAATCACTATATCTTACCCGGGAAAACTAGATTGGTCGATATTGCAGCTAAGTTTTATTTGTTCTCTTAGAAATGCAAAACTCTTGGATATTTTCTGTGTGAAAACATGTTTGTGTGTAACAAAGTACCCTGGACTATAATGTTCAGCCTTTCATGCACTGTTTATGTGCTTTTGTTTGGCGCATGTGGAACTTTTTTGTTTCATTCATTAACACTTGAAACTTATCAATTTAATTGTGTACTTGCATCTGGTATCTGTATTGATAGTTTTTTTTTCTTTCCCTTGCACAGTACCATAATGGGGACATCCCAAACTGAAGGTATATGGACCTTCTCTTACTGCTGCTGCTCTACAAGGTACGAATCACCTCGAAGACCTACAATGTCACTGAATTATATGAAATTGCGCTCTTGTGTCTCATGCGTTGATGTATTTCTTACTTAGGTTGGTTTTGATACACACCTCGCCAAGAGCAATAAGCAGTTAAGGAACTTAGTACCCCCCATAGGCTGTGTGTTCGTCTGCCAGAACTGATGCTCTGAAGTGCCAAGGCTGCTTCCCAGATGTAAATTGCTTTTTCCTGAGAGTAGAGTCAGTTGTGGTTTAGCAGCAATGTTGTCTGTTGTATATTTATGATAATTTAACAATTTGTCCTCTTGGCTGTGTATTGGGGGAGTCGTACATCAAGATACATTTGTCCTGAATTAGTTGTATTGAACCCTGAGAAGAATTGTCTTCGTTGCCACAAACTCCCTGGGACCTCGTGCTCATTAGAATTCATTTTACTACTGTATCTGCTTGTTGAAACAACTGACAGAGCTATCTGCCTATCCCTGCCTCTGAAAGCTCTTTCTGTGTGCCAAGCTTCTAGAGTTTTCTGTTGGCATCATAGGACCGCAGAATGTCACAGCATCGACGTTCTTTGGTTGGTTATCCTGAGTTGGCTGAGTATCCGTAGCAGTTGATGTAGCTCAACTGCAGCAGTAGATGGGAGGGGGAGAAAAACTCTGCGAGCTTCAATAATTCACACAGCAGCCAACCATTTCCATCATGATCAAGTATCGACGTGAACATGAGGCTCCCAGCGAAAATTATCCAGCTTTCTGGCCAGTTGACAACAACCAGAGTATGAAGAAAACTTCAAACTGGAGTCAAGCCCATGATTCCAAAAGATGAGAAACTAAACATAATTTAGTTCCCAGCACATGAACAGTGCATGAAACAACAGGGCAAAAGCTAAAAGTGATAAATAACAGGGCAAACGCTATAAAGCAAGTAGAATCAGCCAGCAAGTACGTGAACCATGACAGAAGAGGGAGACACGCGCTCCCGGAACACAGCCAGTTTTACAAATATCACAATTAATACAAGAATCATGACATCCCAGCAGAACGGGCCCGACACTAAAATTGTAGGAAAAGAACATGGATTTACCTACCTGATTCAAGATATACTAACCCAATGGAAGCCGCACCAAAGTTTCGCAAGAACTCTGTTTATGATTACACCAATACGTGTGCTCCCAAGGCAACTAGATGGATGTCTATATGAAAGGGGCCAAATATTGCTAATGCCCTAGCTAACCTAATGGCACCGCGAATGCTAGGGTCAGACTCCTGTTTTCCTATACAAAACACAACATCCAGATGGGAGAACCGGTTGAGCAGATTACCTCGATATCAACAGGAACAAGAAAATTCAGCATAAGCTAGCCGGTTTGTTCGGTTACACCACCCACTTGCACGTCAGCCGCCTCAACCGTGGTACCCTCCTTGGCGTCCTCTGCAGGTTTCTCAGATGTCATAGCTTTCTCATCTGGCACTTCAACCATGGCATCCTCTGCAGTTTTCTCAGATGTCGTAGCTTTCTCATCTGGAGCTTCAACCATGGCATCCTCTGCAGTTTTCTCAGATGTCATAGCTTTCTCATCTGGAGCTTCAGCGGTGGCTTTCTCGTCTGGCGCTTCAACCATGGCATCCTCTGCAGTTTTCTTGGATGTCGTAGCTTTTTCATCTGGAGCTTCGACGGTGGCATCCTCTGAAGCTTTCTTGGCTGCTACAGCTTTCTCATCTGGCGCTTTAACAATGGCATCCTCTGCAGTTTTCTCGGATTTTGTAGCTTTCTCATCTGGCGCTTCAACCATGGCATCCTCTGCAGTTTTCTCGGATGTCATAGCTTTCTCATCTGGAGCTTCAGCGGTGGCTTTCTCATCTGGCGCTTCAACCGTGGCATCCTCTGCAGTTTTCTCGGATGTCGTAGCTGTTTCATCTGGAGCTTCGACGGTGGCATCCTCTGCAGTTTTCTCGGATGTCGTTGCTTTTTCATCTGGAGCTTCGACGGTGGGATCCTCTGAAGTTTTCTTGGCTGCCACAGCTTTCTCATCTGGTGCTTCAACCATGGCATCCTCTGCAGTTTTCTCGGATGTCGTAGCTTTCTCATCTAGAGCTTCGACGGTGGGATCCTCTGTAGTTCTCTTCGCTGCCACAGCTTTCTCATCTCGGGCTTCAGCTGTGGCATCCTTTGCAGTTTTCTCGGCTGTCGCAGCTTTCTCATCTGGTGCTTCAACCTTTGCATCCTCTACGGGTTTCTCGGCTGCCGTAGCTTTCTCATCTGGTGCTTCAACAATCGTGGCAGCCTCTACGGGTTTCTCAGCTGTCGTAGCTTTCTCAATTGGTGCTTTGGCTGTGGTTTCAGCATCAGTGGTATCACAAGCTAGTGCTTTAGCAGTAGCTTTTTCCATTCTCTCATCCGGTACATCACTTGTAGCTTCAGCTGCATCTGCGTTTTTCATTGCGTCACCTGGTGCTTCAGCTGTAGTTGTACCTTCTACAGCCTCCCCAAGTTTTCTGCCAGTAGCTTTATCTTCTACAATTTCCTCAACTCGGGCCTCAACTTTTGACTCCACAGCTCCCTCAACCATGACTTCAGCCATAGTCACCTCTTCTGCAGTTTGTTTGCCAACATCGGTGTGTCCACCCGATGCTTCAGCTGTAGTTGTACCTTCTACAGCCTCCCCAAGTGTTCTGCCAGTAGCTTTATCTTCTACAGTTTCCGCAACTGGGGCTTCGACTTTTGACTCCACAGCTCCCTCAAACTCAGCCATAGTCACCTCTTCTGTAGTTTGTTTGCCAACAGCGGTGTGTCCACCTGATGCATCAATTATATCGTCCACTTGAACAGTTTGCTCAGCACAGCTGACTTGTCCGGCTGCTACTTCAGCAGTTTTGTGTTCCACGACTCGCTTATTTGGCCCAGCTTCTTGGGACGATGCTTCAGTTACGTCTTGAACAATATCAGCTTCTGCTGCCGTACCCTCTTGTTCTATTGACGTTCCGCCTACAGCCTGGACCTGTGTAGTTTCTGGTTGCAGCTCAGACACTTGAACATCTGAAGTGTCAGAGGGTACAGCATCTGATGGAGCTTTGACTTGCTCAGTTGCAACTTGATTTACAGATTCTTCAGTTAAAGATTTGCTTTCCAACTTCACGTCACGAGGAATTTCAACTGATACTTCTTTTGGAGCTTGAATTTCCAATGTTTGCTCAGTTGCATCTTGCTCCACTGGTTTTTCAACAGAACCCTGAGCTTGCAATTCCATAGGTACCTTAGTCTCTTCAGGAACTTCATTCTCAGTATCAGCCTCTGTTACCTGTTTGGCACTCTTGTTTAGAGGTGCCTCCCTGTCTGGCTCAGTCGCACCAACTACCTGAACAGCTCCAGTTCCAGCTCCAGACAGGGCAATCTCTGATTGTTTTTCAAGTGAAGCTTGCTCCATTGTGCCAGATGACTCCTTGGTGATCATTTCAGTTTGCCCATTATGTGTAGCTGTTGCAATTTGGTCAGGTGGCCCAGTTATCTTAGCATCAATTTGGTCAATTGGCCCAGTTATCTTAGCATCAATTTGATCAGGTGGCCCAGTTAGCTTAGCATCAATTTGGTCAGGTTGGCAAGCTTGCTGGACGGTCGTGACTTGTCCACCTGATGATTCTTTTACAGGTTCAGATTGGCATGTTTTCTTGAGGGTCTCAACTTGTCCACCTGATGATGCTTTTACGGCCTCAGCTTTCTCAGTTTTGTCGACTTGGTCAACTTTCATGGTATCCAGCGGAATTTCGGGCTTACTTGGACCTAGAGAAAAGACATCCTCACATGGTTTAAGCATGCAAAATTGTTGAAGCTATGAACTAAAATTTTCTTAAATATAAACAGGAATGTTTACCAGGAACCTCTGGGCCATGATCCCCAGGGCACACCTCAGGCTTATTTGGTTCTGACACTCCTAGAGTAAACGGCATATTCACAAGACGATAGCTACGGAGTGAAGGACCAAGAGTGCCATACTTTCCAGCAGCGCTGAAAGCCCTTTCAGCATCAGCACGCTTCTTGAAGACAATTTTGACGGTATTTGTGTTCTTTTGCACTTCAGTTTCGGATTCTTTCAGTGGCCCATAGCGACCGAATATTTTGATCAGGCCCCTTTCTGACGGAAGAGCAGTAGACCTGCCAAAGCTTAAAACAAGTGCTGTGGGCTTCCACTCGTCGACTATCTTTTCGTCGACATGGATAATTGATCTTTCTATCACCTGTATCTGTTTCTTAGGAGGCTCCTCTTCATGCTGTACCGACGACAAAACTGTGTTGTATAATGACTTGCGCTTACGCCTTGGCCTCGTGTTGGTAGCAGCTCTTTTCAGGCTATGAATCGGGTGATTATGCAAACTCAAACCAGACCAGTAGGAGTCCTGCATATGATCAGTAGTCTCTAGCTCGGGAGAAGGTAAAACCCTCTTCTTTCTCCCCCTCTTTGATGCAGTTTTTTCGATAACGCTTGCTTCAGTAGTAGCAGATACAATATAATTCCTATAATCACTGAAGTAGCTAATTAGCAATGCTGAGGAATCATATTTGTCCATTGGCTCCAAGGCAACTGAGCAGAGCTGAGAGAATAACTCCTTGGGGTCCGCAATGTGATGCATATGCAAGCGTCTCCTCTTTGCGCGCTTTTCCACAGTAAGTTCATTCACAGCATCATCACTAGAGACATCAAATTCTGCATTCTCTAGTTCATTCTGAGTCTTCACAGCGGATGAAGATCCTGTCAGCTGGTTTGCAGCTCGCCGGATGCACTCCCCAATCTTGAAAGAACCACCAACAGCTGTAGTTGGTGATTTTGCATCTGAATCTTCAACCGAATCAAGACTCCTTTTCTTCTTGTTCGAATCCTCAAAGTCCCTAACACTTTGTGGAGTGTTGTAAGAAGCATTATTATTGGACAGACTGGAGGTGCCCTTTTTCCCTGCCAACTCCAGGTTATCATTAGGCTTGTGTTTTCGAGGTCTCCCCCTTCCTCTTTTGGGCTTGACCTCAGCAGGAGGCTCTTCAATAACGACAACTTCCTCAATAACTACATTATTTGTAGTTGTAGGAGAAGTATCGATAGTATCCTCAACCCATGCACTACCAGTCTGGAACGATGCAAGTTCAGGGCACCCCTTAGATCGATAGAGAGATGTAAGCTGAGAACAAGCTATCACTAACTCTAGCAGATCCCCACCTTGGCCAGGGAATAGAGCTAGTGACTTAATATAATGAAGAAGGCTTTCCGGGCTAAAACATGTGAAGATCTCAGACCTGTTAACTGATGAGCAAGTAACTCCATCCTTGAGCCCAGCATTCTCAACCATATATGACATTCCATTGTCAGAGAGCTCTTCTGGCAAACAAGAACAGCTCATCCCCGACAATATCCGCCTTGAGAGTTCTTCGAGTGCATAATTAACAGAACCGACAAAGGCATCTGAGCTACTCTGTTTCTCCATCTGCGAATAGTTCGTTACGAAAGGCTTCAGCTGGGATTCGTCGCACCACGCAAAACTGTTGTCACCAAAATACGCGACCAAGCGACAACCCTTCTTCTGGTGCTTCAACGCCAACTCAGATGCATTTGAAGGATCAAAAATCTCACCAGGCCACCAAGGGTGACTTTTTACTTTACCCCAGACAAGATCAGAAACTCGAAACCCGTCTGTGTCGAGAGGGGGAAGGGAGTATCTGGCGCACTGGACAGAATTTTCCGTTCCATTCTGTGTCCCCTCGTCGAAATGTGCGACTCCATTATCTTGAACTGCCACAGGGGTTGCATTGACATGATTTTCTTCGAGTTCACTGGATTCTGCAATGGAAGTTAGAATATGTTATTGCAAGCTAGGAACAGTGGGGCGTCGGTAAGCGGTACATGAAAGTGACCGGAGGCCTCACCAGCAACATCTCCTGCTGGAACTAGCTTCCTCTCCATCTGTCCTGTGGAAGCTTCTGCTCCTTCTGCAACAACCATGCCAGCGGCCTCCGTGAAGTACAACGGATCAGCCAACGTCGTCGCAGCTGCCTCTTCTGGAACAACATCCGCCGTCAGCACGCCAGCCCCCGCCACCGCAGACCCCTCCTCCTTCACTTCAGCAACAGCAGGCGCCTCCTCCGAGGTCTCCGCCATCGTCACATCAGAATCTCCTGAAGGTCCCGAGCTCGCCCCCGCGGCCCGCTCCTGCTTCGGCTCGGCACGGCCGCTGTCTCCCCTCGGATCCGAGGCCGCGACGGCCGCAGGGCTCGAGCTCATGGGCGCAAAACCTCGGGGGCGCCTCCCTGCCGAGCTCCGGGGCGAGGAATCTGGGGGATTTGTAGCGGTAAAATCAGCAAGGAGCTCGAACGAAATTCCCCACCTCGATCTGGAAAAACCGCGCGGGCGAGAGGCGGGGGGAAACCCTAGGCGGGGCGGACCAGCAGGGGAGCTCGGGAATTTACCTGGCGCGCCCGGCGGGGTGGGGCGTTGCGGCGCTGCGGCGGAGACGGGAGCGGAGGCGAGACGGGGTGGGGCAGGGAGGAGGGAGGGAGATGGCGGAGCTGGATGGATGCGGGGAGCGAACAGGGAGAGTGTGTGCGCTCTGCGCTGCGCCCTAGCGAGCTCTCAGCAAGTCGCGTGCTCCAGCGCTCCAGCAGAGCAGCGTGTGCGTTACCGTGGGATGATGGGCGAGAGCCGAGAGAGAGCACCACGATCTGATCTGAGCGGATCGGAAAGGCTTTCAATTCAACTCCTTTATTTTGAGACAAGGGTGCCTAGATCTGCGTAAAACCCATTCTTGACAATGTGTTCTGACCCACACCACCATTATCACTTTGTATTACCCATTTGAGCTAAAGGCAAAGTTCTGTAGTACTTTGAGCAACTCTTCGAAGAAAATCGAGCAACTCTCAGGGTTCTTTAACACAATTAGTGTTATTGCAGTGCAATTTACTTTATTTTGAAACAAGGGTGCGTAGAGCTAATATTTTTAAATAATACATTTTTTAAATAATTTGCACGAATAATACACGAATTGGAAGATTTACAATTCTAGCGCGGTGTCGGCATTTGAATAGCCGACCAGTCCTTATCGGTTTTTGAATAGCCGACCAGTCATGTCTGCTTTTGAAAAGCTGACTAGTCCCCCTTATCGGCTTCTGAATAGCCGATCAGTCTTGTCTGCTTTTGAAAAGCTGATTAGTCCCCCTATTCTTCACACTGCCCTTATAACATGTCGGCATTTCAAATGCAGACATGACTGGTAGGCTATTCAAAAGCCGATAAGGACTGATCGGCTATTTAAATACCGACACCGCGCTAGAATTGCAAATCTTTCAATTTGTTGTGTATTATTCGTGATTTTTTAAAAAAAACGTATTATTTTTAAAAAAAATGCGTGCGTAGATCTGCATAAAACTTTGAAGAAATTGAGCATCTCTACTGTTCTTTGACACAATTATGACTTGTATGTTATGGTAATTGCGATGCAATTTACTCTTTTGTTGTTCTTCTCAATGATGGTATGTGTCAACTAGTCTATTAGAGTTAGGGGTTGTTTGGTTGGAGGATATGATCAAGGGGATGAGAATATCCCCCACCACCTGGTTAGGGATAGCCAATTTAATTGTTTGGTTAGAAAGATGACATGTCGTTAGGGATAGCGAATTGTTTGTTTTGTTGGTGGGATTAGATGTGGCTAAGTGGTTAGAGTCCACCCATCATATCCTTTCTTCTCTTAGTCGTCTCCTAGTTCCGGCCCCCGTCACACCTAGATGAGCAGTTGGCTGCTTGGCTCTCCTCCCTAGACCCATCTCTTTTGCCACACCATGGCCGACGGTGGTGTGTCGCCCTGTGGTCGTTGGCAGCGGATCAGATGAACATCGATGTCGGGATCAACTCGGGGACGAGAAATAGGGAGAGGCAGCGGATGCATATGAACATCGATGTCGGCTTCTAACATCAATTGCTCGAGCAGGACAATAATAGGGAGAGGTGACGGAGCTCACTCGGTGTTCGTACGGACACATGGAGGAGCTAGGCGACGACATGATTATTGGGTGATTTTTTCACATCGAGCTACCGTTTCCAAACGAATCTTTCTCCCCGCTGCTCCACAACATCGAGTGTTGGGGATATACTTTCTAGGTATACCCACTATGACTCACTGATTAGGGTGGCCCACTTCGGGTTAGAGCTATGCTCCACGGGTGGCCCAGGGAGAGAAATTGGAAGCCCATCTAGCTACGGGAAGGCCCATAAGACTTACCAACTTATGCATGTAGTGTTACTTGAAGTCTAAGATGTACTATGTAACTAACTCTGTACCGCAGCCGGATAGGACTCTCCTGTAACCCTAGGACCGGATGACTATATAAGCCAACCTAGGGATAGGCCTTTAGGGCAACAATCAATCGACAACCACAACCTCAACTCGGACAGGTGAAACCTCTCTTGTAAGTTGTACTTTCGGCTCTGCCATATTACTAGATTGCTATCAGGAGTAGGATCTATCCACCGCAGGCGGATTCGAACCTGGGTAAAGCTTGTCTGCTCACCATCCCGGAACACCATCATCTCACACTCCATCTTTCTCCACGCCTCGAGGACCCCCTCTCGGCGTACATGTCATCAATCCCACGACAGTTGACACCCATCGTGGGGATGGTGACCTTCGGAGCTATGTTCCGGGCGGAATCTGCGTGAATCAGAATCAGCGAGACAATCGCCCTCGGTCGGGTCCTCTACGCCAGCGACTTCCCTCTTGTCCTTCTTGACGAGACTTGGATTCCGGCTAGGGAACCCGTGACCAGCTATACAATCATATCTTTCGGCGAGATCGATGTTTACCTCGGTTTCGTTGAACCTTCCCAGCCCACCCCAGCGGTGATGATATAGCCAGAAGAAGTTTCTAGATCCACTTTGTCTATGGAGGCGGCAGAGTTTCAGGTCTCAGAAAACCTTAATCCCACCCAGCCCGCACTTGACGTGGAGATAGTGGAGAAGATCGAATCTAAAGAAAATCTCCCCAAGGAGGTCGAATCTGAAGCAGATCTCCCCAAGGAGGTCGAATCTCAAGAGGATATCCCCAAGGAGGTCGAACCTCAGAAGGATTAAAGCATCAACAACTTTGGATCTGGCTATGCCAATGCTGGAGCAGGAAAATAACTTTCGAGGCACACGTTGAGGCGGATGCTGCTACACGGAAACGCTAGTATGGAGCAAATCCTGGAAACCATCAAAAGATTCGAGGAAGCTAATGAAGAAAGTCGCAACTACCTCAGGACGCACGCATCGCACTTCATCAGATATGTTGGATCCGGATCCGGCTCAGACGATGCTAGAGACGACAACGACTCGACGCTGGATGCAATCGGAACAAACACTAATACACCGGCTTCCCCTAAGGATTCCATGACATCGACAGAATTCCAAAAGTTTGAAGTGAAAATTGAAGAGGAGATCACCTTCAAGGCCACAGAAGAAGGAGAAGTTATGGATCAAAGCCCCTACAATAGTATGGATGAAAGATCCGAAGAGAACTCACCCGGACTGCATGATGATATGGATCTCGGAGATAATCCCGACGTCTAGATGTCTGAGAATACTAATAGAAGCTTGACTCTAGGAATCGGACCCAAAGCCGTCTTTGCTACAGGTGCCAATAAGGCTAACAAGGCAAAGAAGAAGAAAACTCTGGCCAAAGATCCTCCGACTGAGGAGGTGATCGCCGAGGAATACGAGGAGGACTCACACAGTGCTTTGATCCCCTCTGACCCAAAAACATCTCTGGTGGACGAACACGTGGTTACCCAGGTGCCCGGGAGTCCTCGGAGAAGCGCTTACAACGCAAATCCCAACCGCAGTGGATCTCAATCCGGACAAGTTGGAGGAAAGAGCCATAGCTCTAGAGGCGTATCGTTAGAGACTCTTAGACAAAACAACCAATCTCGTCGAGGAGAAGCAGCGCATTGCAGCTGCAAGATAGATTAACTCCCTGCAGCATCAGAAGACCCGGAAGGGCCCTAAGTTGGCCAATAGAAATCCGGAGGTTCACAAGACCCTTTTCGAAGGAGACATGGCCGTGGGAAAGCCTCGAATCGACAGCAAAGGAAAGCGGATGTATAACACGTTGGTAGAAAACACTACTGTGGCCCGAGAGATCCTGACAAATAATCCAAACCTAGACCATGTCTGTCTAAGTGTGAAACTACTCACCAAGGGCCTAGAGCAACAGAAGGTCGCCATGCCCGGTAGCGGAAAACTGGTCTCTAAATCGGACCAATACCGCAGAGACACCGGTCGACATCAAGATACAAGGCCCCAATGAGAACCGAAACGACGTTACCGTCCCGACCCTCGGAAACACAATTATTCAAGATCTGGCTCTTCAGGATAGCGGCACAGACCCGCACGAAGCTGGAGCAACGTTGCCCCAGCCGCAGAGCGAGACGCCATAGCATCAATGGTTCAACAACAACCTCCCCGGCAGCAATCAGATAATCGTAGGGAATAAGAAGAAGCACGATGTCGGGAGCAGGACTGACAAAGAATGCCCCCTCCTAGACACACAAGCCGTCTGGATGAGCCTCGTCACAATGACGAACGAAGGAACAATGAACACCACGCCTGATCAAGCCGGCATGGCGGTCGTCACCACGAAGCCCAGCTGGAGGAAACAACCCACCGACACCACCCTCTTCCCCAAGCAGCTCCCAGGGAGGCTAAGGAGGGCACCGAGGTGGAGGCAGTGGTGGAGGAGACATAAATCTAGCTCCACGGCACCGTAGTCGCAGCGAACATCCAAGACGGCGTTCTCTGTCACCAAGTGACGCCAGGCACCAGATCAACTCAAACTTAGAGGCGCGGCGCTATGAGTCAGATAATATATACGTGGGCTCAAAATGCTTCGGGACGCGCATATGACAAACAGATTTCCCAGAGGGATTTGCTATCTCAAGGCACATTCAACCCTATGACGGTGTGGCCCGGCCAGACACCTGGCTCCAGGATTTCTTCCAGGCCTACTGCATCGCCAAAGCAGTAAACAACTTGGTCGCGACCCAATATCTCCCGCTCATGCTGAGGAAGAAAGCTCGATCATGGCTCAATGAACTCCCAGAAAACACCATTCATAACTGGTATGATATGCAAAGTGCATTCTTTCGAAACTTCGAGGGTACATACAGGAGGCCCTGCATGGTCCGAGATCTGCAGCGTTGCACCCACAAACCCAGAGAAACTTGTCAGGACTACCTTAGATGATGGATCGACACGAAGAACTCTTGTGAGGGAGTAAACGACTAGACCGCGATCGAAGCCTTCATCGCGGGACTCCTAATCGGATTATTGCATCATCGCCTGAAGTGCGACAAAGTTACCGACTTGGTGGAGCTGATAGAGACGGCGACCAAATATGCAAACACCGACGATGATTCAGAGGGACTACTAAACATACTGGTTGTGCCATAGTCGACCAAATAGCCAAAGCAGTAATAGGCCCAAAAATGCAAGAACACCTTAGAAGAAAAACCCAATCCGGAAACTGTGACTGTCAACGCAACTTTCGGGTCTGGAGGACAAGGAGGCCACGGAGTCGGCCGGGGACGAGGCCGTGGAACTTCTAGAGTCCAAGGTAGAGGAGACTAGTAACCTGGTAAAACTTACTCTTGGGCCGACATCGCTAATAATCTATGTGTGCATCACCTGGATGGCAACGAAGGCTCGTCCCACACCAACGTTGAGTGTCATTTCAATGATAACATCAAGAAAGACGAATCTGATGGCTATAGGGGCCAAGCAACGGAAAGGAAAGAAAAAATCCAAAAAAGAGAATGAGTCCAAGGAAGATTTCCACATGGAGGAGGCAGATACCTCAAATCCCAAGTTGGATGGAAAGAAGACCTTCCAACCAAGAAAGACACCTACGTCTGCTTCCTTGGATCCCAACCAGCTAAGGTCAAAAAGGCAGTGATGCATGAGCTTAACGGAACTGTTTCGGTTGTCCCTTAGTTTCTGGACTGGTCGGAAGTGACAATTACATTTGACCGAAGCGATCATCCGCCTAAGCCATACAGGCGAGGAAAGTACGCTCGGTCGTCAATCCACTGATCTACGGCTATGGGTTCCCCAAGACTCTCATGGACGGTGGCAGTAGCATCAACATCATCTACGTCGAAACACTACACCATATGAGGATATCGGAAACATAGCTGAATCATAGCTCCGTGGTTTTCCATGGAGTTGTCCCTAGAAGACAAGCGAACTCTCTAGGAGAAATAACTTTGGATGTTACCTTTGGAACTCCAAAGAACTATAAGACGAAAGTGCTGGCTTTTGAAGTGATACCATTCAAGAGCGCATACCACGCTATCTTTGGGCGTCTGACTTACTCGGCTTTCATGGATCGCCCTTGCTATATTTATAACATGATGAAAATTCCAGGTCCCAATGGCGTCATCACGATCCGGGGAAACCCGAAGAAGCCACGAGAATGCAAAGATAGAAATGTCGCCTTTGCTGAAGCCGTACTGCACGCCAAGGAGTACCAAGAGATCAAGAAGAACATCGGCCCGTTCGAGATGCCCACGACAAAGAAGGAGGTGACAAAGCTGACTCCGGAGTTCAAGGCATCGGAAGAGACGAAGACAACACCGTTGAAGGATGATGACCCCTCCAAGGTGACACAGATAGGCGTAGGTTTAGGCCACGCATAGGAAAGCATGCTCGTCGAGTTCCTCAGAGCTAATAAGTATATCTTTGCATGGCAACCCTCTAACATGACCGGAGTACCTAGGGAACTTGTCGAGCACTCTTTAAACATGTACCCTAACGCTAAACCCGTCAAACAGTCCTTACGACATTTCGGCAAAGTGCAAAGCAATAGCTAAGGAACTAGCCTGACTCGAGTTAGCCGAATTCATAGAAGAGTTCATCCACACTAAGTGGTCGGCCAATCCTGTAATGGTTTCTAAAAAGGACACCACTGATTTAAGGATGTGTGTTGATTATACTGTCTTGAACAAGGCTTGTCTCAAAGATCCATTCACTGCCTAGAATCGATCAAGTTATCGACTCGACAGCAGGCTTGGAACTCTTATGTTTTCTCGGCGCATATTCCGATTAACACCAAATTCGGATGAAGGAGTCAGATAAACTAGAGTTTTTGTTCATCACCCCCTTCGAAACCTTATGCTACGCAACAATGCCTTTCGGGCTCAAAAACACATGAGCTACGTACCAGCGCACTATGCAGCATTGTCCCCATGATCAAATCGGACGCAATGTACATGCATATGTAGATGACATAGTTGTGATGTCCAAAAAGAAGGAAACACTCATTTCTGACTTGGAGGAAACGTTCACAAATCTACGAAAATACAATATAATGCTAACCCGAAGAAGTGTTTCTTTGGAATACCAGCCGAAAAATTGTTAGGTTTCATCGTGTCTCAAAGAGGCATAGAGGTGAACCGTGACAAAATAAAGGCTATACTCAATATTACCAAGCCGACTCACTTGAAGGACGTACAACGGCTTATTGGCTGCATTGCTACATTCAGTCGGTTCATAAGCCGGCTCGGTGAAAGAGCCGCACCATTATACAAGCTCTTGAAAAAGATCAAGAAATACGTCTAGACTGACAAAGCTGAAGATGCACTTCAGGATCCAAAAGTCGTACTTTCCTATGCCCCTATCCTTGCAGCACTGAAACCACATGAACCAATGTTACTCTACATGGATGCGACAAACAGAGTTGTCAGTGTCGTCATGGTGGTGGAACGGCTAGAAGAAAAATAGGAACATCTCGTGCAGCGTCCGACTTATTATCTCAGCGAGGTCCTGACTGAATAGAAAGAAAGGTACCCTCATTACCAAAAGTTATCCTATTGTGTGTTCTTCGCATCCAGAAAGCTATGACATTATTTTCAAGAGCTCAAGATTACCATGGTGAGCATAGCTTCCATGGGAGATATAATCAACAACAACGATGCCACAGGACGCGTCACTAAGTGGGGAATTGAGCTAGTAGCTTTTGACATTGAGTATAAACCTCTTACAACAATCAAATCCCATGCTTGCCAATTTTCTCGCTGATTGGATAGAGATGGCAGAAAACACAAGTCTCTTAGAGTAAGAATATTGTACCTTGCACTTTGACGGGGCGAAAGCGCTCAGGGGCTAGCGTGGTACTCAAATCACCCCAAAGAGAAAAACTATTCTATGTATTGCAGATTCACTTCACGACAACAAATAACATTGCTGAATATGAAGCCCTGCTACATGGAATTCGAATTGCAAAAGATATTGGCATTCGCCAACTCATGTGCTATGGAGATTCGGATCTAGTTGCTCAGCTAGTATCCGACATCTGCAATGCAAATAAACACATGGCATCATATCGAGCTGTCGTGGATGAACTAGCAAAACCGTGCGAAGGGTTTGAGGTTCAACACATCCCTCGAATAGAAAATGAGGAAGCAGATGCTCTAGCAAGGATAGGCTCTGCACGGAAAAAGGTCCCGGATGGTGCTTTTCTGGAGCACCTAAGAGTTCCCTCTATCACAAGAGTTGATGAGGAGTATCCGGCCAATTTCGACTCGTCGCTCATAGCAATTCTAGTCGTAATTCCCAGCTAGACAAAACCCTACCTGGAATTCTTGGTAGATGGAAAATTCCCTGAAGATGAAGTTCTGAGCCAACAGATTGTTCGACGAGCAAAATCCTACACAGTAATAAGTGGAGAGCTCTATAAGCGGAGTGTGTCTAGGGTCTTTCAGCGCTGTGTTTCTCCAGAAGAAGGAGTGGAAATCCTAAGGGAAATCCACGAAGACGAAGGCAGACATCGAGGCGCAGCCAAATCTCTAGTGGAAAAAGCTTTTCGACATAGATTTTCTAGCTTACAGCTAAGGTAGATGCTGATAGGCTGGTCAAGACATGCAAAGGTTGCCAAAAGTATGCCAAATAAGCCCACGTTCCGTCTGATCAGCTGCGAACAATTCTGATTACATGGCCCTTTGCGGTCTAGGGGCTTGACATGGTAGGACCGTTTAAACGGGCTCCAAGTGGATTTACTCATCTCCTAGTGATGGTGGATAAATTCATGAAGTTGATTGAGGCCAAACCTGTCATAAGTTGTGATGGAGCAACAACCAAAAAATTCGTTGAGGACGTTATAATCCGATTCAGCTATCCACACAGTATTATTATAGACAACTGGAGCAACTTTTCCATGGGAGAACTTGTCGAATTTTGTGATGATCAAGGGATCCGACTCGATATTGCATCGGTCGCGCATCCATAGGCCAATGGACAAGTCGAAAGGGCAAATGGTTTAATTCTTCAAGACCTCTGTCCCAGACTCAAAGCACCACTTCATCGTGCTGCGGGGGCTTGGGCAGACGAATTGCCGTCTGTTGTATGGATTTTACGAACTACTCCCAACAAGTCAACCGGATATACACCCTTCTTCTTGGTCTATGGTGCAGAGGCAGTTCTTCTGATTGATCTTATCCATACTTCTCCCTGAGTCGTTGTGTATGTCGAAGAGTATGCCGAAGTTGCTCGATAAGATGACCTAGATATGCTCGAGGAAGTTCACATCGTTGCTGAGTAGAGATCTATAGCCTATCAGCAGAAGTTACGCAAGTATCATAGTCAGGGAGTTAGAAACCGGTCTTTCAAAAAGAGTGATCTAGTTCTCCGACTAGTGCAAAAAAAATACCACAAACTTGCCCCAATATGAGAAGGGCCCTTTATGGTTAGCAAGGTATTGCACAATGGTTCATACTACCTTACTGACATGAGGCCAGAAAAAGAAAGACCTGCTAGTAAGAAGAGAAAGAGAGATGGAGGCATTACAAACCCGGATGAGATGGACCGTCCATAGAATATTGCTCAGCTATGTCCCTTTTATTCTTAAAATTTCTTTCTTTGTAATCATATCAGTGTACATGTTCAAAGTGAAATAAAGTATTGGTCTCCTCAATGTTTTTTCTGAGATGGTTTTTAAGTACCATCTTATTTCCCAATGATCATGTCATAGCCGAAAATCCCAGGATACTTGAGTGTACTTTATGCTCATGTTTGTTCTAGTTAGATTTTTGATTCTAAAAATTCTACCTTCGGGTGTAAGTCTAAATTTTCTTTTATACTTGGGTTTTTTGTCTGATTGCTGGATGCATGTATTTTCTGAGTAGTGAATTGTTGATACTGGAAACCGGCTTTGATTCCGGGTTTAAACTGGTTTAGCAATTGAGCTTCATTCCTCGGCAAAGTTTCCATGCTGAAGGTTTGCCGACTCACGAAAGAGACGAGGCAGAAAGCTAGATAAATGATAAGTATAAAGAAAAACAGTGCTTAAATATTTTTTAAGCACAGAAATAAAAACATGTGTGCTAAAGAGTAAAGCATTAGTTCTTACATAGCAGCACCTCAAAATGAATAAGTTTAAACCATTACAAGAATGGCTTGTTTTAGAATAACATAAGTTTCTTGTCGATTTTTATGTTGCAGGAGAAGGATCTGCCGGCTCGTTGGTGCCCATATCGCCTTGATCGTTTTCCGAGACAAGGACGTCGGACTCAGTCTCTTCGTCATCGTCTTCGGGAATATCCTCGTCTTCAGGAATATCCTCGTCTTGGGGGCTTAGAGGCAGATCGACGGGCTTGAAGAATAGCTTCTCGTAGTTCGTTGCATCGACTACGCGGCAAGCATAACCGGCGCAAGAGTCCTAGATAGCACCAACATTCTGATCCTTGCCATCTTCATCAACAACTGAATAACCTTTAGTAACTTGCCAGATTTCCATGTTTCCATGGTGGCTCATTACCAAAGTGAGGGTGTTCTATGCTGTTGTGCAAGAATAGGACATCTTTCAGTCCTAGACCAACTGCGAGTTATACTTCACCTTGTTACACAACTCAAAGATGGACATTTTGTCTAAGTTGGAGAGATTAACGATTTCCCCAATATCCTTAAAGGATTGGCGGAAATCATGTATCAAATATCTGACTACGATAATCCGACTGAGACATGACTTGGATGAAGACGAATCCAGTGATGGGTTCGTAGCATGGAAAACAAAAAACTTCTATCGCAAGAACGAACAAAACCCAGATCTAATCTAGATAAAAGCCAAGATCTAATCTACTAGACATGAGCAACGAGATAGATCGGTACTAACCCTCGTAGAACCGAAAGCGTTAACGAGATTAGATCTCGTGGATGATGTAGTCGATCACTTGCCGATCTCAAGATCGTGTGGACGATCCTTCCGCGGCGTTAAGCGGCGCTTCCATGAGCGGTCACGTCGTGCGGAGTCGGCAGACCTTCCTCTCCTGTTCCGGTGAGCAGCGGAGGTAGTAGATCTTCTCCACGGAATCCCAGCAGACCTGAGGCGTGGTGGTGGTGGTGGAGATGAGAAATCTGAGAACCGCCTATGCACATGCGGAAGAAACGTGGAGGAGAGAGGCGGCTGGGATTGGGAGTTATGAGACTAGGTTCAATAGGGGGCGCCCCCTCCCTTCTATTTAAAGGAGGGAGGCGCGCCTGGGGAGGGGGAGTCCTAGTAGGACTCCCTCCTCCTTGGGCCGACGGGTTGGGGGGAGGAATCCTCCTCCCCCACGAATCCGTGTCTTGCCCCACTTGGTTTCTTTGATCCCTTTCTTGGTTTTCAAGCAAACTCCAAGAAATCCTCTAGAACCTTCCAGAACATTCCGAAACCTTCTAGAATCTCCATATAAACACTCTGGAACATTTCCTAACTTAGAAAATGATCCCCAATATATGAATCTCATTCTCCGGACCATTTCGGATCTCCTCGTGATGTCCCGGATCCATTCCGAGACTCCGAACAACATTCGGTCTCCAACGCAAATTCCATATCTACTTCAAACAACTTCGAACCTTAAGTGTGTCACCCTACGGTTCGTGAATATGCAGACAGGATGAAGACACCTCTCCCATCAATAACCATCAGCGGGATCTGGAGATCCATAACGGCTCCCACATACTCAACGATTACTTCGTGATCAATTGAACCAATTAACATACGAAACCAATTCCCTTTGTCTTGTGATATTCTACTTATCCGAGGTTTGATCGTCGGTATCTTCATACCTAGTTCTTCCTCGTTACTGATAAGTACTCTTTACTCGTTCCGTGTTATGTCATCCCTTGTGACCTAGTCACATGCTTGCAAGCTATCTAGATGACATTCCACCGAGAGGGCCCAGAGTATATCTATCTGTCATATGGATGGACAAATCCCAATCTTGGTCTATGCGCTTCAACACATACTTTAGAATACCCAATGACACCTTTATAACCGATTCTGAGCGGCGTTTGGTGTCATCAAAGTACCCATCCGGTGATGGTGATTAACATAACCTCATGGTCGAAGGATTAGGTTACTATGTATTTCAAAGCTTACAGCAATACGAACTTAATGACTTAATCTTATGCTACGCTTACTATGGGTGTGTGTCCATCATATCATTCTCCTAATGATATAACCTTGTTATTAATCACATCCAATGTCTATGATCAGGAAACCATGATCATCAATCAATCAACAAGCTAGTTTAACAAGAGGCTTACCAGGGACTCTTTTATGTTTACAAAACACACAAGTATTAGTGTTTCCTAATAATACAATTATAGCATGGGATGTAAACATTCATCATAAACACAAAGATATAATAATAACCACTTTTATTATTGCCTCTTGGGCATATCTCCAACATCCAGGAGGTTGAGAGGCCTTGAAAAGGGAGAAGTGTTAGAAAAATCCGATTGTGAGAAGTTAGAAAAATCAAGTAAAGAGTGGGAATGGTAGTAAAAACATACTAAAGATAGAGTCATCTACTTTGGTCTTCTCCTCCCTCAGACTCCGGGGTTCATCTCGGAGGACCTGGACGGTATCCTTCTGCCTATCAAACTCAGCCTTTAAATCCGAGAATTCCTTATCTTGGCAAGCAATGGTCATGTCACGTTCTTCAGTGGCACGGTTGCTCGACTCAAGTATGTTGCTGACGCTGCGCTCATGGTCTTATTGCAATTTCTTGAGCCTATCGCGTAGGCCAGCATTCTCGGATTCAAGAGTTTTATAAACTTGAGCTTCCTCCACAAGTTTGCAGGATTCGGCAAGCAAGTCTGGAGTGAGTCATACATATTAGTCGAATTCGACTAAAACAAATATCTGAGAAAATTTTGTCAGAATACTTACTTTCAACATCATCCTTTTCAATCTTTAGCTTAGCATTTTCACGATGGGGAGTTTTGATCTCTCTCCGCTTATTGCAGATGTTCTTTAGCAATTCCAGAAATTTTTTGTAAGTCAGAAAGCTAACCAAAGTCAGAAAGCTACTAAGATTCGAGCTGCTATTTTAACTAAATTTCAGCATGAACCTTGGGGGCTACACTACTTCATTCTTTGACATCCTATTAAAGCATAAACTCGGAATTTTAGTTCTATCCAACTTAATACTTGGGGCTAGAGGATATGATATTAACTATACAAATAGAGTCAAAAAAGACTTACAAAGTGTTCATGCATTAGTTTCTTGAGACTAATGTTGACTTCAGCAGAAACCTTATCAGTGAGGGTTAGAGGAATAACTGGTGGAGGCATAACCGCACCAGTCTGTAGCTTCTCGTCGCGAAGACGCACTTGTTCAAGCAGCTCGACAAGTTTTACATCTTTGCTTTCTTAAGCCTCCTCCTCAGCCGTAATGTTTCTGGTCTCCAAATAGTGGAGAGCCAGTTTCTGGATTTCTTCTACACTTTTTCGAGTGAGGCCAAGTTTGGTGACACCCGTATTTTCTAGAAGGTTATGTGCAAAGGTTTCGGCTGAGGGATCATTACCCTTAGAGGGTTCGCCCATATCAACTCCCGAGTCCAATTCACCCATATCAACTCTCGAGTCACCCATGATGACGTCGGTTTGTGAACCTTGGTTCACGGGCTCTTCAGATTGAGCCACAATATCCTCAATGCACGGAGACGGAATATCTTCTGACACTGAGGATGGGATCGGAGTAGGAGTTGGCGGCGCAGCAGCGGGCGAGACAAGTCAGCTTCTACTGACGCAGAACCTTTCCTGGCTTTCCTTTTTCTTTGATGATTTATTTAGCTCTAGACAATAATAGAACAAGAACGTTATGACCCAGAAAGAACATAAAACTAAAATACATGGTTTGATGGAAGAACTTACTTCTTGACCATTGGCATCGTTTGTGGGCCAGCTTGCATGTCCGAAGTCTTGTGCTTCTAGGTAAGCGCTTCTAGCAGCACTTCCAGCTCTTCATCCTCCCGAGGAACTGTATCCTCGGGCGGATATCCCTCTAGAGGAGCAAGCTCCAACTCGGGAAGGTTAGCAAGCTGAAAGATGAAGTATCTCAGTATTGCGAATAAATCATACAAACAAGTAAGTATAGAGGAAGTTAGCCAAAATTACTACAGGGTTTAAGGGCGTATCCGTTGTGAACATGTCCAGAGAGATGTCTAGAATCTTCCGGTCTATTCGCTCCTTGATCAACCATTTGATCCGGGTCTCATAATCCTTAAAGGAAATTGAGAGCCTGCAAATCCTCAGGCTGTCCTTCTTGCTCTTGGTGACCGTGTGCATCAGCCGGTCCCCATGGTGCTAGAGAGGTTGAATCCGGTGAGCTAGCCAGCAATGTACTAAGTCGGATCCTTTGAGACCTCTGTGCTTCATCAAAAATTCAATCTACCTCTTGGCGTAGATCAAATCTTCAGTTAGAGTCGGAGATTCCGCGTCCCATGAATCTTGGGGAGTGGTAGCACCGTCAACAAAACCGGCAAGCCTTCCTGCTTGCCGAGAGCCAGCTTGTCCTTATGATAAAAGAATATGGACGGCCACCTCTTCACTAAATCACTATCTATGACCTTAGGATAGGTTCGGCCTCTCCTAAGGACTAAGCTAAGAGTTCCAATTATGTATGGATTGCTAGCAGTGATGGAGTTTATCCTTGTACTAAAGTAGTACAGGAAGAAAGTAAGACTCGGCTTGATTCCGAGGTCACCCTCACAAAGAAAAACGAAAGCGCTAAGCTCTAGAATCGTATTGGGAGGAAGACTGTTGAGTTGAACACCATAATATGCAATCACCTCGGAAAAGAAATCCGACGGAGGAAAGCTCAAACCTCGTTCAAGATGAGTGCCGAAGTGGACCCGCTCATCGGCTCGAGGGGGGAGGGATGGTTTCATCGGAACTGCTCCGCCACTCGCCGGTGAGAAGAAGGCCCTCCTCCTCGACACCATGGAGCTTCTTGTCATACAAGACGCAGGGGATCCAGACCCCGTGATAATTCTCTGTCGTGGTCGTCGCTGTCGTCGTTGCTGCCATCGTCATGGTCGCTCTAGAGCTTGAAGCACCAGCCATCTGGCCGGAGAAGGTGACCTTTGGTGGGTGACGCTGCGGGAATTGGGGTCAGAGAGAAGGGAGACATGGCGTTAGATCGCTAGGGAGAAGGAAGGCAATAGCTAGGTCGCAAAGAAATTGAGGAGATTTTTACCCCTTATAATCCTTGTTTGCGCCAAGATTAGTGTAAATGCATCGATATTACGCCACACATCGTGGAAGGAGCAAGGTAACTTCCCTGAGAAGATTGTGTCGCATCGATCTCCATGCACACATTAAAACGGTCCTCGGTTTCGCAAACCGTGGACCCACCAACGGTCACACTGGTAGGAATGTCTATCAGTGACAAGACTAGACCTTGACTAACGTCAAGTTGCGTCACAGACTAAGTTCCGGCTTAGTTTGAAATCGAGTAGGAAAGTAACAATAAGATATTGATAGGTCTGACTCATTATCTTGAGACTCGGATCATATTTTTGTTTTGGAGTTTCAGGAACCATTCAAGATTCTATAGCTGAAGAAGAATCAAGCTAGACGATGAAATCCGACTTTGATCTTGGAGGCTTCCGGGGGCTAATGTTGGGGATATACTTTCCGGATATACCCATTGTGACTCACTAACCAGGATGACCCACTTCGGTTAGAGCTATGCTCCATGGGTGGCCCAGTTAGGGACAAAAATTGGAAGCCCATATGGCTACGGGAAGGCCCAGAAGACTTACCAACTTATGCATGTAGTGTTACTTATAGTCTAAGATGTACTATGTAACTGACTCTATATCGTAGCCGGATAGGACTCTCCTGTAACCCTAGGACTGGATGACTATATAAGCCGGCCTAGGGATAGGCCTTTAGGGCAACCATCAATCTACAACCACAACCTCAACTCGTACAGGCGAAACCTCTCTTATGTCTGTGCCAGACGCTGGTATTCTTTATTGCTAGTAGGAGTAGGATCTATCCACCGCAGGCGGATTCGAACCTGGATAAAGCTTGTATGCTCACCATCCCAGAACACTGTCGTCTCACACCCCATCTTTCTCCATGCCTCGAGGACCCCCTCTCGGCGTACATGTCATCAATCTGACGACATCGAGAGGTTGGACCTCGCGCGTCCACCGCGGTGCTGCGGGCTAGAAGATGAAGCAGGGCAACATAATGGGGCGGATTGGAGGAGGTCCATGGGCCCTACGGGAGGCGCCATCTAGAGCCTATCGATGTGGTGCAGCAGGGGATCCTGCTGGCGGTGCTTGCGTCTCGCCTGGGGCAGCGGTCCATAGAGGAACTTGGGGTTGGGTGGGCACGGCGCGGGAGCTTCCATTGAGGCTAGCCGCCTCTACCAGAAGAGGGGTGGCGGTGGTGTTGGCTCGGTATCTGCACCATCTGAAATTGTGGTGAAGCTGGCACGTGGTCCCTGGTGTTTTATGGGATGCCGGCCAGAAGTGATTGGCCTCATCCCACCGATTTGGGGCGGATGAGCTCAACCAGTTTTCTAGGGAATATTATCAAAATCTGGCTATCCCCATCCCTTTCATCCTCCAAACCAAACGAAAGGAAACCACTGAAAAAGTTGATATCCCTTGCCATCCATTGGATAGCCCTAGAACCAAACACCATTTTTTGCAGAAAAACCCTAGCATTAAAAGAAACAAAAGACATTTAAATGGGAATACGGGATGATCTAGTCATCTATGTGTATAATTCATGTGTACAATAATGTTATAGAAGTCCTCAACAGACACCTACACATTAATATTTCATGTTTTCATGATTTTCATCATTATGATTTTAGTACTGACAGATGTTGACGCCTTTGGTAATCGTTTAGATACCACGGCCCGCAAAGTTCTGTTGCAGCTCTGTGTGATGTCTAACATGTTGTCCCTAACCTAATCATGTCTCATATCACGCTTGTATCTCACCTTCAATAAGCTTTTACACCTTAGACTATGATAGTATACTCGATTTATGCCTCTTACGAATTAGATTGGTAAACGCCACATTCCGCAACAAAAATGTTATCTTGATCCTTTCTATCTACTTAGTACTAGTTGAATGCCCGTGCGTTGCTACAGTTATTTCCTTTTCATATGTCACACAAGCAGACGTTCTTGTATATATGGTATATAGAAAAAGGTAGCCACAAAGATTCATACCGCTTATAAAACATCCGATGAAACATTGATATTTAAAATCCCCATGCATAATTTTCGTGAAACCCCCTAGAAGATTGCTAAATTTGATACAAATCAACATCCGTTGGTAGCTGCACCAATAAACAATGTCTTAGTGACTGTCTTGCATTGTTCTAATTGTTCTAATTGTTCATTCTCTCCCATTACCTCGGCTCTTTTACATATGTATTGTTGTTTCTCTTTGATAATTTTCAGCTCCACTATTGTGCCGAAACGATAAATTTATTATTGAACAGTTTTACACTATAAAACTTTGTTAATTATTAATCACTTTTGTGGGAACATTTAATATGGATTATGAAGGACAATGCAACAACGCAAGGGCAGCTCCTAGCTTACGAGCACCCATGGGCATGGATGAAATCAAGACGGTTCACGCCGCCGCCTTCGTCGGAGAGGAGGGTGAAGGAGATATGCCCTAGAGGCAAATAATAAATAGGTTTTTATTGTCATATCTCAATTAGTTTATAATAATTTCATATTGTGCTATAACTGTACCAAGTAGACACATTGGTACATGTGTGGTATGAAACAACTAAGTCCCCAGTAGCCTCTATTTATACTAGTTCATTGTTCACGAAGATGATCTAGGTTTCAAGATCATGGGCATTTATGCCGACTGACAACGAGATCATATCATTGAAGAATGATGTGGTTGGACATTCCTCGAAGGGTTGCAACACGATCAAGTCATTTGGTTCATTATTGCAACAACTATACCTAGACTCCTTCTTCGTAGACCGTGAGCTCATATTACTCACTATTTCCCGAGGTTACTTAGACTGCATCAAGCACCACTTGGTAATACAGTGGTTATAAAGGTATACGTTGGGTATTCCAAAGGAACAGTAGATGACATGTGACTGTAAGACCGGAATTTTTTCACCCACATGACGGGTAAAGATACATACGGCCGGCTTGGTGAGATTATATCCATAAATGTTGCAACATGTGACTAGGTCATGGGGATGTAATATCACGGTAACAAGAAAATAGAACTTGTTGTGAACGAGATTGAACAAGGTATGGTATACCAATGATCGGATCTCGGACAAGTTGTATCAAGAAACAAAAGGAAGAGGATGCTACATTTAGCGGTTCAAACGATATTGTCATCAGGAATACATAGGGATCACATGGACATCCCTGGTCCCTCTGTTGATCATTGATACAGATCATGTCTAGAGCATTCTCGAGCCGTGAGAGGATACACTTAACGGTACGATGAGAGCGATCATTTATAAGACAGAATCATAGTAGAGAAAGGGAGAAAGCCGGAATCGTTCCGCGGAGAGATCCGAAGTTGTTCGGAGAAAGAATAAAGGAAAAGACCCGAAAAGTGTTTTCGAATAAATGAGAATTTAAATATATATTTATTATATGTTAATTACGAATTAATATATTCTAAATAATATTTAAGTTAACATTTATAAAAGCAATTTTTATGTTAGGCCAAATCCTAGAGGAAAAATGCCTATAATAAAAGCTGTAGAAAAATAAAAGGAAAAGAAAAAGAAAAACAGCCCACGTGGGCGGCAGATAGTTGTCGCCGCACGGGGGCGGACCAAAGCATCAAGCCGCCACGCCGGGGCCTGCTCGACCTGGCCCACGCGGGCGCCAGGAGTCATTGCCGGGAGCCAGCCCATCCGGCGAGAAACCTGTTGGGTGAGCCATGAGGGAGCAATGACCACCCGGGCGCCGCCGCCACTTTGAGCCACCGGCGCCAAGGCTCACCTGGCTGGCTCATGATGTGGCCGAGCCCAGGCCCATCTGGCTGGCTTCTTGTTCTTGCCCTTTTCTTTTTGTTGTCTATTTTCTGCTTTGACTATTGGGTTGAGTAGATTCGGCCCAATCGGCCAGGACAAAAATTCCTGTAATTTTCTTTTGACTATTAGCCCCACATGGCTAACCCAATAGGGAGGGCACACCCTCTCCGCCTATATAAAGGGGTGCCCATGGGAGGACTAAATAGACACCAAAAAACACAATTTAAGAAGTCTTTGGTTGACTTTCTCTCTTCCTCTCTCTATACCTTGTGACCATGGCCCCAAGTTTGGGTTGTGCGATCGAGGCACACCTGCAGTATGCTGTTGCGCTGCAGGGATTCCTAGCCGGATATCAACTTCCACACTCCCGGTAGGATCAAGGAGCCGGAGGTCTCATTGTGCACCGGATGTGTACAAAGACACGAGGCGCAACACTTGGGGCGCTTGAATGTCGTGAGCCGGAGTTGTTGCACGATGAAGATAAAGAAGAAGCAAGAGGTGACCTGTGAGGAGCTTCACGACCTTGAGGTCGACTACGAGTACGACTACTTCAACCACGTTCCCCGCAGAACGTTAACCGCGTACGGTCTACAAGAGTATATACTCTCTATGCATTGGTCGTTACCGTATTATTACATAGATAGATCCTAAGCAGTTTCTAGGGTTACATCGTAGGAATTTTTTTGTTTTCTGCTGCGATCCCCAATAGTGGTATGAGAGCCGATCTATGCGTAAAAGTGTTGTACGGCCTGTACGCACAAGTATTGTGCGAGCATTGATCCCTTAGTTGTTACCCTCTAACGTGTACTTGTTTATATCGCGGTATTGTTTGATAAAGCGGCCCGAACCGACCTTACGCGTATTCGTACGCGAGACTGGTTCCACGCTCAACATACGGCTTGTACCGTATAAGTGGCAAGCGGGTGTCTGTCTCTCATTCGATAGTTGATATAGCATTTACAATGGAGGGCCCCGAAAGGGGTGTAGTAGAGACAACTGTCGGATCCATGTTGTGGTTGGAAAGTTCGTAGTTTAAAAACGGTTCTAGTGCGAAAGCCCTAATAACCACGTAAAACTTGCAATAGATAAAGTAGAGGCGTCTAACTTTATTTTGTAGGGGGCATGTGATTATGATATGGCATTGGTCGTTGCAAAGATAAAGTAGTTTACTTTTCTGTTGCTAAGTAGTATAGTAATAGTCATCGTTCCGATGAATGACCTGGTGGAGGCGTCGTGGACATGGCGTGAAACCAAGGGCAAGATGGAGATCATGTCGGAGCGCTCGATGAAGATCAAGGCGCAAAAAACACCATATCATATCACATTATACATATGATGTTGATACCTGTTTTACATCTTATTGTGTGCTAGTATTTAGATACTCAACGGTAGCAAATAAGATAATCCCTATTAAATTCCAATATTCCGTGTTCCCCTTGTGTGTGCACCACCAAGAAAGTTCTTCAGTATGAGGCGCCCTGCGGTGAGTAGGGGTCAGACATATCTACGTTCGCATACAGTGGGTGTAAGCCATGTTGCACAACGAATACACATAAGTTAGATTTGGCGAGCCTAGCACGTTACAGAGACGTGGCCTCGGAACACAAGAGATCGAAAGATCGAGCATGAGTCACATGGATGATGTGATTGGCATTGTTGAATGTCTACCTTTGATAATGCACTGATGGCCGTGTAACACGGGGGAGGTGCAGAGGATAGGGATCATGCGGTCACTAAAATCGTCCAGGGGATAACAATTTTAGTGGAGACCAATTATAAATTGATCTCTTATTATAAACTTAGTCTAGATGTCTATTTGCAAATATCTTAGTAGATCTTAGCCTATCCCATTGAGGTCCTTTGCGACCATGGGAACATATTGCTTAATATGGAACTTAGCAGAAGGGTCCAACTTTATAGATTAATACCCACGCCCGAGGGATATCCTCGTAAAAGGTGATCTTCTCTTCTTGATACTATAACCATTAGGAGATAATTCGATGACTCTAGGATGTTTGGAAAAACACTTAGCGATCTTGCATTAGAGTTAAGAACTCTTAAGGGCTTGATTGCAAAAGGAGGTCATGGATGAAAAAGTATATGTAAGATATACAAATTATAAATGTGGTTCTTGCAAAACTCATTGCAAATTGCAAAGTATTTGATACTTGTCCCGTTTTGTGAAAACAGGAGGATCTGCTTGAGAATTGCTGGTTTTGAGGCAATGTGACTTGATGACGGCAAGCAAAATAGTTGATGGCCGACATCACAACTTCCCTTAAAGTTTATCATTTGGATTAGTGGACTTGAATATAATTTGTAATCCTTATTTGTGTGTCTTGCTTGTGGCGAGACGATTATTCATATGAACAAGTTACAAACCAGTTTGTATTATTCTTATGAACAATACCTTATGGTCATATTATGATTATAAACAAGTTATTCTCATCACTATGTTAATGAAAATAGTTTAAACATTTATAAAGGATTAGAATGCTAAAAGATATCCAAAGCTTAATAATGAAAAGACACTATAGTTTAAGTCATTTTGGTTATTGCATGTTCTTTATGAAAGATCGGGGTCCTAGATGCTTAATCTAGAGACTTTGCAAAACCATGCCTCTTGGGCAGAATGACTAAAAGTTCGCATTCTGGTAAAACAGTGATATGCGAAGAAATGTTGAATCTTATACATAGTGATGTCTCGTATTTTCAATAAATAGTAGAAATCATTAGTTAATTGTGGACTTAAGTGAATAAGCGTATTTACTTAATGAAACATAAGTTTGAAATGATTTGAATTGTTCAAATGAGTTCATAACTAAATGGGATATTGAAATTAACAAGAATACGAAGTCTCTTTGATTTGATCGACACGACAAAAGTATTCAAGTTAAAGTTTAGCATAAAAGGGACTTGTGAAAGATGTTTCACAAATTATGATAATTGGACGAATTTAAACTATATTGAAATGTCTAAACATCATAATCATTATGTATTAAATACATATGGTATAATATTATCTCTTATCGGGGTTATAGTTATCGTTTAGAGTTAAAGATCAAAATAAGCAAACACTCATTTGAAATACAAAGGAACATCTAAAGATTCGTGGAAACAACACCATAAGTGTTATGGCATGTTCGAGTTTCTGAAGATTTCGATAAGTCGAAATCGTAGCAAATAAACAAGTCTTTGTAGAGCATTATTGAGAAGCTATGAATGCATCATCCACAAGGGCAAACCTGTTGTTGTCCAAAGTTGACGTGTCTTGATGAAGATACAGGTGGAAGAAAGTAAAAGACCAAAACAAGGTATTTGACCTTACCTCCGGATTGTTGAGTGGTGCAGCGGAATTTATTTCGTAAATCCAAACTCTACAAATAGAGGAGAAACTATTGATAATAATCATAAAGTTTCAGTGAATACTTTTACTAAAGAAAGTAGGATTCGAATATATATTCTACAAGTTCGTGGAATTATATTGTTGATTCACTTGCCATATTTTGAACAAGACATACCTACGAAATACAAAGAAGCATGATGGACCTAAGTGCGAGAAATGAATGGTCATTGAAATCTCGTTAGTGGAATTCTCGATTTGATGATGATCAAGGAATTTTTGAATGTCCAAGATTATCGAGAAGACCTGGATTTGAATGGGAGCAAATCAGCTTGGCTAATTCATAATATGTAGCTGACATATTTTGAGTAGGAGTTAAGTGAAATCCCTGGATCTCAAACATGAATGTCATATTTGAGTGGGAGCGTGAAATCATTCTGGGATATGTGAACAACATATGTGAATAATGTGATTGGTGTTAATAATATTTAAGTTAGATAAATAAGGATGAAGTTGAAGTTATTAAACAATACGATCTATCGAGATAGATTGGTGAGTTTAATAAACACTAAATGTCGAATGCTTCCTGGACTTGATTCTGAAAGATGTTCAGAATGTCCTAAGACAAGATTCTGAAGAAGTTCAGAATGGAACAAGGTAAGAAAGAAGTTCTTACTATATGAAGCATTGAGATAGTATTGCAACTATGGTTGAAAGAAAGAGATGCGTTACATCTCCTATGCCTCAGTCATAGGTTCTTCCATATAACCATGTTGTATACTCGACATAAAGTGACCCGAGGTTCTGGTTGGTAGGACAAAGTCTTAACTATAAGAATGTGTCTTTAAGTGATTCCTGAGTTAATCACTGAACCGGAATTAAGTTTGTACTTAAATGGCAAGAAGCAAAGTAAGTGGCATAGTTGCATTTCATGCACTGGGATCTACATAGATATAGAAGTATAAATGCTCCATTTGATGTGATGTATAATGTTATGGCAGGGCTAGTTCGCTTTTAACGTAGAATGATGTGTCCCAGGGCCCAGTGTCCATGAGAAAGCCCTCGAGGTTGATCTAACGTCACTTTAAGCTCACGAATCCGCCTCGCTCACGCCATGACTATAGTATATACACAAAGGATAGCAAAGTGTGTTTCGAAGTTTAGATGACAACGGTGAAAACGACCGTCATCATAAACGCTAGAAACAAAAGTCTCGCTTTATTGCCAAACAAATACTTTGACCCATTATAAGATAATGGTGTGAATGTCAGATTAGGAAGACATTAACGATTTGCAAAAGACATAATGATCTGGTAAAACAGAACATGGACATGACATTTCCCATGAGCATGCATGATCTGTAAACGCATATGGTATATGGTTTATATTAGTAAAATGCGAGCTAGCTTATTTGTACTCTAGTGCAAGTGGGAGACTGAAGGAGATATGCCCTAGAGGCAAATAATAAATAAGTTTTATTGTCATATCTCAATTAGTTTATAATAGTTTTATATTGTGCTATAATGGTGCCAAGTAGAAACATTGGTACAGGTGTGACATGAAACAACCAAGTCCCTAGTAACCTCTATTTATACTAGTTCGTTGGTCACGAAGATGATCTGGGTTTCAAGATCATGGACATTTATGCCGACTGACAACTAGATCATATCATTGGAGAATGATGTGGTTGGAAATTCCTCGAAGGATTGTAACACGATCAAATCATTCAGTTCATTGTTGCAACAGTTATACCTAGACTCCTTCTCCTTAGATCGTGAGCTCATATTACTCATTGTTTCCCGAGGCTGCTTAGACTGCATCAAGCGCCACTTGGTAATACAGTGGTTATAAAGGTGCACGTTGGGTATTCTAAAGGAACAATAGATGACATGTGACTGCAAGACCAGGATTTATTCACCCACATGACGGGTAAAGATACATACGGCTGGTTTGGTGAGATTATATCCATAAATGTTGCAACATGTGACTAGGTCATGGGGATGTAATATAACGGTAACAAGAAAATAAAACTTGTTATGAACGAGATTAAACAAGGTATGGGATACCAATGATCGGATCTTGGACAAGTTGTATCGAGAAACAAAAGAAAGAGGATGCTACATTTAGCGGTTCAAACGACATTGTCATCAGGAATGCATAGGGGTCACATGGACATCCCTGATCCCTCTGTTGATCATTGATACAGATCATGTCTAGAGCATTCCCGAGCCGTGAGAGGATACACTTAAGAGTACGATGAGAGCGATCATTCGTAAGATGGAATCACAGTAGAGAAAGAGAGAAAGCCGGAATCGTTCCGCGGAGAGATCCGAAGTTGTTCGGAGAAAGAATAAAGGAAAAGACCCGAAAAGTGTTTTCGGATAAATGAGAATTTAAATATATATTTATTATATGTTAATTATGAATTAATATATTCTGAATAATATTTAAGTTAAGATTTATAAAAGCAACTTTTATATTAGGCCAAATCCCAGAGAGAAAAGGCCTAGAATAAATACTGCAGAAAAATAAAAGAAAAAGAAAAAGAAAACAACCCACGTGGGCGGCAGATAGTTGCCGCTTGCAGAACGGGCAACAAGCAAGCGTCATGCCGTGCAGGCACCTTTAACCTGGCAGGCTGGCGAGTCAGTGGGCATTATGAATCCGGGCGAAGGCTGGTATGAGGCGAGCCGCCGCCGCTTCTTGGGCGCCAAGGCTGCCCACCGGGCTAGCTCTACCTCATTGAGCTGGGCCACCGGTGTGGCGCCTGGCCCACCCGGCTGGCTGCTGTTTGCTACTACCCCTTTTCTTTTTGTTGTCTATTTTCTGCTTTGACTATTGGGCTGAGTAGATTCGGTCCAATCGGACAAGACAAAAATTCCTGTAATTTTCCTTTGACTATTAGTCCCACATGGCTAACCCAATGGGGAGGGCACACCCCCTCTGCCTATATAAAGGGGTGTTCATGGGAGGACTAAATAGACACCAAAAAACACAATTTAAGAAGTCCTTTGGTTGACTTTCTTCCTCCCTCTCTCTATACCTTGTGACCATGGCCCCAAATCTGGGTTGTGCGATCGAGGCACACCTGTAGTATGCTGTTGCGCTGCAGGGATTCCTAGCCGGATATCAACTTCCGCACTCCCGACGGGATCGGAGAGCCGGAGGTCTCATCGTGCACCGGATGTGTACCAAGACACGAGGCGCAACACTTGAATGTCGTGAGCCAGAGCTGTTGCACGATGAAGATGAAGAAGGAGCAAGGGGTGACCTGCGAGGAGCTTCACGATCTTGAGGTCGGCTACGAGTACGACTACTTTAACCACGTTCCTCGCGAAACGTTAACCGCGTACGGTCTACAAGGGTATGTACTCTTTACGCATTGGTCGTTACCGCATTACTACATAGATAGATCCTAGGCAGTTTCTAGGGTTACATCGTAGGATTTTTTTTGTTTTCTGCTGTGATCCCCAATAGAGGGGAAGGGGGAACCATTGTCGCTTTCGCACCCCATTTCTCGTCCTCCTCTATAGCCACCGCCTACCACTGCCACCTACGACGCATCGCCTTGCCTCACCGTCCTCCTCAAAGATCGTCCTTGGTTGGTCTCTCTCCACCTCCAGCTTCCCGATAAGGTCCACCACCACAACATCAACTTCATCACTGGCTCACCCGCACCATCACCCCTAAGTGCATCTCTCGCTAGCAGTTCGCTCTATCTCCACCAATGACTTCTCCACCACGGATCCCTAGCGGTCTCCAGTGTTGGTGGTGAAGGTGGTGGCAAAGGGAGGAGGAAGAGAGAGGGTGGCGTCGAGTAGAACAGGAGAAGGAAAAGTATGGAGCAATAATTTAAGGAAAATAGGGATAAAGGAGAGAGGAGGATCAATGAGCGGGACTAACGCGTCGCCATCCATGGTCACCCGGTAAAGATCCTTCTCTGAAACACAGTGGCAAAACTCTCTCTGGTTTGTATTCTTGTAATAGCAGTACAAGATCTGGTCATGCCACCATAATCCAATATTTTTCAGAGGATATTTTTGTAAACCCTAAACATTCTAACTTATGTAGCTTGTACCCTTTTCCATAGTCTATACTCTACTAACAAATCTAATGTATCGGTGCTTGAACTCATGCCAGCGTACCACTGGAGCATTACAATTATTGTCCTGGCTATTTTATCTAGGGAAAATTGGCAATAGACAGTTGACAACCAGCATTGTATCTGAAGGTATGACGGGATGTCATACATTCTAATGCATAGCACCATGGCTAATTGCAGAAAAACCGAAAAATCTGGAAAAAATAAAGGTGCATTTAATTATGAATATAAAAGTATTTTGATATGAGAAAATTGTGAGAAACTTCAATCAATAATACTTTCTCAAGTTTATTTGTTAATGTGAAGGTTGCACGTGCTCTAGACCAAAGTTTTTTTTAGATAAACTGTGTTTAACGCCAGTTGACTACCATGGCCCAGCCCGCTGTCAACGGACTAACTCAAGTAGATAGGTTAGACATGTACTGTGATTGGGAAAGAATTACATACCTATGGCTATGAATTGAACCAACAACAACAAGGGAGATATCAAGGAAGGGAGACGTCATCCCATATGGGCGGCACAACAGCCTTGGTAATGCTGACATTCTCCACGACAGCTGCATTTCGTCCCTCACGTGTCATTAACGATGTTTCCGGGAGCGCCCACTACGGCTTGTCAGCTCTACTCGTCCACATAAAAAGAGATCTCCGACGGATTAGTCTGTTTTTTAGAACAGGGAAGAAAATTAGGAACTTCCGTCTGACATGGATGCCTCTGGCGCCAGCATGAGGTAGAAACCCTCGAAGCAGAACACAGCGACAACGCTGGCGAACACTCGTCGAACGCTGAACTGCTTCCCTCGAGCTCAGCTATGAACCTGGTGTTTTTTCTTGACGATGACAACAAGAACGGTGTACGTGTCGATGAGGATGCTGAACTACGCGAGCACTGAGGGGAGGCAGAAGGAGGAGAGCGCGACCTCGTCCGATCCGACAGTAGGACCGCTCGGACGACGATGGCCAGCGATACGGCAGGAGCATGGAGCAGATGTTCTTGCGGGTGATGACGACTTAGGTCAGGCAGAGGATGATGATGATGTGACCGTGAAGTATCTGCTGATTGGGCCCAAGCATCTCCCGTCTTTACTATCACTGTAGGTGTAGCCCTCGCCATGGCGATGCATCCCATCTCCCTCCACCTCCTTTATTTTTGCTCCCGCAGCTTGTCTCTGAAATCCAGCTACAGATTAAATAAAAACTAAGTTCATCTGTGTACGATTAAATATAGGTACGAAAGAGCCAAGTACCCGCGCCTCATTGCTGATCTTGGCGTCTGCCAGCATGGATAGCATCTCGAGATCGGCGCATCCCGTTGTCCTACTCTAGCCTCAACATTTTTAGGAGGTGAAAATAGAATTGGAGATAGGAATGGGATCGTGGATGATTGCCTCACGAGAGTCGGATATAATTGTTAGAGAAATAAAAGAAGAATCACAATATGTACGTGTAGTCAAGTTAGGAAGTTTAAATTAATTATTGAGATAATCCCGGTTTGTTAGCTAGGTCGTTATTTATGGATGAAATCTAGGAATCTTGTTATTTTGTTAGACGCCACAGGGTAGATAGGGCCCTAAAAGATAGGACACGCATGGTCCGGTTGTTATTGTATTCAAAATGGTTTGTTGGCGGTGGTATTTTCCTGTAATTATATTGAAGTGTGACACCACACACCACCGCATCTTTGCTTTTAATAGTAAAGATTGTTCATAAGGTTGAGGATTTGTGAATTCATTCATGTCATGGCTTGAGAGCAATGAGTATGTCTTAAACTTTACTACTATAAACTAACTATAGTGAATCTTTTTAAAGTCTCAAATAATCATTAATCACTAATGGTAACTTCATTTATGTTATATTTACACAACAAACTTTGAAATATATAGTATAAGTTGCTATAATCTTTCCAGATCTTTAGCTAGTATTATAGATTCCAACTTTGAAATTAGACTTAATCTAACGCAATTTATAAATTATCACTTCACTTCTAGTCAATTTATAGATTCCATTTTGTGCAACTTAATTTCATTTTCTAGTCAATTTTCCTCTATAAAATCCCTAAAACTATGTTTGAAGCTATGCTATGAAAATGTCAGGAAGGGCTTGTCTTGTCCTCATGTTGGTCGCATAGCTCGTGCTCCAAGACCCATTAGAGCTACCTCCATCCTGCTCATGGCAAGATCGATCGGTTTCTTGAAGTTACATTATGAATATATATATATATATCTAATTGTAGCTATTTTAAAATAAACTTATAAGATAACTTAAATTCAAAGTTGGATACTCCGTTAGTTTAATGTAGAATTTTTCCTACTTTATGGAGTGGAAAGGACGAGAATTGGAGCTATGTTGAATTTTAACGATTTTTTAGAATAGAGTAATCATGTATCCAAAACTAGAAATTAAGTTCAAAACAATTTAACATATAGTTTTAGAGATTTAGTGAAGAGTAGTGATTAAACCATATCTGTTAAGCTAAAATACATAAGACATGTAATTAGACGTGCTTTAGTATGTACGTACGTACAAATGTAACAAACCTGTGACGGTTAATATGCTACCTTCGTTCCAAAATATAAAATATTTTAATATTTTATTTTATTTTCTGAACAAACGCCAATTTTATAAATAGTTTACTGTGATGGCTTATAGACTAGTACATGACGGTCAAAATAGTACTCAAATGACAAGAAACAGGCGCTTAAATCAGGATTTCCAACAAATGCATCCGCATGGCAACACCGAGAGCAATTACAATCATCAATGAACCAATATGACAGAAGAATAGCTGTCAGGGTAATCAGACAGCTTTGCACGCTAGACATTCTATTAAGTTTATACAAATGAAGACAAAAAAAGGCAATGGCCTAGTTACAGAAAAAGAAAAGTATGATACTAGAAGAGTCAACTACTTTCTCTATACAGCACGCATCGTCCGATTAGGAGAATCCATTGCCACTGACTAGACAACCTGAACATCAACAGGAGTTCTGTAACTCGATACAAGCTGTTCAGTCAGTTAAACCCACTTGTCCACCAGGCGCTTTAGGTGTGCCATTGCTCAGAGTGTAATCAGCTTCTGAAGTTTCCTAATCTGCTGGTTTCAGCTGCAATCCCACTATCTTCAGCTGAGCAGCAGCTCCATTTTCTAGTCCCCCCAGCAGGTATTTTAACTTTTGACCCCCTCAATCCCCTGGAACACATATCCATCCTCCACTGATTGTTTTGCTACATATCCAGTAAGAGCTTGAGCTCTCAAGTCCCGAGGCCTGCTGGTCTGTTCTCGATCCCCATCCGGATTATCAACTTCCATGGTATCTGTGGAGGCCTCAACAACAGCATCTACACGAACAAGACTCTGTTTTGTGGCCTCGTCAACAATTTCGGCCTGCATGGTACCTGAGAGAACATCAGGTGACTCTTTGTTTATGTCTTCGGCATGTAAAGAACGCTCTGTAGTGCCTTCATCTTGTCCTGCTTGCTTGACCATCTCAGCGTGTTCAACTGATGTTTTCTTTACAGACTCACCTTTGTCGGCTTTATGGATGATGTCAACTTGTGCAGAATCAAGCGTAATTCCAGACACCCTAGGAGCTATAAGAATACACATAAACAAGATATTGTAACTAAGCATATATAGCTCACTGGATTTTACACAAGTAATAGAAAGTGTGTTTACCAGGAACCTTCAGGCCACTCTCTTCAGGGCCTAAGTTAGGACAATTCAGCTCGGTTGTGCTAATAAGGGAGAATGGCATATCCACAAGCCGAAAACTGCGGAGTGAAGGTCCAAAAGAGCCAAATTTGCCAGCAGCACTGAAAGCCCTTTCAGCATCAACGCGTTTCTTGAAGACAACTTTAACAGTATTTGTGTTTCTGTGCACTTCAGTCTCGGTTTCTTTTAATGGTCCATAGAGACTGAACATCCTAATAAGATCCATTTCTAAAGGAAGATCAGTTGACCTGCCAAAGATCAAAACAAACGCGGTGGGTTTCACCTCGTGGACCATCTTCTCGTCAACATGGATAATTGATCTTTTTATCACTTGTATCTCTCTGTTATGACCCAACGTTCCAGGCTGAATATTCTGTACAGGGGGCGAAAGATCGGACGAAGGCGCAGATATCCGCCATGTCGGTCTCCGCCTACGTCTCGGCCTTGTTTTCCCATTTGCTTCTTTAAGGCTATGAATCGGGATAGTATGCAAACTCAGTCCTGACCAGTAGGCGTCCTGCATATGGTCAGTTGTTTCTACCTTGATTGCTGTCCCAGATCCATCCATTGGCGCTGCCGAGGTTGAGCAGAGATCTCCTAACAAGTCCTCGGGGTTCACACCATGGTGCCTCTTCGCACGTCTCCTTTTGGCCGACTTCTTCCCAATGGGCTCATTCTCCATCAACTCTAAGTTAGCATCAGGCTTTGGCTTACGAGGTCTCCCCCTGCCTCTTTTAGGCTTAACATGATCAGGCTGCACTTGGTTGGTGACAGTCTCCCCCAGCATGACGTTCTTGGTGGATGAACTGTCAATGCCACTCTCTCCCCATCCACTGCCAGTTTGAAATGATGCAAAATCAGGGCACCCCTTAGACCGATAGAAAGACATAAGCTGAGAGCAAGCTATCACTAGATCCTGCAGATCACCTCCTTTGCCAGGGGAAAAAGCCAGCGACTTAACATAACGAAGAAGGCTTTCTGGACTGAAATGTTTCAACATCTCAGCCTTGTTAACCGTAGAGGAAGTAACTCCAGCCTTGAGCCCAGAATTCTCAACCACATAAGACATGCCATTGTCAGAGAGCTCCTCTGGGAGACAAGAGCAACTCGTTGCCGACAGTATCCGCCTCGAGAGTTCTTGAAGCGCATGGTTAACTGCAATGGTGAAGGCATCAGAATTCCCTTGTTTCTCCATCTGTGAACAGTTCTCCATGAAAGGCATCAACTGGGATTCATCACACCACGCAAAAGAACCGTCACCGAAAAACGCTACCAAATGGTTGTCCTCCTTCTGATGCTTCAGTGCCAGCTCGGATGCATCTGAAGAGTCGTAAATTTCACCAGGCCACCAAGGATGACCCTCTAACTGAGCCCAGACAAGATCAGAGACTCGAAAACCATCTTCAGAATCAGCGGGAGGGAGATGGAATCTAGCACGCTGACCATCTTCGCTCGATTCTGCAGAATCATAAACAACGCATATTTTTCAGGGATATGATGTAATCAGTGGAAAAGGAAAATGCGGTGGAATCAGCATGCGGTGGACCAAACTGACAAGAATATGCTTGCTTACCGGCTTCAGCATGTTGATGAGGTGTCGCAAAATCGGAAAATTCCACCGTCTCGGTAGCGATTGCTTGCACCTGCACCATGCTACTCTCGGCCTCGCCCTGCATACCGCCCGATTCCACCACCACCATCATGTCAGAATCTTCCGCTGCGCCGAAATTCCCCTGCAGAACCGCGGACGCGTCCGCGGAATCCACCACCGCCGGCTTGTCCCGCCAATCCGGATTCACTCCTCCAAGCGGGACGTCACCTCCAGGAGCCCAGATCATCGCAGCGAGCCTCCGCGAGGCTCCCTCCCTGGCGAGAAATCTGCGGAATTGGGGCGAAGAGGTTAGCGCGAAACCTCGAAATCCCCAAATCGATCTTGCCGCTTGCGAGAGGGAGGGCGAGAAACCTTTAGGCGCGCGCCGGCGAGAGCGGGAGGCGTGGGTGGGTGGGAGCGCGAGTGCATCAACCTGGCGCTCGGCGAGTCGGCGGAGAGTCGGAGACGGAGGCTAGGGTTGGGTTCGGCCTCTGCGCGCGCGGGCGTTTTGGGTTGTGATATTGTTGAGGTCGTGAACGGCGGAGGAGGGGAGGGGCTCGAAGAGGCCGAAAGGCCGGGCTATATGGGCTGGACTAACAGGCCGAGACCATTTTGGGCCGTGAGATCGAATTTTGGGCTGGTGCTATGTAGTTGGGCCTAGTACTAGGATGTATGTGCGTTTATCACGGCGGGGCGTGAGGCGTGGTGGGACTGAAATGTAGGGACAGGAACACACGCCACCGTCCAGTGGGGTCCATGGCGGTTCGTCGTCGCTGAGAAGACCGGTGTGTCAAACTCCGGGGACGCCGGCAGGCAGGAGATGATCTTTTGACAAGGTGGTCCTCTTCGGCTTAGATTTTCGTTCTGCTCGATCTTTGCAATGTCGTCGATGATTACAGTTTTGCTGCCACGAAGAACATTCGTTTAGTTTCTTCATGTCTTGAGTGTTGATTTAATTACCATCGATAGGCGAGGAACGCATGCAAGCCGGGAGAGAAAATGGGGAAGAAGGTGAGGTGGTTCGATGCCGTGCAGAGGATCTTGAGCACGTCGGAGCCTGCTGGTCGCGAGGAGAAGGAAGACAAGGTAAGAGATTTATTGCAAGGGAGAACATTGTTTTCAGTTCATTTATATATTCGGGAACTCCCTTCTTCTCGTGATCGAAATATACAGCCGATGATGGTAAATTAACCGATCCACGATGTTTTCGATCCAAGAAGGCCGAGAGACCGACGAGCAAACTGAACTTGAAGAAGTTGTGGCAGTTCGGCAAGTCCAGCTCGTCCAATTCTTCGTCCTCGGCCGCGCCGGAGACTGCTCCGGCGGCACGCCCGCAGCCGCCCCCGTCGCAGCCTGATCGGCAGGATGCTGCGGAGGTCACAGACGCCAAATCCACCGGCACAACGAGCGAGCAAAGCGATGGCGCATACCAGGTGGCGGCCATCGTCACGCCAAGAGCTCCCGCGCGTCCGAAGGAGGAGGAGGAGGAGCTTGCGGTCATCAGGATTCAGTCGGCTTGCAGGGGCTATTTGGTAGGTGCATCTGCACTTGGTATATTTGCGTGTCCCCATCGTGATCTATCTAGAAATTTGCAGGTAAGGAGAGGGTACCATGCGAGAGCGCAGGTTCGGCTGATGTCGCTGCTGGAGGGGATCGCCGTGAGGCGCCAGACAGAGGAGGCGCTGTGCTGCATGCAGGCGATGACGAGGGTTCAGACCCAGATATACTCCGGGAGGATGAAGACGGAGGAGGACAAGAAGGCTCTCAAGAGCCAGATCCTGCTTAAGCGAGGGCTTGAAAAAACAAAGGTGCATGCGAAACACCATCTGTTCACGCATGATAGTGTATACTCCTAGATACTTATCTGAAAAAATTCTCTGTTCGTGACCATTGTGTGTGTTGACAGACCGGTGAAGGCTGGGATCATAGCCACCAGTCCAAGGAGCAGATGGAAGCGACGCTTGCGATGAGGCAAGAAGCTGCATCCAGGCGGCAGAAGGCGCTGTCATATGCGTTCTCTCATCAGGTAGTGATGATCTCCGTATTGTAATTCATCAGCTGTGTAGTGTAGCTCGTGCTGATCCTGTTCTTTGCTGAACTCTGTCTTGTACTGTACCTGCGTGCAGTGGAGGAACAGGAACCCCGCTTCTGCTTCTGCTTCTGCTGCTTCTGCTCCTTCAAGAAGAGCTCCACCCACGCAGTCGCATCCAGCAATGTACATGGACCCCGGCTGCCCCAACTGGGGGTGGAGCTGGTCGGAGCGCTGGGCGGCGGCAGCGAGGCCGTGGGAGTGCCAGACCGCGCCGCCGGAGAAGGACCACGCCCCTGCTCGGCCCAAGACCCCCGGCCGTGCCGCCAAACCGGGGCTGTCCATCTCAATCCAGGTACCCACCACCACGCCGACAGCCAGGTCCCCCCGGCCGCTGGGCTGGCCCTCGCCGTCGACCCCGCCGCGGCCATGGTCGCCGTCGATGGTTGGGAAGATGATCGGCTCGCCGGCAAAGCCGCCGAGCCCGAGGGGAAGCCCGCTCCTCAGGTCGACGAGCCAGCGGACCGAGCGCCCGCGGTGCAGCCAGGAGCTCCTGGGGAGCGGCGGCGTGATGGAGGCGTCGCTGCAGAGGACGACGAGCATGCGGTCGGAGGAGGCGCTGAGGAGGCTGACCGTGGGTACGAGGGACGTGGACGCTGGCGAGACGGGCGGCGCGCCGGTGACGCCCAGCTACATGCAGACGACCAAGTCCGTCAGGGCCAAGGCACGGTGCCCGAGCCCCAAGGCTGCCGACAGCGCCGAGAGGACGCCTCCGGTGTCCTCGCCGTCCGCGAAGAGGCGCATGTCGGAGTATGCCGAGAAACCGGGCGTGCCGTCGTCGCCCAGGACGCCCAGCAAGGCGAAGCGGCCTCCCAGTCCCAGGTTGGTTTAGCTAGCTGAGCTACGTATATCTAGAGTGACAGTATTGTGTGAGGTTTTTTGCGAATTTGTAGTTCTATAGTGCTTTTGGTAATTTTCTGAAATTCGGTTTTGTAATTTAGGCACCGTGAATAAGTACATTTGTGGTTCGATCACTAATGTATGCAAAAGTATAGAGATTGGTCATGAAAATTGTCGCCTTATTTGTCTTGCAAAATGTTTTTATGTTTTGTATTGTTTCACTTATTTTTGGGCATACTATAAATGAAATTTACAGTCAAAATTGTGCATTGGAGATTGTGAATAGAGAGCGTATATTTCAAAGCCGACATGACCGACATCCCCGAGAGGCTCCTCCGGAGTCCTCGCCGTCCGTGAAGAGGCGTATGTCGCTCGAATTCCCGGAGAAACCGGACGTGTCGTCGCCGTGGACACCCAACAAGGTGAAGCTAGAGATCACGGAGAAACGGCCTCCCAGTCCCCGGTCTGTTTAGTTAGCGGAGCTCTAGACTCTCTCAGTTCTAAAATATAAGATGGTTTAGCTTTTGTGAAGCGAATGTATATGTCTTTTGGTGTGTAGATTCATATACATTCGCTTCACAAAAGATAAAACATCTTATATTTGAAAACAGAGGGAGTATGTCCAAAGTGATGGTATTATTTGAGCTTTTACCTAATTTTGATTTTGTAGTATAGTGTTTTTGTTTTGTAGTTTAGAGTTTTTATATGCCGGTCTAAGTTTCGAGTTCATGTCCTAGAACTACATATCTTTTAGCCTTTTTAGTACTCCCTCCGATCCAAATTAACGTTCTTAAATCAAAAGTATATAGATTGGTCATGAAAGGATAAACGTCGCCTTATTTGTCTTGAAAAATGTTTTTATGTTATGTATCGCTTCACTCATTTTTAGGAATAATATAAATAAAATTTACAGTCAAAATTATTGTAGATTTTGAAAAGTCGAGCACATATTATATTTCAAATTGCTCGGTGCGTGGTATTTCACGAAGCAAGCACAATGCTCATCAGAAATAACCATGTCTTGCTAAATGACGGAACGACTTCGTCCATGTGTACCTACCCCACATGTTTTACCGTTGCTATATGGTTCTTACTAGGATGGGTCTACAAACACTATTCGTCTATTTGGTTCAAAGAAATGAATCAAACGGAAAAACAGAGTGAAACTTGTTTCTATCTCAGTTTTTTAGGACAAAAAACTCAATAATTTTACAATTTACTTGGACCTATTATAACAATTCCCACCGGAAAACTAGGAGATTAAGGTCATTAGCACAATGATATCCTAATTATAACAGTTTACGTGGTTTGACAATATTTATTAAGATCGATGTATTTTCGTTTTGCTGCGAACCAAATATGAAAGTTTACAAACCGAAAAAACTATGTTTTTCAATTGTCTATTCTGCCCACGCATACCTATCCTATATATTTTTGTGCATACTCTTATGTGTACTTCTGAATCCATTCTGAAACTCTCATAACTGAGGAACATATTCAAAGGTACTAGACACCATCCACTAGGAGCTATCAGACTGAATATAGCACCGTTCTAAGATGTTCCTGGTCCACACATAGTTTTTCTCAGCTACTTCCTTCTCACTTGGTTTGTGGACTACTCTAGTAGTTCCAAAGATAATGTTACACGAAGAAAGAAATGTCAAATTTGATTTTCTGACCATTAATTTTGAAAATTTGCAAGAATTTTAGTTCACGGATGAAGTTAACTACCCTCTTTATAGTATGGCATACGTGTTGACTCAAATAGACTAGGAAATTTAATATTGAGGAGTGCATCAGTTTCTCATATTTAGGGGGTCACGGTTGACTATGATCCAACTAAAATTGGGATTAAACCCAAAAATGCAGATGATTTTTTAGCCCCTTAATTTTCCTGCTACTGATAAAACAAAACTCATTACCGGCCATATATGAACTTCCACACTTGGTCACAAAGGAATTGATGATGAATGTCATTATGCTTCGTGCGGGAATGTGGGCTATCTTGATTACCCTCTTAGATTCAATATGCTCGATATTGATTCAATAGTCCTCGAGTGTTTGTCTTTTCAAAGGAATTGAGAACAAAAAAGAACTAGCTGGAAATGTTCCGACTTCAATGTTGGATAAGTATATAGAGTTTTGTTTCATAAAAGTCCAGCTCGCCAAGAAGCAACCTTGGAATTGGAAGGTGCTAAAAGTGGATTTTATGTCAACCTTGTAACTAGCAACAAAGGGCATTCTTAGGAATTACTTGAATCTTATACAAATACGTAGTACACATAATGTCGGTTACATATGCACAAATGTAAAGCGGCGAGTTTATCACTGAATGTACACTGTTTGTTCAATAGAGTTTCCGTCATTGTTTAGGTTGAGGCGTCAGTTCCTTGGCAATAGAATCCAATCACATTGGATTTGTCCATACCGAACTGTATGATCTTATTATTGTGTACTTGGATTGAGGGATGATGGTTTATTCCTTTGTTACTTGATTTGATGACCAATGAAGAATGCTATTCCAAGCATCATGGACATCTCAAATTTGTCTGACATCATTCAGTAAATGCACGGTTAGTGGAGTAGAAAAATAAAATTTACCACATATATTTAGCTCACAAAGAACTCACCACTAATATATTTTAGTAAACAAGGTGGATCAATGCTTCCGATATAAAACCCCTCTTGGCTACAAACTTAAGGCCCATGTGCAATACTCGAGGAGCTTGCTTGAGTCCGTGCAATGTCTTGTTTTTTATTTTTCTATATGATTTTGAATACACATTATGAGGTATTAACATAAATTTCTATAGTTTAAGCCGCATTAGGTTGCACATTTTTTGGATATAGCACACCTATTCGATTCAATTGTTTTTCATGAGGTAAGAAAAAATATACGCATTGTGTATTTCACCTAGGACTATAGTCAACTCATAAGTCACACTTTTTATGGCATTAAAGTTCATCTTAATTTTCTATAATGAAAGCCTCGTGGAACAATGTATAGTTAGATGCATGATGCTGATATAAAGTACTTCTTTAAGAATATAATATCAAAACAGTCGTCTAGTAAATAGACCAATTATACAATTTATATTATTAGTCACTCTTTACATTATCAAATCCCATTATAAAAAATGTTTGCAGCTCCTATTTTCTGCACAATCAAGTGTATATGTGTTAGAGCATGCAATAGTATATTTGAGAGTCACAATATATGATTTTGGACTACTTGTCTATATTTTGTGCAAGTTAATATAAAGTTATAAAGCTTACGAGTTTCTCGAATAAGGCTATTGGAACCTGGGCTCTATGTAGCTCTTTGTTTATTTGTTAAACTTTGGAAATATGAATCTAAAGTTTTATAAAAAATCAGGAAAACATATAGGGATGTAGCCAACCATGTATCCTATTAGTGTGTATATTTTCATCTTAAAATAGTTCATATTTTGGTCTCATAAAAAATGACAAAATCGCACACAGTGACAAAATCTTCACTTTAGTCTACTGTTCAACACTATTCACCTAGGACCAAAACTTGATTTATCATTTTTGGTGAGGCCAAAATACAAAGTATTTGGAAATGAAATTTCACACAGTAATAGAATATATAGTGGGTTACGCCCAAAAAAAATCAACATTGTTTGAAACTTGCGAATGCAAGTTTTTGAAACTTTAAAAAAATGCCATGTGGAGCTCGGGAGCCACCACACCACTCTCGCGGGTTTCTAGGCTAGATGATATTTTCTAGAGCTTTCTATGCTCTCATGTATTTATGTTTCTATTATGTTTTAGGGACTTTGTAGAAATATCACATTTGACCTGCTTGTTGTCTTATATTATTTAGAACACAAAGGTCATATTTCAAAAGATGTGAAATGTGTTTTTTCAAAATATTACCATCATTATTCATGTATATGTGATTTCTATTCGTCATATGTTAGTCCCATATATACTTTTGATCAACATGATAATTTCTTGCATGGGTTTTGGCACAAATATTATTATCTATAAACACAAGCCATGCTCACAAAAGAAGAAAACCAATGTCATGTTAATCTGTCATCGCATCATTCAAAACCTAGACGCATCCTTCCTTATCCAAGTTGTACATAGTATTCGTGTCTTCGAGATCACGTTGTGTCGTGCTTCCTTTTGTTGTAGAGTATTGAGGGTCAGGAAAAGGTAGCTTAACTTAGGCAAAATCCATCATGGTTTTTTGGGAGAAAGAGGGTTGAGTGAGGGGTTTTCAGTTTCATTAAGGAAAAGATCAAGGTTTATGTGAGTCTCTTGTCTGCTCATGGATTCAGCAGACTGTTTAAAAGACGGAGGTTTGGTCTGGAAAAATTCAGAACAAAATGTCCACCCCATTAAAGTTTATAGCGATGGATTTTCACAAAAAATAGTTATGTTTCTAAACACACTAAACGACTTCGTAGAGTGAACAATCCATGCGCACATCAGGTGATTAGCCAAGCAAGACTTGACAAACTCTAGATAGTATGTTACAAATGTTTTAACAGAGGTAACTAAACAACTTTAAACTCCCACATAACAAGCGCCATCTGAACTATTTGTAGACAAAAAAAATATTTCCGTATGTCCGGGATCACTGGTGCATGCATCCCTATTAAGAGCCTTAGTCGTTATACACTACAACCTTCCACAATCTCTGCAAACGATCACAACGAATAGCAGTCTAACAAATGGAGAACATGATTACACCACAATTTTTCGTGTTCTCACAAGATCGAGATGACCTCAACTATTCTAGTTATCACAGGGTACATATCTGCTGCTGAAGATAATAATCTGGAGCGAGAGGACTTAGTCTAGGTGGACTAACTCATGAAATAGAGAACATGACGACACAACAAATTATTTCGTGTTCTCCACAAGATCAAGATTTCCTTAAGTATTCTAGTCATCACTGGGTTCATATCTTCCTGCTAAGACAATAATGTGTTGTCCAAAATGAAGGAAACACAAAGAAAGTTTGCGATTTTGATTCATATGGAAAAATTTATTGGGTAAAACTGAACAATGGAAAGGGGCATGTTTCTCTAGGAAGGGGAACATTTCCTATGATTTTTACGGGAAAACCAATCATCGACTTTGGACTCTTTTTATGCGTAAACCCGCTGGGACTAGAAACAACAATATATATAGATGAATGTCATATCTACTGCTAAAGACAATACTCTAGAGCGAGTGGACTTGGTCTAGGTGGACCAACTCATGAACATGTGTGTAGGAGACAGGTGGTGACGTATGCAAGCCAAATATTAATTAGGTGTAGAACTGTCACAGCTGTATGCATTCAAATTTCTTATCAAGTCGGGACGTGTCATAAGCGTATGGATAAACGAAGAGGTGTAGAAGTCGATGTCGTTTTTCATCGGGTGGCCAGGGGTTTAGAGGTTGAGATTTTTCATCCATATTCTCATTTTTCGACGGGTTTCTTACATTCTTGACTCTTAGGGCAAGTTTGGTAGGGTGCATCTACTTTTGGTCTCATCCTGGGCAGGCCTGGAGGGCATGGCCACGCAAAAAGGTGCTCGAACCATGTTGTCTATTTTGCTTGGTTGCCTGCTCGAGCTATTTTTTTTTCTGAGGAGAATGGACTCATAGTTGTTTGGTTGTCCACATTGCAGCCTACATAAATAATGTCCTGCAATTTGGTTCTATGCAACGTAGCAGCTACGGTTACCTCTTCTCACGAGCGGTGAGTTTAACGGATTACTCTTATAGAACACATCAACTAGGTATAGATAGGAGATTTAATTTTTTGGCCCCAAAGTTAGGATGCCAAGGCATAGTGGTGCCCAAATTGCTTGTAATCGGATCATGTTACCCACAGTTGGCGTGCCAAATGCTCGGACGGTCTTTTCTGGCACGAATTTAATATAACGTTTGAATACAAAATATCAGGGTAACACCTATCAAGTTGGCCCCCATGTCAGTTTTGGTCGTTATCCTGTTAGTTTTGACCGCTATGTCGCTGTCGTCGTGGCTTTCATGTTGACTTGCAGCGTTGGCGCCTGCATCCATTTCTCGTTACACCGCCTTCTTCTTTCCCTAGAGCGGTGATTTTTGGTCGCGGCCATGGCGCGGAGCTGGGACGCCATTTCCTTCGGGGGTGAGATCCAGAAAGCTCGTCCTCACCATTCTGAATCGGAGCTCACTCTCCTCATTCCGAATCGGAGCTCGCCATCACCATGGCCGCACCCATGACACGGCGCGGGGACGAGAATTCATTCTCGGAGGAGATCTATCACCATGCCTAATCTGCTTGGTCCTGCTGTCCTCCTCCCAAATTCGAGCTTGTCGTTGCTGTGGTCGCACACACATCAACCACCGCGTTTATAAGTGCACACGAGTGGGATTTGTCTCTTCTCACGTAAATTGGCAATTTTCATTCCTGGAGGAGGGGCATCACACGAGTGGGTTCTGTCTCTTCTCGCGTAAAATGGCCGTTTTACTTTTTTTTGCTCGTTAATTGGAAGTTTTTAGAGCACCTTTTTCCTCTCTCGCTAACAGTTATGTTTATTTTTGCCGAAATTGGTAGCAAATCTAGAGCAACTTCTCTCTTCAATCATTCGTTTCTTTTAGCCCTCGTTTTTGCCCGATCTGGTAGCAAATCTAGAGCAGCAAATCACACCGGCAAAATACTTACATTCAGAAAACAAAACAAATATAGATATAATTATGCGCAGCTAAATAGGATATAACAATAGATAGTAGGGTGCTTAACTAGGTTCGATACATTCGCTGCTCAGCAGCCATCACACACAACATACAAAAACAAAAAAAGCTGCTTTACAACAACAACAGTCGTAGGCACGTTTAGCCCCTCCTGGCATGCTCCTCCTCTCCTCCCTCTGTATCTTCCTCCACTTCATGTTACCCGGTCACTTGATCTTGGGAACCTTGGGCTTGATCGGAGGCATGCGAACCCCTTTGATGGCCACCTGCTGGAGGTTGCGGAGGTAAATGCCGAGCGCCTTGTGTTGAGCGATGTAGGCGTTGACGTTCATGGTCTCGCCGACTTTGCGGTTGCATGAGCTCGAGCCCTCTGCATGCATCATGACGTAGTTGAAGTCGGTGCCACTGAGTCTCTTCCTACAGAAGGGGCACCTGCAGACGCCGCCAGCGAAGTAGGTGTCATACTGGCCGGTCTACAGCCTCCTCAACACCTGACGAGCCTTGGTGTGCTTGGACTCATTGTCGCTGCAGATGTCGCTGCTGTGCACCTGTTAGAAAAAATAGAGTGCATGATAATAAGGACATGATTGAGATCCCTTGATTGTCAGAATTGATTGTTTGCATAAATTAACCGATTAAGATCCGTTGACACAAGATCAAACAAAATAAAATAGGATTGAATGCGAACAGGCAGGTACATCAAAACACAAGAGGATTAGATGATGTAAGAAGATCGATCAAGCATCCAACGATTGAAATGTGAACAACCAAACCCTAATAACCCAAGATCTAACATCCAACGATTGGAATGGGATAAGAACCAGAGAAGGGGAGCAAACCCTAGTTACCTCCGACCATGGGTCATCGAGGCCGGTGTCGTAGGGGTTCATTGGAGAGATGTACTCCTCCGGATCATAGGGGTCCCAGTAGAGTGGGATCTGCCCATGACCGGTTGGGTCCTCCTCACTGGCGGGGGCCTCCTCGCCGGCGGCTACGTCGAAAGCAGGGACGGGGGCCTAGACAGGGACGACGGCTGCCATCGATGCCTCGACGGGGGCCTCGACAGGGATGGTGGCTTCTTTCAATGCCTCGAGGGGGGCTGGACAGAGATGGGGGCCTCCTCGCTGGCGGCCTTGGAGGTGGCGATGGCCATTGCATCCTCCTTTTCCATCACCGGCGCGGTTGGGGTTTTCTCGAGAGTTTGAAGAAGATGATGGGACAGTGGAGACGGTTGCGTGAGGAGAGTGAGCGAGAGTGAGAGTGGGTCGGCAGAGAGGGAGAGGGAGAGGGGCTATATAATAAAGGTGAAGGGAAGGGATGTTTTGTTGCACCACCGTGAACCGCATATGTTGCTGCACCATGCACCGCGACACGCACATGATACGTCACGTTTTTCCCAGGCCATGCATGGCAGTTATGGATTCTGCCAGATGCAAAGGGCGCAGACACAATTTCTAAGTACGAAGGTTGACACGGCCATAAAATTGGCGATAAAGATAAATAAAAGGGGAAATATAAAGGAGAACGTATGTGGTTGTACGGTGAGATTGTGGGGTTTTGCTAGATTGGACAGAGAGAGGTGTGGATGAGTGTGAGGGACACGATGAAGGCGGGGACGTTAGGTATCCTCGAGGCCCATTTGGTGGCGCCGCAGGCAGCTCTTTGGCCTCTGGCTGATGCGTGGAAGTTTCTTGCGGCAGGGCCCAGTTGGAAGTGAGATTGAGAGCGTGCTGTGTAAAAATAGGATATGTCTTATTAAAATCCAGTGACAATAAATTGCAGCGCTCGTAGATGACCGTGCACTCGATGACCCTATTGACCTGTGCATTGGTTGTGGCGTAGTAGTAGTAGTAATATTATTATTGTTATTATTATTATTATTATTAGTAGTAGTAATAGACTTTTCAGACGGGATTAAACGTGACATCACCACTCGACGAATTATTTAATGTATGGCTTCGTGTTCCTTCTTGTAGAAGTGTCGCTGAGAGAGTTGTCTATGCGTTCTCACGCTGTAGTGTGAAGGGCACGACGCGTGCAACGATCCGTGTTGGATCACAGATGATCAATGGTTGGTGCGAACGATCCGCATGACAACTGTGTCAACCAATTAGGACGTAGTAGCCAGAGTGAGCACACATTTAGGCTTTTATGTGATTTGTGACTGAGAGAGAGGGCAAAACTGAGTAGTATCAAAAAACTAAGGGAAAAACAGACTAAGGGATTGAAATACAAAATAGAAAGAGATTTAAAAAATGGAAAATGAGTGTTTCATATAGTGAAATACATCTTGGCATACATCAAATTATTTGCAATTCAGAAACACATGCAGTGTCACTCCAATATGTGTCAAACCATGGTTAGGAACCCCATGCACATGTTGGAATTCAACTGCCACATGTAATGGAGCACCGGTTGGAAAGAGGTTGCATCACCACACCCACTTGAGTGTGTGGCCATGTGAATCATTGTGGTTTGGCAAAGAACAAATGCAATGTCACTCTAATATGTGTCAAACCATGGTACCTAAGAAACATGTTGGAATTCAACTGCCACATGTAATGGAGCACTAGTCTGAAAGAGGTTGCATCACCACACCCACTTGAGTGTGTGTGACCATGTGGATCATTGTCGTTTGGCAAAGAACACACGCAATGTCACTCCAATATGTGTCAAACCATGGTCAGGAACCCCAGGAACATGTTGGAATTCAATTGCCACATGCAATGGAGCACCAGTCTAAAAGAGGTTGCATCACCACACCCACTTGAGTGTGTGTGGCCATGTGGATAATTGTGGTTTAGCAAAGAACACATGCAATGTCACTCCAATATGTGTCAAACCGTGGTCAGGAACCCTAGGAACATGTTGAATTCAAATGCCACATGCAATGGAGCACCACTCTGAAAGAGGTTGCATTGCCACACCCACTTGAGTGTGTGTGGCCATGTGGATCATTGTGGTTTGGAAAAGAACACATGTAATGTTATTCCGCTATGTGTCAAACCATGGTCAGAAACCCCAGGAACATGTTGGAATTCAACTGCCACATGCAATAGAGCACCAGTCTGAAACAGGTTGAATCACTACACCCACTTGAGTGTGTGTGGTCATGTGGATCATTGTGGTTTGGAAAATAACACAGGCAATGTCACTCCAATATGTGTTATACCATGGTCAGGAACCCCATGAACATGTTGGAATTCAACCGCCACATGCAATGGAGCACCGGTCTGAAAGAGGTTGCATCACCACACTCACTTGAGTGTGTCTGTCTATGTGGATCATTGAGGTTTGGCAAAGAACACATGCAAGGTTTGATAGTAACCTTAGCACCCAATGGTGGCTATTAGATCGAGTCTTCTAGAAGGCCTGCCCCAAGACACTTTTTCTGCATCCCGATTGTTACAGACCATTTGATCGGGGCGCTTGGACGATTGGGATGGTTCTTCGTAACAGCGATCCGCGAGTGATACGTCCAAAACGTATCTACTTTCCTGAACACTTTTGCTATTGTTTTTCCTCTAAACTTGTGTGATTTGGATACAACTAACATTGACTGACGTTGTTTTTAGCAGAATTACCTTAGTGTCTAGTTTTTGTGCATAAAATCAACTATCAGGAAAAATCCCGGAAAATATGCCAAAAATCCTATTTCACCAGAAGACTCATGGAGCCAGAAGACGAGACGAAGTAGGGCCATGAGGGGCCCACACCACCTGGCCGCGCGGGCCAGGCCAGGCCACGCCTGGGGGTGGTGTGGCCGCCTCGGCTGCCCCCTCGGCCTCCCTCTTCGCCTATAAGTTGCCTCTTGAACTAAAAACCAAGGGGGATTTGACGTTTTTCCAGAGAGAGTTCCGCTACGCCGCCACCACCAGATTCCGTGATTCGGAACCAGAAACTCTGTTCTGGCACCCTGCCGGGACGAGGAATTGGAGGAGATCATCGCCATCATCATCACCATCGCTTCTCCATCAACCATCCATGTTTCCCCCATCTATGAGTGAGTAATCCCCCGCTGTAGGCTATGGGGATGGTAGGGATTGGATGAGATCGTTCATGTAATGGCATCAGATTGTTAGGGCATGGTGCCTAGTATCTATTATTAGTGCTTTTTGACTTTGTTGCAACTTGTTATGCTTAATGCTTGTCACTAGGGTCCGAGTGCCATGATTTCAGATCTGAACATGTTATTGATTCATTATGATAGTATTGTTTATGGTCTTACCTGCAAGTTGTATACACACATTGTTGTCCGGAACCAAAGGCCTCAAAGTGACAGCAATCGGGATAACCGGAGGGAATGGCTTTGATGTGAGGATTACATGTGTTCACGGAGTGTTAATGCTTTGCTTCGGTGCTCTATTAAAAGGAGCACCTTAATTGCCAGTAGTTCCCTTGAGGCCCCGCTGCAAACGGGCTGGCAGGACAAAAGATGTTGTGCAAGTTATCATTGCGAGCATGTATGACTATATATGGAACACATGCCTATGATTATTTAGTACTTGGATACTTTACCTTAGTTATCTGCAAATGCCCTATGTCTTGATTGCTATATGAATTTTCTTGTCCATGCAACGCCCGTCCATCCATCCTTATGCCTACCGCGCTTTAATCCTACTGTTTACTGTAATTGTTACTACTATCTTTACTTTTACTACTGCTATTACTTTACTATCGCTACTACAAAACTGTTGCTACTAATAAACTGCTATGAGCAAGATTGTTTCCAGGTGCAGCTGAATTGACAACTCAGTTGTTAAGGCTTATAAATATTTTCTGGAATCAATAAATTGGGTTTCACTTCCCTCGAAAATACTACGATACACCCCCTATACTTGTGGGTCATCAAGACTATTTTCTGGCGCCGTTGCCGGGGAGCATAGCTTTATTTATCAAGTTCACTTGGAATCACTATTGTTCGCTGCCATCCATCCATCATGGGTAAGTCTCGTGATGGCAAGTTCCCTATTTTACCATCCACTACAAGAAGAGGTATGGTTCTAAACACCTCTGTTGCCCTTGATTCACCATCTGTTATGAGTAAGCTCCTTACACCACCACATACACATGCTACACACACTGCTACTACTGCTGAATCTGAAACTTCTGATACTTATGATGCTGCTTATACTGTGCTTGATAAAACTGGTTCATTAGGTCCTTTCCTAGATGCTACGATTGCTAGAACTATAGCTGGAAATACTAAAACTCCTAATGAAGACGCTACTACACCTGTCAGTTCACCTGAGTCTAGAGAGCTCTATGATATTGAAGACGGTTATATTGAGATGACCGATGAATTTATTAAAGAATGTCAAAACACCCATGATAGGAGTGCTGTTAAGAGTCTCCTTGAGAGGCGTGCTATAAACCCAAATTGTCTCCTAATGCTAAGTTTGCTGCATCTCCCATAAACATTAAAGATAAGGATTATGCTTTCTCTCTTGATCTATCTTACATAGCTATTTTTGAGAAAGAACCTTTTTGTGGGACTAAGAATGAAAGTGCGGTAGCACATATGACTGAGCTTTCTACCATGAGTGGACTATTTTCTGATGATATTAAGATGCGCACCTACTTTGTTGCTAAAATTTTCCCTTTTTCACTAAAAGGAGAAGCTAAAACTTGGTTTAATAATTTACCTCCTGGATCTATTGATAGCCCTGATTGCTTGATTAGTACTTTCCTCCAGAAATATTTTCCTCCTAGTGCTATACATGCTATTTTGCAGGAACTTTTTGATTTTAAACAGGGAGAAAAAGAGGTATTGCCTGAATCATGGGCAAGGTTTTGTGCTTTGATCCATGCCCAGGCTAGATGTCCATTACCTAAGAATGAGCTTCTTGATATATATTATAATGGACTAACTGAAGAATCTAGGACATACCTGGATAGTTGTGCTAATTGTGTTTTCAGGAATAGGACTCCCAAGGAAGCTGAGGAATTAATGGCTAAAATAAGCAAGAATTATGAAGACTGGACTTTATCTGAACCAACTATACCTGAGACAACTACACCTGAGTTAGTTGTGCCTGTGCCTATACCAACATCAAAGAAGAGGGGAGTTATTGAACTAAATGATGAAGTGATGAAGGAAGCTAAGAAATGTCTTAAGGAGAAGGGAATTAAAGCTGAAGATGTGAAGAATTTACCTCCTATAGAAGAATTATGTAAGCCAATCTCCCACTCATCCACTATTGAGGTACACTCTCTCCAACATTTTGATGAAGGTGATATTCCTTACTTTAAACCTCCTGATCAATGCTTAGAAGAATTTGATGTTTTTATTGTTAAGCAAGATAATTTTAATAAAAGGGTGCAAAATCATTTAATGGAAAACTCTAGAGCTATTGTTGAGTTAAAAGATATTGTGGAAAGCTCTATATCCTGAGGGGCATCCTAAAAGAATTGAGTAGGATTCTCAACAAGCTGAAAATAGTGGTACAACTCCTAAGAAAAGAAAAAAGAAACATAAAACTATTGTAGAACATTCTGAACCTACTAAAGATCCTAATAGTATATCTGTCTCTGATGCTGAAACTGAAAGTGGTAATGTAGAAAATGATGCCCTTGATAAAAAAAAGTTGAAGAAGAACCTGAAAGGCACACTAAAAATACTAAATACACTAAAGAATATTTTGTTGCTAAGAAACATGGTAGTGAAAGAGAGCCTTGGGTCCCAAAACCTATGTCTTTCCCTGATAAGAAACACAAGTCAAAGGAAGATGAACACTATAATAAATTTTGTGAGTGGATGAAACCTTTATTCTTGCAAATTCCTTTGACTTATGCTATTAAATTGCCTCCTTATTCAAAGTATATGAAGGATACTGTCTCGAATAAAAAGAAGATCACTAATGAATAAATTTCTACTTTGCTTGCTAATTATTCCTTTAATGGTAAAGTTCCAAAGAAACTTGGAGACCCAGGGATTCCAACTATACCTTGCTCTATTAAAAATAGTTATGTTAGAACTGCTTTGTGTGATTTGGGAGCAGGAGTTAGTGTTATGCCTTTTTCTCTCTACAAGAGACTTCAACTGGAAAAACTAATACCAACTGATATATCTTTGCAAATGGCTGATAAATCTACTACTATTCCTGTTGGTATATGTGAGGATGTACCTGTTCAAGTGGCTCATAATTGCTTGATATTAACTGATTTTGTTGTGCTTGAAATGCCTGGAGATGATAATATGTCTATTATTCTTGGGAGACCTTTTCTTAATACCACAGGAGCTGTTATTAATTGTAATCAAGGAAAGGTGACTTTTAATTGTTAATGACAAGGAGCATACTGTCTATTTCCCCAAGAAGATTGATATGACTTATGGTTTAAATTCAATTGAACATGTTGAGGGCATTCAAGTAGGATAAATATATTGTCCCATACCAAGAGAAAAATATGAAACTATTATGATTGGGACCATTGCTATCAAGGTTGAGGTAACATAATCATTAGTGGAATGCAAAATTTTGTTTCATATAAAATTGTTTTAGTAACAAGACCTAATCAACCTTGTTAACAAACGGATTTTAATGAACAAAACAATGTTTTCACCATGATTATCTTTGCTTACTTTTATTTTATCCAATTTAGTTTTTGCTTTCATTTAGTTTACTTTTCTTTTGCTAGTTGCTTGCATACTAGAGTGTCTTAGAACTTATGAAGTTTTAGTTTTGTTTTGCTTTTGCATCTTTCCAAAAACATCTTTCTATCAGAAAATCATTAATCTAAACCTGAAAATTGCTCAAAAATAAAGTGTCTCGAAAAATTCTAGAAATTTCATATTAAATTTTTATGTGAAAAAAGGGGCAGAGAAGTGCCTGGAGAGTACTAGGGGGGCCACCAGGCAGGCACACCACCTGGTGGCAGCCTTGAGCCATGGTGTGGGCCACCCTTGGCCCTCCATTCACTCTCTCACTTCCCACTTCTTTCTCTCTCTCAAGAAAACATCGGTTCTTTGCTCGAAATCACGGTCTTTCTGTTCTTGCCCACGATTTTTCGATCTCCTTGCTCAGCCCATCTTTGTTGCTGAAATTTGGAGCATTTGTTCTCCGATATGTGACTCCTCCGCTTGTCCAAGTGGATTTGTGTTTAGTGGTTTATATCTTGAGTATTTTGCTGTTGTAGGTGATAGGTTATGAGAGCTTGTAAGCTTGTTCAATGTTTAGAGATATTTTTTTGATGCATGTTTAGGCCTCTTACAAGTCCCTATGAGTAGTTCTCTTCATTATGTATTCACTTTGCAATCACTTGTGTAATGGATGTTTATATTTAGAATAGAAGATGAATGAATATCAACTCCACCAACATGAACTGAGGGTGCCCGAGGTTATGAAGGTTCACTGAGAGGAGGAAGTTTTTCCTTCCATCTATCCATGCTCCGAATTCATGAGTGCCGCGGGAATTTCCCAGGACTTCCATGCTTTAGTTGTTAATGCAGGATTGGAGCACTTTGTGGAAGATGAACCTAGTCAATTTGTGAAACTAACTATGTCTGTGGTGCAGGACTTTTGATTTAGTTGCTCTTTGCCTAACCCCATGGTCCACTACAAAATTTACAATATAGCTGTTGACCTTCCTCTTGATGAATTTTGTGCAGCTATTAAGGTACCTTAGTGGGGATCGTGTGGAAGGATTAAAGAGCGACTTGCACCACTCATGGACTTGTATGCGGAGATTTGCCAAGCGAGCGGCTTCTCAAAGGAGAGTGGGAAAATCCATAACATTCATCTTCCATCTATTCGCTACTTTGCTTACTTTATTGCCAAGTGTGTTCTCGCTAGGAAAACTGCTAATAAGCTATCCTCATATGATCTAGCATTCATCTCAGCTACTTTAAAACGAGATAGGACTTACAGCTTGGGTGCCTTGATAGCTTTCCGTCTAGCTGCTAACCGTGAGAAAGGTGGAATTTGTGGAGGCCTCATTGCCTCTCGTTTATTAGCTTTGCATGGTCTAGTGACTCATCATCTAGACCTGTTGTTTCTCATACAAAAGGCTTGACCTTAATTCCATGATACAACATAAATTTGTTTCTTCTTGGGCTAATTTGAGTGATTTGTCTTATGAAATAACCTTTCTCAAGGCTGGTTGGAGAAGGAGTAAGTCCAAGCGATTTGTTCTTTTGCCTGCACCTGTTTTGTTTAACCTTGATACCAGGATAGGATGGTCACTCACCGAGGAGGAGCTTGATACGTACCTGGGAGAGTTCTCCCAACAGGAGCAGGATACTGGAAGGGAGGTTACAGATGATTCGGTCCAGCCCTCGAATGAGGGGGAGTCCTCATATCAGCAACCTACCTATGATTGGGGAGCTTCTTCTTCTTCCCAAGGGCCTAACCATGATCATTCTTACAATGATCCGCCTGCTTGGAATCCTTACCCGCGTTGAGGTTGATACCCACTTAGGCCAAAAGCCTAAGCTTGGGGGGAGGTACACCGACATCACACTCATCTTCATATCACGTTTCGTCGGTACTTTGTATATCCATGTTTCGTTCTCCTTTTAGTTTCATTCTTTCTTTACTTTTGCTTTCTAAAACACAAAAAGACCAAAAATATTTCTGTTGTTTCTCTTTGTTTTGCTTCTTCTTCTTTTTGCCCTGGTTTGCTTCTTCCTTTTGGCTTTGTCTTAATTATTCAAAAAACCCCAAAAGATTTTGCTTTACTTCTTCTTCTTCCTTTTGGTTCTTGCTTTTAAAAATCAAAAACACCAAAAATATTTGTTCTTCTTCTTTGGTTTTGTGAAGTTTGTTGTAGGGTTCAGCAGTCCTCAGTGGAATTTGGTTTCATGTTATTATTCAAGCCGCACAAGTGAAAGGCAATAATGAGGATTGATAGCAACTTGAGGTGTGGTAAGAGGCTGGTAACGAACTCTATTTGTTTTCATTTTTGTACATATACTCATCATTGTGGGCATGCTTTGTCTGTTCATGTAGGGTGTATGTTATTTATGGATGCTTAGTAGTTCTTGCTTTCTTATGATTAGCTCCAGCTCGCTAATAGTTTGTAGCTTGTCATATGGATGTTTGCTTGCATTGCTCTATTCATAACTTGGTATGACATTGTGGTATCCTCCTCTGAATGTTTCATTTGAATTGACTTGGCACATGCTCATGCATGCATATGACTGAAACAATAATCAGTTAAGCCTTGATGAATTATTTTGCCTCAGAGGTCTTGAATCACTTTCATGCCATGATTAGTCCTGTTTTGTTGCAAGCATGATTATGACAGTTATTGCTCTCTTGTTTGTCGCTCCCTTACTATTGCTAGCCTTCACTTGCACTGAGTATAAGCTTTACTCATGTTTCCAACTCCCTAAAACCAATATTGCAAAAAGTGTCGACCATACCTACCTATTAGCATCATTTGCTTCCGTGCATATTTAGTATGCCTTGTTTTCTTCTGAATAAGATGTTTGCTTGTTATGAGAAATTTAGTTAGTAAAGCTCTCACGAACTTGATGGCACACTTTACTTTCTTGCACTTAATAATCTTGAACCATTGCGTCCATCTTTGTTGCGTATATGATTGCGCTTTATAAGTTGAAGTTTGCAGAACCATGTATCATGGGGAACGCTTTCAACATTGCAATGGTACTTTGTACCTTGTTGGTATCATGATTCTTTTGCTTATGGATCCCGGCGGTGTGAAATAAAAGGGGAACTTGTAAGATCATGGAGTTTGTATGTATGTTAGAGAAACGGCTAGGCCGCTAGCCTAAGCCATGCGTAATCATGGTGGAAACTTGCAGCATAACCATAATGAGCATTCTATGAAGCATCCTCAATAAAAACCTATGCAAATAGCAAATAAAAAGATCGCTGAGATGCTCATTGTCTGCTTGCCTTGTCATTATGATTATGGGATATCTCTTGTATCATGTGCAAGGGGTACCCCATTGGCGATTCTCTATGATACATATGTACTTACAATGACAAGAGCTTACTTGTGACTGAAGTTGAGTAGCATGAGGTTCGATACTCGTAAGTAAGGGGCATGAGATTTTAACTTATGACTTGTCAAGCATATCCTCTTAGTTGTGTAACTTTAATCTTAACCATTTAAAGATGCTTATGATAGGGGCAATGAGAGCTCAAAGCTAATGAGTACCATACTTTCAGCATTTGGAAGCCTTTAAAACTTTTGAAAACCTTTTTCATTTCCTTGTTGAGTCACCACCCATTCTATGAGCACCTTCTTGAGAGCATAGTTGTCATTCTTAGTGTAATGTGCTTGTCTCAAAACTTTATTAATTGTGTTATGACTTTGATGCTTGTATATTTGATATCCTTACTTCTAGTCTTCACTTGAACTCGAGAGGTGCCTTGGCATTTATGTCTGCTCTACAATCAGAGGCAAGCGAGATACCACTCTATCATACATTTTTATGAGCATTGCAATGTTGCTTATGTTTATGTTTCATTCCACTTACTATTTTTGAGTTAGAAACTCTTCTTAGCTTGCAATGACTATTAAGTAAACATAGTTGCATACTCTTTATTATGAATTGCCTGAGTAGTTGATCATATGTTGAGAATATATACATCTTATGAAGCAAACGTGTTCGTGAAAGTTTCTTTTATCGCACTCAGTTTTCAACTGAATTGCTTGAGGACAAGCAATAAGCTAAGCTTAGGGGGAGTTGATACGTCCAAAATGTATCTACTTTCCCAAACACTTTTGCTATTATTTTTCCTCTAAACTTGTGTGATTTGGATACAACTAACACGAACTGACGTTGTTTTCAGCAGAATTACCTTGGTGTCTAGTTTTGTGTAGAAAATCAACTATCAGGAAAAATCCTGGAAAATATGCCAAAAATCCTATTTCACCAGAAGACTCACGGAGCCAGAAGACGAGACGGAGTAGGGCCACGAGGCCCACCACTGGCCGCTGGGCAGGCCAGGCCGCACTGGGTGGTGTGGCCGCCTCGGCTGCCCCCTCGGCCTCCCTCTTTGCCTATAAGTTGCCTCTTGACCTAAAAACCAAGGGGGGTTCGACGTTTTTCTAGAGAGAGTTCCGCTACGGCGCAACCACCAGATTCCACGATTCGGAACTAGAAACTCCGTTCTGGCACCCTGCCGGGACGGGTAATTGGAGGAGATCATCGCCATCATCATCACCATCGCTTCTCCATCAACCATCCATGTTTCCCCCATCAATGAGTGAGTAATCCCCCGATGTAAGCTATGGGGATGGTAGGGCTTGGATGAGATCATTCATGTAATGGCATCAGATTGTTAGGGCATGGTGCCTAGTATCTATTATTAGTGTTTTTTGACTTTGTTGCAACTTGTTATGCTTAATGCTTGTCACTAGGGCCCGAGTACCATGATTTCAGATCTGAACATGTTATTGATTCTTTATGATAGTATTGTTTATGGTCTTACCTGCAAGTTGTATACACACGTTGTTGTCTGGAACCAAAGGCCCCGAAGTGACAACAATCGGGATAACCGGAGGGAATGGCTTTGATGTGAGGATCACATGTGTTCACCGAGTGTTAATGCTTTGCTCTGATGCTCTATTAAAAGGAGCACCTTAATTGCCAGTAGTTCCCTTGAGGCCCCGCTGCAAACAGGTTGGCAGGACAAAATATGTTGTGCAAGTTCTCATTGAGAGCACGTATGATTATATATGGAACACATGCCTATGATTATTTAGTACTTAGATACTTTACCTTAGTTATCTGCAAATGCCCTATGTCTTGATTGCTATATGAATTTTCTTGTCCATGCAACGCCCGTCCATCCATCCCTATGCCTACCGCGCTTTAATCCTACTGTTTACTGCAATTCTTACTACTGTCTTTACTTCTACTACTGCTATTACTTTACTATCGCTACTACAAAACTATTGCTACTGATAAACTGCTGTGAGCAAGATTGTTTCCAGGTGCAGCTGAATTGATAACTTAGTTGCTAAGGCTTATAAATATTCTTTGGCTCCCCTTGTGTCGAATCAATAAATTGGGTTTCACTTCCCTCGAAAATACTGCGATACACCCCCTATACTTGTGGGTCATCAGCGAGTAGGCTGTTTTGCGACATGATTGGCCGCGCTTACTATAACGCATGCTCCCACTTGCCAGTGTCATGTGTTTCATGGGCCCACCTGCCAGTGTCACGTCCCCTTTACTTCTCTTCCTCCCCTTTACTTCTCTTCCTTCCCCTCAAAGCCACTGTCCCCACTTCTCTTCCATCATGTCGTAGCCACAAGCCGACGAGGCATCCAGCGATCTCTCCCGCAGCCACCCCAATACCCCATCCCCTTTCACCATGGGTTCAAGGGGATACAGTGAGGAAACACGTCATGATAACAGCGACAGTGATTTCGATGTGAGTCGTCTTCTCTCTAACATTGTGGACATTTATGTATTTTGAGCTAGATCTACTCTGATTACCCATGCATGTCTGATGTGTTAGGACAACCACATGTTGTACGACTCTGACTATCACGGTTTAGCGACAGAAGATAGTCCTCAGCTATGTAAACATGGAGATGTGTCTGCTAAATTTGTAGCATTCGAAGGACGCAATGTAGCAGGAGGTTTTTAGGGTGTCAAGGACAGGGTGCAATGTTGCCACACAAAAGTTGCGGTGTTGTCAAATGGGTAGATCCAGAGTGGCCCAAAACGATGCAAAAATCACTGGACAAACTATGGGATATGACTATTGAGTTGAAAGAAGCCATAGTCAACTCAGTTCTTGAGAGTGCTGAGATGAAGTTATTTTACCATGGTGAGACAACCAAGCTTCACCGAGATCTCAGGAGGGTGCAAGACAAGGTTAGCAAAGTCGAGGAGGAGATGGACGTGGCGCTGGCCCTGAAGTCTAAAGCAAAGCAGGAACCTACTGAAGCAAGGATTGAACTTCACTAGGCCAAAATCCAGCAGGCTACAACTACGGGTATTGACAAGTTCATGAGGACAAGTGTAGAGAAACAATTGAAGTTGTACTAGGAAGATGCTAAAAGCACGACACAGATGATTCAATCCTTGCGCTCGTAGGAAGATGTGCATCAGGCTAAGATTAGAAAGATCAAGGAGATGTGTGATAACTAGTTCTATTTAGCTAGAGCTTCGCACTTTTTAAATTGTAATAATAGTACTTGTTGACCAAGAGGTGTGAACTAGTGGTCTCAGAGTCCTAGGAGAAAAAATTGGTTGTCCATTATTCTATCTTAGCCCTTCATTACTTCCTTTTGTCTGATGATGGTGGTAATCTGACATCGGTAATTTGTTTAAACATAATCTACGTAGATTCTGCCACATGCAAATGACACAAACACAATTTATAAAGTGAAAGCACGTACACCCTGTTAGTGGAGATCCGGGAGCTTCGCCAGATACAGGGGAGGCGGGAGCAGGAAGATGGTGAGATAGACGGGCTCAAGATTAGGCCAGAAAGTGGTAACAATTTCCTCATTATATGGGCATTATCGGTTGCCATTGATGTTTATGTTGACATGTCGTTGTCCAGCAACTGAAATACTTTGCTGCTTCGTGGAGTGTAACATCTTAAATAATTTATTTTTATGCCACTAATATTCCATCGAATTTGGAGACCCCTTCCCCCTCAGCAATCGCGCTCCCGATGCTGCGAGTTTTCAAATAGTAGTGGCACAATCATAATTTCAGATTCAACTAGTGACTCAGACGTTTCCAAATCTCAAGTTGCAGTACATTTTACTCCGAGGACGGGGGTAGATTGTTTCGCCCGACAAGTTCCACACACACATCTTCAGAATTTAACCGAATTACATATATAGGTTTAAGTTCAACACATTATTATGCATCTTTATTGCTAGCCTTCTTCCCCTGCCTGGGTGTCAATCCTTCACGTCCACTAGATTCTTCATTTCCTAGCTTCTTCCTCTTCCTATGTGCCAATTTTCTTATCTTCACGTACTCTGCATCGCCAGGACAATCAACACCAGAATCATGTCCAACATCATCACTCTACTCGTTTTAATTTTCTTCCGGTAACAAAATGACTGACTCGACAGTCATGTTTCTAACCTTGCGCTTCCTGCCAAAGAAACATGACATGGCTAACTATCTAATATCTACAGAGTAAACACAAAAATTACAATTCAGTATAAACATGCGAACCCCAAGAGACTTTTGCTTACCAGGAGAAAGGGTTTGAGAGACCACCCTGTCCAAGAATAGCAGGGCGAATCCTAGTAGCACCAGCTTCCACATCCAGTACATCATAGTTCAGCATAAACATGCAAGCGGAAGTAGACTTTTTCATCAACCCAATTAGCTAACTGTCACACGTTAGAGGAACCATGATGTCTCGTTCATCCATGAAGTTGAACTTTGCAGTCTACTTTATTCCTATTTCAGCATGTTTACGCAGAGCATCAACTATACCAGAGATAGTGCAGATCTACGCAGGTGCTTCTTCCATCGTGAGACAATGATGTACATACCACTTGCCCTTCCCATTTGCTAATTTAGAGTCATAGCTGAAGAGGGTTACCGTAACCAGGTAAGGGTGGTCCGTGGAGATCCTACTTGACAGAAAATTGGGGTAAAAAAAATTGTTTGCCAGCGGGGCTAGCAAACAATTCTAGGTTCGATCTATCTCTATAATGTCAATAACCAGCTAGAACTTATAGTTAGTGTGAATAGCAAATAAAAGAATAGCTCACCTGCATGTAGCCAAAACTTTTTCTTCCTTGGTAGTAGGATCTGCCATCCTTCGCGTTGCTCAGCTCGTCGATGGCGGAGGTGGGCTAAAGCCTTGCAACGACGGGCATGACATGCAACATTGGAGCTCGGGATCAGTGGCTAGGCGCAGCAACTTGGCGATGGAAGTCAAATGTCCGAAGGGTTGTTCTGGTTAGAGGGTGGATTTCGACGCCATCGGTGCTAGGGTTCATGCGAAAGGAGGGAGTGAATTTGTAAATTTGGCCAATGCACCAAGGCCCTTAGTTCCTTGTTTTTCCTACGTGGTTTCCACGTTGGTGCTCGCATCATGGACAGAGTACTGACATGAGGGTCTCGACCGTCTACACGAGGCAGTTTGACAGAATGTTTGCATTTGATAGGGGTGGGATGAGTTTGCCTCGAAATAGCCCCTCTTGATAGTTGGTAGCCCAACTTTGCGAAATACGACAATTACAGGTAAGTCGGACCCCGTGATGCACTCGCCCGACAACTTTCGTGTAGGGTTTGTAGCAGGGAAAACAAAAAAATTCTATCGCAAGAATGAACAAAACCAAGATCTAATCTATGAGATAAGTGCAACAAGATAGATCTGTACTAACCCTTGTAGATCCAAAGCCTTGTTCGAGATCGAATCTCGTGGTTGATGTAGACGATCACTTTCCAATCTCAAGATCGAGTAGACGATCCTTATGGCGCCGCATTTCGGCAGCGCTTTCGCAATCGGTCACACGTATGGAGTCGATGAAGACAATCCTCTCCCCGTTCCAGCAGGCAGCAGGGGTAGTAGATTTATGAGTGCATATTTGCATCATGTTTCACATTATTATTTTGCATTGTAGATGTAGGATCTTGGTATTTTACAGCGCTCGCGTGCACATTTTATGTCTGTTTTCACCAGGATCAGGACAGATGATGGATCCAATGGATACATCTCTTGGAGCAGTTGTACTGTGGAGAAAAGGAGTCAAAAACAGCATAAATCACTTATTTTGGGAAATATTAATAATACCAGAAGAAACCAGAAGCGAACAAGGGAGGCAGAGAGCCCAACGACCAACTATATGATCGGAGAAACTTTTCCGGCCGTATAGCTCCGGCCGTATAGTTGGCGCCGCCTCCGCCTCGTCAAATAGTTTCACCCCATGTAATTGGTTCGAAGATACAACATATAGAACACCCATAAATCGGGAAAACCTCACCTCCAGAAGGCATCTGGAGGGGGGAACTCATCCGCCAAGGATCCATCTTCGCCCTGCGCAGATCCGGGAGGCTAAGGCATCGATATTCATCAACCACCATTGCATCACCACCATCTCCATCCATCCCATTTACATTTTGTCTAGATCTTGTTGTAATTCTCGTACTCATTATGGATTTATACAAGTACTATTCACCTATGATTGTTTCCATTACCATTGCTATGATGTTGATTGCCTCCATGTCTGAGTAGATCTCTAGTTCTTGGGGAGATGGAGAAACCCTAGCATATGACTGAGATGAGATAGAGATTATTATGGTATACATCATTATGTGTACGTGTTAATTGTCTTCATCTTGATGTTGGGAGTTGTGCACCTCCTTAACATTTGCCTCTTAAGGGGACTCGATGAAGGGGATTACTTGTTGGTAGACAGAGGGATGATAGCACTTACTGTGACTATAAAGCTGTTGTCATTCCTTACGTACTAACTTGGGGAATCAAGGAGAACTCATCAAGCCATGTCCATGCCACGGGAGAAATCCCTTAATAGCGCGGTAACACGATGGTTGTCGGTTACTGTCTGCTGTGGTTATGAGGACGATGTGTGCAGCGGTTGCTGGGAAATCGTCCATATATGGAGCTCCTCCCACATACATACACATTATGAGATTATTCGTTATAATACTCTTTATTACTTAGTCTAAATTGCTAGCGGTGTATCCAGTATTCCCTGAGAACGCCTTTTCCCTATTGTAGTTCCAAAGTTCTATTACACACGCGATTCTTACCTTCTGCATTAAGTTTTGCTTTACTTTAAATCACCTTGTTCAACCAAAACCCCAAAAACAACTCTACTTTACTTGCATCTTAAAGTTATTTCTTAAGTACTTCGTTTAGTTATAGTTAAAAGCACTTTAGTCTTTTGACTATTGCTCCCTATGGGATCGATATCTTTATTTCAAAACTAGCTACAAACGATATGTGCACTTGCAGTCATCAAGCTATTTTATAGCACCATTGTCGGGGAGCTTAGAACTATAAGTCACTTTACTTTTAGTTATTTACTTTCGTTGTACTAATTTTTACTTGAGTTGCAGGACCACAACAATGGACAATACTCAACATTTAAACCAGCTTGAGGCAGTAAGGAAAATAGGTTCGCCCATGGACGCTTTTATAACTATCTACAAAAGCATAAATCCAGATGGAGTCGAGATCCATCCCTTATTATTTGAATTATTACATTCTAAGAAATTTGCAGGAACCAATGAAGAAAGTCCATATGTAAACTTACAATTCTTTGAAGACATTCTTAGTTCCTTTAGTTTCGATGACCGTAATCTTGATATGGTTAAAACCCAGTTGTTTAGACAAACTCTCTCTAATAATGTTTGCGACTGGTATAGATCTTTTTGTGCAGAAGCACCAAGGACTTGGGAGGAATTGACAGCCAAGTTCCTATCAAAATATTATTCTGGAAGCAAAGCTCATAGGATGAGGTATATTATTATCAGTTTTAAAAATAATCCTAGTGAGGGCTTATATGAAGGATATCTAAGGTATAAAAGCTACCTAGATAATTGCCCCCATCATCATTTGCCTGATTGGTTAATCACCCATACCTTTTATGGAGGGCTAAATATTGAAAATAGGATGAATCTAGACAGTGCTTCAAATGGCAGTTTTCTATCTTATACCTATGATGAGGCTTGGAATCTAATAATAAAAATGAAAGAAGCAACTAAAAATTTTAAAGATAAGGAAAATACTACAAATAGTTTTTCTGAGTATGCTTGCATTAACGATTTCCTTGTAGATGAGAGGACAGATACAATGATTCAAACCCTCGGCATTGATTCTTACTCAGTAAAGAAAATTATTGATAATAATGCAGGGCATTTGTAGGTACCTATAGAATGGGAACCTTGTAAACCCCTCGATGAAAAGAAGCGTGCAAGAGCACTAGTGGAAGATTTCTCCTCGATACCTATACAGGGGATCTTTGAAAAAAGACAAAGAGAGGAAGAACAAATAAAGAAGAGATGAAGAAACCAGAAAGGAATTCCGAAGCTACAAATATAAATAATGTTGTAATAAAGTATCTTATGGAAGCACGAATAGTGGAAGATGAAGTGGTTAAGTTAGACCTTGAAACCTCAGAATTCATCAAAGGTAAGGTTTGAGGTAACGAAACTTCAAAACCAATGACCCCTATATATTATGGAGAAACTTTCTTATATGGAATTTGTGAACCAATTTCCACAATAAATATTATGCCTTCATCACTTTATGAAGAACTTCGCTACAACTTGAATAATCCAGATGTTGAACCGGTAGACACTATTATTAATTTTTCTAATAGAACCAATATAAAACCAGAAGGGGTAATCAGAAATATCTATGTCTTTATTGGCTCATTTTCATATTGTTGATATGCCTCGAGATTCTTTTTGTCCTATTCTTTTAGGCAGGCCTTTTTTCCATCACCAAAGCTTGAGTAGATAATCATAAGGAAACTATTTCACTGAAGTTTGGAGAAGAGGAAATGACATTCCACTTAGCCAAACTAAAGAAGAGGCCATATGAAGTGGAGGATATCAAGGAAGAAAAGAAGATTCCCGAGCTAGCGGCAATTCGTTTCAGTACTCCACAAGATGAATTAGAAAGGATCTTGATTAATTGGGAAGAAGCACCAGATGATGAGAAGAAAGAAGACATGGATGATTACCTTGATTCAATTCCAGAAGCACAAAATCCACATGACTATGAAGAATTTGTAAGAACAGGAGATGAAGAACCTCCACCGATAGAATTGAAAAAACTTTCAGACAATATGAGGTATGAGTTTTTTGATAATGAAAATAAATGTCCTATTATTATTAGTAAGAATCTATTAGAAAATGAAATGAATAAACTCATTTCAGTTTTGGTTAAGCATCATGAAGCCTTTGGATATACATTGAATGATATTAAAGGAATAGATCCATCTATTGTAACACATAAGGTTACCATGCTTGATGATGTTGAACCTGTAGTAGATACACAAAGATGGCTTAATCCTAATATGAAGGAAGTAGTAAAAAATAAGTTATACGCTTACTTAAGGCTAGCATAATATATCCTATTTCTGACAGTAAGTGGGTTAGCCCAACCCATTGCATACCAAGACAAGGTGGTCTTGATGCTGCTATGAATGAGGAAGGTGAGATAGTTCCTATGAGGCCAATTGTAGGATATCGTATGTGCATTGATTTTAGGAAGCTAAACCGCGAGACACAGAAAAATCATAAACATATATAATTCATGGACAAAATCTTAGGAAGACTTAGTAATAATTCTTACTTTTGTTTTCTTGACGGTTATTCTGGATATTCTCAAATTGCCATACAACTAGAAGATCAAGAGAAAACAACTTTCACTTGCCCTTATGGCACATATGCTTATAGATTAATTCCATCTGGTTTATGTAATGCAGCAGCAATGTGAGCTCCCTGGATTATTCATTCGAGAAATCCCTGTTATGCATACATCCACGTTCCCATGATTAGTGAGCCATGGAACATAACCGATAGGTATCATTACAACATCCGAAACATAACGAATTACAAGACTTACATAAATGCCATCATGGCTACAACCTCTTTAGTAGCGGAACAATCTCAAGCGCAGCGCCCAATCGTGCCTCAACCTACAGGCAGCTGACTGGGAAGACGGCCTAGCTCGCTGGACGTCACCTTAAACTCCTGAAAGTCTGGCCAAGTAAATAGCCAGGGACACAACCGTGAGTACTTTGAATGTACTCGCAAACCACCAAGATAAGTGAAACAAGGAAATGCAAGTCTGGCTGTGGCGAGATAGCTATATCTGGTGGTTGCTTTTGAAAAGCCTAAACTAACTTTTGGAGTTATGGCATCTCCATATCTTTGTTGAAAAAAGAGTTTTGAAAACATGCTTCTGTTTTATAAAATCAAGAAATCTCCATACCTTTGTTGAAAAAGAGTTTTGAAAACAGTTTTGTAGTAAAAACCCTTTGTAAATCTCTTCGACCACCTTGGGTCAAAACAAAGCTTTCGGACTCGGGTTCCCCCGGAACCTTCGCCCTCTTCGTCCTTGTGTCCCACACAAGCATAGTTTGGGTACTCCTAGCCAACACCTTTACAACCGTCCTGACAGTGGACACGGCTATTCGAATAGGTTATACTCTGCAGAGTTTGCGCACTTTCCCCATAGGAATCAATACATCCGTCGGGATACAACCACGACCCACTACCACTGTGGATGGGGGTTCGGATAATCGAACCTAACCTTTCACTTGTCTACCCTAGCAAAGGCATGCTTTTCCTTTTGGGTTTATTCTCCCCGGCAACAAGTATGTGGCTCCCACCAGTCCCGCTTCAGACACGCCAAGATACCCAAGCCACAACTTGGCGTATACCTTAAATCTGGTGACTCCACTTCCTTCCGTACTCCAAGTCATATCGTTCGCGGGAGACCCAATTGTTGCACCGGCCTCCTGCCAGTTCAGGATCACTCTTGCCTAAGCAAGCGACAGGCTTCAGATCCGTGATCTGGTGGCGCCTGCCCGGAATTCCAGGGATCTCTCCCTATAAGCATGGTAGAAGCTGCCTCGGCTAATGCGGACAAACTACGAGCTAAGCCCCAGCACCTGGGGTAATGTGGTTGCGCGGATAAAAATTGTTCCGGTAAAGGCATAGAACATCCCATCACATTCTCATTTCTCATCATCACCATTTCTTTCTTTAAATCATCCGCTTGGAACGATGCCTCTTCCCAAGGGTTTTACAAAACAGTTTAAAAACCTTTGTAGTGGGATAAATCCCAAAGCAGTTTATTTTCTCAAAACCGGGGTTTTCCAACGAGGTAGGATGCCAACCGTCGTACTCTTGATCTAAAGGGATAAAAGGGTAGATACATCGGAGTGGTGCCTCGAAGGACACAAAGTCATAACTTGGAGGAGCCAAGTTACCATCGCAGTATTTGTAAAACAAAACATGCAGGTAGATAATGCAATTTATAAAGAAGATATAAAACAGGTAAAAGAGAGTAGGACATATATCAGAGTTCAGGAATGGTGGCTTTCCTATGATCAACAATAAGTCCCTGGACTTCTTCAGATGACCAAGAATACTCAATAAAATAATAATAAGAAGTCATTTCCTTCTTGTCGTCAGACACTCACACTATCATCGTGATCGGGTAACATGCAAGCAGACAATACCACAATCAATACAAGGAATACAATCATCACACCGCACAGCAAGCAAACATACTGAATACTACTGAACTTGGTAGGTTTTGGAAAAGTTGGGTATTGATAGTGGAATTACTAAATTGCCATTGTAGTGTTTTTCCATTGGGAAGATAGTGGTCAAGGCTAGATATCATGAACTTGGATTAGGGTTCTATGGTCAGTAGGCTACCAATGTGCAAAAGTGATATCCTCAGATAGGTCTTGTCAAAACAAAACCCACACAAGTGGTTTCACTTGATTATCAATTTTCTAGATTTAATTATGATTTCTATAGTGGGATAAACTCTAGTTTAAGGAAATAATGCACCAGAAGAGTTTTGGAGATCCAAAAAATATTCCCTTGGGTGGTCAGGTAGTGTTTGATGTACTAAACCATCTAGAGTTAGAATCAAGTCAAAAGATTTACCAAAATGCCCTCAGGAAATTCCCAAAAGGCAGTTCTGTATACTTTTTCTCTTTTTCACCAGATTAACTCTATAGAATCTATTGAGTTTATTCCAAGGGCATATGATAGGAATATGGAATACCTTTCTGTAGAAATTAGATTCACCCTTTTTGGAGTTCCCAAACTCCTGGAGTGATTTAATTAGTGAGAATACCCCTTACAGAAGTATTTAATTCACTAAAATTTAACCACAGCTCAATAAATTCTGAGATGCTAGGATTTGGTAGGTATTGATAAAATGAGGTACCGGGAGTTGGAATCAGGTCAAGACTACCTTTTGTTTGACCTAGGGAATTTATCCAAGGCAAATTAGGGTTAGTTTTGTTATTTTTCTCAAGGGCACACCTCTATTCACCTTGGCATAGGACCTATACTGGATGATAGGTATTTCAAATACCTTCCAGTAGGATTTTGGTTCAACTCAAATGGGGGTGTGAAACTCTATGAGGAAAATAATTAGTGTTCCAGATACATTTTAGTAGAATAAAAATTCAGTAATTAATAGGATTTAATTTGGACTTGGGGTTGCCTCTGCATGTTTGAGAAAACATCAGAGAACTACCAGAAATTTAGATCTAGGCATTTGGACTTGGTTTACCATTTAATTTGGATTTATTTCTAACAGGAGGTTTCCTGGAATTAATGGATCTGCTAAAAGAAAAAGGAAAAAGGGGTGCAGTGGGCCGGATCTGGGGAGGTACTGGGCTGCAGGGGAGGATTCGGCCCACGGCACATGGGGCGACATGCAGGAGTGGAGCTGTTCGAACCTGACTAGCGGGGCCCGTCAGTCAGCGGTAGAGGGTGCCGAAGCGGCATCGGCTAGATCTAGTCGTCCGCTTAAGTGGCGATGGATGACCCGCGCTCGTCGTCGTCGCAACGACAGAGCACCGGGGACAGAACCCTAGCACACCGGAGAGGGAGGTGGGAGCTCACCAGCGGGATTGGGAGGTGATGAGGAGGTTGCAGGGCGACGCGGTCGACGATGCTGAGCAGATCGAGGGGCGACACGAGGTGGTTTGACGTCGGGAGGCAGATCGCGCATCAGAGGCCGAGGGTGACCTCGTCGGTGCTCAGCAACGACGATGAAGGGGCTGGTCCTGGGAAAAAACAATACTAGGGTTAGGTAGAGGAGAGGTAGGGGATCTCGTAGGCGGACTTGCAGAAGAAATGGACCAGGGGAGGAGGAGCCTTGCTCATTTTTTGTGAGGAGGCCGAGGGCTCTCCTCCTTCTTCTTTCCAGCAGCTCGGAGCAGGGGCGAGGTAGAGGAGCTAAGGGGGGGTGAGTGGAGGGTGAGGGAGGAAATGAGGGGCAGAGGGCTGACTGGGGTGGCCTTTGGCCTATATACCAAGGAGGGAGGAGTGGATGGAGTAAAAGTCCAATTTGGACATGCTGGAGGGGCAATGCTGGCCAGGGACTGGCCTAGATGGAGGTGGGGAGGGGTAAGAAGGGTATTTGGGTCGTGCAGGGGCAGAGAGGGGAGCTGTGGTGATTAAATGGACAAGATCTTTGTAATATTTGGGCTTGACTCTCTCTCTCCCTACTAGTATAAGGGTAAAATGGGTAATTGTTGGGGTGGAGCTACAGTGTTGGTCGACCAGTGGTGTGTACTGGTGCTGAGGATAAGCATTGAACAAGTTTTGATGAATTTTGGAAGTAGTTAGAGTGGTGGTTTGCTTAGTTGACAAATTTGATCAACTAGAGGGTTATGAAGTAAATCCAAGAACTTGCATTGGACCAGGGAACAAAATGGTACTAGTAGATAGATGAGGTCAAGGAAGACTCCTAGGATTTAATTGAGATTTTTGTGTAGGGTTTTAGTCCACTTAAATCCATTTACTCAAAAAGGACAGAAGTGGTTTCTAGAGGATCATTTGGTAAATTTGCATTGGACAAGGTTGGGTTTTGATGTGAAAGGGTCCCAAATGTGAATACCCACTTAGGGGAATTTTCCCAAGATTTATTGGGGATTAAAAGTATTTAAAACAATTATTATTCCAATTTAGCCATTTAAGAAAATGTTTAAGAAAATGGGCAAAAAGAAATAATAAAGCTTCTCAAAAATATTTATTTTTGAGGTGGAAAGATGGGGTATGATGTATGGAACTCACATGAGTCAAAAGTTGGAGAGGTGTTTTGGCAGAAACCAAACTTTCCTTTATGGAGAGAGTATTGGAGATTTGGACTATCAAGGGAATTAAGTGGATTTGGAGCCATAATAGTTATGGTTAATATTTGATAAATATTGAGGATCAATATAGATGAGATAAACAAGGTGTAGCAAGCAGTTGCAACCTTGTGGAATGAAATTCCAACTTGGAAAGGAAGGGAAACAAGGAGTTGATGATCTAGGGTGATGTTATTTTTATACCACCAAAACATGCTTGCATCTTGGAGCTCAGAGCTCACCTTGGTGCAAGGGATAGATGGATAGGTAGACCAGGTTATATAGATGATTATGGCAGGAAGAGTTTGAATTAACTGCATTTGAGGTGATCAAGAAATGATGGCAAACTTTGTTGAAAATAAGACTGCCATGCAGAAAGAGTCATGAAGCCTTCTAAACCAAGTGGGTTTAAGCAGCACAGAGATCCACTTGGAGCAAGTGAAGTAGGTTTTGATAGAACTCAATGAGTAGAACATAATCATGCAGAGAGTTGGTCCATAGGAGGTTGGATAAGGGTGTGAGTTTTTACCAAAGTAGGCATGATGGCTAGTTTTGCAGGAAAAGTTATTTTCTTGTCTGCAAAACCATCATGGACCAGTGGGTGGGAGGAGGATTTAACCCGAGGCAAATGTGGTCCTTGGTAGTCCTTAGGATGGGTAACAAGATGGTTCAGGTGCATTTCCAAAAATGCACACGGTTTGAGAAAAGGAGGCATTCAAATAGGTGATGTTGAAACTATTTCCAGACTTAGTCAATATTGGCAGTTTTGAGGATTTTGACTAGAGTATGAGAGGGAATGTTCTTGGAGGAGTTGAAAAGTATCAGATCATTAACAAATGGTTGATATGGAAGTTTAGAGTGAGTAGAAGAGATCCATGCTTGATATTGGTCTTCATGGACTTGAAAACATCTAGAATGGAAATCCTCATAATTGATCTGGTTAAAGGTTTTTAGATGCTCACCTAGTGGCTAGGGGTCACATCTAGGTTTGCATCCTTGACTAGGGACTGATGATTTTGGAAGCATCTTGATCTTAGTGGTGAGCTCCTAGAGTAGCTCATACTACTTCCTAAGCAAACAAGTCAATCAACAAATCAAAGCAACTCATCAGACAATAGATCAAGGCAACTCATCTTATAAACAAATCAACTACTCTAGGGTTACCATCAAGCCTAGCTTGAGGTAAGGTTGGGGCATTTTGAAGAGGTTAAGTTTTGAATAAGGTGAGATTCCTTGGTATCTCTACCAAGAAATAGAATTCAAATGCTTTGTAAAGAAGTTTTGCGGAAACTAGAGATAAGATTAGTTGAGTGCTCTGTCTTGAAAATATAAGGAGATTGTATTATATATCTCTCCATAGTTTTTTCAATAGACGCTACTGAAGTAGTTTTGGTTGCATAAGCATCTTGGCTCATGTTTTGAAATGCCAGAACATTTGAGAATATGTAAAATGAGCCAAGATAGTGTTGATAAATAGCTTTTGTCATCTGATGGTGAGGTAAGGAGTATCCTAAGATACACATTCACAAGCACAAGTGTAAACAAACAACAAGCAAGTACTGCACCAAAGAACAAGAAAAAGTTTTTGTTCCCCCTGATTTTTGCAATCTAGACAACAAATCAGGGTTGCTGAAATTGGGGTGTTACAAGCAACTTGTTAGGAATGTGTTTTAAAGATTTTTGATGATTTTGTTGAGAAGACTATGGAAGTCCTAACAAACGATTTTGTCATTTGTGGAACAACTTTTGATAATTGCCTCTACAAGCTAACCAAAGTTTTGCAGAGATGCAGGCAATCAAACTTGGTTTTGAATTGGAAGCAATGCCGTTTCATGGAAAGAGAAGGTAAAGTTTTTGGGCACAAAGTTTTGGAGAAGGGAATAGAAATAGATAAAATTAATATAAATGCTATAGAAAATATCCCAATACCTTAGGACATAAAAATGTTTCTGGGACATGTAGGTTTTTATAAGAGGTTTATAAAAGATTTTGCTAGACTTGCTATTGATGGGTTCATAGCATGGAAAACAAAAAAATTCTACCGCAAGAACGAACAAAACACAGATCTAATCTAGATAAAAGCCAAGATCTAATCTATTAGACATGTGCAACGAGATAGATCTGTACTAACCCTTGTAGACCCGAAAGCGTTACGAGATCGGATCTCGTGGTTGATGTAGTCGATCACTTGCCGATCTCAAGATCGAGTAGACGATCCTTCCGGTGCCGCGTTTTGGCAGCGCTTCAGTCGGTCACACGTGCGGAGTCGAAGCAGACCTTCCTCTCCCTGTTCCAGCGAGCAGCGGAGGTAGTAGATCTCTCCACGGAATCCTAGCAGCACGACGGCGTAGTGGTGGTGGTGGAGTAGAGAATTATGCAGGGCTTCGCCTAAGCTAGAGCAGAGGGAAGGAGGAGGAGAGAGGCAACTTGAGATCTAGAGAATAGAAGGGGCAAGGGGGCTTGTGCCTCCACCCCTCTATTTAAAGGAGGGAGGCGCCATGGGGAGGTGGAGTCCTTGTAGGACTCCCCTCTCCCTTGGCCGGCGGATCAAGGAGGTGGGGGAGAGTCCTACTCCCCACGAATCCTTGTCTTACCCCACAAGGATTCCTTGATCCTTTCTTGGTTTTCAAGCAAACTCCAAGAAATCTTCTAGAACCTTCCGGAACATTCCGAAACCTTCTAGAATCCCCATACAAATACTCCGGAACATTTCCTAACTTAGAAAATGATCCCAAATATATGAATCTTATTCCCCGGACAATTCCGGATCTCCTCGTGATGTCCCAGATCCAATCCGAGACTCCGAACAACATTCGGTCTCCAACGCACATTCCATATCTACTTAAAACAACTTCGAACCTTAAGTGTGTCACCCTACGGTTCGTGAATATGCAGACATGATGGAGACACATCTCCGATCAATAAACATTAGCGGGATCTGGAGATCCATAACAGCTCCCACATACTCAACGATGACTTTGTGATCGATAGAACCATTTAACATACGAAACCAATTCCCTTTGTCACGTGATACTCTACTTATCCGAGGTTTGATCGCTTGTATCTCCATACCTAGTTCTACCTCATCGATAAGTACTCTTTACTCGTTCCATGATATGTCATCCCTTGTGACCTAGTCACATGCTTGCAAGCTAACTAGATGACATCCCATCGAGAGGGCCTAGAGCATATCTATCCGTCATATGGATGGACAAATCCCAATCTTGGTCCATGCGCTTCAACACATACTTTCAGAATACCCAATGACACCTTTATAACCACCCAGTTACGAAGCGGTGTTTGATGTCATCAAAGTACCCATCCGGTGATGGTGATTAACACGATCTCATGGTCGAAGGATTAGGTTACTATGCATTTGAAAAGCTTGTAGCAAAACGAACTTAATGACTTGATCTTATGCTATGCTTACTATGGGTGTGTGTCCATCACATCATTCTCCTAATGATATGATCTTGTTATTAACGACATCCAATGTCCATGATCAGGAAACCATGATCATCCATTAATCAACAAGCTAGTTTAACAAGAGGCTTACTAGGGACTCTTTTATGTTTACAAAACACACAAGTATTAATGTTTCCGGTTAATACAATTATAGCATGGGATGTAAACATTTATCATAAACATAAAGATATAATAATAATCACTTTATTATTGCCTCTTGGGCATATCTCCAACAGTCTCCCACTTGCACTAGAGTCAATAATCTAGTTAAAAATTTGTGCATTCAACACCTATGGCTTTCTGGTGTTGTATAGACACTATTGCTAGTGGTAAACATAATCTTCGGATCTGACACTTCCAGGTCCGTGTGTATTTGCATTTCCTTGCGTCTCTACGCATTACTCATTCTCCAATGAGATGGCATTGTATAAATTTGGTCCTTTGGTGAGACCTTTAGTTCCTTGGGATTAAATCATGTTAATACAATTGTCATACAATGTATATTCATAGTATTATCCCGCTATGAACCACACCTAGTTTGATAACAAACTACTTGACGCAAATGCCCTCATTTGCTGCTACAATAACAGTCATATACTTAGCCTTTTTTTGTAGTATCTGTCACAATGTTTTAACTTTGGTACTCAACCAAATCCGTTATGGAACTTCCTTTCCATTACATTGTGCCACCCATAGTTTAAATTGAGATAAACTTAATTTGTGACAAAACTAGTATCAATGCAACAATTTACAATGAACTATTTGTCATCACTATATAAATAATATATTCTTAGTTTTTCCAAAGATCATAGGAATATCCCTACTATTGTCCAATGATCATCTTATGAGTCATTCTGGTATATGCTCATAACATTTAGAGCATAGGACATATCTGGATGTGTACATCTCAAAGAATGATTGATCAAACTATTCTTGTGATTTCACCAAGTGTCAAAACACTTGAATCTCATGTCAACACACTTGAATCTTGATTCAGTCCTTTCCGTGTGTCAAGAACCTTTCTTGTTGTTTCCATATTGAACTCATTCAACATCTTATCTATGTACATTTGGCAAAACCATATTAGCGCCTCAATCTATCCATATAGACATTGATGCCTAATTCTTGGGTTATGCTTAAGTCTTTCATCGAAATGAAATTCTTCACCTGTGTCAATAAAAGATACATCATTTCTAATCAACAATATGTCTTTCACATAATGTATTAGAAATATGTCTTAGCGCTCCCACTTAATTTCTTGCAAAATGCAAACATCTTCATCGTCTCTGATGAAATTAAACCTTTTAACGGTTTCATCACGGTGAAGAATCCAACTCCGCGATGCTCACTTCAACCATTGAAGTTTTGCATACTCTTTTAGCATCCTTTGAATTAACAAAAAAAACTTTGGATCGTGTCATGTACACGTCCTAGGTAACCATTCTATTAGAAGAACTTGTTTTGTTTGTTCAACTACCATATACCAAAATATATGTAGTGGTTGCTACATTAATCCGTCCAGACTAAATATCGCTATGAAAGATCAAATCTTATCATAGTCAATTCCTTGAACATTGTCGTAAACTCTTTCCGACATGTCGACTATTTCATAGATGTGAAACATCCATGTCTATTTCTTTATAGATCCATATACGACTGTAAGGTCTTGCACCTTTTCAGAGGGTCTTTCAAATTCAAAGCTTGATTTCTCGTGTATGGAATTATCATGGATTTTATGGCTTCAAGCCATTTAACGAAGTCAGGGCCCATCATTGATTATTTGCATGTAGTCGGTTCATCATTGTCAAACAACAATGATTTAACTCTCAAATCTTGGCATTTGATTACTTACTCGACCTACTTGGTTTAATAGGAACTTAGATCCCCGTGACCACATCCTTTGAGGCACGTGAGCCATGAGCATTTTTGCTGCCTCCGAGACACTTACCGACGCTGCGCAACTCAGCACATATTAGCCAAGGTTCAACAACCTTGTCAAAGTTCTATTGTCCTCCCACTTAACTTTTCACCAAAAATTCCTTCTCAAGAAACTCGACATTCTAAGTGACAAACACTTTTGTCTTCGGTGTTATGGAGGAATACCCAATGGTTATTTGAAATAACCTACAAAGACATGCTCATCCGACTTTGGTTGTAAACACTTTACTTATGCCTAGCATACCAAAAATTTAAGAAAGAACAACCTGGGTTTTATCCCAAACCATGACTTATATGGTGTCATTTCAACAGATCATGATGGAGCTCTTTTCAGTGTAAAAGCGGTAGTCACTAAAGCTTTAATCTTTAAAATATAATGGCAGTTTTATAAATGACACATTTGATCTTACCATGTCAAACAAGGTTTCATTACATATCTCGAACACTCCATACTCCTATGGTGTTTTGGGAAATGCAAATCCATGGAACGATTCCTCAAATCTTAGGTGTTTTGCTAAACTTGTAACTCAAACATCTTTCTTTATGATCCAATCATAAACTTTTATTTTCTTGTTACAATGATTTTCCACTTCATCTTGAAAGTCTTTGAACATTTTCAAATGTTTCATACTTCTTCCTTATTGAGTAAGTATATACATATACTTCACTCAAATCTTCGGAGAAAGCATATGAAGTTGAAATCCATCGCCCACGACTACACATAATGAACTATATACATCAATATGTACAAATTCCAATCAGTTAGTCGTTCATTCCTCTTTTGGCCTATGAACGAAGTTTTAATTATCTCCAGGAAAGTATCACAAGCGTCATTTGATCAAAATCAAAGACTCCAAAAATCCATCAACATGGAGTTTCTTCATGTATCCCTTTCAATATAATTTAAACGGCGATGTCACTTCGCAAGTGATCTTTCAATCATTTGTCTTGCGACATTTTAGCATTAGTTTTATGGTCGTTATTTCTCCAACCAGACTTGTATATCATCCATCTATTATGGAATGCGGTAATTATTTGAACAACCTTTTGTCGTCATAATACCTGATCAAAATAACAATTATTGAAACAAATCTTGAAGGCAAGCTTTGATGTTAACGAGCAACACAACAACCCTTTGTTTGTTTTCGATGAGCATCATCACATATTCTCTTGCTAGTTACTTAGGCCATTGCAGTTCATGAATTGTGTTGTCCTGTATGACACTTCATACCAACCAATTCGGTATCCAATACCACAGAACCACATTGTTTAACAACCAAGGAATACAGCCATAACATGTATCTTCTATATACCTAAGTTGGACATCTCCAATCTTTTCTTTTCTGCCAAATATTTTATAGATTCTCTTTAAACAATTCCTTTTCTTTTTAGAAGAATCTATCAACATCAATAGTGGTGTCATTCACATGACACATAGTACAAAGTGTGTATAGTCAAATACTAATACCTTTGGACTTGCACTTTGAAGTGGATCACCTTCATCAAATGTTTTGCATTCTTTCAAAATTCCATTCTTTAGTAATCTTTTAGTGTAGTAAACATTTTACTTACATCTTCTATTCATCCTTATCATGACAACTTTCATGATCAAGCTGCTATAGCTTATAAAGGTGAATTGCGAGTATAATGTTTCTTTTCCAAAACCTATTGGAGGATTAGGACGACTAGCGTCTCCAACCTTCACAAATTCTCATCAAATATGAGGACATATACTCTATCATGTTGTAACCAACACATTGTTTTAGATATCGCAATACCTTTCACATATGATGGTTTCTGAAACATTGCTTTCAGCTCTTAGATAAACTTGATATTAAAAACAATCTTTTGAGTATCAAGAATCATGGAGGCAAACATGATACATTAGATACTAACACTGGAATTGTTACTCCTGATTTAATACTATTTATTAAACTTCACAGAGTAAACAGAGTTTGCTGAAGGTTTGCAACAGGACTTTTAAACTTTAGATTGACACTCAAAACAATGCGATACCAGTTCGTAAAGCAAATATCCAGAATTTCTATAGTTCCACTATCTCAACTATAACTAAGCGTAAGGTGGTGAACGGATGCCAATGACTACAACAAACTATGCAAATTCACTTTGATTGTGTTCATGATAAATTGAGTTTGACTAATCCAAATTACAAATGAACTCCCACTCAAAACAACATCCCTCGAGTTGTTTTAGTGATTACACGAACCAAATACACTACAGCAAGTCCGATCATCACGTGAGATGATGTAGCTTTAAAGGCGAACAATCAACATGTTCATCATATCACCCATATGACTCATGCTTTACCTTTCGGTATTCCGTGTTCCGAGACCATGTCTGTACATGCTAGGCTCGTCAAGGTTAACCTTAGTATCCGCATGTGCAAATATGGCTTGCACCCGTCGTATGCACACGTAGAATCTATCACACCCGATCATCACGAGATGCTTCGAAACGACGAGTCTTAGCAACGGTGCCTACTAAGGACGAACACTTTATTACTTGATATTTAGTGAGACAGATCATCTTATAATGCTACCATCGCGATCTAAGCAATACAAGATGCATAAAGGATTAACATCACAGGCAATTCATAATTAGTGTGATATGATATGGCCCTTTCTTCTTATGCCTTTGATCTCCATCTCCAAAGCACGGACATGATCTCCATCATCACCAGCATTGCGTCAAGGTCAGTGGCTCCGCTTCATGGTTGTCCATCATCACTAGCAACTATTACAACTACTTGGAATAAAGCTATTACAAGATGAATAGACACGCAGGTCTTAACAGAATTAAAGACAACCATTAGGCTCCTGTCGGTTGCCATATTACAACAAGGATCATTGCATACATCAAATATAATCACAATCACATGATGGCCATATCACATCACAAAAACCCTGCAAAAACAAGTTAGACGCCTCTAATTTTCTTTGCATGTTTTACGTGGTTTGGGGCTTTCGAATAAGAACGGATCTTACCTACGAAACTGAACCACAACGTTGATACAAGTGCTATCAAGTGCAAAGTGCAGATTGGATATATACTATGATGGGAGAGACAGACACCCGCAAAGCCACTTGTGCAATACGAGTTGCACGTCAACTGTGGAGCAAGTCTCATGTGCGATGACATGTAAGGTTAGCCCGAGCTGCTTCATCCCACCATACCGCAAGATGCAAAGTACACAAAGCAAAAGACGGCACGAGCACCAACGCCCACAAAACCATTGTGTTCTACTCGTGCAACAGATCTATGCATAGACAAGGATCTGATACCACTGATGGGTTCATAGCATGAAAACAAAAAATTTCTACCGCAAGAACAAACAAAACACAGATCTAATCTAGATAAAATCCAAGATCTAATCTATTAGACATGTGCAACGAGATAGATCTGTACTAACCCTTGTAGACCCGAAAGCGTTACGAGATCGGATCTCGTGGTTGATGTAGTCGATCACTTGCCGATCTCAAGATCGAGTAGACGATCCTTCGGCGTGCTCCGCAGCGATCGGTCACACGTGAGTCGAAGGACATTCCTCTCCCGTTCCAGGTGGGGAGGTAGTAGATCTCCACGGAATCCTAGCAAGACGACGGCGTAGTGGTGGTGGTGGAGAGAATTCTGCAGGCTTCGCCTAAGCCGAGCAGAGGGAAGGAGGAGGAGAGGCAACTTGAGATCTAGAGAATAGAAGGGCAGGGGCTGTGCTCCACCCCTCTATTTAAAGGAGGGAGGCGCCATGGGGAGGTGGAGTCCTTGTAGGACTCCCTCTCCTTGGCCGGCGGATCAAGGAGGTGGGGGGAGAGTCCTACTCCCCCACGAATCCTTGTCTTACCCCACAAGGATTCCTTGATCCTTTCTTGGTTTTCAAGCAAACTCCAAGAAATCTTCTAGAACCTTCCGGAACATTCCAAAACCTTCTAGAATCCCCATACAAATACTCCGGAACATTTCCTAACTTAGAAAATGATCCCCAATATATGAAACTTATTCCCCGGACAATTTCGGATCTCCTCGTGATGTCCCGGATCCAATTCGAGACTCCGAACAACATTCGGTCTCCAACGCACATTCCATATCTACTTAAAACAACTTCGAACCTTAAGTGTGTCACCCTACGGTTCGTGAATATGCAGACATGATGGAGACACATCTCCGATCAATAACCATTAGCGGGATCTGGAGATCCATAACAGCTCCCACATACTCAACGATGACTTCGTGATCGATAGAACCATTTAACATACGAAACCAATTCCCTTTGTCACGCGATACTCTACTTATCCGAGGTTTGATCGTCGGTATCTCCATACCTAGTTCTACCTCATTCGATAAGTACTCTTTACTCGTTCCATGATATGTCATCCTCAGACCTAGTCACATGCTTGCAAGCTAACTAGATGACATCCCACCGAGAGGGCCTAGAGCATATCTATCCGTCATATGGATGGACAAATCCCAATCTTGGTCCATGCGCTTCAACACATACTTTCAGAATACCCAATGACACCTTTATAACCACCCAGTTACGAAGCGGTGTTTGATGTCATCAAAGTACCCATCCGGTGATGGTGATTAACATAACCTCATGGTCGAAGGATTAGGTTACTATGCATTTGAAAAGCTTGTACCAAAATGAACTTAATGACTTGATCTTATGCTATGCTTACTATGGGTGTGTGTCCATCACATCATTCTCCTAATGATATGATCTTGTTATTAACGACATCCAATGTCCATGATCAGGAAACCATGATCATCCATTAATCAACAAGCTAGTTTAACAAGAGGCTTACTAGGGACTCTTTTATGTTTACAAAACACACAAGTATTAATGTTTCCGGTTAATACAATTATAGCATGGGATGTAAACATTTATCATAAACATAAAGATATAATAATAACCACTTTATTATTGCCTCTTGGGCATATCTCCAACAGCTATGCCCCTTACCAATCTTCTTGATAAAGAAACTCCATTCTATTTAGATCATGACTGCATTGCAGCTTTTGAGAACCTTAAGGATAAACTAGTTTCAACACCAATCATGCAATCTCCAAAGTGGGATGAACCTTTCAAAATTATGTGTGATGCTAGTGATTATGAATTAGGGGCTATGTTGGGACAACGAGATGGAAATAATTTGAATATTATTTGTTATGCTAGTAGACCTCTTAATAAGATTCAAAAACATTATGCTACTACAGAAAAAGAGTTTCTAGCTATAATTTTTGCTTGCGACAAATTTAGATCTTACATAATTAGTTCTAAGGTAATAATTCATACGGATCACTAAGCTTTGCATCACCTCCTTGTAAAAAAGGATGCTAAGCCCAGGTTAATTAGGTGGGTTTTATTACTACAAAAATACGATTTGCAGATAGTAGATAGGAGGGGTAAGGATAATCCGGTAGTAGATCATCTCTCTAGGATGGAGGGCATAATTAACGACTCCGTACCTATGAATGAATCATTTCTGGGAGAATATTTAGCAAAGGTAGAAATCGTTGATCCATGGTATGTTGATTATGCTAACTATCTAGCAACAAAATTTATACCTCCCGATATGTTAAGAAATCAAAGAATAAAATTCTTTAATGATCTTAAATATTACTTTTGGGATGATCCGTATCTATATCGTCATGGATTTGACGGAATGATTCGGAAGTGTGTTCCTAATCACGAAATGAATGTGATATTGAAGGCTTGCCATGATAGTCCATATGGAGGGCATCATGCAGGTAAAAGAACTGCTGCAAAGGTACTTCAATCCGGATTCTATTGGCCCACCTTGCTCAAGGATGCACATAGGTATGTGGAATACTGCGATGGTTGCCAAAGAAGAGGTAATATAGGTAGGAGACAAGAAATGGCAATGAACTATAGTCTAATAATTGAACCCTTTGATGTATGGGGAATGGATTACATGGGACCATTTATAGAATCAAATGGTTATACTCATATTCTTGTTGCTATTGACTATGTTACTAAGTTGGTTGAAGCTATTCCAACAAATCATGCGGATGCAGCTACCTCAGTGAAGATGATCAAGGATGTCATATTCCCCAGGTTTGGAGTTCCTAGATTTTTAATTACTGACGGTGGTTGTCATTTTATGAAAGGGACTTTTAGGAAAATCCTCACCAAGTATGGAGTAACTCACCGCGTTGCTTCACCATATCATCCCCAAACAAGTGGTCAAGTGGAACTCTCGAATAGATAACTGAAGACCATACTCGAGAAGACGGCGGACAAATCAAGAAAAGATTGGTCATACAAGTTAAATGACACTCTATGGGCTTACCGTACTGCGTTTAAAAATCCAATGGGTATGACACCTTATAATATGGTGTATGGTAAGGCATGCCATTTACCATTAGAACTAGAACACCAAGCTTTTTGGGCAATCAAGAATCTAAATTATGATCTCAAAGCAGCAGGGGGAAAGCGTTTATTAGATATGCATGCTTTAGATGAGTTTAGAAGTGAAGCCTATGAGAATGCTAAGTTATTTAAGGAAAAAGTTAAAAGATGGCATGATAGAAAAATAGAGAATATAACTTTTAAAAGTGGAGAAAAAGTGTTGCTCTATAATTCTCGTCTTAAGTTGTTTCCAAGAAAACTCAGATCGAAGTAGGAGGGTCCATATGTAGTTGAAGAAGCATATTTGTCTGGAGCAGTGAAGCTCCAAGGAAAAACACCCTCTCTTGCATGGGTGGTAAATGGACAACGCTTGAAGCATTATCGGGTGAAAGAAGATATAAGTGCAATCACCATAGAGTTGAGCACCCCCGAGGAAGTGATAAAGCAAAGATTTACAAAGAACGGCAATTACAAGAAGAATGGACTCAGGACATAATGAGAGGTACTATGGTTAAGCTATTGACCATAAAAGACCACTTCATGGGAGGCAACCCATGTGAAATAAAGGTTTGAGTAAGTTTTTAAATCCTCAGTTAAAGTCTAGTTTGAGTATTGTTTTTTATGAGAAAAAATCATGCTCTAGCAAAGAAGAAGGAAGATTCATGATGCCAAAATTGGTCAAAAATCTAAGCTGACATTTCTCTGTCAAAACTCGATATTTCGTTAAGTTTCAGATTAATAAAGAATACTTGGAGAAGCAGAAAAATTTTGGTGGACACAGAAGGTTTAACGACCAACTATACGGCGGGAATAAAAATTCCAGCCGTATAGTTCCGGCCGTATAGTTGTTGCGATGTCAACGCTTCCATCCACAAAAGGTACTCAGAGTTTAACAACCAACTATACGGCCGGAATTAAAATTCCACCCATATAGTTGCGGTCGTATAGTTGTCAACACCTTTGACAAAGTAATTTTTGGAGTACTGGGAGTTTAACGACCAACTATATGGCGGGAATTAAAAATTCCGCTCGTATAGTCGCGGTCGTATAGTTGTCGACCCTTCTCCAAAAAAATTATCCAGGATACATAGAGTTTAAGGACCAACTATACGGTGGGAATTAAAAATTCCGCCTGTATAGTTGCGGAATCAAGGAGAACTCATCAAACCATGTCCATGATAGCACTTACTATGACTATAAAGTTGTTGTCATTCCTTACGTACTAACTTGGGGAATCAAGGAGAACTCATCAAACCATGTCCATGCCACGAGAGAAATCCCTTAATAGCGCGGTATCGTGATGGTTGTCAATTACTGTCTGTTATGGTTATGAGGACGATGTGTGCATCGGTTGCTGGCAAATCGTCCATATATGGAGCTCCTCCCACATACATAAACATTATGAGAATATTCGTTATAATACTCTCGATTACTTAGCTAAATTTCTAGCGGTGTATCCACTATTCCCTAAGAACACCTTTTCCTTATTGTAGTTCTAAAGTTCTATTACACACGCGATTCTTACCTTCTGCATTAAGTTTTGCTTTACTTTAAATCACCATGTTCAACCAAAAACCCAAAAACAACTCTACTTTACTTGCATCTTAAAGTTATTTCTTAAGTACTTCATTTATTTATAGTTAAAAGCACTTTAGTCTTTTGCCTACTGCTCCATGTGGGATCGATATCTTTATTTCAAAACTAGCTACAAACGATCTGTGCACTTGTAGTCATCATAGATCTCCACGGAATCCCAGCAGCACGACGGCGTGGTGGTGGTGGTGGAGGAGAATTCCTGTAGGGCTTCGCCTAAGCCGCAGTAGGAGGAAGGAGGAGGGAGTGGCGGCTAGGGTTTTGGTGGAGGGGCAAGGGGGAGGCGCCCCCACCCCTCTTTATATAGAGGGGGTGCAGCCTAGGGTTCCCACCCCTTGGCCCACCTCATAGGACCGGCACACAAGGGAGGGGGGAAAGGTTTCCTTCCCCCCCAAGTCTTATCCCCTATAATCTAGGGATTTATGATTATCTCTTCGTAGAACCTTCTCAAACATTCTGAAACCTTCTAGAAGCTCCAAACAAAACTCTAGAACTTTTTCGAACCCTAGAAAACGACTTGTGTTATATGAATCTTATTCTTCAGACCATTCCAGATCTCCTCGTGATGTCATGGATCCTATCCGAGACTCCAAACAACATTTGGTCTCCAACTCATATTCCATATCTACCTAAACAACATTGAACCTTAAGTGTGTCACCCTACGGTTCGTGAACTATGTAGACATGATCGAGACCCCTCTCCGATCAATAACCAATAGCGAGACCTGGAGATCCATAATGGCGCCCACATATTCAACGATGAATTCATTATCGATAGAACCATTTCCATCCGTTGATGGTGATTAACACGATCTCATGGTCGAAGGATTAGGTTACTATGCATTTAAAAGCTTGTAGCAAAACGAACGTAATGACTTGATCTTATGCTATGCTTACTATGGGTGTATGTCCATCACATCATTCTCCTAATGATATGATCATGTTATTAATAACATCCAATGTCCATGATCATGAAACCATGATCATCTATTAATCAACAAGCTAGTCTTAACAAGAGGCTTACTAGGGACTCTTTTATGTTTACAAAACACACAAGTATTAGTGTTTCCTAATAATATAATTATAGCATGGGATGTAAACATTCATCATAAACACAAAGATATAATAATAACCATTTTATTATTGCCTCTTGGGCATATCTCCAACAGTATCCCACTTGCACTAGAGTTAATAATCTAGATTACATAGTAGTATACCTAACACCCATGGCGTTCTAGTGTTGGTCATGTTTTGCTCTAGGGAGAGGTTTAGTCAACGGATCTGCCACATTCAGATCAGTGTGTACTTTGCAAATCTTTATGTCGCCATCTTGGACATACTCACGAATAGCATGAAAACGTAGCTTGATGTGCTTCAGTTTGCTGTGTGACCTTGGCTCCTGTGCATTAGCTATGGCACCCATGTTGTCACAATAGATGGCCATCAGGTCCAACGCACTAGGAACCACACCAAGCTCAGTAATGAACTACTTCATCCATATCACTTCTTGTGCATCCTCCGAAGCAGCTATGTATTTCGATTCAGTTGAAGATTTCGCCACAACACTTTGCTTGGCACTCCTCCAGCTCACTGCAGCACCATTCAAAATAAATACGTATCTAGACTGTGACTTCGAGTCATCCGGATCAGTGTTCCAACTAGCATCGATGTAACTGTTTACAACAAGTTGTTCATCACCTCCATAAGAAAGAACCATATCCTTAGTCTTATTCGGGTACTTTAGGATATTTTTGACCATTGTCCAGTGTTCCATTCTAGGATCACTTTGATATTTGCTAGTCAAACTAATAGCATGTGCTATATCCGGTCTTGTACATAGCATGGCATACATGATATAACCTATGGCTGAGGCATAAGGGATATTACTCATATTCTCTCTATCTTCTGCCGTAACTGGACTTTGAGTCTTACTCAAGGTCTTTCCTGGCAACATGGACAAGAACCCTTTCTTGCTTTCTTCCATTCTAAACTTCTTTAGAACCTTGTATAGGTATGTACTTTGTGAAAGCGCTATTAAGTGTCTTGATCTATCTCTATAAATCTTTGATGCCTAAAATGTATGCCGCTTCGCCAAGATCCTTCATTGAAAAACTATTATTCAAATAGACTTTGACACTTTCAAGAAGTTATATATCATTCCCAATCAACAATATATCATCCACATATAATATTAGTAATGCTACAGAGCTCCCACTCACTTCTTGTAGATAAAAGCTTCTCCATAAGTTAGTATAAATCCAAAGTTTTTGATCACTTTATCAAAACGTTGATTCCAACTCCGGGATGCTTGCTTTAGTCTGTAAATGGAGCGCTTAAGCTTGCATACCTTGTCAGCATCTTTAGGATCGACAAAACCTTTGGGTTGTACCATATACAACTCTTCCTCAATGTCACCATTCAGGAACGCCGTTTTGACATCCATCTGCCAAATCTCATAATTGAAATATGCAACGATTGCTAATGAAATCCTCATAGACTTTAGCTTTGCTACTGGTGAGAAAGTCTCATTGTAGTCAACTCCTTGAATTTGTCGGAACCCTTTTGTGACAAGTCGAGCTTTATAAACAGTAACATTACCACCAATGTTTGTTTTTCTTTTAAAGATCCATTTGTTCTCGACAGCCTTGCGGCCATCCGGTAAGTCCACACTTGGTTTTCGTACATGGATCCCATTTCGGATTTCATGGCTTCTTGCCATTTTTCGGAATCTAGGCTCATCATAGCTTCCTCATACATCGTAGGGTCATCGATGTTGTCCACCAACATAACATTCAACACAGGGTCATACCAATCAGGAGTGGCATGAACCCTCGTTGACCTGCGAGGTTCAGCAGCAACTTCGTTCAGAGTTTCATGATCATCATCATTAGCTTCCTCTCTTATTGGTGCAGGCGGCACAGAAACATATTCCGGTGCTGCGCTACTCTCAAATCTGAGAGAAGGTTCAACAACCTCGTCGAGTTCTACTTTCCTTCCTGTCACTTCTTTCGAGAGAAACTCCTTCTCAAGAAAGGATCCATTTTTAGCAACGAAAACTTTGCCTTCGGATCTATGATAGAAGGTATACCCAATTGTTTTCTTTAGGGTATCCTATGAAGATGCATTTTTCTGCTTTGGGTTCAAGCTTGTCGGGTTGTAACTTGTTTACATACGCTTCGCAGCCCCAAACTTTAAGAAACGATAACTTAGGTTTCTTACCAAACCACAATTCATAGGTGTCGTTTCAACGGATTGAGATGGTGCCCTATTTAAAGTGAATACGGATATCTCTAATGCATAACCCCAAAACAATAACAGTAAATCTGTAAGAGACATCATAGACCGAACCATATCTAAGAGAATTTGATTACGACGTTCGGACACACCATTACGCTGTGGTGTTCCCGACGGTGTCAACTGCAAAAGTATTCCGCATTTCTTTAAATGCATCCCAAACTCTTAACTCAGATATTCACCTCCGCGATCAGAACATAGAAACTTAATCTTCTTATTACGCTAATTTTCTACTTCACTTTGAAATTCCTTAAACTTCTCAAAATATTCAGAATTGTGTTTCATAAAGTAGACATACCCATATCTACTCAAGTCATCCGTGAAAGTAAAAACATAACGATATCCACCACGCGATGCTATGCTCATTGGGACGTACACATCGGTATGTATTATTTCCAATAAGTCCGTAGCTCACTCAATTATCCCAGAGAATGGAGTCTTAGTCATTTTTCCCATTAGACATGCTTCGCATCTTTCAAGTGATTCAAGAAGTCCATCAGAATGGAGTTTCTTCATGTGCTTCACTCCAATGTGACCAAGATGACAATGCCACATGTATGTAGAATTATCATTCATTTTTATTCGTATAGCATCTATGTTGTGAACATGTGTATCACTACTATCGAGATTCAATAAGAATAAACCATTCATCTCATGTGCATTACCATAATAATATTACTCATATAAATCGAATAACCATTATTCTCAGACTTAAACAAGTAACCGTCTCGCAATAAACAAGATCCAGAAATAATGTTCATGGTTAACACAAGCACCAAATAACAATTATTCAAGTTCAAAACTAATCCTGAAGGTAGATGAAGAGGGAGCGTGCCGACGGCGATCACATCAACCTTGGAGCCATTTCCAACGCGCATCGTCACCTCGTCTCTTGCCAGTATTCGTTTATTCCGCAGCTCCTATTTTGAGTTACAAATATGAGCAACTGAACCAGTATCAAATACCCAGGCACTACTACGATTACTAGTAAGATACACATCAATAACATGTATATCAAATATACCTTTCTTCTTGATGTTGCCGTTCTTCAGATCTGCCAGGTACTTGGGGCAGTTGCGCTTCTAGTGACCTTCACCCTTGCAGTAAAAACACCCAGTATCAGGCTTAGGACCAGCCTTGGGCTTCTTAGAAGGTGCGACAGCTTTCTTGTCATTCTTCTTGAAGTTGCCCTTGTTCTTAGGCTTGCCCTGTTTCTTGAAATTGGTGGTCTTATTTACCATCAACACTTGGTGCTCTTTCTTAATCTCCACTTCAGCAGTTTTCAAGACGGAGAGGGGCCACGAGGGGCCCACACCACCTGGTGGCGCAGGCCAGGCCAGGCTACACCAGGGGGTGGTGTGGCCGCCTTGGTCTCCTCCTCGACCTCTCCTTTTGCCTATATAAACCCCCAAGACGAAAACCCTAGGGGGAAGATTAGAATGCACGAAAAGTTCCGTAGCACCATCGCCATCGAAGAGGAGATTCGGGGGATGATACGTCCATTTTGCATCACTATTCTATGTCTTAATTCACTATTATTCATTGATATATTTCGTACTGAGTGGTGATACTTATGTTATTTCATCTATTTTTGCATGGTTGATGACTTTTGGAGCATGGACCGCTGCAGTCAGGATTCTGATGGAAAATGTGCTGTTTGGAGGCAAAATTCGCGAAGATCAGAAAATCTGGGAAAATATACGGAAAATTCTATTTTTCCAGAAGACTCAAGATGCCAGAAGATGGAGTGGAGTTGGGCCACAGGGGGCCCACACCACCCCATGGCGTGGGCAGGCCTAGGCCATGCTAGGGAGTGGTGTGGCCACACTGGCCCACTCCAGCCTCTCCCCTCTGGCGTATATCTTCCTCCCGAAACCCTAATACTCGGGGAGCGACCACAGAAAGATTCCGCCGCCTCTACGGGGCGAAAAACACCGAGAGAGAAAGATCTCTTTGGCAGACAGATTTCTGCCGGGGGAATTCCTTCCTAGAGAGGGGAGATCGTCGCCATCAACACCACCATCAAGCTGGACTTCATCGGGATCATCATCATCATCACCACCAACATCACCATCAGCACCCTCATCACCATCTCCATATTGCTGTAACAATTGAGTTAGATCTTGCAATAGTTCATAGGGGAAACTTTCCCGGTGTTGATTAGTCTTTGTAGTTGATGCTATTGAGTGAACCGTTGAATTATTGTTTATGTTCAGATTGTTATACATCATTATTCCATCTCTGATCATGATCCATATGATGTCTTGTGAGTAGTTCGTTTTGTTCTTGAGGACATGGGAGAAGTCTTGTTGTTAGTAGTGGAGTTGCGTTTAGAAAGATTCAATAGATTGTTATTTAAGTTGTGATGTACTTCTTCTAGTGGTGTCATGTGAATGTCGACTACATGACACTTCACCTATATGGGCCTAGGGGAATGCATTGTGTATTTGGCTACTAATCGTAGGGGTTGCCGGAGTGACAGAAACCTGAATCCCCGTTAGGAAACCATTGCACAAGGGACGTAAGGGTCTTAGAGTTTAAAGCTGTGGTTAGGTTTCTACCTTAATTACTTTCTTGTACTTACGGATGTTTGCAAGGGGGTTTAATCACAAGTATGTATTAAGTCTTGGATGGGATGGTACATTAGCATAGGTTCACCCACACAACACTTAGCAAGCTAGAGAAGATTAATCGACTATATGAAGCGAAAGCACTTGACAATCTTCCCATGTGTCCTCGAGAACGTTTGGTCATCTATAGAAATACAACCGGCTTGTCCTTTGCTGCATAAAGGATTGGGCCACTTGCTGCATTCATTCTTACTGTCTTTTGTTTACTCGTACTTTGTTTACTTGCTTTATCGAAAACCCATAAAAATCTGTTTGCTAAGTATTTGCAGAGAATTCCTGATCCATACCACTAGCCAGCACCTTCTGCTCCTCGTTGGGTTCGACACTCTTACTTATCAAAAATACTGCGATACACCGCCTATACTTGTGGGTCATCAGGGGACAGAAGTCTCTGTTCTGGCACCCTGCCGGGACGGGGAAGTGCCCCCAGAGCTATCTCCATTGACTCCACCGCCATCTCCATCGCCATTGCTGACTCCCATGATGAGGAGGGAGTAGTTCTCTCTCGAGGCTAAGGGCTCTACCGGTAGCTATGTGTTCATCTCTCTCTCTCTATGCGTGATCTTAGTGAGATCATGAGCTTTGTAATCTAGTTGAACAAGTAGATATATTCTACTACTCAAGTGCTTTAATTAATCTTTGCTTATCCCCACGTGTGTGAAGTTGACAGTGTGCACATAGTGTGGCACTTAGGCTAAGGTTACAGAAATACTTATCATGAGTATAATTTGAGTTAGATGTCTCTATGAGATTGTGGTGTTTGTTGGAACCATCTAGCGCTCAAGGTGATAGTGAGGGGTTATCTAGATGGGGAATGCGAACTTTAAGGTGTGCTGTTATAGCCCTACATCGTCCAACCGGAGAGTAGTTCAGGGTACCATAATGAAGAGAAGATATTTATATGAGAGTGTCCACTAGTGAAAGTATGATCCCTAGGCCTTGTTTCTAAGCATTGAAACACCATTTACAATCAGTCCTATTACATGTTTGCTTGTTGCCACTCTTATTTCAGATTGCAATTACCACTTATAATCATCCATATTACTTGTATTTCACTATCTCTTCGCCGAACTAGTGCACCTATGCACCTGACAAGTGTATTGGGTGTGTTAGGGACACAAGAGACTTCTTGTATCTTGATTGCAGTGTTGCTTGAGAGGGATACCTTTGACCACTTCCTCCCTGAGTTCGATAAACCTTGGGTGATCCACTTAAGGGAAACTTGCTACTGTTCTACAAACCTCTGCACTTGGAGGCCCAACACTGTCTACAAGAATAGAAGTGTGCGTAGACATCAAGCTATTTTCTGGCACCTTTGCCAGGGAGGTAAAGGTAAAAGGTACTCACATCCTCTGGCTACTAAGCTATCTTCTAGTACTGTTGCTGGTGTGTGAGTGCTCGAAGTTATTTCCTTTAGATTCTACAATTATATATTTTTGTTTCTTGTTTTTATTTTCACTAGTTCAGCTTAATGGAAAACAACAACAAAATTAGAGAGCTTTATAGTATTTATCTTGAGTTAGGACATGAAGTTTTTGAAGAGAAAATTAAGAAACCTATGGAACTTTATTTGCATGCTAATAGCAATGTTATTAGTATGAATTCTTTGAACACCATTATTGTTAATTCTATGGAAAAGTCTAATCTTGAGGAAGCTGGTTTTGATGAGCATGATATTTTTAGTCCCCCAAGCACGGAGGAGAAAATTTACTTTTATGATACTATGCCTCCGATATATGATGATTACAATGATGAGTATGATATTTTCAGTCCACCTACTATTGAGGAGAAAATTGATTATGATTACAATATGCCTCCTATATTTGATGATTATGGTGATGAGAATAATAATGATAGCTATTTTGTTGAATTTGCTCCCACTATGATTAATAAGAATGACTATGCTTGTAGGGAGAGTAATAATTATTTTATGCATGTGGCTCATGATAAGAATGTTTTATGTGAGATCTATATTGTTAATTTTATTCATTATGCTACTGAAAGTTATTACGAGAGAGGGAAACATGGTTTTATGTATCTCAACAATATTAAGTTTCCCCTCTTTATGTTGAAAATTTTGAAGTTGCACTTGCTTTGCTTTCCTATGCTTGTTGCTTTGTGCTTTCATGACTTGTTTATTTACAAGATTATTTTCCATAGGAAGTGGGTTAGACTTAATTTTTTTTCCATATTTGCTTCTTGATGCTCTCTTTTACTTCAATTCATATTTCTTATGTGAGAATCATCGAAATTATCATGCCTATCTTGATGGCTATAAAGAAAGAGCTTTTGGGAGACAACCCATTATATTTTTACTTTTAGTTTATTTTTGTTTTGTTGAGTCTTGGAAGTTATTGCCTCTGTAATAACCTCTCCTTATACTTTTTGTTTGGTTTTTATGCCAAGAATAACCTCTAATGAGAGGGAAGTAAGATATGGATAAGTTGCTGTCCCAAAACAGATTTCTGTGCGTCACTGTAAAAAATCGTGAAAAATCTCAGTACATTGGATTGAGATGTACTTTTTGTGCTTATGACCCAGGTTATTACCCAACTTTCGTTAGTTTTGCACTTTTTGATTTGAGCAACAGAAGATTTTCGAAAAAATAGGTCTTTACCTGCTGGTCTGTTTTGACAGATTTCTGCCATTATTTGCATTTGCCTCTTAATCGATTTCTTTTTGAGTTCTCTTTGATCACTTGAGATTTTAGAAGGAATTGCTACAGTGGCTTGTGTTTTAGTGGAAATTTTACTTGTGTTGAAACTAAACCCAAAGACTTATTATCTTGAATACACTAATGTTGCTAATGAAGATTGTGTGAAGTTTTGTATGAAGGAAATTTTCAAGTGTAGGGAAGAATAATGTGATGAGATGAAGTATGGACAAAAGCTCAAGCTTGGGGATGCCACCCATGTCACCCCAAGAATTCAATAAGTACAAGCGTCAAAGATTGGGGATGCCCAAGGCATCCCCTTCTTCATCAATAATCTCAGGTCTTCTTTCAAGACACTTTATTTTTATTACCTTATGCACTATGTGTTGTTCTTGGAGCATCTTTGCTTTTAGTTTTCTTTTGCTTTCTTTGCCGCAAAAAGTTGGTCGGATCCCAACACACTTCTTTTGGAGAGAGACACACTCCGTTATTCATTGCCTAGAACACTCTAGTTTTCAATCTTATTGTTCTGTGAGTGTTCTCCTTTGCTAGCACTGCGTTTAGCTTTAGTTTTCTTATTATTTTGGCTTAGAACTTTTTAGTTCTTCTTTGTAGATGGGTGATACATGCTCTCTGGTCTTTATTGATTATTATCTTTGAGAGTTATTTCAAATAAGTCGATTGGTGTTAGAAAAGAGTAGGAAGTTTCATGCTTATAGTGGTACAAAAGGAAGCTTGTTTTGACTGTGACTTAGACTTTATCATGTCATGCTAGATGTTGCTTTGACCATATTCTTAGTGATTATTGTTGTAGCATGACTTGTTTCAAACAATTGAGATTGCTTAATGTGCCTTGAAAGAATCATGCGTTGTTTTAGCATACAAAATCATAATATGGTGGTATCTTACACCATGTTAAGACTATGAACCAATCACCATAGCCTCTATGATCATTTAGTTCTTGACTTGCAATATCACTTTATGCTTTAATTAATAATGTTTTATCACTTTGCATGATTATGGCCAGTACTGTTCTCTTAGTTGGTCGCTCCCAGTCTTTTGCTAGCCTCCACCTGTACCACGTATGAGTTCCACTCATGCATCCAACCTCCAAGAAAACCAAGTTATTCCAAAGAGTCTATTATAAATTCCTATGCATGATGTGTTACACCATTCCAAGTATATTCATGTTTTTATCTACCTTCCAAATTAAACTTTTGTTATGTGAAAATTAGTGATTAAAGCTCTCACAAACTTGATGGCACACTTTATTTTCTCGCACTTAATAAACCTGAACCATTGTGTCCATCTATGTTGCTTATATGCTTGCACTTATAAGTTGTGAATTATCAGAACCATGTTACCATGGGGAATGCTTTCAACATTGCACGTATTATTCAGTTGATATCATGTTCTTTTGTTTATGGATCCCGGCGGTGTGAAATAAAAGGGGAGCTTGTAAGCTCATGGAGTTTGTATGTGTGTTAGAGAACGCTTGAGCGGCTAGCCTAAGCCATGCCTAATCATGGTGGAAACTTGTAGCATAACCATAATGAGCATTCTATGAAGCATCCTCAATAAAAAACCTATGCAAATAGCAAATAAAAAGATTGCTGAGATGCTCATTGTCTGTTGCCTTGTCATTTTGATATGGGAAAGCTCCTGTGTCATGGGGCAAGGGGTACCCCATTGGTAGTTCTCCATGATACACATGTACTTACAATGACAAGAACTTACTTGTGACTAAAGTTGAGTAGCATGAAGTTCGGTACTCATAAGCAAGGGGCACGGATTTTCAACTTATAACTTGTCAAGCATATCCTCATATTTGTGTCACTTTAACCTTAATCACCTCAAGATGCTTATGATAGGGGCAATGAGAGCTGAAAGCTAATAAGTACCATAATTTTTGGAAGCTCTTTATGAAACTTGAAATCCTTGCTTCCCTCTGTGAAGGACCTTTCTTTTTACTTTTATGTTGAGTCTCCATCTTCTATCTTTATGCACCAATTGAGAGAGCATAGTGGTCACTCTTAGTTCAATGTGCATTGTCCCAAAACTTATTGATTGATTCATAATTTTGGTATTGCTTGTCCTTAAATTATTTGTATCTAGTCAACCTTATGAACTTTGAAGGTGTCCTATGCATTTATGTTTTGCTATACCATGAGGGACAAGCTTGATACGTTGTAAACATATCTATAATTTTTGATGTTCCATGCTTGTTTTATATCTACTTTCTTATGTTTTGTCCACACTTTGGAGTACTTTTACACATTTTATGGAACTAACCTATTAACAAGATGCCACAGTGCCAGTTGCCTATTTTCTTCTATTTTTGGTTCCAGAAAAGCCAGAAAAGCCAGAAAATGAATATTCTCGAAATTGGACCGGACAAAAGCCAAAGTCGATATTTTACCGGAAGACTCGCGGAGCTAGAAGACGAGACGGAGAGGGGTCAGGGGCTGGACACACCACCTGGTGGCGCGGGCTAGGCCAGGCCGCGCTAGGGGGTGGTGTGGGCCCCTCCGGCCTCCACCGACCTTGCCCTTTCTCCTATAAGAAGCCTCCGATGAGAAAACCCTAAATTAGGAAGCCTCCAGCCATGAAAAGTTCCACAGCGTTGTCGCCACCGAAGAGGAGATTCAGGGGACAAGAAGTCTCTGTTCCGGCACCCTGCCGGGATGGGGAAGTGCCTCCGAAGCCATCTCCATCGATCTCCACCACCATCTCCATCGCCGTTGCTGATTCCCATGATGATGTGGGAGTAGTTCTTCCTCGAGGCTAAGGGTTCTGCCGGTAGCTATGTGTTCATCTCTCTCTCTCTATGCATGATCATATTGTGATCATGAGCTTTGTAATCAAGCAGATCTAACTTGCTACTCAAGTGCTTTAATAGATCTCTGCTCTCCTCATGTGTGTGAAAGTGACAGCATGCACACCATGGTGGCACTTAGGCTAGAGATTACAAATACTTGTTATAAATTATATTTGGAGTTGGATGTTTCTATGAAATTGTGGTGTTTGTTGGAACCATCTAGAGCTCAAGCTGACAGTGTGGGGTTATCTAGATGGGGAAAGCAAACTTTGAGGTGTGCTGTTATAGCCCTACCATGGATTAGAGTGTCCAACTGGAGAGTAGTTAAGAGTAGTATCATAAAGAGAAGATATTTATATGAGAGTGTTCACTAGTGAAAGTATGATCCCTAGGCCTTGTTTCTAAGCATTTAAACACCGTTTGCAACTAGATCTATTACATGTTTGCTTGCTTCCATCTTTATTTCAGTTTTCCTTTAGTCTTTTCCACCCATCAAAGATATTTTCTGGCACCGTTACCACTTATAATTATCCATACCACTTGTATTTCACTATCTCTTCGCCGAACTAGTGCACCTATAAACCTGACAAGTGTATTGGGTGTGTTGGGGACACAGTAGACTTTTTGTATCTTGATTGCAGGGTTGCTTGAGAGGGATACCTTTGACCACTTCCTCCCTGAGTTCGATAAACCTTGGGTAATCCACTTAAGGGAAAACTTGCTGCTGTTCTACAAACCTCTGCACTCGGAGGCCCAACAACTGTCTACAAGAATAGAAGTGCATAGACATCAAAGCTGAATACCACTCTTATTATGTTTTCTATATGTGAAACAAACAAACGTCTTTCAATGCATTGTTATTCATGATATTTTGTGTGTACCTTTTCATGTTACAACATAGTTGCTATGTCTTATTGTTAGAACTATATCTTTCATGTTTATGTTAGAGTACTATGATCCCAGCTATCAATGCTTTACAAATACCTTGATCAAGATTGTGATGGTGCATGTCACCTCAAAAATTATTCTTTTTATCACTTACCTACTCGAGGACAAGCAGGAGTTAAGCTTGTGGATGCTTGATACGTCGTAAACGTATCTATAATTTTTGATGCTCCATGCTTGCTTTGTATCAACTATCTTATGTTCTGTCTACACTTTGAGGCATTTTTATACATTTTCTGCAACTAACCTATTGACAAGATGCCGCAGTGCTAGTTGCCTATTTTCTACTATTTTTGGTTTCAGAAAAGCTAGTAAAAAAATATTCTCGGAATTGGACGAAACAAAAGCTGAGGTTCCTATTTTACCAGAAGACTCATGGAGCCAGAAGACGAGACGGAGAGGGGACACGAGGGGCCCACACCACCTGGTGGCGCGGGCCAGGCCAGGCCGTGCCAGGGGTGGTGTGGCCACCTCGGTCTCCGCCTTGACCTCTCCTTTCGCCTATATAAATCCCCCCGAGATGAAAACCCTAGGGGGAAGATTAGAATTCCACGAAAAGTTCCGCAGCGCCACCGCCACCGAAGAGGAGATTTGAGGGACAGAAGTCTCTGTTCTAGCACCCTGCTAGGACGGGGAAGTGCCCTCGGAGCCATCTCCATTGACTCCACCGCCATCTCCATCGCTGTTGCTGACTCCCATGATGAGGAGGGAGTAGTTCTCTCTCGAGGCTAAGGGCTCTACTGGTAGCTATGTGGTCATCTCTCTCTCTATGCGTGATCTTATTGAGATCACAAGCTTTGTAATATAGTTGAGTAAGTAGATCTATTCTGCTACTCAAGTGCTTTAATTAATCTCTGCTTATCCCCACGTGTATGAAGTTGACAGTGTGCACACCGTGTGGCACTTAGGCTAAGGTTACAAAAATACTTATCATGAGTATAATTTGAGTTGGATGTCTCTATAAGATTGTGGTGTTTGTTGGAACCATCTAGCGCTCAAGGTGAGAGTGAGAGGTTATCTAGATGGGGAATGCGAACTTTAAGGTGTGCTGTTATAGCCCTACATCGTCCAACCAGAGAGTAGTTTAGGGTAGCATAATGAAGAGAAGATATTTATATCAGAGTGTCCACTAGTGAAAGTATGATCCCTAGGCCTTGTTTTTAAGCATTGAAACACCGTTTACAATCAGTCTTGTTACATGTTTGCTTGCTGCCACTCTTATTTCAGATTGCAATTACCACTTATAATCATCCATATTACTTGTATTTCACTATCTCTTCATCGAACTAGTGCACCTATACACCTGACAAGTGTATTGGGTGTGTTTGGGACACAAGAGACTTCTTGTATCTTTATTGCAGGGTTGCTTGAGAGGGATACCTTTGACCACTTCCTCCCTGAGTTTGATAAATCTTGGGTGATCCACTTAAAGGAAACTTGCTGCTGTTCTACAAACCTCTACACTTGGAGGCCCAACACCGTCTACAAGAATAGAAGCGTGCGTAGACATCAGACGCCTCTAATTTTCTTTGCATGTTTTACATGGCTTGGGGATTTCGTATAAGAACCGATCTTACCTACGAACAAGAACCATAACGCTGATACAAGTGTTGTCAGATGCTAATTGTAAATTGAATCTTAACTATGGTGGGAGATACATACACCCGCAAAGCCACTTGTGCAATGCAAGTTGCACGTCAAGCGTGGAGCAAGTCTCACGTGCGATGACATGTAAGGTTAGCCCGAGCTGCTTCATCCCACCATCCCACAAGATGCAAATTACACGTGAAGACAACGACAACAAAAGCATCAGTGCCCACAAAACCATTGTGTTCTACTCGTGCAACATATCTACGCATAGACACGACTCTGATACCATTGTAGGGTTCTTAGCAGGGAAAACAAAAAATTTCTACCACAAGAATAAACAAAACCAAGATCTAATCTATGGAAAAACCAAGATCTAATCTATGAGATAAGTGCAACGAGATAGATCTGTACTAACCCTTGTAGATCCAAAGCCTTGTTCGAGATCGGATCTCGTGGTTGATGTAGACGATCACTTGCCGATCTCAAGATCGAGTAGACGATCCTTCTGGCGCTGTGTTCTAGCAGCGCTTCCGCACTCGGTCACACGTACGGATTCGATGAAGACGATCCTCTCCCTGTTCCAGTGGGCAACGGAGGTAGTAGATCTCCACGGAATCCCAACAGCACGACGACATGGTGGTGGTGGTGGAGGAGAATTCCTGTAGGGCTTCACCTAAGCCGCAATAGGAGGAAGGAGGAGGGAGTGGCGGCTAGGGTTTTGGTGGAGGGGAAAGGGGGAGGCACCCCCACCCCTCTTTATATAGAGGATGGGTGTGGCCTAGGGTTCCCACCCCTTGGCCCACCTCCTAGGGCTGGCGCACAAGGGAGGGGGAAAGGTTTCCTTGCCCCAAATCTTATCCCCTATAATCTAGGGATTTATGTTTATCTCTTTGTAGAACCTTTTGGAACATTCCAAAACCTTCTAGAAGATCCAAACAAAACTCTGGAACTTTTCTGAACCCCATAAAACGATTCATGTTATATGAATCTTATCATCTAGGCCATTCTGGATCTCCTCATGATGTCTTGGATCCAATCCGAGACTCCGAACAACATTCGGTCTCCAACTCATATTCCATATCTACCTAAACAACATCGAACCTTAAGTGTGTCACCCTATGGTTCATGAACTATGCAGACATGATCGAGACTTCTCTCCAATCAATAACCAATAGCGGGACTTGGGGATCCATAATGGCACCCACATATTCAACAATGACTTCGTTATCGATAGAACCATTTACATACGACACTGATTCCCTTTGTCACGCGATACTCTACTTATTCGAGGTTCGATCATCGATATCTCCATACCTAGTTCAACCTTGTTACCGATAAGTACTCTTTACTCATCTGTGACATGACATCCCTTGTGACCTAGTCACATGCTTGCAAGCTAGTTGGATGACATTCCATCGAGGGGGCCCAGAGCATATCTATCCGTCATATGGATGGACAAATCCCAGTCTTGATCCATGCGCTTCAACACATACTTTCAGAATACCTAATGCCACCTTTATAACCACCTAGTTACGAAGCGATGTTTGATGTCATCAAAGCACTCATCCGGTGATGGTGATTAACACGATCTCATGGTCGAAGGATTAGGTTACTATGAATTTAAAAGCTTGTAGCAAAATGAACTTAATGACTTGATCTTATGCTATGCTTACTATGGGTGTATGTCCATCACATCATTCTCCTAATGATATGATCTTGTTATTAATAACATACAATGTCCATGATCAGGAAACCATGATCATCTATTAATCAACAAGCTAGTCTTAACAAGAGGCTTACTAGGGACTCTTTTATGTTTACAAAACACACAAGTATCAGTGTTTCCTAATAATACAATTATAGCATGGGATGTAAACATTCATCGTAAACACAAAGATATAATAATAACCATTTTATTATTGCCTCTTGGGCATATCTCCAACATTTCAGGCCGCAAACCAACAAGCCCCATACATAGTACCTAACTTAGTAGCATAGCAATTAACTTAGGACAATAGCATAGTTCACTAGCACTACATAAACTTATAGCTACGTTCACCACATCATCAATAACAAACGTTCACTCTACTCATTGTCATCGAGGATCTTCCAGGTGGCATCGCTATGATCTAGGCACTTCGTTACCACCTCACATCAGGATATTCAAAGATTACCATGCGGTACTCCTTATCATTCAACTTTTTGAAGGTGTTGAAGTAGCCAACCCTCAGGTTGTGAGCAATGAAAAAAAACCCTAATCGGTGATGGATTCGCCATCCTGCTCATTTAGCTTCACTTCCCAGTTGCATCCAATGTGAGTCCTCAGGATGATATTCCATGATACCATGACTAAGTACTGCCTGAATCCAGGAGGGATTTGCAACACTCCTCATCTAGATGCAAAGATACACTTGATGAAGTGGATAGGGATGCACTCTTCATGGAAATGCCAACATTGATAGGCCTTCCTCTCTATATTTTGTTGCCCCCTCTACCTCCAAAGGTTCACCTAGCTGCACTGCCTACAAAATAGGCAACAATCATTAGAATTGCAAAAAATATAGAGCACTAGCATAACACAACTATATTGGTTTGATAGAGCTGGTGCTACTAGAATTGGAGAAAATGTAGAACCATTTTTGTTGTATAGACCTTCTGGTACAACAGAACTAGCTCTGTCAACATATGTTATCATCATTTTCTCTTACTAAAAATGAAGAAATGCTTCATTGTAGAAAGAGAAATGATAATAATGCCTCATTGAACAATCAGACACACTTGAAAGAGATGGTTCTATCATACCAAGAGAATTGTGCAAGGAGAAATGCTTGTACAAAGCTCGAGGTATGATAGGATCATCCCTTGCAATCCATATATTTAAGGGGCCTACTCATTAGTTGTAATCATAGGCCATTGCAAGAGAATGAACAAAAAAGGTTGCCTCATTGAACAAGCATTCAAGCTGCAAAGAGATGGTTCTACCATACCAAGAGAATTGTGCAAGGATAAATGCTTGTACAAAGCTCAAGGTATGATAGGATCGTCCCTTGCAATCCATATATTTAAGGGGCCTATTCGTTAGTTGTAATCATAGACCATTGCAATAGAATGAAGAAAAAAAAATTGCCTCGTAAGCAACGTGTGTGGAAATACCAATCATAATTGGCACTCAATCAATTAGGGCTCTTGCACACACACATCAAGCATTATCCTAGGCCACACACAACTGAAATTAAAGGCCTCATAACATAAAATTTTGCACACAATACTCATGAGATAATAAGACATTTAACAAATGGCAACAAAAGGGCACTTGGTAAATGTAGATTACCTCATGCACATCGATGCCTACTTGCATAATCATCGGCCAAAGAAAAAACCCAACAACCAAGACATTTGAGGGCCTCGTACATTATTCGGGGATGGAGTCGGCGAATCTAGGGCCAAGCACAACCTGTTGTTGTACATTGCACCAGGTTCGGCAACCCATCCTTGAATAAATGATACATTGCAACACATATTAATCGTTGGTCCTATAGGCACAAAACTTACTGCATGTAGGGATCTAGCAATCAGACGTTGAACAAAAACCCCCATTCGGAAAAATGCTAAAACGCTAGTTGTACTTGGTCAATCTAAGGTTGTGTAATCGATGAGGAATAAGAAGAAGCCAACAATCGATCAATAAATTGCCTAAATATAGCTGCAATCCTTTTCCTAAAGACTTCAAACCCTAGGCAATTAGGAAGTACAACAATCTAAGCAGATCTGCATGTCATGCCAGGCAGAACTCGTCATGGCTTCATCTACTCGCGTATCCAAGAAGGCCAAACCGAGGTAAGTGTGAGATGAGCGCTTACCGTCATTGACAAGTTGCCGAGGATGGAGTCGAGGTGGGAGTCCACGAGGATATCGACGAGGTCGTCAGTTCTAGGTCGTAGTCACGATGGATGTTCAGGTTGTGGTCGTCGTCCTCGTCTTCCTCCTTGCATCGTCGCGAAGGATGGGTCAACGGTAGTGCAATCGGCGACGTGATGTGACAACAAAAGTGAGAGTGAGACGAGGGGAGTGAGAGGACGAGGGGGTATGTCACGTGTTCCGAAGGGACGCGTCCTCCTCCTCGCCTTCTCCACGCATGCAGCGGAGCCCCCCTTGCGCTGCAACGGTTGGCTCCACGGGAGCGACAGTTCCCAGCGGACCTACCTGGAGTGCTTTAAAATCCTGGCAACAACGGGAAGGCCGGGAAGCAACCAATCAGCTCAACTTATTCTCCACGAGGACTGCCGAGACCTCGGCCGACCTACGAAACGCGTCCTTACCGCATGGTTTTCGGTCGTTGATAGTATTCCCAATACTGAATTTGATGGGTCTTCGAATCAAGAACATTTTGATGGGTCTTCGAATCACCGAACATTTAGGCGAAGAGATAGTAGCATCTAGAGTGATATATTTTGTGATTCATTCCATGGCAAGATGTTCACACCGCCACCGGGTAGAACCTTGTCATGGTTTGACCCCATCGGTATCGCACGTCTTGCTGCCGCCGCGGGCAAGCAAGCAAGCAGTATGGTGGAATCGTGCTCGAGTCCGGCTGGGCTTTGAAGTTGGAAGGAGGTAAAGCACAAAAAGCGCCACATCACTATATGCAGGTCCAGAACCGACGATCTGGGCCTCCAGATCGGCCCATACGCACGGGCACCACGTCATCCAGAACCGCCCCCGCTCGCTTTTATAAGCGCACGAGACCCTCCCCTCCCAAAACCCTACCTCGCCGCGCCGCCTTCACGACGGTCCCCATCTCCTTTTTCCGTCTCTCTTCGTCACAGAGCTGTACGCCGCCTGCTTGTTCCTTTTTCTTCCTTTCGTTTGTTGCTGTTCTCGTGAAACAAGTCTTACCGACTGCGCGTGCGTGCGTGCGTTCGTTCGTGCGCGCGCGTGTATTTTTGTCGCCTCTTCTTTCGGCTACAAGAGCAAATCCACTCTTGGTGGCCTTGTTCTGGAGGCGCAGAGCGAGCGCCGCGTTGCAGGGGGCGAGCTGTATTACCCCGGCCGCCGTCTCCGGCCGGGGTCTTCTCCCCTGCAGCACGCACATCTTATGCATAATTTCTAACCTCTTCTGCATCTGTATATCGGGAGCATGATGACATGGATTTTTGTCGCCCCAGTCTTAGGATCCGGTTCGCCGGACCTGTGCTGATTGACATGTTATCTAATCTGACTCCATGGCCTTTCATTAGCTTGCCTGGTGATTTTTCTTCGCTTTTTTGACGGTTTTCTTTGGCTGGTCTCGGTTTTAGCTGAACGATTTTTTTTCTGAAACGCGTATGATTATCTGAACGAATAAAAGCAAACGGTGTGGAGGTAGGTTTGAGCTGTGCAGGTTTCGTGTTCTTTTTGAGATGCTTGCAGGTTTCGTTGGTTTGCAGAACTGTCGGACTTACTTTCATGAATTAAACGTGATACATGGGCCCTCTTCCCTAATATCGTCACCTCTCGCGCAGTGATTTTGTCGTCGATTCTACGACGCCAAAAGCTAGGGAACAATATTTCAACATACAAGAAAAGAAACGAAAAACAAAACAAAACCAGGGCAACAGAGCAGTCAGCCAACGGACAACATCCACCACCCATACCAAACTAACGAACCACAAACACTAAGAAATTTAAGAAATTTAAATACTAACTTGGATTTGTCTAGTTCACATGTACTCCTCCGTCCAGAAATAAGACATTTTAAGTTTGTGAAATGAATATATCTAGACATTTTTTAGACATTTTTTAGTGTAGGTTTATTCTAAACCTTTACGGACCTGTACACTAAAAGATGTCATATATTGATTCACAAAATTAAAACTTCAAACTAGTTGCAGTTTAGTGTATAGATATATGTGAATCTAGAGTTTAGTGTATAGATACATGTGAATCCTGAATTTAGATAAATCTAAGCGCAACTTCAGCGGTCGTTGTATATTTTAGCTCGCCGCGTGTGATTTTCTTAGCTCGCCGCGTGTGATTTTCCTTCCGCAAATGCGTTAAACAAATCCTCCGACATGCGCGCTAAATTGGACTTTTTGCAACAAATATGACAGAAAATAGATCTATAAATTAAAGTAAAAATATATTACATAGTGCAAGAAAAATATTAGAAATTGCTGTCATTGTCAAACGAGACCGGTATCGTGTCGGACATCGGTGTCGATGACCAGTAGTCGTCCCAATGGGGATCGTCGTTGGAGATGGTCGTCAACCCAGCCATCAGCGATTCGACGAAGGCGCGCTTTGTCCATCCGATGCTCGAGGCAGTTTTGGTGCTTCGCCGCGGCCTGCTCGACGTCATGCTTGCGCTGCAACGTCTTTGAGAAAACGCTGGAGCCACTCCTGCCGTAGACGCTCATCGCGCTTGACGATGAGCAGATGACGACACTCTATTTCGTGCCGGTGGCGGCGCTCCTCTCCGTAACGAGGCGAGGTGACGGCGTGAGCGCCTTCGCCTGCTTGCGCGGTCAGACGTCGCGGAAATTCGTGCGGGCGACCGAGCTGTCACGCCACGGCGTTGTAGGCGCGGACGGCCTCGTGCATGATGTCGAAGGTGTTGAGGGTGATGCGTTCGTCGCTGGTCTGGATCTCGGCGTAGTTGCCGGTCGGACGCGCGAGTACACCGCGGTACCCGGAGCTTCCCCGCCGTGGCGGCATGGCGACGATGGCGGGGGCGCGTCGCTAGAGAAGCGGTGGGAAGGGGAAGAGGATTCTGCGCGCGTGCTAAAGCGGAAGGTGACGGTTGCTTTTCACGCGGCGGGCGCCCTTTAACGAGCGGGCGCTGAGCGATGCGTCAAAATAAGGACGTGCAACCGGGCGCGTGGCAAAGTTTTTCCGCGCGCTAGAAGATACAACACTGTTTTGAAGGACACGGCGCGGCTCTCGCGTTGAAAAAATTTAGTTTTTAGCGCGCGAGCGACTGCCGGAGTTGCTCTAAGATGTTTGTTGACAGAGGTAGCAGTAAACAGTTTTATTGGATATAATCTTTTTCTATTGCGCCTGTCCTTGCTCAAAGACGAATTCTGCGGTGCACTAGCTCCATCCAAAATAATTTATTTTGTCTTCCTCTTTTTTAAGACATCGCCAGTATTTTAAGGAAACACAAGCGTATCAAATTATCTTAACTGTCTTTTTAAAGCAAGCTCTATTTCTTAGTGTCCATATAGCCAGCATAAGGTGGGTAAACTTACCATATGAATGTTTATTAAACCATTTGCAACTTTTGCTATCCAACTAAAATATATCCCCTTCACTAATATAAAAAGAACGAGAGTGGCAGATTCAAAACATCCTAACCGTTTAATCACTAAAATCAAAGGTGTAGATTGTCGCTAAAACACTGGTTAGACGCGACTAGACATGGAAGTCACCACAACGATTGGCGTTGTCGTGTTGTCCCCCCTCTCCCCCGCCCCGCCCCGGGAACTTCGCCGCCGCATCGCACGCCACCCTTACGTTGGCTCCTCACAATTTCTTTGTAGACAACGTCGCCTGAAGCCTATGGCGCCTCCATCACTGTGGTGGCCGCCCACGCGAGTAGCCATCTGCTGCGCATGCTTGCCCAACCTCATCCACCGCTGTGCTGCCGCTCGCCACCGACCCACGTGCCTTCACATCTGCGCCACCTGCCCAAACAAAGACATGGTCGATGCCCTCGCCCACGCCCACGCGCCTGCCCGCCGGAGGCCGGGCCATCCCCTAGCCCTATACCCCCCGCCCGCCTACCCGGCCTCACGCCAGCGACCACGCAACCCCGACCCTTATCGTCACTCGTCTCCGGCCTATCTCGCCGGAACACATCCTGCTTAACAACAGTGTCCCGCCACCGTCATCCACCTTTGGTCAGCGAAAACTCCAAGTCTGCAACCTGTATCTTTTTCTTTCTCTATTGACTCTTTCTCTCTCCTATATAGAGACCTGCACCATCAATTATCTGGATGATAACTCTATTGTACTTAGGCTAGCTCTCGGTAGATGTTTTACTCTAGATTTGACATGGGTACTAGATCTCGAGTGAGAGAGAGAGAGAGATCAGAGAGTGGGTACATACCTTCGCCTTGGCTAGAGGAGGGGGTCGATGTGGCCATGGTGATCGACGGTGACGGCTGGCTCGGGGTTACCTATGCAGTGGTGGTGGGATGCTTCCCGTCACTACTGCGTAACCTAGATCGGTAGGGTATATCGGTGGGGGTAGCGGTGGCGCGACGAACCTTGTGTTGCGTGCCCCAACCCCCACCTCTTTATATACGCAGCATGATAGGGGCCCACCAACCATTGTACGGTTGGGGCGCCCCCGATCAGGGCGGGATCAAGGGTTCGACTGAGCTGTTGGGCTCGATCGGGGAGATCAACTAACAGTCTCCCCCTTGATCTCAACTTTACTTTTTACTTTACTTGTTTCATCACGGTTCGGTACATAGAGCATGTTTCATCGTCACAGCTCAATTGCTGATAGAATCAGACAGCTACAATATACCTCTTGTTTTGAAACAAATTTTGTCTCTTTTGGGCCTATTTGATCCAGGAATCATAGGCTTTCCCTTAAACCCATGCTGGCTAAATGCTCCTTGAACACATTGGGTGGTAAGCCTTTCGTTAGCGGATCCACAAGCATATCCTTTGTACTTATATGCTCGAGTCTTATAGTGTGATCCTGAATCTTATCTTTCACAACATAATACTTTATCTCTATTGGTTTGGAAGCATTACTCGACTTGTTGTTGTGAGCATAGAATATTGCGGGCTCATTGTCATTGTCGTCGGATTGATGACAAGTACGCCATGAGGGGGTCCTCGGGGCGTGTGTAAGAGAGAGGTGTGAGACGTACGGTGTTCCGGGACGGTGAGCACACAAGTTTACCAGTTGAATCCATGGCTTTGGACGGATCCTACTCCTGCTAGCAATCCAGTAATACGGCAGAGCCAGAATATGGGTTATAAGGGTTTCGCCTATGCGAGTTGAGATTGTAGACTATTGTGAGGGTGCCCTAAAGGCTCTCCCTAGGATGTCTTCTATAGATATCCGGCCTAGGGTTTACAAGAGAGATCTATCCGGCTACGACTAAGAGTCGGTTACAGAGTACATCTTGAACTATAAGTAACACTACGGGCCTATGTCGGTAAGTCTTCTGGGCCTTCCCGTAGCCGGACTAGACTCTGTCTCTTCTCCTTGACTAGGCCGCCCGTGAAGCAAAGCTCTAACCCGAAGTGGGCCACCCTGGTCAGCGAGGCACAATGAGGATACCTAGGAAGTATATTCCCAACAGCAGCCCCCGGAAGCCTTCATGATCCAAAGTCGGATTTCATAATCGTCTAGCTTGATCTTTGGTTTGCAGAATCGCGAAGGGTTCCTGAAACTTCAAAAAGAAAGGATAGGATCCGAGTCTCAAATGAACCGGACCTATGAATATGTTATTCGGGTTTCCAGCTCAAAATTCAAACTAAGCCGGAACTTGGTCTCTGACGTAACATGACACTAGTCATGGTTAAGTCACGTCACTGACAGACATTTCTTGTCAGCACGACCGTTGGTGAGTCTGCCTTTCGCCTTCCTGATTGACAGAGATCGCCGTCCTAATTGACGGTTGTGGCTGTGGTGCCTTAGAGCCGGACTTCGGCTTCTGCCACCACCTCCTTCGCCACGATGCCCTTCTTGGCCTCCTTGAGAGCTGCTGGTCTCTGTCTGGAACATCATTATTCTGGTTCCGGGGAGGATCTTCATTACGACGAGCCCCATGCCGGCTTGACTCAGCATGGTGCCCCTCGTTCCTTCGTCCGTCATTCCCAGCATGGTGGGAATCAGCCAGACGGCTTGTGTGTCTAGGAGGTGACATTCTTTGTCGGTCCTCCTCCTGACACTTCTGTTTGTCTTCTTCACTGTGATCGTTCGACTCTCGCCGGGGAGGATTTCTTGGATACAGTGCAACAATCGCCTCTTGCTCGGCAGCTGGAGCAACGTTGCACTAGTCATGTGCAGCTCTGTGGTGCTGTCCTGAAGATCCGGTTCTTGAGTGATTATCTTCCCGACGGTCGGAACGGTGATGTTGTTCCGGAACCCGTTGGGGTCTTATGTCGTTCTAGGCCGGATTCGTGCGACATTGGTCGGATTGGGACACCAGTTTTCTGCTTCATGATTTCGCGACCTTCTGTTGCTCCAGACTCTTGGTTAGTAGCTTAATGCCCAATCGAACCTGTTTCGGGCCTGGGTTGTTCGCCAGGATATCTCGGGCTGCAGCGGTGTTTTGCACTGGTGTTGGATACACCAGATCTCCGTTGCTGTCAAGCCGAGGCATCCCTAGATCTCCCTCAAAGAGAACCTTGCGTACTTCCGAAAATTGATTGTCACGTGTGTGTCGTTTTCGATTCTTCTGATGTTGCAGAGAGATGAGCTTCTCTGCCTTGGCCATGCGCTTCTTCTCTTCCTCGATGTTCTTGGCTTCATCCAGGAGTACTTGGCGACACGCTTCTAGGGCTTGGGCCCTTTCGTCCAATTCTGCAGCAGTAAGTTCTGCCGCAGTAGGGATAAGTGTGGTTAATGTAGTGTCGATGAGTTCACGGGCACCTGCGGTGACCACGTGTCCACCCACCGACTCTTCTTTGGGCTCGTCTGGGATAAGTGCTCCATCCGAGTCTTCCTCGTATTCCTCGGCAATCACCTCCTTTGCTGGAAGTTCTTTTGTCGGGGTCTTGTTCTTCTTGTTCCTCTTCTTTGCCTACTTGGCAGCACCGGTAGCAAAGACGACTTTGGGTCCGTTTCCCGGAGTCAAGCTCTGATCGGTACTTTCGAACATCTGGACCTCGGGATTATCTCTGATATCCATGTCATCTTGTGCTTTGGGAGAGTTTTCTCTGGATCCTTCATCCATGGCTTCTCCTTCTTGTGCAGCTTTGGAGTTGTACTCCTCTTCATATTCCACGGAGAACTTTCGAAAATCCGCCGACGTCATCCGAGGATGCGGGTAGGTCGGTGTTTGTTCCGATCGCCTCCAGCACTGAGTCAGTGTTGTCTCCAGCATCGGCAGAGCCGGATCCGGATCCAACATATCCGATGAAGTGCGATGTGTGAGTCATGAGGTAGTTGCGGCTCTCCTCGTGGGCTTCCTCAAAGATCTTGATGGTGTCGAGAACCTCATCCACGTCTGCGCCTTGCAGCATCATGCGCCTCAACGTATGCCTCAGGAAAGGTTGGTCTGTTCCGGTGTTGGCAGAGCCAAAACCAACGTTGTTGTTGTGATCCTCCTGGATTTCAACCTCGACAGGTGGATTGATCTAGGATTCAGCCTCGCTAGGGAGATCCACTTCAGATTCGACTTGACCGTAAGATCTGCTTCAGGTTCAGCCTTCTCCACTATCTCCACAGTGGGTGCGGGCTGGGTGGGATTAGGGTTTTCTGGGATCCGGAACTCTGCCGCCTCCGCGGACAAAGGGGACCCAGAAATTTCTTCTGCCTCTATCATCACCGCTGGGGTGGGTGGGGCAGGTTCAGCGAATCCGATGTACACATCGATCTCGCTGAAAGACATGATGGTGTAGGTGGTCATGACTTCCCTAGCCAGAATCCAGGTCTCGTCGAGAACGATGAGAGGGACGTCACTGGCGTAGAGGATGCGACCGACGGTGATAGTCTTGCCGATTTTGATTCTTGCAAATTCCGCTCGGAATGCAAATCTGAAGCTCACCTGCCCACGGTGGGCGCCAACTGTCGTCGGATTGATGACAAGTACGCCATGAGGGCATCCTCAGGGCGTGTGGAAGAGAGGGGTGTGATACGTACGGTGTTCCAGGAAGGTGAGCACACAAGTTTACCGAGGTTCGAATCCGTCGGCTTTGGACGGATCCTACTCCTGCTAGCAATCCAGTAATACGGCAGAGCCAGAATATGGGTTACATGTTGGAAATATGCCCTAGAGACAAATAGTAGTAAGGACTATTATCATATTTCGTATAGTTTATGATTAAGAAAGAAATGGATGATCATCATCCACTATGTTAAGACATAGGTTCTATCTTAGTAAACCATGATGATAATTTAGCATAATTGTAATCCAATAAGAAACGTTTGAAAGTGATTAAGTCTGAGTCACAGAACGTTGAGCTAAATTTGTCTGTAATGTCTGTTAGAACTGTGGACATATTTTCCAATCCATAAAGGATGACATATCTTAAAGCATAAAGAGTTATGTTATAAGGGAATATGTTGGAAACTCCTCTAGATACCAATTAGAGTCAAGTAGGAAGCGAGGTGAACAAAACATCGAAAGTTGCACAGAGTGCACTAGTGTTTCGATGAATACATTTATAATAATAGATAAGGGTACCATCTAAAGTGTTGTATAATGTTATGGCAGGGCTAATTCATTTTTAACGTAGAATGATGTGTCCCAGGGCACAGTGCCCATGAGAAAGCCCTCGAGGTTGATCTAACGTCACTGTAGGCTCCTGGAATTAGGCCTCGTTCTGCTGTCATAGCGACGATGCATACACACAGATGCTGTCATGTGATGATAGAATATTAATGTCAATCAAAGTGACATTAATAAGTTGCAAAGGATCTGGGACTGTAAAGTACAAACCCAAGACTCAACCTCTTCTATGAGCAAGCATGTTCTAGGCACCGGTTATATGGTACCAATAATTAAGAACAAATGCAGCTAGTGTATTTGTGCTCTAGTGTAAGTGGGAGACTGTTGGAAATATGCCCTAGAGACAAATAGTAGTAAGGACTATTATCATATTTCGTATAGTTTATGATTAAGTTTTGTATCATGCTATAACCGTGTTGAGTGTAAACATCAATACACGTGTGATATATAAACAAACCAGGGGTTCCCAGTGAAACTCTAGTCACTGGTTCATTGGTCAACAGATGATCATGTTTCCTGATCATGTGGCATTTATGCCAGTTGGAAATGAGGTCATCTCATTCCGAGAATGAGATGATGAACCAATACCCGACCTAAACATCGTGATTCGATCATGTCACGAAGTTCAAGTTATGATGATTAGAAAAGAATCCTCATAGACTATTCCTTAGACCGTGAGGCTATATCAATCACTGTCTCCCGAGAGTGCTTAGATAGCATCAAACACCATCTGGTAAAACGGTGGTTATAAAGGTGTGTTCAGGTATTCAGAGGAAACCGTAGAGGCAATATATGTCAAGAGCGGGATTTGTCCGTCCATGTGACGGGAAGATACTCAAGGGCCCACTCGGATAGGTTATATCCAATAGCTGCGCAGCGTGTGATTAGATCACGGGGATATCACTTGTCGGAACAAGTCAAATAGCATTGTTCAGTAACGAGATTGAAGTCGACATGGTGATGTCATTGATCAGATCTCGGGCAATGCAAGTATCGAATGACAAAGGGAATAAGACACGACTGTCACCGGTTCAAACGACAAAAGATCTTCGTGGAATGCACAGGGGTCACATGGCCATCCAGGTCCCTCTGTTGATCATTGGTGCAAGAGTGTCCCGACCATGTCTGGAGTGTTCCCGAACCGTAGGGTATCACGCTTAAGGGCTTGATGATGCTTAGAGAGTGTTTATGGGATCGGTAGAATCACCGAAGAAAAGAAGGGAGAAAACCGGAAGGGTTTCGGTAAGTCCGGAGGATGTCCGAAGTGGAGGTGGAAGGTGTTCCATGGCCACGGAGATTAGATAATGTGTGAATGAATGTTAAATATTGATTTAATCATTTATTCATAATTATTTAAATAAAGAGAAAATCAATTAAAAGGTCAAAAGGCTTAATGGGCCAATTTAGGAGGAAAGGGCCCATGAGAAAAGGAGAGGGAAGGGACCAAGGGGAGGCCGGCTGGGCCTTGCCCCACCCTGCGGGGCCCACTAGGGGCTGGCCGGCGGCCACCCCTCCCCCTCCTCTCCTTTAGTCCCACCCTGGGACTTGAGGGGAGGTAGTACCTCCCCTCCTCCTATATATAGTGGGGTATATTGGCCTAGAAAATACACCCAATAATCAATAAAGGTCTCCCCACTTTTGGGAGGACCTCTAATTGATATTTTCTCTCTCCCCCTCTCTCTCTCGTGACCGTGGTCCCAAGTCAGGCTGCTTGGCGAGACATCTTCATCATGGGCGCCGTGCTACGGGATTCGGACCCGGGAGCTCTACTTCCGCAACTGCTACTGGATCGGGAAAGCGGGAGTTATCATCAGGCACCAGACATGTGTAACTCCCACGAGGTGTCACACTTGAGGCACTCAATTCGTTGGAGCCAGAAGGAGCGCAAGGACTTCATCATGACCTTGAGGTCGGCTTCGGCTCGTCTACATCAACCACGCTCTCTGGCGTTGACAACGCTTTCGGTCTTGAGGGTAAGTTCAAAAGCCCCTCCGTTCTTGTATTACTAATAGATAGGTCTGGCAGCTTCGGGGTTTAGGGCGTGAGTAAAATTTATTGTTTTATCGCGGAACCCCTACGGTGGTATCGAGCTAGATCTATGCGTAGTAATGCTAGTACGGGTAGAACACGAGATGTAGCGTGTGGGCGTTGATCTTTAGTTGTTACCCTCCACGTGTACTTGTGTATACATGATAATGCTTGATGAAGCGGCCCACAACCGACTTTACGCGTTCATTCGCGAGACTGGTCCACGCTTGACATATGGCTTGTACCGTATAAAGTGGCTTAGGGGGGTGTATGTCTCTCTCGCATTAGTTGGTATACCATTTGCAACGGAGGGCCTCGAAAGGGGTGTAGTAGAGACAACTACTTGATCAGTGTTGTGCTGAAAGTTCGTAGGTAAGAACGGTTCTTGTGCGAAAGCTCATTCAGCCACGTAAAACATGCAAAGATAAAGTAGAGGCGTCTAAATTTGTTTTGTAGGGGGGCGTTGCTTTGTGATATGGTTGTGGCAAAGGTAAAGTAATTACCTTTTGTTGCATAGTAGTAGATAGTCACGAAGGTGACGAACTACCACGCCGGAGTGACACTGGTACCCTAGTGTCTACGACGCCGGAACCCTGGCCCCAGAACCCGGTGACGGCGGATGAAGATCACGACGTGAAGGACCATATCACATAGCATTTACATTCAATGTTATTGTTTGTATGTCTTATTGTGTGCTAGTATTAGATACTCGACAGTAGCCTAATAAGAAGATCCCTGTTAAAATAACCAACGATTGTGTTCCCCCTTAGTGTGCACCACCAAGAAAGTTCTTCGGTATGAGGCGATCCAGGGTGACAGGCCTAGGTGTCATACATATCTACGTTCACATACAGTGGGTGTAAGCCATGTTGTACAGTGAATACACTAAGGTTGAGTTGCGAGCCTAGCACGCTAGAGAAGCGTGGCCTCGGAACGCGGATGGTCGAAAGATCGAGAACGAGTCGCATGAATGATGTGACCGACGTTTAGCGTCCACCCTTGAACCCACATTGATGGCCGTGATGATCGGGGGGGATGTGGCTGATAGGGGTCGTGTTATGACTAGGAACCCTCACTGGGGATAGGTGTTTCTGAGTGGAGTTATTATTAACTCATTTAATTATAAACTTAGTCTAAATTCCTTTTGCAATTATAAATGTAGATGGCTCACCGTGAAGCTTACTTTGAGATTAAGGATTGGGCAAAGGGTGAGAAACTTAGACTTGATGGATCCAACTTCCCTAGTTGGCTTGTGCGCCTAGATGATCTCCTGACTAGGAATCATGTGGTAGACTACATACGCCGCACGATGGATTTGACTGATCCAGACTACTATGAGACCCCACAAGAGCTGGCAGACCGCTACTATCGCCAAGAGATGTCCACTTACATTCAGATAATAATGCGTTACGGGATGGTGGATGAACTACATCCGCTCATGGGTGATCTTGACCCATATTCGATGGTGGATCAGCTGAGAGCAGAGTTCATAGGCCATGTGCGCATGTGGAAGCATGAGTTGCTTGGAGAGTTCCTTTCCGTATAGATGGAGGAGCATACATGTCTAAAGAGTCACTTGGAGCGCATGTTTGATGCACACACGAGACTGGTTCACTTCGTGGATTACTGGATGGCTGATCTATTTGCGATAGACATACTGCTTCGGTCATTGCCTCCCAGCTACAAAGGACATGTCCGGAGTAGCATCATGAGTGGTGATACAGAAGCATTGGACTTCCATGAGTTCATATTACGTTTCCGGAACGTAAAGGTTGAACCAATTGCCGGAGAGGTCATCGATGACCAAGGTATATATTTGATATACAGTTTTATAAATATTATAATCTTGCAAACACATTTGCAATGTTAAGTATATCTGATACTTGTTCTGTTTTGTTTAAAACAGGTCCTTCTGCATAGAGGTGCTTGCTGGAGAGGAAGTGACGTTGCGTGTTGATGGCGAGCATGATGATGACGGCCGACGACAGTCTCCCTCAACATTTATCACTTAGTTTATGTTTAGGATGATTAATGTAATCAAGAGATTGTGAACTTCTTTAGTTTGTCTCACACTTCGTGAGACAGTTATTCATATGAGTTTGTAACAAACAGTTGTTCTACTTTTATGAATGATTTCTATTCGTGTTCATATCTTGTTTGATTACTTGTAAATTATCCTTATTGTTTGGAACTAATTGATAATGTAGGAACATTTGTAAAATATTAAAATGCCTTGTTTAAGATACCCAATTTAATGATATTTCATTAATGAATGAAACCATTGTTTAAATTCAAAGTTATGTGATAATATTTGAAAGTCATTCGATTTCTTATCACATATAAATCATGCCTAAGTTCGGCGAAATAACTTGAACACCGTGTATTACTTGAATACAAAGTGTTTAGTGAATTGTTAAATAGAATACATATTCGATGTATTATGTCTTAACAAAAATGGTAATTATCATTGAATGATTGTTTAAATGTGTAAAGTAGTTTACCAAAGGAAACATGAATATGAAACTGTTTGGTTTGATCAAAGTGTTTCATCAACAAAGGGTATAAGTATAAAAGAGAATCTAATTAATTTGATTTGATCAATAGTAATGAAGTTCAACTTTATTAGAATGGCATAATAGAAATTGTGGAATGCGAAGTGTTTTGAAACGTCAAAATGCAAAGCACCACAATGTGATATTAGATATCAAAAGGGGTTGAATAGAAGGCACCAAATAAATCGTTGTAGTATATATGTAGAGACCATTAGTTAGAAATAGTTAGCACTCAATGAGTTTACAGTAAACCATTAGAATTCGTGAAAGTTTTGGGGTTATTCGATATAACCAAAGCAATAGCGAATAAGTCCTTGTAGAGTATTCATTGGAAACTTTGAATACAAAGCCCATAGCTCAAACCAAAAGGAAAGCAAGATTCGTATTGCTTGGATTTTGGTACATTCTTGAGAAAGCTCACTTCAGTGATATTTCTCAATTATGGAGCAAATGGAAATTAGTGTAAAACACGATGAGGATTCAAAACCCTGCATCAGAGTGTTGAGAAGCGCAACGGACAACATTCCTGAGCGATTCTCTTCATAGAAGGAAAGAACCAATGATTTTGATCATTGTGTTTTTCCCTCCACTATTGTTTTTCACTATATGAAGTAGGATTCAAAATGTAAATCCATATCTTGTATGGAAACATTTGTGAATCACTTGTCATAATTTTTGGAATATGACATACCTACGAACTACAAAGGAAATGATGGTAAACTAGAATTATGAGAAATCCTAATAGCAAAATTCCCTTGAGATTAGAAAGCGATTCATTGCTGAATCTCACAAGTAAAGGAGTTACTTGGAATTTTCCCAAATGACTGCAAAGCCATAGTAGGAAAAAGGGGTGAATGACAAAAGCACAAATTTGTCAAGTATTGGACAAATTCAAATGAATTTGATTCATGTCTGCCAAATGTCTAGTGGATTTAAAACTAGTAAAGTACTAGTATCTCATAATAAATCTCCAAGTTTGATACTTGATCAAAGGATTTTGAAGTTGTTCAAAATAGTAAGGAGATATGCAATTTGCATAAAATTGAGTGGGAGCTATGAAAGTCTTCCTGAAACAATATGTGATTGACATATTTTTGAGTGGGAGCAACATAAGTCTCAAATTCAAATATGTAGGAACATTGTTTGAGTAAGAGTACTGACTCGTACCCAAATATGTTAGCAACATAGTTTGAGTGGGAGCTTATAGGAGTAATTCTTAAGAAAGTTAAGGATGAAAGCGCGAATACTTATAAATAATGATTTATAAGATGTAGAAGTTGATAATAAGTGTATTATGATATTATGTAGTATTCCTTAAGAGATTCTGAAAGGGATTTTCAGAATAGAAGTTAATTAAGGAACTAGTCCTTAATGACTCAAATTAGGAATAGCATTAAGTTTAAACATCAATGGTTAAAAGAAAGAAATGGATGATCATCATCCACTATGTTAAGGCATAGGTTCTATCTTAGTAAACCATGATGATAACTTAGCATAATTGTAATCCAATAAGAAATGTTTGAAAGTGATTAAGTTTGAGTCACAGAACGTTGAGCTAAATTTGTCCGTAATGTCTGTTAGAACTGTGGACATATGTTCCAATCCATAAAGGATGACATATCTTAAATCATAAAGAGTTATGTTATAAGGGAATATGTTGGAAACTCCTCTAGATACCAATTAGAGTCAAGTAGGAAGCGAGGTGAACAAAACATCGAAAGTTGCACATAGTGCACTAGTGTTTCGATGAATACATTTATAATAATAGATAAGGGTACCATCTAAAGTGTTGTATAATGTTATGGCAGGGCTAATTCACTTTTAACGTAGAATGATGTGTCCCAGGGCACAGTGCCCATGAGAAAGCCCTCGAGGTTGATCTAACGTCACTGTAGGCTCCTGGAATTAGGCCTCGTTCTACTGCCATAGCGACGATGCATACACACAGATGCTGTCATGTGATGATAGAATATTAATGTCAATCAAAGTGACATTAATAAGTTGCAAAGGATCTGGGACTGTAAAGTACAGACCCAAGACTCAAACTCTTCCATGAGCAAGCATGTTCTAGGCACCGGTTATATGGTACCAATAATTAAGAACAAATGCAGCTAGTGTATTTGTGCTCTAGTGCAAGTGGGAGACTGTTGGAAATATGCCCTAGAGACAAATAGTAGTAAGGACTATTATCATATTTCGTATAGTTTATGATTAAGTTTTGTATCATGCTATAACCGTGTTGAGTGGAAACATCAATACACGTGTGATATATAAACAAACCAGGGGTTCCCAGTGAAACTCTAGTCACTGGTTCATTGGTCAACAGATGATCATGTTTCCTGATCATGTGGCATTTATGCTAGTTGGAAATGAGGTCATCTCATTCCGAGAATGAGATGATGAACCAATACCCAACCTAAACATCGTGATTCGATCATGTCACGAAGTTCAAGTTATGATGATTAGAAAAGGATCCTCATAGACTATTCCTTAGACCGTGAGGCTATATCAATCACTGTCTCCCGAGAGTGCTTAGATAGCATCAAACACCATCTGGTAAAACGGTGGTTATAAAGGTGTGTTCAGGTATTCGGAGGAAACCGTAGAGGCAATATATGTCAAGAGCGGGATTTGTCCGTCCATGTGACGGGAAGATACTCAAGGGCCCACTCAGAGAGGTTATATCCAATAGCTGCGTAGCGTGTGATTAGATCACGGGGATATCACTTGTCGGAACAAGTCAAATAGCATTGTTCAGTAACGAGATTGAACTCAACATGGTGATGTCATTGATCAGATCTCAGGCAATGCAAGTATCAAATGACAAAGGGAATAAGACACGACTATCACCGGTTCAAACGACGAAAGATCTTCGTGGAATGCACAGGGGTCACATGGCCATCCAGGTCCCTCTGTTGATCATTGGTGCGGGAGTGTCCCGACCATGTCTGGAGTGTTCCCGAACCGTAGGGTATCACGCTTAAGGGCTTGATGATGCTTAGAGAGTGTTTATGGGATCGGTAGAATCGCCGAAGAAAAGAAGGGAGAAAACCGTAAAGGGTTTCGGTAAGTCCGGAGGATGTCCGGAGTGGAGGTGGAAGGTGTTCCATGGCCACAGAGATTAGATAATGTGTGAATGAATGTTAAATATTGATTTAATCATTTATTCATAATTATTTAAATAAACATAAAATCAATTAAAAGGTCAAAAGGCTTAATGGGCCAATTTCCGGAGGGAAAGGGCCCATGAGGGAAAGGAGAGAGGGAGAAGGGACCAAAGGGGAGGCCGGTTGGGCCTTGCCCCCCGCAGGGCCCACTAGGGACTGGCCGGCAGCCACCCCTCCCCCTCCTCTCCTTTAGTCCCACCCCGGGACTTGAGGGGAGGTAGTACCTCCCCTCCCCCTATATATAGTGGGGTATATTAGCCTAGAAAATACACCCAATAATCAATAAAGGTCTCCCCACTTTTGGGAGGACCTCTAATTGATATTTTCTCTCTCCCCCTCTCTCTCTCGTGACCGTGGTCCCAAGTCTGGACTGCGAGAGCGAGATACATCTTCACCGCGAAGCGCCATCACGCTACGGGATTCGGACCCGGGAGCTATACTTCCGCAACTGCTGCTGGATCAGTGAAGCAGGAGTCATCGTTAGGCACCAGACGTGTGTAACTCCCACGAGGTGTCACACTTGAGGCACTCAAGTCGTTGGAGCCAGAAGGAGCGCAAGGACTTCATCATGACCTTGAGGTCGGCTTCGCCTTGTCTACATCAACCACGCTCTCCTGAGCGTTGACAACGCTTTTCGGTCTTTGAGGGTAAGTTCGCGAAAAGCCCCTCCCTTTACTGTATTACTAATAGATAGGTCCTGGCAGCTTCAGGGGTTCAGGGGCGTAGAGTAAAATTTATTGTTTTTATGCGCGGAACCCCTATATTACAAGGGTTTCACTTGTGCGAGTTGAGATTGTAGACTATTGTGAGAGTGCCCTAAAGGCTCTCCCTAAGATGGCTTATATAGATATCTGACCTAGGGTTTACAGGAGAGATCTATCCGGCTACGACTAAGAGTCGGCTACAGAGTACATCTTGAACTACAAGTAACACTACGGGCCTATGTCGGTAAGTCTTCTGGGCCTTCCCGTAGCCGGACTGGACTCCGTCTCTTCTCCCTGACTGGGCCACCCGTGAAGCAAAGATCTAACCCGAAGTGGGCCATCCTGGTCAGCAAGGCACAGTAAGGATACCCGGAAAGTATATCCCCAACAGTCATAGTACATCTTTAGTGGTTTGCTAATGCAATCTACCACTTTCAAGTCGGATATAAATTTCTTTAACCATATCGCCTGCCTGTTGCCTCATAACATGCTATAAATTCTACATACATGGTGGATGATGCAACTATAGACTGTTTGGAGCTTCTCCATGAAATAGCTCCTCCTACGAGAGTGTAGACGTATCCTGTCGTGGACTTTCGATCGTCTCTGTCTCCCACAAAATCAGCATCTAAATACCCTCTTATCTCTAGGGAATCAGACCTTCTATATGTTAGCATGAGGTCTTTTGTGCCTTGCTCATAACGCAATGCTTTCTTTACCATCTTCCAGTGCTCTATGCCAGATTCTCTTGATATCTACCGAGTACCCCAGTGATAAAAGCTAAGTCGGGGCGAGTGCACACTTGTGCATACTGTAAGATTCCAACGGCCGAAGCATATGGTACTGCTTTCATTTGATCGATCTCATATTGACTTTGGGACATTGAAATTTCCCAAAGCTATCGCCCTTGACTATAGGAGCAGGTGTGGTATTGCACGCATGCATACTGTATTTCTTTAGAATCTTCTCTAGATATGCCTTTTGTGACAGTCCTAGAACCCCATTTGCTCTATCTCGGTGAATTTCTATGCCCAAAACATATGAAGCTTCACCAAGATCTTTCATATCAAAGTTTGAGGACAAGAACTTCTTTGTCTCTAGTAGTAGACTAACATCACTGCTAGCAAGCAAGATATCGTCCACATACATAATTAGGAAAATATATCTCCCACTTTTAAACTTTGCGTAAACGCAGTTGTCCTCAACATTCTCTTTGAATCCAAATTTCTTAATGGTCTCATTAAACTTTAGATACCACTGTCTTGAAGCTTGCTTTAATCCATAAATGGATTTCTTTAGGCGGCATCCCATATGTTCTTTGCCCTCCATGATAAAACCCTTAGGTTGTTTTATGTAGACTCTTTCTTCTAAATCCCCGTTTAGAAATGTCGTCTTTACATCCATTTGATGCAGCTCTAAATAAAAATGTGCAACTAGTGCCATTATGATTCTGAAGGAATCCTTACATGAGATTGGAGAAAAAGTCTCATTGTAATCTACTCCTTCTCTTTGTGTAAATCCTTTTGCCACAAGTCGTGCTTTGTACTTCTCCATATTTCCTCTAGAGTCACATTTTATTTTGTAGACCCATTTACAGCCTACTGTTTTGGCTCCTTTGGGAATATCCTCTAAGCCCCAAACTTTATTGGAACTCATTGACCTCATCTCATCTTCCATGGCCTCTAGCCACTTGGATGAGTGAGGGTTACTCATGGCTTCTTCAAATGAACTGGGATCATTCTCCATTTGAACTCTTTCTGTGTTATAGACTTTATAATCAATAGAAATCGGTGATCTTTTAACTCTTTGAGACCTTCTAGGGACCTCATCTGTTGGGACATTTTGTTCCCTTCTAGGTGCCTCATTCATTGGCACATTGTGTGTCTCAACGTGTGGCACATCCTGTTGAGGTGGCTGCTGCTGCTCCCTTTCATGCTCAACAGTGGGTTCAGTCGGCTCCTGACGGACAGGTTCCGAATCCCCACTCACCGTTGTCATGGGTGGAGTTACAACAGGTGCTTGCACCACAACCTCAGGGGTTGTCGATGTAGGAACAACAAGTAGCGAGAAGAATGGCCCCTGAGTCATCGGATTAGGTGCATGCACCCTCTTCTCCTTAAGATCAATTTTCCGAGCTACCATGCTCCCCTCATCATTTCGTCCTCTAAGAAGACAACATGTCTTGTTTCTACAAACTTTGTGTATCTGTCTGGACAGTAAAAACGAAAACCTTTTGACTTTTCAGGATAACCAATGAAATGGCAGCTGACTGTTTTAGGGTCAAGCTTTGCAATATTTGGATTAAATACTTTAGCCACAGCCGGGCTCCCCCACACCCTTAGGTGCTGTAGCGAGGGAACTCTTCTTGTCCACAGATCATATGGTGTTTTGGGCACCCACTTGCTTGGTACTCTGTTGAGAATATGAATGGTGGTTTTTAATGCCTCCATCCATAATCCCAATGGCAAGGTGGAGTAACTCATCATGCCACGCACCATATACATAAGGGTACGCTTACGCCTTTCATCTACTCCATTTTGTTGAGGCTCGCTCGGCATCGAATACTATGCCACTATGCCAGTCTCCTGTAAGAACCTTGCAAAAGGTCCAGGGAGTTGGCCATATGGGGTGTGTCAACCGTAGTACTCCCCTCCACGGTTAGACCTTACTATCTTTATTGTTTTACTATGTTGGTTCTCAACTTCAGCTTTGAATATCTTAAATTTATCCAACGCTTTTGATCTTTATTTAATTGGATAAATATAACCATAACGGGAGTAATCGTCTGTGAATGTTATGAACAAGTCATAACCATCCACACTTTTCACAAGAAACAGTCCACATATGTCGGTGTGAATAATTTCTAGTATTTCGGTGCTTCGGTTTGCACCCTTTTTGATTTGCTTTACATACTTTCCTTTAACGTAATCGATGCATTGCTCTATGTCGGAGAACTCTAGCGGAGGAAGAATATCGTTTTTAACTAGTCTTTCTATTCTCCCCCTAGAAATATGGCCTAAACGACAGTGCCATAATTTCGACGAGTCTTGAGTTCTCTTTCTTTTCTTTGGTTCTTTGTCCAACGAGGAAACATTCTCTTTCACTTTACACATAGAATTAAGTTTCTCGCGAGTGGATAATAAATAAATCTCATCGTGAAGGAAAGCAACACCCATACAATCTTTATTACAATAAATGGCACACTGGCCATGTCCAAAATGACACTGATAGTTAACTTTGTCCAAACGTGACACACTTATTAAATTTCTATGCAAAGAAGGAACATAAAGAACATCCATAAGCAGGATCATTGATCCATCGGCAAGCTCCAAAGAGATGTCACCAATGGCCTCAACGTCCGCTTGGACTCCATTTACGACTTCAACGCATCCTTCGTTTCTTTTCATAGTTCTCATCGAATGGAATCCCTGTAAAGAATTTGCAACATGAACAGTTGCCCCTGAGTCAATCCACCAAGTAGATTTTGAAAACTGTGTATACAAGGATTCATTTACAAATGAAACTATATTGTTACCTTTTCTTGCCATTAGCTCCTTTAGAAAAACAGAGCAATCTTTCTTGAAGTGCTCTTTCTTGCCACAGTGAAGAAAAGCATCTTTGTGCACTGGGAGGGAAAGCCTGTCTGAGGCTGATAGTGCATGGGAGCTTTACCGTGTGGCTCAGAAGGAGAGCCATGGTTGCTATGAGTGAAGGTCCTTTTATTGTTGTCCTTCACTAGGTTCAATGAACCACCATTCTGGGTTTTGAGCCTCTCCTCTTCTTGAGCGCACATGGCGATGGTCTTTTTTATGTCCCATTTTTCAGGGGCCATATTGTAATTGACAACAAAGTTCTCAAACTGTTGAGGTAGTGACACCATGACCAGGTGGACAAGGAGAGCAAGCTTTATCTCCAGATCAGCTTCCATGGCCTTCAATTTGGCAGTCATGTTGCTCATCCGGAGGATGTGCTCCCTGATGCCATGCCCACCTCCTGTATACTTTTCTGTCACTAGCTAGCAGGGTTACATATGTATTTGAAGAGCCAGTGAATTGGCTCTTTATCTTTTCCATGTACTCCCCTACGGAAGCACACTCTGTGATTGAACCAACAATTGCCGGCTCAAGTGTGTTCTTTATAAATGCCATGCATTTCTTGTTGGCGTTCTGCCACTTTTAGTTCTCTATGGAGTATGCCAGTTCTACTAGAGTATAGTCCCTTTTCTTTCTATCCCATGCAACATCATCATCGACAACATCTCTGATGGGCTCTGTCGGCTTGGTCTCAAGGACCCAATCCACCTCAGCGCAGATGAACGCGAAGTCCACCTTCTTTCTCCACTCAGAGTAATTATCACCTCTCAGTGTGGGGACCTCCTTTATACAGTTTATCAAGTAGAACCCTCCTGAAAACTACAAAGAAGTGAGAACAATAACAATTGCATGTATTAATCCAACGTTGGTCAAAATTAAGACATACAAATGCTTGTGCAAATAATTCTACATCACCGTTGGGCAGAACATAGAATCACATGACTTTAATTACTTTGATAATAAGACACTAATCACAATCATGCTATTTACAATGTTGGTTAGAAAAATAACATGAATATGACCAGAATATACGTTAACATGCTCTTAAAAATTTAATATCACTTTTGTCTTTATTAAATTTTAAAAGAGCCCTTTAACTATTTGCAGCGGAAGAATGAATTAAAAAATTCATTTAACTTTGTATCTTTACAAAAAAAAATCTGTTACCTTTTCATTTTCTAAACAAAATTTCGTTGGATAATTTTGTATAGAAAAAACTATGCAAAAAATATCAAAAACAGATAATTAAAACTGTCTAGAATAGCTTCTGTAAAAATGAAACAAAAAACTGTGTGTTACGTCCTTACTGGGCCTTTACTGCGCTCAGCCAGCAGTGGCCCGCGACGGACTGGCTCTGTGAGCCCCTATCTGCCACCCGCTCACTTAGCTCGTTGTGCTGCCGCTTGCTTGCGCGCGGCCCATGGCCCGTGACCGCGGCCTGTCAACCGCCCCTCAGGCAGCCCGCGCGAAATGCATCCTGGCCGTCCATTGCCAGCATCACACATCGGACGACTTCCCGTGGCCGGCTCCCGTAACCCTAGCCGCATAACCCCTACCCATTCCCCTGGCAGCTCTGCCTGGCGCTTGACGGCGGCACGGTCGAGTGCCTCTGCCATGTGAGGGAGCACCGCCCAGCTCAACGCCGGCGACGAGCTCCTCCCCCACCCTCTCTCTGTGTCTGTCCCGTCCACCTTCCCACCCCGCATGACCACGGCGAGTGAGAGAGGAAGAACGGCGGCGTCCCCCTGTCCTCCTTGCCGGCTGTGCGTCCACCCGAGGGTGGGCGCACCGCCGTCAAGCGGCGACGTCCTCTACCGGCAAGCTCGCATGGCTTCGGCCGGTGAGGCTCTTTTCCTTTTCGGTTAGTCTTTTTGATTCGGGAGAACTGGGGCTTTTCTCTGTGGGATTTGGGGATTTCTTTACTTTGCCCTAGATGGGGTTGGTCCTTCTTCCCTATGCCTCGGCTTGACGATGCGCATAGGGACCGAGTGGGACGGCGCGGCCTCGCGGCAGCGCAACTCTAGGGTTAGGGTTTCTCTGTTTTCCTTTTCTATTTACCGAAAAAATCATAGCCTAAAGCTTGCTCTGATACCATGTTGTACTTAGGCTAGCTCTCGGTAGATGTTTTACTCTAGATTCAACATGGGTACTAGATTTCGAGTGAGAGAGAGAGAGAGAGAGAAAGAGATCAGAGAGTGGGTACATACCTTCTCCTTGGCTAGAGGAGGGGGTCGATGTGGCCATGGTGATCGACGACGACAGCTGGCTCGGGGTTACCTAGGCAGCGGCGGTGGGATGCTTCCCGTCACTACTGCGTAACCTAGATCGGTAGGGTATTTCGGGGAGGGGGAGCGGCGGCGCAACGAACCTTGTGTTGCGTGCCCCGGTCCTCACCTCTTTATATACGCAGCGTGACAGGGGCCCATCAACCATTGTACGGTTGGGGTGCCCCCGATCAGGGCGCGAGCAAGGGTTCGACCGAGCAGTTGGGCTCGATCGGGGAGATCAACCTAACAAACTCTATTCTTGATCCTTAGAATTTAGGCGGCTTTATATTTTGTCAGGATTCGTGAGCGATTTCTCGCTGATGACAGTTGCTGCTTTTGCTGGTTCAGGAGGAGCTGCTTTGTGTACAATTGCTATAGCCTATGTGGATGGATTGTCTATGCACGGCTATGTTCTATTGAGCTCGAGGAAGAGGAAAATCTGAGTTGATCTCCAAGGTAGAGTTGCGGATGCATGATCCGCCTAGGTCATCGGATTGGGTCCCAACAAGGTAAATGTAATCTGAGTTCTTGTAGCGCGTATGTGAGCAGAATTTGATTTCTTTGCTTTCACGAATAGGCTGAGATACATGGAGAGCTCCCGAGTTATGGACTCCGAGATATCTGTGTCAATGCTCTCCGTAAATTAGAGTCGGTAGATTTGTGGAATACCAATGTCGATAAGCCTATATAATATTCAGATTAGTTGTGCAGCTGATAAACATTATTTACAGTGGAAGCTTACTTATTTTTCTCGAAGTTTCATCAAAATGCTTCTTGCACATAATTTTCAGACACTTGCATTTTCTTATGCCTGATGAAGTTTTAGTTTTGCCAAAAGACATGGACCTCTGTATCATCAAGGTAAGTAACTGAACAAAGCCTGTAAATTTCAAGCGTGCAAGTAATTCCATATGCTAAGAGATGAGCCTTAATTGTTCTGTACTAAAGAAATGCATAATTATGGAATTTCGTTCTCTTATTTTTTTGGTTGCTTGGGATAACAATTTGTAGCTTTCTAAATATCTTCTAGACATAGAATGACTCCTAAAATCAATAAATGCACACAAAGGCTTATTCAAGGTAGTCATGCCCTATCCCTTCAACAATTATTTTAGTCATACATATGTTACAAGAAGATTCATATGATAGATGGAGATTAATATGCGAGGATTGATATTTTCCAGGAAATTTCAGGAGGTGGTAACTGGCAAGAATATGATTCCTCTGTTTGAGTGTTTTTTTAACAGGAACCTATGTTTGAGTTGAATAGATGCTTGCAGCACAAAGTATATGTAGTACACACCAATAGGAGAGCTAAGTCAGTGGCCATTGAGGAGCAAGTATGTACTAGCAAAGAAGAATCCTCTCTATTTGTAGACTATTCCATTAATGTTTTTTTTCTAATGATCCATACATGTATGATATATCTGCTATTATGCTCCTTTGGTTAAAAACATATCTGTCCATATCTTTATCCTGACCAAACTAAGTATGTATGTGATGTCTTGATCTGATTTCTCATAATGGCAAAATGGGCTTGTTATTTTCTTTGTTGTTGTTTTACGAATGGTGAAACCTAAAAATTGTGCTGCCCATTTTGTCGAGGTCTTGCTGCTATAGTTACTTACACTCACGAGCTTTGTTAGCACATATATCTATTTTGATTGAAATTAGTATCCACACAAGTCATATGTGGGTGATGGAGATAATTGTGTTGCTTGGATATCAGATAGTTCTTAAGAACCATGTCCTTGATTCTCTTATGCATCAAAATCAATGTTTTTGTCATTTTACGTCCTCATTTTACAAAAATTATAATCATAATGCCACTAATTATTTTATAGCTTCAACAATTTTTATTTAAATTATGTTAGTTTATTTTATCCGGAATATCATGTTCTTCAATATGTGCATTGCATGTGCATCATTACTAGTTTGATAAAGTTCCCGGGTCTATTTTGGTCCCTAATAGAATAACTGACCATGCTCCACATGCATTTAGCCGTAGGACAAGCAAAAAATAAGTGATTAATAGTTTGATTCTCCTCAGGAAATCAGCACTTATAATATCCTCTCTAGCCTCTTCTAAACACATTATCCTTTGTTGCTATAGCATTATGTTAAATGATCCATAACCAAATCTTAATTTATGGCACTTTATATTTCCACAAATACTTAAAATTTCTATTCACCCAAATTTGAGTTAGTTTTAAGAACATTTATTTCACAATAAATTCATCAGCTTTTAAAAGTTTCTAACATGGTTGATTATCCCCCATACCAAGTGGAGTGGTAACCAAAATATCAATGTTGTTGAATCACATTTAACCATCTCCTATAAGAAAATCTCCGTCCAAAACCACTAGTAGTGCTAACTATAATAAATTGATTATCACATACTACCTCCGTCCAAAGCTTAAAACATATATTTTTTTCAAATGTCAAACTATGTAAAGTTTGACCAATTCTTTTTTGAAAAATATTAATCTATACAATATGAAATCCATACCCTTTGATACATCATGAAATATATTTTCACATGATATCTAATACAATATCATAGTTTTGATATTTTTTCTAAAAGTTTGGTCAAACTTTTTGTAGCTTGACTTTAAAAAAAGCATTAACCTTTGGGACGTAGGTATCTCATAAAGCTGAGAAAACAAAAAGTTGAAAAGATATTCTATGCATCAAGAATCATCCCCAAAACTACTTGTATTGAATCCATTGACTTCATGCATTCCATCAATCAATCAATTGGTCGAGAGAAAGTATGGCCACTTAAAATTTTCCAAAAACAAAAAGAAATTTACATCTAGATTTCTTAACTTGATTATTTGGTGAACCACTTTACATGGCACCGAGCGATTCGCCAGTTATGAACTCATCCTAATTAGCTCGCCTAATAAACATTGTACTCCTAGCGACAAAAATACAACACAGCCACTGGTATTCAAAAATAATATCGCCACCGGTTAGTGGCACATCCGTGCCACCACGCTAAAAATCCAATGCTACTAGTCTATACATACCGGTAGCGTGTCACTAAACCGACATGTCACCAACGCTCGCACAGTCAGTTTGAATTAGTATGCAGTCTTCGCGGCTCTGAAGGAGGGCTCTGCTATTTCCGATGCGGTGGCGATGCGTCTTCCCAGCAAAGATTCAGCGAGGTGTCCTGCGTGGTGCTTAATGGCCAGTCCTACAAATCCACTCCCACTATGCCACTCTCGCCCCATCGCCCTGAGTATCCCCCTCTCCCTCACTACGCATGTATGGGAACCATGGCACTTCCTTGAGATGGAACTCGTCGAGGAGGTCATTCCGTACGGGCTTCTCGTCATACCATATTGTTGCCTTCCAGTTGGGTGGCACATAAGCGAGGGCGGGGACCTCCTGACCAACATGCTGGAGTTCGAGGTCCTCGTCCATTGGCGACGTGTGAAGCTCTTGCCAACAGAGAGGGCTGGCTGATGACACCGACTGTTTGCGTGCCAACTCGTTGGGACTTTAGGTGTAGAGTGATGTAGCAAGTGTGTTTTTCCCCACAAGGATTACTCGAGGGTTTATAATAAACTCTCAGGGATCCGAGCAACTTTTTTTCCAGCCTCTTCAAACAACCTACAAAACGAAGTTTTTGTCTTTTGCCCCCAACTCCATCGTTTGGTTATCAAGCATAAGACTTCGTATTAGAATTGTAAACTTAAACAAAATAGTAAATAAAATAACAAGAGTAGTTTATAACTAAAATAGAAAGTAAAATTATTTTTGGGTTTTTTTTTATGCTTGTAGAGAGTAAAAGTGTTCTTATATATTTAATAGTTCCACAAAATGTAAAGAGCAGTAATTGCAAGTAAAATGTGTGTTTCTTATAATTAAGAGTGGACCGAGGTTACTCTCATAAAGTTTGGTGGACATAAAACAACTTATAAATAATATAATGTGATAGAAACTTCATAATGTGTTTGATTAACATTAATATGGGTATCACGTCCTATCATAAAGGTGATGCAACACATCTTACTTATACTTCTCTAGAAAAAGGAAAACTTCATGCAATCTAGATTTAAAATAAAAATAGTGTATATCCTTAGCAATTTTCACATGATGTTTGAACGAAAAATACGCTACCTTGAATAAACAAGATCATACCACCTTTCAGCAGATGATTATAATATATGCATTCGCATAATACCTACTGAGGTAACAAAAGAAATGTAAAAAACCAAAGTATATCTCGAACTTGTTGTCACAATCCTATCATTACTACCTGTTACTCCATCTAATACACACGTTCCCCCACACATGCTCTTGCATACAACTTTGATCATAACAAGCAATTAATAAGAATAAGCAACTAAGAACGGGGTAGTAATATGCATCTACCAATACATCATACACATAGGTATTACATATACGACCACACTCATGTAAGGTAGCTCATATGGTTCTAAATAATCATAGCACAAGAGAGAGAGAGAGATCAGGCTACTGCCACAAACCCATAGTTCATAGGTGAATTACTCCCTCTTCAGCATGGAGATAGTGATGATGATGTTGTAAAGGGTGGATATCCAATCGAGGATGGTTTTGGCCGTGGTTTCCCCTCTAATCTTCATCGGTTCATGTTCTATTTTGATGTTTCTATGTTCCCACTCTATATCTTCCAAGATCATGACAAAGACTTTATTTTTAGGCATTTTTAGGTCAAAACACGCAATTTGAGATCAAGACGGATGATTGTGGACGCTCGACGAGGAACGAGCATGGGTGGCGCTGCCAAGGGTGTGGGCCCTGCCACCTAGGCTCTTTTGGGCCTCAGAGATCCCCTCTGGTGGTTCAAGTACTCCATCTTCTTGTCTTCATTAAAAAATGATCCAGAAAAATCCTAGGCCTTACTCTGTTAAGATCCCTAAAGTTAAAATATACACAAAACATGGTTTTCCTGTTTTCTAGAGCTATAATCCAAATAAAGGAGGTCATTGGTAAATCCCCAAAAATCAATGTAAAACATGGATATAACATTATATTGGAAGGAATATGCCTGAGAGGCAATAATAAAATAGTTATTATCATATTCCATGTTTATGATAAATGTTTATTTCTCATGTTAGAATTGCATTAATCAGAAACATTAATACTTGTGTGTTTAAAAAAGAAAACAAGGAGTTCCTAGTAAAGCCACTCTTTTTAATTAGATCATTGATTAACCAATGATCAAGGTTTCCTGATCATGAACATTGGATGTTGTTAATAATGAGGTCATAAGATTAGAAGAATCATGTGATGAACATATAGCAATACCATCAAGTCATTATGTTTACATTATGATGAGTGCAATTATGATGCATATTTAAGCATACAAATTACTCATATTGTCACTCATCTCATGCTCCATCTAGCTACAACTATGCCTATTATGCATGATTTCTAATTCTCGTTCATTTTCATACGAGTGTTGCACATGTGTGTAGGTGATATGGAGAATAGTGGATAAAGTAAGGCAAGAGGAATCAAAGAGAGGGCAATATGAAGGAGCTACAAGCACTAGACTTAGCCATATGAGGGGTGAAAAAGTGAATTTTTCCATCAACTCTAAATGAAGATCCAAGGCCAAACGAATCCAACAGGTCAAAGAACACCCAAATCGGAGTTCGTATAAAAAATGGCGGGAAAATTATGAAAAGCATTTACAGGCTTAACAAGCACTAATATGGTCGTACCGCCTGCCCGTATTGTGGGTCGGGACACATGGAAAAGCCCTTCCTCGACACATTTCTTCACTGAATTTGGCCTGTTTCGTTTCTAGACCTTCCTTAGGTCATATTCAACATAGGAGAGGCTATTTGGGACCCTCCTAGGCCTTTATAAAGAGGAGAGGAGTCAAGGGAGATCCATCCCTCTTCCCATACCTCCACGGTGGATCCCTACTATAGCCGCCACCTCCATAGACACCATCACCCCTCCTTCACCACCACCTCCACTCAGATCTCCACCATCACCACCACATACAAGGAGAAGGAACTTGGATCATTGGAGTACAAGGCATCACCCCTTCATCATCAACCCTTTCATATCCATCAACATCACCATTACCCATATCATTCATCTCCATTAGTTATAATTCCAATTGCTATTATGGATTTGTAATTGAATTCCACCATATACTATCATTCCATCAATTTGATTATGATGATGTTATTGATTATCTCCATGTGTGAGTAGTTTCGCTTGTTCTTGGAGAGATGGAGAAACCCTAGAAATATTATGATATGAAATAAAGGTGATCTATAACTTTGTGCTATGTTTATGTGTTAATTTTCTCTCTAGATATTATGTGAAGTCGACCATATAATATTTTCCTTCAGGACTAAAGAGGGAACTAGCCCTGGAAGTATGGTATTGCGTACAGCGTGAAGTTACATGTCGTGATTTGCGCTCTACCATATTGAAAAGGGGGATACGGAGAGATTCATTAAGCTCATATCGATATCCACGGAGTAACCCTTAATTGTAATGGATCAATAGGTGGTTGTGGAAGATCGTTGGGGTGGTTATTTAGAGATGTAATGACCGATGGTTTTCAGGGCACATCTTATTATGGAGCTCTTCCCACACATTTTATAAACAAAGACATAGGTTTATCCTACTTGTATTTAATATTAATGCTAGCGGTGTATCCTACAATCCCCGAGAACTCTTTAGCCATATTGTCACTGCCACAATCACACTCACTGCTTTCAGTTACTTTACTTAATTACTTTGTTCTTGTTTACTATTATTCTCAAACTTCAACACACTTTATACACCATTACTTGGAATTAGAGATAACTTACAAGTACTCTCTAGTGAGTAGTAATGAGGGGAATAAAGACCTCTACCAATAGCTCTATGTGGTTCAATACTCTTAGTTTTGAAATTAGCTACAATTAATCTGTGTACTTGCAATCATCACATTGCTATAACATCTCATACAAAGTAACTCTAATCCTCAGACCATGAGATCATGTCAACCACTAACACCAGAAGAGTACTTTGATAACATCAAACACCACACTGTAACAGGGTGACTATAAAGGTGGGATCAGGTACTCCGAAAGTGTTATGTAGAGGCTCATGAATCAAGAGTGGATTTTTCCATCTAGATGATGGAGAGATATACCCCGTGCCCTCTCAGTGATGTCACATTTACACAACTTGCAAGCACGTGACTAGGTCACAAAGAATGTCATATCACGGAACAAGAAAAAAGTACTTGTCGGTAACAAGATCGAACTAGGTATGGTTGATACCGATGATCGAATCTCGGACAAGTAATATATCGCATAACAAAGGGATTTAGTTACACAAGTCATTGTTGAATATGTGCGAGTCGGTACGGATCTCCAGGTCTCGCTGCTGATTATTGATCGGAGAGGTGTCTCGATCATGTCTGCATTATTTATGAACCGTATGGTGACACACTTAAGGTGTGCTGATACTAATGGGCAGATATATTATATCTGCGAAAGGTTTTGAAAGCATTGGAATTATTTCGAGGAGTACCGGAATTGTTTCGAGGAAAATCGCTGAAATTTGTTTCAGATGTAATATCGGAATAATGCAAGGGGGTTTATTTAAATGTTTGTTAATTAAATTAATTGAAAAATATTAATATGAAGAAATAAAAATTATTTTTATTTAATGAGAGTTTGCATTTAATTTAGTGGGAATTAATGGCAAAGTGAGTGGACTTGAAATTCATGTGAGTGGGATGAGTGGAGCCTCCACTCATATGAATGAAGAGAGAGGTGGGGGAACCACCTTGGCCCCCGGCAACCCCTATGGGGGCTGCCCCTCCCTATATAAGGAGGGGTGGTGCTCCTATCCTCTCACACCAATCCTTATGAATGATTTCTTCTCTCTCTCCCTCTAGTGGCTCCCATGATTTTTGGATTACCGAAGATCATGTTCTAGTAGTTTCTCTGGTGGATTTGTTGCTTCCGCTGATCCACTAGATCAAGGGCCTGGAGGTTGTTGGTAAGCCGTATGTGTGCCCGAGCATAGATGCGCTTCTATTTTGCAGTGCTCGACAACTCGATTGTCGTGGTGGTGTCACGACATATGCCATGGGTAGGATAAAGTTGGGGTCGATGGACACTAGAGGAATCCGGGGAGGGATGATGAAGTGAAGACATCATATGGAAGAAATCATAGAGACGCGATATACCTAGGTTTGAGGCTCTCCTAGTGAGATAACACTTCTACTCCTGCATCTAATCTCATATAACTTGCCATGCTTGTGGCTACAATGGTGCTCCTTGAGTTGTATCCCTATGCCTCTAATGGAGAGAGCAGAGGAGGAAGAACCCATGCTCCTATTGAGAAGAGGGGACATGAGCTCTTCGGGGGCCTCCCTGGGAACGATCTCCCTAGTGCTCCTTATAAAGGGAAGCCTAGGGGACAAGGTATGTCACCACAAGTACGGTCTATGAGCTTGCTAGTGGGTCCTTGCCTGGTCATCTCGTCCTTTAATGAGTCATCAGTCTTATCCCTTTGGCATATTCCTTAGCATCTTAGGAGATTCCCAGCATATTCCCTAGCATATCCTAAGATGCCCAACATATTCCTTAGCACCTTGGACCAACGGTGCCAGTCTGAGCCAGGGGCGTCCCAAGACTGGCACATAACATAGGCTTGACCTGACTTGGAGGAATGTCGATGTAGAGGTTGGGGGTACGTCCGATGATGAATAAAGAGGCATCCGGGACGATGTAATTCGGCCTGGAGGTGGGCTCATGATCCTAGCCGAGGTTCCCCTTGACTCGGCCTAATAGAATGAAGGCCAGCCAGATTAACCACTAGCCCAGCCGAGGTAGAATGAACTTGGCCCAGGCAGGATATGAACAGGGGCCTAGCCGGATTACTCTCCTTCCCAGCCGAAGCCTAGCCGAGGTCCTTCTTAACCCGGCCCAGGAAGTCGGCAGGGGCAGCGGCCTGCGGTGAGACTTGTTGCAGCCCCGTGGTGGGCCGAGTTTGGCTCGTGTCGGCCCACCAGGGGGACGAGGGAAGCGAGATGGCGCGTAGTGATGAAGTGAGCAGGAGCTGGAGCTGGCGACGTAGGTGATAGCTGTGGATTCGACATATTTTTTATGGTTTTTATTGATGGTTTTCTCCTGGATTTGATTGTTTTCTAGCTTTACCTAACGCTAATACTTCGGTAGTGAAGAAAACCTGGTTTTTAATGTGTGTTTCAGGTTCTGAATGTCAACAGAAGGATTTAACAAGAGAAACACAATATTCAGGCAAAAACAAGCAAGTCTCTTTTTGGAAGCAATCGAGGGAGGCATACAGAGGCTTTAACGAGCAACTATATGGCGGGAATATTTTTCCAACCATATATTTCCCGCCGTTTAGCTGCCGCCGCCTCCGTCTTGTCAAAAGGGAGAACTTCCGTGAAGAGGCTAGACGCGAAATCATAACACAGCAGCCGCCATCCCATCCAGAAAGGAGAAAGAAGAGATCCGGAGAAGAAAGGAGAAGACGTTCTTCATCTTGCTCCATGGTCTTCGACCTCCTAGCCATCACACCCTCATAGCCATTACTTGTACTTGAGAGAGAGAGAGAGAGATCTTCACCTTGCAAGATTAGGGTTTGAGATTGTTTCTTCCTATCTTGAATTGTGTTGGATTACTTTTCTATTCTTATTGTGGATCTCCACGCTAATATCAAGAATAACTCCCTTTATTTAATTATATCGATGATGCTTTCTTCTCTCATGTGCGACTCCACGGTAATATCAAGAAGAACTCCCTTTATTTAATTATATCGATGATGCTTTCTTCTCTCATGTGTGAGTAAGTTCCTTGGGCGTGGGAGATGTAAGGGATTGATGAGATGTGATGTGCCTCCATATATTTTCCATTAGTTTGTGATTGATTTTAATTACTATATTATGTGTGCTTGACTATCTGTGGGATGCCTAATGCTTGTTGTCCAATTAAGGGCCTAGACAACATGATGCTTTGTTCTACATAGATAGGATCTTGTTCGCTAGCAGACCGGCAACCCCTGAGTGACACGGGGATATCAATAGAAAACTAGTTGACTCGAGGATAACGCGGAACCACTGTGCTTATTGCATTAGTCCGATCCAAGGAGCTTAATTGCTAAGCAACCTGAAGGATCTTAATCGTCTAGTGTCTGACCATTGTTTTGGTAATAGACTAGTAGGATTATTGAAGTTGGGATGAAATCTACCAAGAGGAGTTCCGGCTAATTATGGGTTGCTCGCCTACACATATATTTATAAGATTATAATTGTTACATTTATCATTCGTCCACCTGGCATAGTCACTATCACCATGAACTGTATCTCCCCGCGCCTCTTCGTCATCTGCAGAAAACCACAAACAATCGAATCACTTTGTACTTTTATGCTTTTTTATTTCTGAAGTTTACATTTTAGTTTTATTTAAATACATCCAGTTTAATCCAAATTTAACTCTTATTTCCACACTTGCAGTCAATTCACTCGAAGACCTGTGACAACCTTGAGTGTGACAGAGACTTCACTCATAAACACTTACCTTTGGGCTCCATGTGGGATCGATATCTATACTTCGAAACTAGCTACAAACAATCTGTGCACTTGTAGACACCAGTAGGCAGGAGGAGAAGCGGTTCCGCGGTGGGCCAAATTACACGAGGTTGGCCCACTCGGGCACAGACGAGGCGGCAGGGAAGTGAGGAGGCGTGGAGACAGCCCGCAGTGGGCCAAACCATCCGTGCCGGCCCACCCGGGGAAACAGCTTCGAGGCAATGAGGCTTCGAGGGGGTGCAGGCTTGAGGCTTGTTTCGGCCCAGCCGGGTAAAGATCACCTCGGCCCATCCGGGCTACTTCTGTTTAATACATCGGCTGAAACGTAGTGGTCTGGGCCGAGATAAGGCTGACACGACCCAGGTCTGTTTTTCTTCCTTTTCTATTTACTTCTCTCTATTTTGCTTTATTCCTTTTATCTCAAGTGACTTTTTCCTCTATCTATCAATTAAATAACACATCTCTGGGGTACCCAGGGTCATATCCCCGACAACGATCTTGAGATCGGCAAGAGATCATCTACATCATCCACGAGATCTCCACCATCACCACCACATACAAGGAGAAGGAACTTTGATCATTGGAGGACAAGGCATCACCCCCTTCATCATCAACCATTGCATATCCAGTATCTCCTAGAGTTTCTCTTAAGGAGAAGCTATTCCAGTGAAGGGACGGAGTAGTTTCTTAAATTTTTGAATTAATTCAGACCTTTTATCCTATGTGTTGTAAATTGTTGCTTCTCTTTGCCCCATTACTACTTCAGTTGTGTTCTTGGGAAATTATGGGACTTCTCTCATGGTAATATTTAAGGAATATAAATGGCGACAAGGAGGGAAAGATGGTTGTTTCTATGGACTAATATGGGTGTCATGACTTTGCAGGCTGAGTTAAACTAAAATAGTTTTTGAAGGGAATAAGCTCGAGAGGCAATAATAAAGTGGTTATTATATTATTCCATGTTTATGATAAATGTTTATTTCTCATGCTATAATTGTGTTAACCAGAAATGTTAATATATGTGTGTTTAATAAACAAATAAAAGGTTCCTAGTAATGCCTCTCATTACACTAGCTTGTTGATTAACAGATAATCAAGGTTTCCTGATCATGGACATTGGATGTTGTTAATAACAAGGTCATGTCATTGGAGAATTATGTGATGAACACTCACACACAATAGGTATAGAAATAAGATCATGTTATCAAAGTTTATATTGCCATATCAATCTCACTCGAAGTAACACTAATCCTTAGACCATGAGATCACATCAATCACTAACACTGAAAGAGTACTTTGATTCCATCAAATATCACACCGTAACAGGGTGATTATAAAGATGTCGTTGGGTACTTAGAAAGTGTTAGTTGAGGTGCGTGGATCAAGATTGGTATTTTTCCATCCCGATGACAGAGAGATATACTCAGATCCCTCTCGGTGATATCACATTGACATAGCTTGCAAGCATGTGATTAGATCACATAGAATGTTATATCATGGGAACGATAAAAGAGTACTTATCGGCAACAAGATTGAAATAGGTATGGATGATACCAAATGATTGGATCTCGGACAAGTCAAATATCGTGAGACAAGAAATTTATTACTACGAAAAAGGTTCACGTGATCACTAGTTCATCATTGAGTAAGTGGGGGTCGTTATGGATCTCCAGATCCCGCTAATGATTATTGACCAGAGAGAGTCTCGATAATGTACACTTAGTTCACCAACCGTAGGGTGACACACTTAAGGCTCGTCGATGCATTTTAGTGGATACGGTACATAGGAGAAAATACTAGACATCGTAGAAACTATTTTGAAAAAACTACCAGAATAGTTTTAGTGTATGGAAACATTGCAAGGGAATACGTTGTTAATGTGTTCACTAAATGAAGTATTCATTAAATTGAGTGGCATTAAACCAAGTGTATTAAATTGCTTTAATGAAAAGACCTTTGATTTTTGAGTGGAGAACTAATGGGAGAAAGTGACCTTTGATTATGTGTGAGTGGAGACTCCACTAGTAGTAGTCAAGAGGGAAGAGGTGGGGGCACCCTCTTGGCCGCCGACCATGGGAAGGGCCTGCCCCCTCCCCCTATAAAAGGAGGTGGTGGATACCTCCTCTCTCACACTCATCCCATCCCCTCTCATATGCCCTTTGGTTGGCATCTTCTCCCACTTGCTAGCTTGTCCATTCTCACGAGTACGGTGCTTAGGAAAAGCCCTGCTCTAGATCTTCTCCACCACCACCACTACCATGTTGTAGTGCTGCTGGAGTTCCCGAGGATCCACTACTTCTGCTGCCCAACTGGAACAAGGGACAGAGGTCGTCGTCACGCTGAACGTGTGAACGATTACGAATGCGCTGCCCATTTGTGGAGCTGACCGTCATCGCGTTCTGAAGGACGGTCGAGTACATTCTACACCAGCCACATTTGTTTGCGGAAACATTATCCCTCTTTCGGTCTTCGAGGGTGGGTCCTTCCGAAACCGTTATAAGTATCACCTAGATTTGATCTTGGCAGTTGCAACTGTAGGAGTTTTTTGTTTTCTATGCAAAGAACCCCTTCAGTTTTATCCGGTCGACTAAGGAAGATAGTGTCGACGTTGTCGCCCATGATCTCAAGGGAATAGTCAAGGTGCCTGGCATTGAAAACATTGCACTTGTGGGTTAGTATTGAGGAGGCTGAGCTACGCGCGTGCTTGAGAGATCTTTACCTAATATTAAATTTACACATTTGTATTAATTACATAAATTGATCGTTTGTATGTCCAAGAACATTTTTTGAAAGAGGCCAAAGGCTATTCATTAAAGTCAATCAACCCTCAAAAGATTATCCGCCATGAAACAAAAAATTACACACATGTCTTTGTCCTTGGAAAAAACTGACGTCGTCCTCCTCCAACAGTTGACAACACCATGTGATCAAATCTGGACCTCTAAAACTCGTTGGAGTCAGGGAAACCAAAGCTCGATGCTGCCGATAGACCTCCAGAACTCATTGGAGTCATGAAAGCATTCTTCCCGCATCAACCCGCTCTATTCTCAATGTATTTGGTAATTGGTTACATGATATTGAAGATAAATACAGAATTCTGTCTAGAGTGGGAGCACTTGCAATTGTTTGGTCGCTATGACTATGTAGAAATGACAAGATTTTCAATGATAAATTATCTTCTCATCTGTAGGTTATCTACCGGAGTATGGCTACTCTCGGTTCATGGTCCTCTCTATAACGTGTGGGGTTTCGTGGCCTATTTATGGAGGGATGTACAACGGGGCAATTGACAAACACCGAGAAAGCAATACATGCATATACTAATCATCTTGACTCCTTTGAGACTTGATTGGGCATTACAACATAATACATAGACCGCCATCCAACTGCATCTATGACTAATAATCCACCTTCAGGTTATCATCTGAACCCCCTCTAGTATTAAGTTGCAAGCAACAGATTATTGCTTTACGAACTGCGTGTAAAGTAAACAATACGATTGTTCTATGAACAAAGGATTGTTGTTTTCTCCCTAGTAGCAACAGCACATCTAGTACCTTAGAGATTTCTGTCACTTCCCCAGATTACCAGAGGCATGAACCCACTATCGAGTATAAATACTAACTCTTGGAGTTGCTAGCATCTACTTGGCCAAGATAGCTACTAACAACGGAAAGCATGCAAGATCTCAAATAACAAAGACATGATAGAATCAATAATCAATCTGAAATAGCATCTCAATATCCATCGGATCCCCGCAAACACAACATGTATGATTACAAATAGATGATCTTGATCATGAACGGAGCTCACAAGATCTAAACATGAAAGCACAAAGGAGGAGAACCAGCCATCTAGCTACTACATGGATCCGTAGTCCAAGGATGAACTACTCACGCATCACACCGGAGGCTTGCATGGTGATGAAGAAGGCCTCCAGGGTGAATTCCCCTCTCCGGCAGGGTGCCGAGAAGAGCTTCAGATCCCTCCCGATCTAGGGATGGAGATGACGGCGACTACAGACTCTTTCATGGATTTTTGATCGGGTACTTAGGGTTTTCGTCCCGAGGGCAATATATAGGCGGAAGGAGAGGCCGAGGGGTGCGGGGCCACACCACCTGGCCGCGCGGGCTAGGCCTGGCCGCGCGGCCAGTGGTGTGGTGGCTCCTGGCCCTTCTCCGCCTCATACGCACTTGATCCCTTCCGAAAAATAGGCACTTTGGCTTTTGTCCCGTCAATTCGAGAATATTCATTTTCGACTTTCCGGAACCAAAAGAAACAGGCAGCTGGCACTGTGGCTCTTGTTAATAGGTTAGTCCAAGTAATCATATGAAAAGTACTCCAAAGTTGGAACAAAACAAAAGAAAGTGGATAAAACCAAGCATGGAACATAAAAAAATTATAGATACATTTACAATGTATCAACATCCCCAAGCTTAACTCCTGCTCGTCCTCGAGTAGGTAAGTGATAAAAAGACGAATAATTTTTTAGGTGACATGCACCATCAAAGACTTGATCAAAGTATTTGCAAAACATTCAAAGCTGGGATCATAGTACTTCAATCATAACATGAAAGACAAAGTTCTAGCAATAAGCAAAGAAACTATGATGCAACATGAAAAGGCACAAACAAAAGATTCATGAATAACAATGCTTTGCAAGACGCTTGTTTGTTTCACATAAAGAAAACATAGCATACTAGTATTCAGCTTGTCCCTCAATAGAGTAGCAAATATAAATGCATAGGACACCTTCAAAGTTCATAAGAGTGACTAGATACAATAGTTTAAAACAAGCAATATCAAAGTATGCATCAATCAACTAGTCTTGGGACAATGCACATAGAACTAAGAATGGCCACTATGCTCTCAAAGTAAGTGCATAAAGATAGAAGGTGGAGACTCAATATAATGGTGGAAGAAAGGCCTTTGTAAAAGGAAGTAGGGATTCAAGTCTCATAAAGAGCTTCCAAAAATTATGGTACTTATATATTTCAGCTCTCATTGCCCCTATCATAAGCATCTTGAAGTGATTAAGGTTAAAGTGAACAAACTATGGTGTACATGCTTTACGAAGTATAAGTCAGAAATCTCATCTCCCTTGTATACGAGGGCCGCTCCTCATGCTACTCAAGTTTAGTCACCGGTAAGTTCTTGTCATTGTAAGTACATGTGTATCATAGAGAACCGCCAACGGGGTACCCCTTGCCCGATGATACGGAAGAATCCCCATATCAAAATGACAAGGCAAGGCATAACGAGCATCTCAACATTCTTCTTATTTACCATGGGAATATGGTGCTTTTTTCTCTCTTTCCTCTTTTCATAGTATCTCTTTTTTTCTTTTCTCTTTTTTTCTCAATATAGGACTCTTTTTTATAAGAAGAATGCTTCATAGACAGCTCATTATGGTTACGCTGCAGGTTTCTAGCATGTCAACATGGATTAGACCAGCGGCCCAGGCGTTTCTCTAACACATATACATAACTCCATGGACTTACAAGCTCCCCTTTCATTTCACACCGACGACATCCATATACAAAAGAGCATGATATCAACTAGGTACAAGTACCAAGTGCAATGTTGAAAGCGTTCCCCATGAAAGCATGGTTCTACTAATTCCCAACAAATAAGTGCAAGCATACACAACATAGACGACACAATGGTTCAAGTTTATTAAGGGCAAGTAAAGTAAAGTGTGCCATCAAGTTCGTGAGAGCTTTAATCACTAGTTTTCTCATAACAAGTGGAAGGTAAACAAAAGCATGAATATACTTATAATAGCATAAGCTAGTAGGTAGGTATGGTGGAATCTTTGGAATAACTTTGTTTAGGGAGTTGGATGCATGAGTGGAACTCATACTTGGTTGTGGAGGCTAGCAAAAGACTAGGAGTGACAAACTAAGAGAGCAATAATGGCCATAATCATGTAGAGCGACAAAACATCATTGATCAAAGCAAAAAGTGACACTACAAGTTGAAAACTAAAGGATCATAAAGGCTATGGTGACTTTGGACAGCCATAACATGGTGTGAGCATGCACCAAGTCAACCCAAATAAAGCATCAAAGGAGAATACCACTATATTATGCTTTAATATGCTAAAACAACGCATGATTCATCCAAGGCACATTAAGCAATCTCAATTGTTTATAACAAGTCATGCTACAGCAAAGAATACTAAGCATAAAGCCAAAACAATATCAAGCATGGCATGACAAAGCACTGGCCACAGTAAAAAACGAGCTCTTTTTACCACATAAGCATGAACTTTCCTACTCTTTTCCAAACCAAACCAAACCATTTGCAAACCAATGTATGAAAGAGGGGGTCCAACCAACTTATTCAGAAAACTAAGCAAACAAAAGCAAATGAAAAACCAAAACGAAAACGAAAAACAAGACGCTCCAAGAAAAACACAACCGTGTATGAAACAATAAAAATGAAGCGTTTGGAAGAAACCTCGAATTTTTATTGATGAAGAAGGGGATGCCTTGGGCATCCCCAAGCTTTGACGCTTGTACTTCTTGGACATTTCTTGGGGTGACATGCGTGGCATCCCCAAGTTTGAGCTTTAGTCCATCCTTCATCTCATTACTCATTCCTTCCATACACCTGAAAATTTTCCTTCATACAAAACTTCACACAATCTTATTAGCAACATTAGTGCACTTAAGATAAATAAGTCTCAAGGTTTAGTTCTAACACCAAATAAACTTCCTTTAGAACACTAGGTACTGTAGCACTTCCCTCAAAAAGCTCAATTCCCCAAAAGAACTCAAAAAGGAACCCACAAGAAGCAAATGCAGAAAATGGCAGAAATCTGTCAAAACAGACCAGCAGGTAAAGACGAATTTTTTCGAAGACCTTCTGTTGCTCAAATCAAAAAGTGTTGAACTAACTAAAGTTAGATAACAACCTGGGGAAGAAGCACAAAACATTACAGCTCAATCCGACATACAGAGCGCTCTCACAAATTTTTACGATGAAGCACAAAAATCTGTTTCGGGACAACAACTTTCCCAATCATTACTTCTCTCTCATTAGAGTTTACTCTTGGCATAAAAAGCAAATAAAAAGGATAAGGAGAGGTTATTACTGATGTAATAACTTCCAAGACTCATCGAAAACTTTTGGGTTATCTCCCAATAAGTACTTTTTCTTTAACGCCTTTAAGTTAGGCATAAGAAGCAAAGAAAGAATCAAGTGTTCTCAAATGAAGAAGCATTAAGATCAATACTAGAAATATTTTCAACAAGGCAAGGTATATCATCCAAATAAGTTCTAGAGGATCCTTTCTCAATGCTCTTGGGTTCACTATTCTCATCAAAAGGGTTTGCAGGAACAATCCAATCAAGATTATTTTCTATGGCATCATGTATTGCTACTAGTTTAAAGGGTATTGGTATCTTAGGTTCACTAGAATGGAAAGAAGTAAAAGTTTGCAAAAAGTAAACACAAAGCAGTAAAAAATTGTAGATTGTATGTAAAAGACAAGGACCGGGATCCATAGTTCACTAGAGGTGGATCTCCTTAGATAGATAACATGCTGGGTGAACAAATTACAGCGAGGCAATTGACAAACATCGAGAAAGCAATACATGCATATACTAATCATCTTGACTCCTTTGAGACTTGATTGGGCATTACAACATAATACATAGACCGCCATCCAACTGCATCTATGACTAATAATCCACCTTCAGGTTAACATCCGAACCCCCTCCAGTATTAAGTTGCAAGCAACAGATTATTGCTTTACAAACTGCGTGTAAAGTAAACAATACGATTGTTCTATGAACAAAGGATTGTTGTTTTCTCCCTAGTAGCAACAACACATCTAGTACCTTAGAGATTTCTCACTTCCCAGTTACGGAGGCATGAACCCACTATCGAGCATAAATACTAACTCTTGGAGTTGCTAGCATCTACTTGGACAAGATAGCTACTAACAACGGAAAGCATGCAAGATCTCAAATAACAAAGACATGATAGAATCAATAATCAATCTGAAATAGCATCTCAATATCCATCGGATCCTCGCACACACAACATGTATGATTACAAATAGATGATCTTGATCATGAACGGAGCTCACAAGATCTAAACATGAAAGCACAAAGGAGGAGAACCAGCCATCTAGCTACTACATGGATACGTAGTCCAAGGATGAACTACTCACGCATCACACCAGAGGCTTGCATGGTGATGAAGAAGGCCTCCAGGGTGAATTCCCCTCTCTGACAGGGTGCTGGGAAGAGCTTCAGATCCCTCCCGATCTTGGGATGGAGATGACAGTGGCTACAGACTCTTTCGTGGATTTTTGACCGGGTACTTAGGGTTTTCGTCCCGAGGGAAATATATAGACGGAAGGAGAGGCCGAGGGGGTGCCGAGAGCGACCACACCACCCCCTGGCGCGGGCCAGGCCTGGCTGCATGGCCAGGTGGTGTGGTGGCTCCCTGGCCCTTCTCCGTCTCGTATTCTGGCACTTGATCCCTTCCGGAAAAATAGGCACTTTGGCTTTTGTCCCGTCCAATTCCGAGAATATTCATTTTCTGACTTTCCTGGAACCAAAAACAGCAGAAAACAGACAGCTGGCACTATGGCTCTTGTTAATAGGTTAGTCCAAGAAATCATATGAAAAGTACTCCAAAGTTGGAACAAAACACAAGAAGGTAGATAAAACCAAGCATGGAACATCAAAAATTATAGATACATTTACAATGTATCACACCCATATCCGAGATTATGGGTAACAAAGATGCTAGTGGCCGAATTGCAAAATGGGAAATTGAGTTAGCCCCATACGCACCATAGTTTGATAGAAGAGATGCGATCAAATCGCAAGTTGTGGCGGATTTCTTCGTGGATTGGTCTGAGATGCAATACAAACCACCTCTGCCGGACTCAAATTACTGGCGAATGCATTTTGATGGATCAAAACTAAAGGAAGGAATGGGGGCTGGAGTAGTGCTTACCTCACCTAAGAAGGATTAGCTGAAAAATGTCCTCCAGATCAATTTTAGCACATCAAATAATGTAGCCAAGTATGAAGCGCTAGTGCATGGACTTAAGGTAGCAAAATAAGTGGGAATACGTCGGATATAATGCTTCAGAGATTCAGATTTGGTGGTGTAACAAGTGTCTGGCAATTGGGATGCTCTAGATGCAAACATGGCCCTTTATAGATTCCACATCCAAAAGATAAGTGGGTTCTTTGAAGGATGTAAATTCCATCACATACCTCAGATTGAATATGAGGCAGCTGATGTATTGTCTAAGTTAGGTTCATCTCGGTATCCCATCCCGCCAGGTGTAGCATTAGAACACTTAAGAAAACCATCCATCACCAGAATCCGACTCAATCTATGTCCCAACCCTCTCCGGATTAGAAGCTACTCCTATGGATATAGATTGGGGAAACACCTCAGCAAACTCGAGGACTACTTCGGCAGACTCGAGGAATGTCTCGCAGAACCCAGGACTGTTTAGCTTAATCCGGCTGGAGTTATGTCTGTGGATGCGATGGAAATCGATGAAGAGATTTTCCCCATTCGAACTATACCTGCATGGGCAAAACAAATATTTGATTTCCTAAAAGAAGGAACTTTGCCAAGTGATGAGGTAATCTCAAGGAAAATCCAAAGAAGGGCAAAGGCATATACTATCATCAACGTCGAACTATACAAAAGGAGTGTTACAAGTGTTCTGCAGCGATGCATAGACCCAGCAGAAGGGCTTGACATACTCCAGGATATCCATCAAGGAGAATGTGGGCATCATGCATCTTCTAGAGCATTACTGGCAAAAGCTTTCCGTCATGGATTTTACTGGCCAAGTGCCTTGGGGCAAGCCAAGGATCTTGTGAAAAAATGCAATGGTTGTTAGAGGTACGCCACAAAGACACACATGCCTATGTCAGAACTAAAAACTATATCCATCACTTGGCCATTTGCAGTATGGTGTTTGGATATGGTTAACCATTTAAGCCGGCAAAAGGGAACATGATCCATATCTTGGTTATGGTAGACAATTTACCAAGTGGATTAAGGTAAAGCCAATCAGAAAATGTGATGGGGCAAAAGCTGTGACATTGCTCAAAGATATAATCTTGAGATATGGTTATCCCCACAGTATCATAACTAATAATGGCACAAATTTTGCTGAAGGGGCATTTGCAAGGTTCTGCCAAGAAAAGAAGATCCGGCTAGATGTTGCCTCGGTAGCCCACCCCGCAGTGAATGGACAAGTGGAAAGATCCAACATAATAGTTTTGTCTGGGATAAAATCCCGGCTCATTGAGACGCTGCAAAGATCAGCGGGGTGCTTTCATCGAGTTGATGCTTGGTGGAGAGCGGTCCATCGAATCCGAGGTTCTAGCGTTCAGGTTTCCCACAGACGGCGCCAATTGACGAGGGGTAACCTCGGCAATGCCCATGCTGATGGACTTAGGGTTTCGTGGAAAGGAGAACGCTGGGGATTTCGTCGAATGTCAGGAAAACAATGGAGTTAAAGTCGCATGAATATTGAGTAATCACACTATTACAAGTTGTCCTCTAAATTTTGGTACCCTCTCTTAGGCTTCTCCTGCCCTATATATAATAGGCCGAGTCTCAAAGCTGTATGCGGATAGGTTTCATACACGCGTAATCACAATACCAACACAATGTCGGTTTCATAGTCTCTTTCCTAATACAATCAAAGCCTTTGTCGGTTGCTTCCTTGGGATGTCATCGGAAACCTTTATGGGTCGTAATACTTTTACCCAATATAGGGTAGCAAATCATAGTCACCCGAGTAATCATACCTATGTCAGGTATTGTGGAGTTTGGGAACAACTCCAAATTGATCAATAGGGTATACGCCATTTTTTTGTATATGGGGCAGAAGTTGTACTACCAGCCGACATAGAGCATGATTTGCCCAGGGTCACCCAATACACATAAGCCGAAGTGCGCGAAGCCCGGTAAAATGATGTTGATCTACTAGAAGAAGCGAGAGAACTGGTCTTGTCCAGATCCACCATATATCAGCAAAACCTCCGATGCTACCATAGCCGGAAAGTAAACCCCCATGTCTTCCGGGAAGGTGATCTTGTACTTCGGCTGATGCAGCACACTACTGGAATGCATAAGTTATCTCCCCCATGGGAATGACCTTTCATTGTAAGCAAAGCATTGCACAATGATTCCTATTATCTTATCGATGCACAGCCCCAGGAGAAGAACAAGGCGGACAAATCTAGCAAGGAATCTAAGTGTCCATGGAATGTAGCTCTACTTCGTCCATTTTACACTTAGGAGAAGTGTATGTATCCAGGTCTCTCATATGTCGATATGTCTGTCCGCAATGAGCATATCAATGAAACCTCGGCACCCCAAGCAGAAACTCAGGGTCTGCCTTACTAATAATCTTTTCTGTACTTACTTTCTATATGTCGGCTGGCTTAAATTACTTAGACCTTAGCCAGATTAGTAGTGTGTGGGCACCAAAAACCTAACTCTTCGACTTGCTGCTGTCCAACAAGAATTGGCTTCATGGCAAGCAAGAGAACACGTTTGGAATTGCAAGGCACACGAAAAACGACTAAGGAAAGGAACATAATCGAGCCTACATTTGTTATTCGGACTAACCCTATGTTTACTTTATTTGTATCATGTTGGATTATTTTGAGCTAATACTAAAGTTTCAAGTATTGTTAAGCCAATTTTTTGAACCTCGGACTCATAAGTCAAAAAACCGAACTGTTGGAATTATGCCCTAGAGGCAATAATAAAGATGTTATTATTATAATTCTTGTTCATGATAAAGTTTATATTCCATGCTAGAATTGTATTAAGCGGAAACTTTAATACTTGTGTGGTTTGTGAACAACACGTGTCCCTAATGCGCCTCTATGGACTAGCTCATTGATCAATGATGGTTAAGGTTTCCTAACCATAGACATGAGTTGTCAATTGATAATGAGATCATATCATTGGGAGAATGATATGGTGGACAGACCCAAACTAAGCGAAGCAATTAGATCGTGTCATTGTGTTCATCTTTGCGAAGCTTTTCCTATGTCAAATATTGTATTCCTTAGACCATGAGATAATGCAACTCCACAGTATCGAAGAAAGCTTTGAGGTCATCAAGCGTCATCCTATGAGAGGGTGATCATAAAGGTGTCTCTCGGTGATCGGAAAGTATCATTGGGTTGTATGTATCGAGGTGGGATTTGTCCCTCCCAAGTCGGAGAGATATACTTGGGCCCACTTTCGTGTCGATATCAACACGCTTGCAAGCATGTGGTTAAGGAGTTAATCACAAAGTGATATCGGATTACGGAACGAGTAAAGTACTTGCGTGAGCGAGATTGAACTAGGTATGACGATACCGACGATCGAATCTCGGGCAAGTAAAATATCGAGACGAAGGGAATATATATATGGGATTGATTGAATCTGGCATCGTGGTTCATCCGATATGATCATCGATGAATGTGTGGGAGTCAATATGGGTGCCAGACCCGCTGTTGATTATTGATAGAAGATCATGTACGCATATTCTCGAACCCTTGAGGTCACACATAACGTGTCTCGGCTAGGATAGATTGGATAATTGGTTTATGAATTTTTGTTCGAGTCTCATATGGGATCCGGGACATCACGAGAGGTTCGAATGGTCCGGAGAATAAGATTCATATAAGCGGTGCAGTTTTGGAGTTGAATTGTTCCGGGTTAATCGGTATTGTCTGCGGAAGCTTCTAGAACCTTCGGAAGGGCCAACGTGTTCCCACCTTCGGGAGGGCATGGGCCTATGAGGGAGTGTCCTGGCGCATTGGGCCAGGGCACAAGGCCCCATAGGGCCCAGCCGATCCTAGAGAGTTTAAAGCGTTTAAACTAGAGCTAAGAGACGATAGGATTTCTAGATCAGGGAGAGTTTAAATTGTTTAAACTAGAGATAGGCTTGGAGGAGCGGCTAGGGCTGGCCGCACCCCCCTCGAGATATCGAGGGCTGGGGCGCCCCCTCTCACACCCCCTTACACCTTCCTCCAAACCCAGTTGCCCTGCTGCCTTCCTCTCCCCCTCCCGACGGTTTGTAGGCGAAGCCCTGCGGCAGAAATTCTCCACCATATACACCACGCCGTCGTCTTGTAGATCAATCTATCTCTCCACCATACTTGCTGGTCCGAGGAAGGAGGAGGCGTCGAGGTCTTGCGTGTGCATCTCACGGAGGCACCGCCACTTGTGGTGCTAGATCGGATCGGATCGCGAGGAGGAGAAGCGTCGACTACATCACCCACGTTAGGCGAGCGTTCATTGTCACGAATCTTCAAGGGTATGAAGATCTAATCCAATCTCTCTCGTTGTTTGCATCTCCTAGATTAGATCTTTGCTTTCCTTCTGCTAAGCTTAGTAGAAAATTTTGATTTACTATGCTGCGAAACCCTTGATGTATCGAGCTAGATCTATGCGTAGATGTGATTCACGAGTAGAGCATAACATGGTTGTTGCGGTTGATGTTTTCTGTTGCAAGCCTCTTGTTTGTGTTCTTCTTATGATGCGGGATAGGAGATTGAAGCGGTCCGGGCCAACCTTACGCGACGTCGTTCGCGAGACCGACTCACTTGACGTGTGGCTTGTACCACACATGCGGCTGGTGGATGTAAGTTTCTCTCACTATAGTTGTCATGGGATTAACACCGGAGTTTGGCAACCATAATATCACCGTTGTGGCTTTCCGTAGGTAAGAATCGTTCTGAGCATCTACTCCCATGAGCCACGTAAAACATGCAACAACAAAGTAGAGGCGTCTAACTTGTTTTTGCAGGGAGTGTTTTCTGTGATATGGTATGGCCCAAGATGTGATGTGTATAATGTATACGATGATCATGTTTTGTAATGTTTCACGACTTGCATGTCGATGAGTACACAACCAGCAGGAGCCATATGGTTGTCTTTATAATTGTGTATGACCTGCGAGTCAACTTCTTATACGCCATGTAATAGCTTTACTTTATCGCTAAGTAGGTAGCAATAGTTGTAGTTGCTATTCGTGGTGGAGGCAATCATGGTGGAGTGATGGAGATCATGCCGGAACGCACAAGATGGAGATCATTGTGCAAAGATTGGCTATACCATGTCACATAAAGTTATATGCATGTGATGTTTATCCTTTTATGTATCTTATTATGCTTAGATCGCGGCGGTAGCATTATAAGATAATTCCTCACTTAAAGATCAAGATAAAACTGTGTTCTCCCCAAGTATGCACCGTTGCGAAAGTTCGTCGTGTCCAAGCATCACGTGATGATCGGGTGCTATAGACTCTACGCTCACATACAACGGGTGCAAGCCAGTTTTGCACACGCGGAAATACTTGGGTTTTACTTGACGAGCCTAGCATGTACAGACATGGCCTCGGAACACAAGAACCGAAAGGTTAAGCATGAGTCATATGAATGATATGATCGACACTTCGTTGTCCACCATTGAAACCACATCTCTTCTCGTGAAGATCGGATTAGGTGTGGTGAATTTGGATCGTGTTCACTAAACAACTTGAGGGATGTTGAATTTAGTGGGAGTTCATCTAGTAATTTGATTAAGTTGAACTATTTATCATGAACATAGTCTAAATTGTACTTGCAAATACTGTAGATCACATGGCCAAGTCCAACTTCAACTTCAACGTTTTTTGCTGAGAAAGAAAAACTTTGAAACAATGGGTCTAACTTCACCAACTGGTTCCGCAATCTAAGAATCATTACATGCAGCGGACAAAGGACTATGTCCTTGGGAAAGCGTTAGGTGACCCCCTAGCAAGCTGCGCGGCTGATGAGAAAGCTGTCTATCGATCGGCGCAAAGATGATATGGTGTGATTAAGAGCACCATGTTGTTTGCTATGGAACGAACTTCAAAATCGTTTTGAAAACTATCCGGGCCTTTGAGATTCTCGAAGAGTTGAAAACCATGTTTCAGACTCAGGCCCGTTACGAGAGATATGAGATCTCGAGAAGTTCTTTAAGCGCAAGATGGAGGAAGGAGTTCCGTTAGTGAGAATGCCATTAAGATGTCGGGCTACACTCAGCGCCTTGAGCAAGCTGGATCATAAGATTCGGAGGAGCTCAAGATTGTGTGGTTCTGCAATCACTCCTCCCGGCTACAAAAGTTTTGTAGTGACTCACAATCAGATTGGTTCCTTGATATCATCACGAGCTCTTCGCAAAGCTGAAGGCTGCGGTGGACATCAAAAGGATAATCATGTGTTGATGGTCAACAAGCCCTCCTTTAAGAAAGGTAAAGGTGCAAAGAAGCCCTTCAAGAAAAGCGGCAAGCGCGTTGCCCTACCGAGAAGAAGCTCAAATCTGGACCTAAGCGGACCTTTGAGTGCTTCTATTGCAAGGACAAGGGTCACTGGAAGCGTAATTGTCCGAAGTACTTAGCGGACAAGAAGGCTGGCACCATCAAAGGTATATTTGATATACATGTTATTGATGTTTTCCTTACTAGCCCTCGTTGTAGTGCACAGGTATTTGATACGGTTCGATTTGCTAATATTTGTAACTCGAAGCAGGGCTGCGGAATAGGCGGCTTGCGAGGGATGAGGTGACGATCGCGTTGGCAGCGGATCAAGAGTTGATGTGATGGCCGTCGGCACGCTCTCCTTAGTTTTACCTTGAGGATTAGTTTTAAACCTTAATAAATGTTATTATGTACTGCGTTGAGCATGAACATTATTTCTGGATCGTGTTTATTGCAAGACGGTTATTCATTTAAATCGGAGAATAATGGTTGTTCTATTTATATGAGTAACATCTTTTATGGTCATGCACCTCTTGTGAGTGGTTTATTTCTTCTAAATCTCGAAAGGGATGAAACACACATCCATAACATTGAGGCTAAGAGATGCAAAGTAGATAGTGATAATACTACTTATTTGTGGCACTGTCGTCTAGGTCATATTGGTGTAAAGCGTATGAAGAAACTCCATTCTGATGGACTTTTGGAGTCTCTTGATTTTGAATCATTTGACACATGCGAACCATGCCTCATGGGCAAGATGATCAAAACCCGTTCTCGGTATGATGGAGCGAGCAACGGACTTGTTGGAAATCATACATACCGATGTATGCGGACCGATGAGTGTTTCGGCCAGCGGTGGATATCGCTATTTTCTCACTTTTACCGATGACTTAAGTAGATATGGGTATATCTATTTAATGAAACATAAATCTGAAACGTTTGAAAAGTTCAAAGAATTTCAGAATGAAGTGGAGAACCATCATAACAGAAAGATTAAGTTTCTACGATCCGATCGTGGGGGCGAATATTTGTGTTATGATTTTCTCACGCATCTCAAAACAAGTGGAATCGTTTCACAACTCCATACCACCGGAACACCACAGCAATGGTGTGTCTGAGCGGAATCGAACCTTATTAGATATGGTTTGATCAATGATGTCTCTTACTGATTTGCCGTTATCATTTTGGGGTTATGCATTAGAAACCGCTGCATTCACTTTAAATAGGGCACCATCTAAATCCGTTGAGACGACACCGTATGAACTGTGGTTTGGTGCTAAACCTAAGTTGTCGTTTCTTAAAGTTTGGGGATCTGAAGCTTCGTCAAGAAGTTGATGCGGACAAGCTCGAACCCAAAGCGGAAAATGCGTCTTCATAGGATACCCTAAGGAAACTATTGGGTATACCTTCTATCATAGAACCGAAGGCAAAGTGTTTGTCGCAAAGAACGGTTCCTTTCTTGAGAAGGAGTTTCTCTCGAAAGAAGTGAGTGGGAGGAAAGTAGAGCTTGACGAGGTTATTGAACCTTCTCTTGAATTGGAGAGTAGCGCAGCACCTGAAATTGTTCCAGTGCCGCCTGCACCAACAATAGAGGAAGCTAATGACAAAGATCATGAAGCTTCGGACGATGCTGCTACTGAATGTCGCAGGTCGACAAGGTCGTGTGCCCCTCTGAGTGATGCAGCAACCTGTCTTGACTGTCTTGTTAGTAGAAGACGGTGAACCTCTGAACTATGAGGAAGCGATGATGAGCCCGGACTACGTGAAATGGCTAGAAGCCATGAAATCCGAATTGGGATCCATGGCGAAAACCAAGTATGGACTTTGGTGGACCCTCCTAGCGACGAAAGGCGTTGAGTGCAAATGGATCTTCAAGAAGAAAGCAGAGCGGATGGTAATGTTACCATCTATAAAAGCGGCTTGTTGCGAAAGGTTTTCGACAAGTTCAAGGTGTTGAATATGATGAGACCTTCTCTCCCGTAGCGATGTTTAAGTCCATTCGGATTTTATTAGCAATTGCTGCGTTTCATGATTATGAAATATGGCAGATGGATGTCAAGACCTTTCCTCAATGGCAACATTGATGAAGAGTTGTATATGATGCAACCCGAAGGTTTTGTCGATCCTAAGGATGCTGATAAAGTATGCAAACTTCAGCATTCCATTTATGGACTAAAGCAAGCATCTCGGAGTTGGAACCTTCGTTTTGATAAAGTGATCAAGAGCTTTGGATTTGTTCCAAATTGCTACGAAGCTTGCATCTACAAGAAAGTGAGTGGGAGCTCGGTGACGTTTCTGGTACTATATGTGGATGACATATTGATTATTGGAAATGACATCAACATGCTTAACGATGTGAAGAGTTATTTGAACAAGTGTTTTTCAATGAAAGACCTAGGTGAAGCTGCTTATATATTGGGCATCAAAATCTATAGAGATAGACAAAAGGCGCTGATAGCTTTAAGCCAAAGTACATACCTAGACAAAGTTACGAAAAGGTTCAGAATGGATAAGGCATTAAAGGTTCATTGCCTATGTTGTCGGGTAAGATATTGAGCAAGGCTCGTGTCCATTCTGATGAAATGATAGGGAAGCTATGAGCAAAGTGCCTTATGCCTCAGCCATAGGTTCCATCATGTATGCCATCTTGTGTACTAGACGGATGTGTCCAATGCTCTTAGTTTGACGAGATATCAAAGTGATCCAGAGTGGAACCTTTGGACAGCCGTGAAGAACATCCTAAGGTACCGAAATAGGACTAAAGAAATGTTCTTAGTCTATGGGGGTGATGAACAGCTCGTCGTAAAAGGTTACGTCGATGCTAGTTTCGACACCGACAAGGATGATTGTAAATCTCAGACAGGATACGTGTATATTTTGAATGGAGGAGCTGTGAGCTGGAGAAGCTGCAAGCAAAGCGTGATCGCGGGATCTATAGTAGAAGCGGAATACATGGCTGCTGCAGAAGCGTCAAGTGAAGGAGTTTGGATCAGGAACTTCATCACTGAGCTTGGCGTGGTTCCAAGTGCATTGGACCCACTTGAGATATTGTGTGACAACACTGGCACCATAGCACTCGCTAAGGAACCAAGATATCATCCAAAGACCAAGCATATCAATCGCAAGTTTCATATAATCCGAGATTATATATCAGATGGAGATCTGAAGATTAGCAAAGTACATACAGATCTGAATGTCGCAGATCCATTGACTAAACCTCTTCCACGTGTAAAACATGATCAGCACCTCGATTGCCATGGGTGTGATTGTTGCGGATGTAAACTAGATTATTGACTCTAGTGCAAGTGGGAAGATTGGAATTATGCCCTAGAGGCAATAATAAAGATGTTATTATTATAATTCTTGTTCATGATAAAGTTTATATTCCATGCTAGAATTGTATTAAGCGGAAACTTTAATACTTGTGTGGTTTGTGAACAACACCGTGTCCCTAGTACGCCTCTATGGACTAGCTCATTGATCAATGATGGTTAAGGTTTCCTAACCATAGACATGAGTTGTCAATTGATAATGAGATCATATCATTGGGAGAATGATATGGTGGACAGACCCAAACTAAGCGAAGCAATTAGATCGTGTCATTGTGTTCATCTTTGCGAAGCTTTTCCTATGTCAAATATTGTATTCCTTAGACCATGAGATAATGCAACTCCACAGTATCGGAAGAAAGCTTTGAGGTCATCAAGCGTCATCCTATGAGAGGGTGATCATAAAGGTGTCTCTCGGTGATCGGAAAGTATCATTGGGTTGTATGTATCGAGGTGGGATTTGTCCCTCCCAAGTCGGAGAGATATACTTGGGCCCACTCGTGTCGATATCAACACCGCTTGCAAGCATGTGGTTAAGGAGTTAATCACAAAGTGATATCGGATTACGGAAGTAAAGTACTAACGTGAGAGATTGAACTAGGTATGGCGATACCGACGATCGAATCTCGGGCAAGTAAAATATCGCGAGGCGAAGGAATATATATATGGGATTGATTGAATCCTGGCATCGTGGTTCATCCGATATGATCATCGATGAATGTGTGGAGTCAATATGGGTGCCTGGACCCGCTGTTGATTATTGATAGAAGATCATGTCGCATATTCTCGAACCCATGGGTCACACATAACGTGTCTCGGCGCTAGGATAGATTGGATATTTTGTTTATGAATTTTTGTTGGTCTTGGATGGGATCCGGGACATCACGAGAGGTTCGAATGGTCCGAGAATAAGATTCATATAAAGCGGTGCAGTTTTGGAGTTGAATTGTTCAGGTTAATCGGTATTGTCGGAAGCTTCTAGAACCTTCGGAAGGGCCAACGTGGTCCCACCTTCCGGGGAGGGCATGGGCCTATGAGGGAGTGTCCTGGCGCATTGGGCCAGGGGCACAAACCCCATAGGGCCCAGCCGATCCTAGAGAGTTTAAATCGTTTAAACTAGAGATAAGATAAGATAGGATTTCTAGATAAGGAGAGTTTAAATTGTTTAAACTAGAGATGAGGCTTGGAGGAGAGGCTAGGGCTGGCGCACCCCTCTATATAGAGGGCTGGTGCGCCCTCTCACACCTTACACCTTCCTCCAAACCCAGTTGCCCTGCTGCCCTTCCTCTCTCCCTCCCATTGTTTGTGGCGAAGCCTGCGCGAAATTCTCCACCATATACACTGCCCGTCGTCTGTAGATCCAATCTATCTCTCCACCATACTTGCTGGTCCGAGGAAGGAGGAGGCGTCGAGGTGCCGCGTGTGCATCTCACGGAGGCACCGCCACTTGTGGTGCTAGATCGGATCGGATCGCGAGGAGGAGAAGCGAGTCGACTACATCACCCACGTTCAAATGAGCGTTCATTTGTCGAATCTTCAAGGGTATGAAGATCTAATCCAATCTCTCTCGTTGTTTGCATCTCCTAGATTAGATCTTTGCTTTCCTTCTGTTCGCTTCCGTAGAAAATTTTGATTTACTATGCTGCGAAACCCTTCACTAAGGTAGACGCGAGCCGAATCATAAATTTGGAGAAACAAGAAAAGGAAACTCAAGGACTTCGCCCAAGTTAATCCGACATTAATAACTTAGTAGCAAAGCATAAAGGATTGTAGCAAAACACCAAACATTGTGCTTAAATACATTTGCACCCGGCATACCGGGGATCTGATGAATATTAAAGTGTTTTTGAGCTCTTGGAGCAGCAGCAGGAGCCGGATCATCATTCGAAGGAGCCGGATCATCGGTCAAAGGAGGGGGTAATTCGGTGTCCGCAGCGGGAGCACTGGTCCCTGCCTCGTCTTCTGGGTTAGCACCCCCATCCTTCGAATCTTCAGTATCTTTGGCAAGCTCCGAGGCTTCTTCTTCTTCCTCGCCATCTGATCCATCTAAGACATACGCATCATCAACGAGACCAAGGAATCTTGGGCCTTCATTCCAGCTATGGACAAAGGCATACTGGGTGAGGTTATAGGCACAAGCCTTGCATTGAGCGATGCACTCCGGATCCTTCATCCACTTTGATCCGGTGCGCATACGGTCAAGCAACTTCAAATCTAGAGTCTCATACCATGAAAGAACAAAGCTCAGTGCCGTATCAGCCTAGGCGCACGCAGCGGATTCTCGCCATAGGTCTAGTTGAGTCACGTAGTCCATCAACTTCTCCAGAAAAGCCCTTGAGCCTTCTGGGGTATCGTCATTGGGCCACAAAGCGTTGAAGATCCGAACGGCTACAGGCATAATATCTACACCGTAGTTCCTCATGATTTCTGCTTGCGCCACAAGGCTCACCATCATATCCTCCATGTCATAAGGAATTGGATCACCGGAGGGATTAGCCTGAGTACCTCGCTGCATGTGAAACTTATCAACTGAAGCATTGGTGATGGCGTTAGATTTGGGGATTTTGCCTGAGAACAGAATAAGAAGAAAGTGTTAGTACAAGTACAAGGGCCAAACTCAGACAAAGAAGTGATGGCAAAGAGGAGGAAACTCACATGCGATATGGCCAAGGATTCGACCTAGTTCGGCAAGTGAAGCAACATTTCTTTTCTTGAGCATCTCGCATTTGGCATTCACTATGGCGAACTTGGTGTCAGCCTCTTTCAACAAATGATTGTCCTTCTCAAGCTGAGTCTTTAAATGCTCTTTCTCCTCGGAGAGCTCCTGGTCGGCCTTGTCCAGCTCCATCTTGTGGAGGTCCTTGAGCCTCTGGATTTCGGCGTTCAGCCGAGTTATCTCATTATCCTTAAGGCGAAGCTTGGCGATCTCGTCATCTTTCTTTTTGAGTTTGGCCTTATGCTTTCCTGCTTGTTCAAAAAAGTGAAGCATCATGTCAGGAATGGGCACGCTATCCTGAAGTGTCACTGCAATAATGGGTTGACCCGATAGAGCCGATGTATAATTATCTGCCGAGTTAAGGTGAGTGTATGCAAAAGATAACTGATCAAGTTAAGTTACCAGAAATCTCGCCTAGATTCTTTCGCGTGAGGATATTTTCAGCTTCAACCTCGGCTGTACAATCCAGATGACAAGCTAATATGGATAGAAAGTAGCACGAAGAAGCGAGACTGCAAGATCCTAAGAGAAATAACTTACACTTGTTTTTGTGCTCAGTAATCAACTTGATATGCTTGGAGCAAAGATCCTTATATGAGTCTAGCAGACGCTGGAACTTAGCATTTCGGCGGTTGGTGGTGATCTAAAACAAGTAAATGTTAGTTCAGAAATAAGAAGAGGTGTGTGGATATTTGAAGTCTACAAGATCCGGGCCAAGTGGAACTTAACCCGGCTCTAGGTGTGTTGATATTCGAAGTCTACAAGATCCAAGCCAAGTGGAACTTAACCCGGCTCTAGGTATGGGGATATTCGAAGTCTATAAGATCCGGGCCAAGTGGAACTTAACCTGGCTCTAGGTGTGTGGATATTCGAAGTATACAAGATTCTGGCCGAGTGGAACTTAACCTGGCTCTAGGTGTGTGGATATTCGAAGTCTACAAGATCCGGGCCAAGTGGAACTTAACCCGGCTCTAGGTGTGTGGATATTTGAAACTACTAAGGAATTGCACTAGTTTTCTAAGAGCATTCGGCCGAGTAATAAGTTACTCCCCCGGATTTTCAGGGACTAGTGGGTATATCACTAAGTGTTTGCGTATATAAAAGGCATAATGGAAAAGGGTTTACCTCCATCATCCGGCCAGCGAAGGAAATGGCCTTGGTAGCAGTATTCATCTGAGCACTAAACTCCACCGAACCAAATTTCTCCGGGAGATCATCCTGGGGATTTATGAACTCAACATCATTCCAATTATTCACGTATTCAATGAGCACTGGACTGTAATTCTCCCTGCTAAGCGCCTGGCTCATCACCAGACCCTTGGCGTGGGCCTCTCGCCTCGCGGTCTGGGCAGCAGCGAGGCTGGTATGCAAAGTCAGTTGCTTGCCACCCTCTGATCCAGTGGTAGACGACCCAGAGGCGGCGCCATCCTTCTTGGTCATAGACACAAGGGTGCGCTATCCGGACTCAATATGTGTGCTTTTGGAGGACGGACCCTTAGCAACCTCGACCACCTTCTTGCTCTTGCTGGCAGATTTTGGCCACTGCAGAGGAGCCGAAGTTGCTGCTCCGGATTGAGCCTGCGAAGCTGGCTAGAATATATCCTTGATGGAGATGGTTGATCCGGATGCAGCTGCCTGAGGCTTCTTGGGCGCTGATGCTGGTGCTGGTGGTTGTGCTGGTGCTGATGTTGGTGGTGCTGCTGCTAGAGCTGGCGAAGATGCCGATGTCGGTGTTGCTGCTGGTGCTGCTGTTGATACTGGTGCTGGTGATGGTACTTGTACATGAGTTGACGCGGATACTGCTGGTGAGGTCGGTACTGGAGAAGAAGAAGTCTGGTGTGGTGCCGATGAAGCTAGCACCTCTGTAACGGAGGGTTGCGGCTGAGCCGAAGAACTGGGGAGGTCCGGCATAGCCGTATCCTCGGTAGTTCCACTCCCCCCCCCGCACCGACATTATCCTCGTCATGAAAAGGTAGGCTCAGATCTAGTGCAGCCGCTAAGCTCTCTTGGATAGGGCTCAGCGGGTGAACGCCGTTGTCGCGTAGGGGAGGGGGATATGGAGCACTCCGGATAGGATAGGAGATGCTGGGACCACTCTAGGGGATAACCCTTGGGGTGCTGCCGAATCAGACAACGAATAGCGAATTAAAAGGAGAAAGAGAGACAAATAGTTTGCGAAGACAATAAAGCAAGACCCAGAAATGAGCAAGGAACGAAAAAGGACTTACTCGGCGGAGGTTGGAGGTTCCCGGGGCTTGTGCGCTCTCCGGACGGTGGCCTTGGGTACTGGCTTGCCGGCTCCCTTAACGCTAAATCTCTTTTGCCTCTTCTTGGGCGGTGGTGCCTCAAAAGCTGTGGCCGAGGTTGCCGGGCATTTCTGGGAAGGGGCAGGAGCCGGCTCATCCACAACAAGAGGACGATCCGCATGGACCTGTCCTACCGGGTTAGCTGAAGCCGACGTAACCGGAAACACATAAGAAATGGGCACCGGATCAAGTACCTCCATAATCTCAACATCAGAGTCGTTGTCATCCGGGCAATCCCTCAAAGAAGAGGCCTTACCAGAGGTTCGCCTGGTGCCATCTAGAGTTGGCAAGGACATCTCCGGGTCTGGCTGAACTCCATCCGGGTCTGAGCGGTCCTCCGCCCATTTGAGGGTTGGCTCCTTTCCATCTTCCATTGTCTGTTGAAGAAACAACTAAGAGCAAAATACTAAAGGATCAAATAAGGATACGTCCGGCATACAACATGACTCGGAGAAAGGGTCAAGTGAGGAACATACCGGAGGAGGCAAGTTACCACGGGTGAAGTGCTCAAGCCCCCATTTCCATGCCTCGGTGAACTCCTTTTCTATCTTAAAGATAGCCTTGACTCGGAGAAATATATCGGTGTTGTCAAGTTCGAAAGAGGAGGTGCGATTGGGGTCGAGAGGACCACTCATGTGGCAAAGCTTGTGCGAGCTCTTCTGGAGGGGGGAGATCCGGCTAGGAACAAAGGTGATCATAACATCCTCGCTGCGTAGCCCCTGCTTGACAAGCTCCTTGATCCACCGGTTTACACTATTCACCAAGGTGGTGGCCCGCTTCGGGATCTGGTCCCATAAGGAGGTATCCGGGACACCCAACTTGAAGGGAAGCAGCTGGATCAAGTCTACGTCCGTGCTGTTCCTAATGTAAAAGAAGGTCTAGGACCAACCCTTACAAGATTCGAGGTCGGTAACCCGGGGGAAGGCAGAGTTTTTGTAGGGAGAGATTGAGGCTCCACCGCACTGGGTCAAAAGTTTGTCGACCGGGGCAAGAAGAGGGTCAAGAATGATGTTTTTGCAAAGACCAAAGAATTTAATCCAAAGTTCTTTGGTGGGCCAAAGACCGACATATCCCTCTATACTGGAAGAGAAGGAAGAGAGGGAGGTAATGGCATTGGCTGGAAGGTGGTGCGGCTGAAGCTGGTAGGTATTGAGGAAATCATGAAAAAAATCACTCACTAGGAGGCCGAAGCCACACTGAAAGTGGGACAAGAACACCATGAACTCGTCTGGATTTAGGGAGGGAGCAATCTCTTCGGCGGTGAGGCGGCATGTGACGTCTGCTGGGATGCGGCGAGTCCGGTAGAGCCAGTCAAGGTCATCTTGATGCACCAGAACCAGAACAATGCAGCCGTGCATATGATGAGTGCATATTTGTATCATGTTTTACATTATTATTTTGCATTGTAGATGTAGGATCTTGGTATTTTACGGCGCCCGCACGCATATTTTATGTCTGTTTTCACCAGGACCAGGACATATGATGGATCCAATGAATAGAATTCTTGGAGTAGTTGTACTATGGAGAAAAGGAGTCAAAAACAACATAAATCGCTTATTTGGGAAATATTAATAATACCAGAAGAAAACCAAAAGCGAATAAGGGAGGCAGAGAGTCCAACGACCAACTATACGACCGGAGCTATTTTTTCAGCCGTATAGATCCGGCCATATAGTTGGTGTCGCCTCCTGATGACTCGATTCCTGCACCAACAACAGGGTTATTGCAGTACTTGTAGCAGCAAATATTTAAGAGTTTGTCCCGATGGGAGATCATCGAACGGAAACAACATGACCCCGCAGCCACGTTGTCAATGTGGCCACATTTCGCACCCAAACCGTGGTTTGGAAATAGCCTATTCTATAAGTTACTAGAACAACATTTTTGCTACATATGTTGGGCAACTCATAGCCAAGCTCCAAGAGTTTCCTCTTTTTGGATTCTTTAAAGGCTAGCGGAGTTGTTAGCATCCCATGTTGTGCGACAGTGGCACAAGACACGCATAAAGCAATATCTCACTTTGATTTCCAAGACAAAATTTTGGCATATGTAATCTCGAAACTTTGAAACATCATTTCTTTTTGATAACTCACTCAGTAAGCATCTATTAAGACCATCAGTTTCAGCACTATGGGGTCGAGCTACTCCATAACCATTCACTTAAGACAATTCTGAACAGTGACAACTAGCAAGTTTCGAAGAACTTCTTTTTTTTTTTCAAAATGTAGAGAACATGGCAATGTATATTTAGAGGATCACAATATTTTTCACAAGCTAGATAAAAGTTGAACAAGGTGCATCAAATCTATGGCTTGTCTCCTGTGGGGCCTAACATGAGCAAGTATATCCCTTATATAAATATGAACAAAATCTCACCTAAGCAAGCATTCAAAAACAGAGAGATACAAAATAGCATGTAAACTTTTTAAGATAAAGAACTTTGCATAATACTCTACATATGCAAAATAACCTCCCCAAGCTAAGAATTTTCCATCCACTTGAGAAGATCATGAAAACAAAAGAGAAAATGCAGTTATCAAAAGAGACTATAAGAAGTGGTTACCTCCCCAAGCTTAAGTTAAAGCAAGGGCGACGCACTTTACCGTTGAGTTGCTTTTAACCTCTACTTTGATGGACAAAGAACCTTTGCTTCGATGAATGGTTCACGATCCGGTGTATGCCTTCCTTAAGAACCTGGTAGGAACAAGACTAGAAAGAAGACAAAATATTTTTGTGTTTTTTAAGACACGGGTTTAGCTCACAAGTGATAAAATTACAATTCCCACTAAGTTGATTCATCAACCTAAGCACCACGCTTAAGTCAACAAACTAATTTTAGAAGTGCGTTTCTCCTAGATTGTGATGAAGTGTAAGTGAGACAAAATATGAAACATGAGTGTGCAGTCCCTATGTGCTTATTTAAAAGAGGTTAGAGTTGGAAGATTTTACCGGACACTGATTGTTGAAACGTTGAATTGAAGCAACCAAGTGGCTCATGCGAGTGTTTACACGGTTGGCACTACCGTACATGTCATCACACAAGGTTCAAGTCCCTGCGAAAATAACACACAAAATAAAAGACAATAGTTCGATGTACGAACGAAGTTCGTTCACCCAACTAACGAAATAAAACAAAAGTAAAACATGAACTACTAAAGAGAATCACAACTTAAGGAATTTCTGAGATAGAACTTTATTGTTTACATATGCTTGGCTTCTCTAAAACATGGTAGAAGCTCTCAGGTGGTGTTTCGAGGTTTTCAGAAGAAGATGGAAGAATAAAGAATGAAATTTTGAGCAATGGTTACCTTCCAGTTGGCGTTTGAGGGGTTTTCCCAACTATACGGACGCAGCTATACGGCCAGAACAATGTGTTCCCGCCGTATAGTTGGCCTGTTGTAAAAAAATAGGGTTTCCACCTGGCAGCGCAGCTATACGGGCGCAACTATACGGCCGGAACAAAATGTTCCCGCCGTATAGTTGGTCGTCAAAATGTATGTCCATGGGAAAGAACATATACAAAGGCATAGATATTTATACGACCGGAACTATACGGCCGGAATTTTTATTATCGCTGTATAGTTGGTCGTTAAACTCTCAGTATATTAGAAAAGAATTTGTATGGAGGCACCGATATCTATACGATCGGAGCTATACAGCCTAATTTTTTTATTCCCGCTGTATAGTTGGTCGTTAAACTCTCAGTATATATGAAAGAAAAAATTTGATGGCAAAGATATCTATACGACCAGAACTATACGGCCGGAATTTTTATTCCCGTCGTATAGTTGGTCGTTAAACTCTCTGTATGGATAAAAAAATCTGTTTCTTTGAAAATTATTTCTTTTCCTGTAACTTAGTGATATACTTTGTTTATGACAGAAAATTGACAGTTAAAATTATCGACCAACAACAGCATGTATATAATGAGATTTAAGTACAACCGAGTTTATGCAACACATAATAACAAAAAATTCTACCTTTTTAAAACTTCAACAAGATTACTCTAATAGCAAGACATGTGAAGAATAAAAGTGCCAATGCAACATGAATGCAACTAGACTCAAGACACAAAACTAAGAAAGACGCCTAATGACTTCCGGGTTGCCTCCCGGGAAGCGCTCTCTTTAAAGCCATAAAGCCAGGCTAGGATGCTCCATACATTACCCACCTAGATCCCAAGGGATATCGACTCGAGGTGAGGTTGTACATACCAGCTTGGAGCATTTTGAAGTAGAGTTCGGTCAGAGTCATACCCGCTTATGGTGCATCGGCATCATGTAGATGAACAATTTCTCGCTTTCAAGCGAGTGTTGATGCACCAAGCTTGGTGAACATGCCTCCGTGTATAGCTGCAATGAGAGGATTTGAGATTCATATAAAATTCTTAAATTTTTACCTTGGTTACCTATGTAGGGGAACACTTCACAGTATTCTTCCTTCATAGCAGGGAGTTCAGGACCATGCATGTTAGTATAGCAAGGTTCTGTCTTTAGTTCATTATTATTAATGCTCTCCATATGAGTGTGTAGGCACAAGGCCTCTGTAGAACAATTATCAATAGTTTTAGCATCATAAAAATCACTACTAGAGTGAGAGGCATCACAAACAAAAATTTTAGTGTGACTCTCTTTGTCAAACTCACCTTTCCGTTCCTCCTTTTCATCGACTAGTGTTTTAATAGCAATGATAGAACCAAAAGTAGGAGTCGAAGGTGTGAGCGGGTGATCAATCCATTCTTACTCCTTGTGTTCCTTTTCCTCTCCACTTAAATTATTTTTGCAAAAGAGGAATATGAGGTATACTAAATTAAAAACTCCATCAAGTGCTTCACTTTCAACATCAATACTTCCTAGTCTAAATACCATTTTAGATGCACCTTTAAAAGGAATGTATTTTAGTGCTTCCAAACTAGCATAGGATTTATCTCTATTATAATTTGCTAGAGTAGGATTGTTGGAATACTTACATTGAAAATTAAGGTGGTCATCTGTAATACAAATTGTGCAATAAGATCCATCGTTAGCATGCAACCATAATGAATGCATTTCCAATTGGTCCACCAATTTCTTTATCAGCTCATATCTAGCAACCAGGCTTGATGAACTTGAATCCTTTATCTACTCCAATGCTTGCATTATCTCTTGAACAAAATTTATCTCGGAAGACATGATTAGTAGCAATAGTTTTTATAAAATTTTGGTTTCGTAATTTTTTATTGTTTTCAATATAAAAGAAAGCAGTAAGATAATAGCAACAAATGGAAATAAACTATGTGCGAGTAGGAAGGTAATTACCAGACGCTTATCTCCCCGGCAACGGCGCCAATTTGATGACTGGATTCCTGCACCAATAATAGGGTTATTGCAGTACTTGTAGCAGCAAATATTTAAGAGTTTGTCTCGATGGGAGATCGTCGCATGGAAACAACACGACCCCGCAGCCACGTTGTCAATGCGGCCACGTTTCGCACCCAAACCATGGTTTGGAAATAGCCTATTCTATAAGTTACTAGAACATCGATAATTGAGAGAAGTTTGAAGTATCTAATAACAAAGAACTTTTAACAAGAACAAAATAAACTAAGACGGAAAGTAAACAGAATGTGAACTGAATTAAAGAGATTGTAGTTGTAGGATTGAATGGAATGAGAGAGGGCTTCTAGGCTTCGGTCTCACTAGTGCTAGATGGGCAAATATATGTGTGATCTATAAGAGATTTCTCAAACAAATAAACGTTCCCCAATAGATTACCGGGCTGTCACACTATGTGCACTATGCATGGTTCTTGTGCGTCACTGCAAGGCAAAAAAGGCACTTCCGGACCAAAGGATCACATAAACTCATCTTAGATCACAATAAATTCTAACTTGGCGCACAAGGTCATACCTTAACCTAGAATTGAATCAATCACTCACACATGGATGAACAACAAAACATATATAAATATATAATGATATCACAACCATGTTCAATCTTACAATTACTAAACACAAGAGAGAGAGAGAGAGAGGGAGATGGAGATGATGATGGAGATGGAAATCGATGTGTGGTGGTGGTGATGTCTTCCTTCTCCTCCCCTTGTTCTTGCTTGGATGCCTTGATGGTGATGGTGTTGAGGGAGATCTAGATCTTGGAGGTGTGGTTGAGGCAGAGCTCCACCGCAATGGAGATCAGATGGGTGGCAGCAGCGGCAGAGCTCCGCCCCTGAGGGGCTATGGCTTGGTGGCTCTCTCTTGGGTCCTCCCTCCTTTATATAGGCCTTGGGGTTCCCTAGGGTTCCCTCGATACTGTCATATGACTTAGGGAAGGTTTTGGAGCTTTTCTAGGGCAAAATACCATCGTTTCCGACTTTTTTGGCAACTATACTGGCGGAGTATGACAAAAAATATAGCTCCGGTCGTATAGTTGCTCGTTAAACTTGCAGATGCTTTTAGTATTTTGGCCGCCATTTCTTCATACGAACTCCATTTTAGGTGTTCTTGGGCTCGTTGAGTTCGTATCGTCGAGGGATACAACCCTATGGTCTTGGATCTTTATTTTGAGAAGTTGGAAAGAATCACTTTTTCAACCTCTCAAATGGCTAAGTCTGGTCCCTGCAGCTCATCCATACTATGCTCTCATTGTTCCTTTTGCCTTTGTTTTGTCCATAATCATCATCAACACCTACACACATGTCAAAGACAAGGAAGAGGGATAAAATTCTACCTAAACTACTAAATGTGCAAGACTCATATTGAATTTAACAAAAACAAGTAATCATGCATATTAAGCATAACAATGGTTAGATGGAGCACGATATGATAGGCAAATGACACAATTTATATTGCTAAAAAGTGTTGTATATCACAGCCATCACATCCGCCTCATCAAATAGTTTCACCCCGTGCAATTGGTTCAAGGAGACGGCATACAGAACACCTAGAAATCGCAGAAACCTCACATCCGGAAGGCATCTAGAGGGAGAACTCATCCACAAGGGATCCATATTCGCCCTGCGCAGATCCGGGAGGCTAAGGCATCGATCTTCATCATCCACCACTACATCACCACCATCTCCATCCATCCCATCTACATCTTGTCTAGATCTTGTTGTAATTCCTATACTCGTTGTGGATTTATACAAGTGTTATTCATCTATGATTGTTTCCATTACCATGATGTTGATTGCCTCCATGTCTGAGTAGATCGTTAGTTCTTGGGGAGATGGAGAAACCCTAGTTTGAGATTGAAATAAGATAAAGTCTATTATGATATTCATCGTTGTGACCATGTGTTAGATTTTCTACATCTTGATGTTGGGAGAAGTCGACGTATCAATATTTGCCTCTTGTGGGGACTTGATGGAGGAAACTACTTGTTGATAGACGGAGGCGTGCTAGCACTTATAGTGACTATAAAGCTGTTGGCACCCCTTACGTATCAACTTGGGAATCCGAGGAAACTCACGGAACACTATCCATGCCATGGGATACGTCCTACGGGATTGCGCCCCTTAATAGTGCAGTAATTCGATTGATGTTGATTGCTGACTGATGTGGTTATGAGGATGATGTGAGCAGCGGTTGCTGCCTATTCGTCCAAATACGGAGTTCCTCCCACACATACATAGTTGAGAATGTTCATGATGATAATCTTTAGATTAAATCTTTACAATACTAGTGGTGTATCCTCTACTCTCTGAGAACGCCTTTTCCCTACTACAGTTCCAATCTCTCTTACATACGCGATACATACTTTCTGTATTAAGTTATTTTGCTTTACTTTATTATTGCTCTTATACCTAAAACCCCAAAACACCTTTTTTACACAATACTCGCATTTTACCTTGTCACTTAGAACTTTATCTAGCATTTCTATCGTAATATTTATTTCAAGAGTTATTATACTTCAGACTCTTGCAACCTGTGGGATCGATATCTTTATTTCGAAACTAGCTACAAACAATCTGTGCACTTGCAGTCATCAAGCTATTTTCTAGCGTCGTTGCCGGGAGCTAAGCATTGTAGGTCTTTTAGTTTTTGCTTATTTATTTTTGTCTTGCTAAATTTTGTTTTGAGTTACAGGTTTCCACCAACATGATGGAGTTTGAGCATATGACGAGTGCTAACCCACTCAACCACTTTGGGAAGCCCTATACTATTTATAAAAGAGACAACTCCAATGAGAAGACAAGGGGGTTTGAAATAAATCCTCTGCTACTTAGTATTCTACACAAGAAGCAATTTACTAGAGATGAAGAAGATCCTGATCCATATGAGCATATTGCATGTTTAAAGATATATGTGGCACTTTTCTATTAACAGGATATAACGCTGATGAGGTAAGGGTTAAACTTTTTAGTCAAACTTTGACAAGTATAGCTCTCTCATGGTATAGATCTCTACCCCCTAAAGCCACTACTAGTTGGAATAATCTAGCCTGTGAATTTCTATCAAAATATTATCCATTATCAAAATCTTTTGGAATTAGGCGTCTTAGAATGACCTGGAAGAATCGTTCTAATGAAGGACTAGTAAGAGCTTATATTAGATTTAAAGATTTACTATGACTATGTCCTCATCGTGATTTGCATGAATGGTGTTTACTACATATCTTTTATGGAGGTTTAATTGAACCTAATAAAATTGAACTAGACTCTTTCGCGGAAGGAGCCTTTATGAATCTTCCTATACCTAAAGCTTGGGATTTACACAATAGAATTCGTGATCATAGAGTTTCATGGAATTTTGGCCTAGGAAGTGAAGGAGGTGTAGAAATAGAGCATGATTGTATTCATGACTACAATAAAAAAGGCCATGTTAAAGAATTATCTAAAGAACTTTATTTGGATTCAGATCTTGTGTTGCAAGTTGTTAAAGCTTTTACAGAACATATTAAAGCTCCAAAGGAGGGTCTAGTTAAGTATGATCCACCAGCCGAACCAGAAAATAAAAGAGAATATAAAGCAACACTTGCCTCCGTAGAACTGATGGCTCAATGCACGGCGCCCAGAAAAGTGCTGGTGCGTGGTTGATGTAGAGCTCGTTGGGAACCCCAAGAGGAAGGTATGATGAGCACAACAGCAAGTTTCCCTCAGTTATGAAACCAAGGTTTAATCGAACCAGTAGGAGCAAGGAAACACCCCAAAGGTGTTGCTAGCTGAGCCTTGGCAGGGCGCACTACCGGTGCTAGTAGCAACGTGGAGACACAAAGACAACCACAGAACTTTGTCCCCAACTTGCGATGAGGTTGTCAATCTCACCGTGTTTTGCTGAAAACAAAGGATTAAACGTATCGAATGGAAAGAAGTAAAAGTTTGCAGAAAGTAAACACAAAGAACTAAAAGATTGTAGATTGAATGTAAAAGACAAGGACCGGGATCCATAGTTCACTAGAGGTGGCTCTCCTTATATAGATAACATGTTGGGTGAACAAATTACAGCGGGGCAATTGACAAACATCGAGAAAGCAATACATGCATATACTAATCATCTTGACTCCTTTGAGACTTGATTGGGCATTACAACATAATACATAGACCGCCATCCAACTACATCTATGACTGATAATCCACCTTCATGTTATCATCCGAACCCCGTCCAGTATTAAGTTGCAAGCAACAGATTATTGCTTTACGAACTGCGTGTAAAGTAAACAATATGATTGTTCTATGAACAAAGGATTGTTGTTTTCTCCCTAGTAGCAACAACACATCTAGTACCTTAGAGATTTCTGTCACTTCCCAAGATTACCAGAGGCATGAACCCACTATCGAGCATAAATACTAACTCTTGGAGTTGCTAGCATCTACTTGGCCAAGATAGCTTCTAACAACGGAAAGCATGCAAGATCACAAATAACAAAGACATGATAGAATCAATAATCAATCTAAAATTGCATCTCAATATCCATCGGATCCCCCCAAACACAACATGCAAAATTACAAATAGATGATCTTGATCATGAACGGAGCTCACAAGATCTAGACATGAAAGCACAAAGGAGGATAACCAGCCATCTAGCTACTACATGGATCCGTAGTCCAAGGATGAACTACTCATGCATAACACCGGAGGCTTGCATGGTGATGAAAAAGGCCTCGTGGTGAATTCTCTCCCAGGTGCCGGGAAGAGCTTCAGATCCCTCCCGATCTAGGGATGGAGATGACGAAGGCTACAAACTCTTTCGTGGATTTTTGATCGGGCACTTAGGGTTTTCGTCCCGAGGGCATCTTATAGGCGGAAGGGGAGGCTGAGGGGGTGCCAGGGGCCACCACACCACCCCCTGGCGCGGGCCCAGCCTGGCCGCACGGCCAGGTGGTGTGTGGCCGCCCCCTCTCTCTCGCATCGATGACTTCCGGAAAAATAGGCACTTTGGCTTTTGTCCCGTCCAATTCCGAGAATATTCATTTTCTAACTTTCCTGGAACCAAAAACAACAGAAAATAGGCAGTTGGCACTGTGGCTCTTGTTAATAGGTTAGTCCAAGAAATCATATGAAAAGTTCTCCAAAGTTGGAACAAAACACAAGAAAGTGGATAAAACCAAGCATGGAACATCAAAAATTATAGATACATTTGCAATGTATCAACATCACCAAGCTTAACTCCTGCTCGTCCTCGAGTAGGTAAGTGATAAAAAGAAAGAATAATTTTTGAGGTGACATGCACCATCAAACACTTGATCAAAGTATTTGTAAAACATTCAAAGTTGGGATCATAGTACTTCAATCATAACATGAAAGACAAAGTTCTAGCAATAAGAAAAGAAACTATGATGCAACATGAAAATGCACAAACAAAAGATTCATGAATAACAATGCTTTGCAAGACATTTGTTTGTTTCACATAAAGAAAACATAGCATAAAAGTATTCAGCTTGTCCCTCAATAGAGTAGCAAATATAAATGCATAGGACACCTTCAAAGTTCATAAGAGTGACTAGATACAATAGTTTAAAACAAGCAATATCAAAGTATGCATCAATCAACTAGTCTTGGGACAATGCACATAGAACTAAGAATGGCCACTATGCTCTCAAAGTAAGTGCATAAAGATAGAAGGTGGAGACTCAATATAATGGTGGAAGAAAGGCCTTTGTAAAAGGAAGTAGGGATTCAAGTCTCATAAAGAGCTTCCAAAAATTATGGTACTTATAGCTTTCAGCTCTCATTGCCCCTATCATAAGCATCTTTAAGTGATTAAGGTTAAAGTGAACAAACTATGGTGTACATGCTTTACGAAGTATAAGTCAGAAATCTCATGTCCCTTGTATATGAGGGCCGCTCCTCATGCTACTCAAGTTTAGTCACCGGTAAGTTCTTGTCATCATAAGTACATGTGTATCATAGAGAACCGCCAACGGGGTACCCCTTGCCCGATGATATGGAAGAATCCCCATATCAAAATGACAAGGCAAGCAGACAACGAGCATCTCAACATTCTTCTTATTTACCATGGGAATATGGTGCATTTTTCTCTCTTTCCTCTTTTCATAGTATCTTTTTTTTCTCTTTTCTCTTTTTTCTCAATACAGAACTCTTTTTTTATAAGAAGAATGCTTCATAGACAGCTCATTATGGTTACGCTGCAGGTTTCCACCATGTCAGCATGGATTAGACCAGCGGCCTAGGCATTTCTCTAACACATATACATAACTCCATGGACTTACAAGCTCCCCTTTCATTTCACACCGACGACATCCATATACAAAAGAGCATGATATCAACTAGGTACAAGTACCAAGTGCAATGTTGAAATCGTTCCCCATGAAAGCATGGTTCTGCTAATTCCCGACAAATAAGTGCAAGCATATACAACATAGAAGACACAATGGTTCAAGTGTATTAAGGGCAAGAAAAGTAAAGTGTGCCATCAAGTTCGTGAGAGCTTTAATCACTAGTTTTCTCATAACAAGTTTAATTTGGAAGGTAAACAAAAACATGAATATACTTGTAATAGCATAATCTAGTAGGTAGGTATGGTGGACTCTTTGGAATAACTTGGTTTAGGGAGTTGGATGCATGAGTGGAACTCATACTTTGTTGTGGAGGCTAGCAAAAGACTGGGAGCGACAAACTAAGAGAGCAATAATGGCCATAATCATGCAGAGTGACAAAACATCATTGATCAAAGCATAAAGTGATACTACAAGTTGAAAACTAAAGGATCATAAAGGCTATGGTGACTTGAGATAGTCATAACATGGTGTGAGCATGCGCCAAGTCAACCCAAATAAAGCATCAAAGGAGAATACCACTATATTATGCTTTAATATGCTAAAACAACGCATGATTCATCCAAGGCACATTAAGCAATCTCAATTTTTTATAACAAGTCATGCTATAGCAAATAATACTAAGCATAAAGCCAAAACAATATCAAGCATGGCATGACAAAGCATACGCCACAGTCAAAAAGGAGCTCTTTTTACCACATAAGCATGAACTTTCCTACTGTTTTTCAAACCAAACCAAACTATTTGAAAACCAATGTATGAAAGAGGGGGTCCAACCAATTTATTCAGCAAACTAAGCAAACCAAGCAAACGAAAAACCAAAACGAAAACGAAATAGAAGACGCTCCAAGAAAAACACAACTGAGCATGAAACAATAAAAATGAAGCGTTTGGAAGAAACCTGGAATTTTTATTGATGAAGAAGGGGATGCCTTGGGCATCCCCAAGCTTTGACGCTTGTACTTCTTGGATATTTCTTGGGGTGACACGTGTGGCATCCCCAAGCTTGAGCTTTAGTCCATCCTTCATCTCATTACTCATTCCTTCCATACACCTGAAATTTTTCCTTCATACAAAACTTCACACAACCTTTATTATCAACATTAGTGCACTCAAGATAAATAAGTCTTAAGGTTCAGTTCTAACACCAAATAAACTTCCCTTAGAACACTAGCTACTGAGCACTTCCCTAAAAAATCTCAATTCCCCAAAAGAACTCAAAAAGGAACCAACAAGAAGCAAATTAGAAAATGGCAGAAATCTGTCAAAACAGACCAGCAGGTAAAGACGAATTTTTTCGAAGACCTTCTGTTGCTCAAATCAAAAAGTGTTGAACTAACGAAAGTTAGATAACAACCTGGGGCAGAAGCACAAATATTCATGCCTCAAAAGGACGTTCAGAGATTTTACGCGAATTTTTATGGTGAAGCACAGAAATCTGTTTCGGGACAACAACTTTCCCAATCATTACTTCTCTCTCATTAGAGGCTACTCTTGGGACAAAAAGCAAATAATGTCGTGGTGGTGTCACGGCAGATGCCATGGATAGGCTAAAGGTGGGGACTAAATGCACTAGGGGAATCCAGGGAGGGATAGTGCGGTGATTCTACACACGGTAGCTTTGTATTTGATTCACCTTCATAGATTACATGTGCTCCTTGAGCTGTATTGGAGAGAGGAGGAATAAGGAACTCTCTTACTCTCCTCGCTAGCTAGCCCGCAGGAACCAAGTAAATCACAACCCTCTCGCTAGAGATCTACCAGTCAAAGACCAACCCCTTCTACAAAGGCCCTAGCCCTCCTTATATAGGGGTGGCTAGGTCTCCAATTAGAGCATACGTGGAGGCATATTTCAGGGAATATTCCTCCTCCCAAAATAGTAAGCCGACCGGGTCACTTTAACCCCGCGTCATCCATGTAGAGGCTACGTGAGCCTCTGTGGCGCCTGTGTCATCCGACATTGGCGTCGTCACCTTTGTCGGCCACGCCTCGGTGGTCCTGCCTCTGTCCGCTTTGCTCACGCTCTGTGTACAGTGGTCACCTTTGACCATCGAGATACCTTCCTTCTCCTACAAGCTTGATATAACCCGGATCATACCTAGTTGATCCGGCCACACCTGTTCCTGCATATGAGTTAGATTCATCTGTCCGACATACGGCTTAAGTCGGTTGAGACCTAGTTAGGTGGACATCCCCTGGTCCTGGTTACTCCGTGATTCGGCCTGCCTTGAGGTGACTCGGCCAGCATCTGCTTTGACCTTGCCGTACCTAGGCTAAATCGGCCTTTATACCCCGGCGTGACCCTACCCGGGGGTATCCCCCCAACATTAGTCCCCGAAGCTGGTGTGGTCTTAGCTGCCTTAGCCGCTAAGGCCACAACAGGTTCAATTTCACTGAGCTTTGTGGTCATTCTCCGAGTTACTTCCTATCTCGGATTCCATGGGTTTACTTTCCCTTGGCACATTCCAAGTTTTTACTGGCTGGCCGGGTTACCATATACCCATCCGGGTTTTTCTTCCTTCTCTCGTACGCTTCCCCACTGTGGCATCCCGCTAAAACCACTACTAGAAAATCACTGTATTTTTGTGCATTGCACCATCCTGACCGCATGCTCATGTCATCATGCCACATTGCATTTGAGCATCGTCATCATCATGCATATGTTTGACTAAACTATTTTCTAAAAGCCTACCTTTGTTTTCTAAATACCCCATCTTCATTTCAAATTAAACCCCGGCCTCTTCCGGATATTTTCTTTTGCCTACAAAATATTTACAAAAGTCTATTTCAGACAAAACAAAAATTAAATAAAACTATTTATTTTCAGACCAGGGAGACCGCGAGGGTGTTACAGAGTGCTATTAGAGCTCAGCAGTTGCGATACCCCACTTGTCCAGCCTGTAGGATAACCTAGCTAACGGCCAAAGTAGAGTGTCAAATCTATTTTGCAAAATCGGTTGGATAGATCTGACTAGTTCTATTTTTACTCCTTACCTCTATGCTATTCTCCCCTTACCTCTGCGTGTTTTGAATCGGCTCTCTTCCCTTTCTTCAAGTCCAGGAATTCTCGTGGTTGGGTTTCGTCGTACCTTTAGAGGTTCGCTTCCTCCTTTGGTAATGGTGTTGCTACATCCGGTCTTCATGCTATCTGAGGAATCCTTCATCTGTTGGACTTCTATTTGTTCCTACTCGTGCCTTCTAGTGTTTTCCGACGCGATGACATTAGCTACGCCAGATCCGATGCAGAGCCTGCATCACTCCTTTGTTCTGAACCTCGATTGTCGAGATCTTCAGTCTGATTCCGAGAATGGTTGCACGCTTTTCTACTGATTGTGTGGAGTAATAGTTTGGGTGCGTGATGGATTGGCCCCCATGCCGACTACTCACTCTATTTGCTCGTGTACATTGAAGTGGATGAGAATGCATCGGTTCTCTCTTTCTATCGAAGTTAGAGGTGGCTTTATTTGTGGATACCTTTACCTTCGTCCTTTGTTTCCGGAGTGTTCTCTCGATGATCACGGACAACGACCTCTTCTTAGTGGTGTCGCGAGCATCTACACGAAGCGAGAAGATTCAGATCGCCGACCTTCTTCCCGGTACCACGAGGCGGATCTCGAGGGCGAGATCCCTTGTTAGTGGTGTCGAATTGTGGCATCCCGCTAAAACCACTACTAGAAAATCGCTGTATTTTTGTGCATTGCATCATCCTGACCACATGCTCATGTCATCATGCCACATTGCATTTGAGCATCGTCATCATCATGCATCTGTTTGACTAAACTATTTTCTAAAAGCCTACCTTTGTTTTCTAAATATCCCGTCTTCATTTCAAATTAAAACCCCGGCCTCTTCCGGATATTTTATTTTGTCTACAAAATATTTACAAAAGTCTATTTCAGACAAAAAAGTTATTAAATCAAACTATTTCTTTTCAGACCGGGGAGACCGCCAGCCTGCCAAGCCAAAAGCCCAGAAAGCCAGCAGTCTACTACCCGGCCCAACTAGTCAACCCCCAACCCTACCCAGCCACCTACCCTTTTTTCCTCCCTTCCTCTCTCCTTTTCAGCCGCCGCCCACCACCTGCCTTTTCCCGCCCACTCCCTGCCTCTCTTTCCGCGTCGCCCGCCCACCTGCGCCCAAACTTCCACCCTGCCACCTCACTCCCTCCACTCCCCGCGCGCCACCTCCTCACCTCCCGGCCCCACCCTGACCACAAACGCACACAGCGTGCGCCCACCACCTGAACCAAACCCTGCCAAGCTAACTAACCCGCGTGTAGCCCGCGTCGCACCTGTCCGCCCCACTTGCACGCATGGCGCACCGACCCCGCCCCCTCGCCCGTCGTCGCACACCCCCGTCGCCTTTCCCACCACCTCCCACCAACCGCAACCCTCTCCTCCTCGATCCCATCGCCACCTACCCCGACGCCCTCGCCTCCCTCGTCTCCCCCTCGAGCACCTCCGCTGACAGCATCTCTCCCCGATCTGTAGCTCCGCACCGCCCTCCCGTCGGAACCCCGAGCCGCCGCACGCTCGTGTTCCTCCGTCGTGAGCAGAGCCGCCACCACCTCGTGGACGTCCTCGACCTCGCCCTCCCTCTCCCCTGGACGCCTCCTCAACAACCGCCGCCGAGCCCCTCGCCGCAAGCTCGCCCAAGCCACCGTCGGCCGGCGACCTCCTCCTCGTCCGCTCCAACCCCGCCGATGTTCTCTGCCAGCGAGTGCTGGCAGCTAGTCGACCTCCTCGCGTGGAGCCCCGGACGTTGCCGCCTCCACGCAGCCTGTCGTCAGCCGTCGCCGCGGCCTCCCCTCTCCTCCGCGTCAAGCTCGCCACCACTTTTCTCCGCCGCCTCGCCCTCGGCGTCTTCGGTCGCCCTGCATGCCCCTTGTCGCCGCCGAGCACCCTCTGCTCGATAGCGCCGCTCGCATGGCGTCCCTCCTCCGCCGTGAGCCCGTCGCCGCGCCGGGACCTCGCCGTCATCGCCCCAGCATGCTCCGGCCCGCTGCTCTCCTCCGCCAAGTCGTGCCCTAACCGCTCGAGCTCGACCTCGCCCTAGATCCATCGCCAAGACCCTGCCAGCGAGCCCCTGCCTTCCTCTGCTCATCTTTTGGGTACCAGGGCCGTGCGTCCTCCTCGAACCTCCAAGGTCGCCGCCGTCACCCGCGGGGCCCTCTGCGGCCGCCGGACCACGATGTGCTGCCCCCGTGTCCTCTGCTTCACAGCAACATCCAGGTTGCTACCGTATGTGCAGTCAACCCTTTGTTCTCGTTTTGGATGCTGACGTGCTCCTGCTAGGTGGAGACATTATTGTGGGTTGTGCCCGCTAATTTTGTAATCCTCTAGGAGTAGAATGTAGGTAATCTGTTCGTTTGGAGCCAGATGGTCACCCTATGTATTGTTGTTCGTCGTAGCCCCTCGAGAAGATCTACATGGAATCTGCTCGTGAGGTGACAACGTACGGCGAGATCTCCTCGTGGAACGCCAATCCCGGAGCTCGAACCACTAGAACGCCAACACGAAACGATGAGGTCCCCTTCATGAACGCCGAGACCCCAAGCGGAAGATGCCCAGAACACCAAGATCTGCTTCCGAACGCTTTGACCGAGGCCGAACCAAGATCTCCATGGATGCGACAAGTTCTCCTTCCCGGCTGTGATGCCCGAGAACCCGGACGCCAAGTTCGCCGACACGGAACGCTAAGTCCTTCTTCCCGGAACGCTAAGATCTACTCCGTTGTCTGAGGACGTTCCGCCGAGACCGATCCCCGTCGAACCCTGTCGGACTCCGAACCCCCCGGAACCAAGATCTTCTGAACCCAGATGTGTGACCCTAAGCCCCTATTTTTATAATATGACATTATCAACTGTCGCATATTAAATTGTCCATGCATGCATACCTGTCTGTGGTTTGGGGGTATTATGCCGATTCACCTCATAATTAAATATGGAGTGTTTATGCGGGCTTATCTAGTCTTATACCGCCTCAATTTAAATTTGAGTAGCGAACCGATGCCATGTTTTGCCTGGTTAAGCCAACATTTAAATTGCGGGTTTCTAAATAACTTGAACCATATAACTAATTGTCGGGACCCCGATTCCGCTTAATATTGCCTAATTGCACCGCATCTGTGCCATGCCATGCATCATATCATAAGCATGCCGGATCTTCTGCCGTAGTATTAAATATTGCATCCGGTGTTTCTTCTAGTGTTTGCTTCTTCGCGGATTAGGCCGATGAGTTGATGCGAGTATCGACAAGTTCTCCGGATATGAATCTTCGGCAGTGTTTCCTAGGCGAGCATTCTCCCCCTTTCTACCTATTTTGCGTTATAGTCTTTATTTCCTCCTATTGATCTATTGCTATCTGTGTCGTGATGCTTTAGTTTCCGTGCACCATTTATACACCTTGCAGCCTCTATATATTGCCATGGACACATCCTATTGTCTGTTGTTTGATAGATAGTCGGCCTTGCGAGTCGTAGTTGCTTATACGTGGTGCTTCGTCGTTGTCGCTCCCACTGACAGAGTTGGCACATGATAAATGGTGGAGATGTTTAATGGTGGAGATGTTTAATGGTGGAGATGTTCATGACTTTAAATACAACTATTAAATTACTAGGATAACTAATGAAAGAGGCACCGGTGGGCAATATATGTTATTTGGTCTTTCATGCCCACTTGTGTCCCGTAGGCCCCGAGTACTTGATACCTGTTCCTTCACTATTCGCACTATCCACATCCGGGAGACCCTATGGGATCCCCCTGAGCCAGAGCTTGATTCATTTCTATTTTTTGGGGCCACAAACTAGTTTGGGGTTTTATTACTATCTTGTACTTATGCCATGCTTTACTGCTTTATTTAAGATTGTGCGTGGAGCACCTATACTGTTTTGGATCGCGCCACGTTTTCGCGGTATCGACAAGCCCAGTCACACTTTCGGGTTCCCAGTTGTTTACTGGCCGTCGAAACCCCAGGTCCGTTCGAGCCGCCAACTTGCTATGGTAGCTTAGTGGGGTGGCCCCTGAAATATTTTATGAATACTGTGAACGCTTTGTAGTGAAAGCCTCGTTGGGTTTTGAGTTGGTTTTCGAGGTTGATCAGTGTGTGTTGCTATTTGTGCACCCTCAGGTAAAACTTTCTGAAAGCCGTGTCCGCGGTTATGGACGACTTGGAGCACAATATCTTGATCATAGACAAGCATAACTAAAGTAGTGCTATAAATTTGACTTAATATGTGACTAGTAATCAGATTCAATACAACGGAATGGATATTAAAAATGCCAACAACTGGTGGAGCTGGGGTTCCTTGTGTCTTGTTATACCTGCCTAGTAAGTATTGCAACTCCAATGGAATGTGATAAAAGTGCCAACAACTGCTGGGTTTTGGGATTCCTCAGGACAATTATATCTGACTAGTAAATGTTCCAACTACCACGGAATGTTAACTAAAACTGCCACTACTTATGCTATCAGGATGACTCATGCTATATACCTGACTAGTAAATACTGCAACTATAATGGAATGAGTAAAACTGCCAACTGTGTGAGTTCCTTGGTCCGACTTCCTCGTTTGGTCTCGAGGGGGAAATACCAGGATGGGTATGTTTGGTGTTAGTATTAGGTAGGACCCGAATAGGTCTTTGTTACCCCTCTCTAATAGCCGCTAGTGATACCGAGTCTCTATAGGTTGTTTAGTGCCGCTGCGCTGCCGCTTCAGTCCACCATACCTATGTAGGCGAGAGCCGCCGAATTCTAGCCTCGCCGTGTACTGGCCTCAGTACTGACGCTCCTCTTTTTCCTTTGCCCTTTGTCAGCACCCCTTTTGTTTTAGTAGGTTTGAGATCGATGTCATTAGCAGGGTTACCCTTCCGGCTTGGCCTGGGCAGGGTTATGGACTCCATTGGTTATTCTTCAGTGCTCTTAGCCCCATTTGCATCTTTTCCGTAGTCGGACGCTCTATCGTTTCAAGGTGATTTGGATCTTTGTATAGTGTATCTGTATTCTTGAATCATGGAGTCGTTGTTGTATATATATATATATATATATGTTCTGTGGGTTCCATCGTGGACTAATGTGTAATGGTATTACTTCGTTCTCCACCCGCACGCAAGTGCCTGGTGGGCGTCCTGGAATCGTTTCTATGCGGGTTTGGCGGGAAGCGCTAAAACTTGCATAGGGCCGATTCGAGGGTGTTACACCCACGTGGAGGCTAATCATTACTTTGCCTCATTTTAAGGGCATGCTACAGTAACCGCCGCAGTTATTGTCAGGAGTTACTGTGCGCACGTTACGTCATGCATGCCTCCTCGTTAACTGTATCACTACGTCATGTCATGGGATCCGCTACGCCCTGTGGCCCTTCTTGTGGCTCGTTGCTGATTGGTTAATCCGGATCATACATGGCCACACAGTGTGGCCCGCCCGCAAAACGCGATCCCACTACCCCCTTAAGGGAGTGGTTAAATAGCAGAGGGGCACGCCCCTTGGGTCCTTTCCCCACTTCCGTGCCCCTCTGCCCCTGCTTCTTCCTCATCTTCTCCCGCGACAGCGCCGCCGCCACCGCGTCTGAGTAGCAGCGCCGCCGCCGCATTGCCTCCACGCGCACCAGTGTCGCCGCCGCCTCCGCGCATCTTCTCCGCCACGGGTCGTTGTTAGTGCAAGCCAGTGCCTCCCGCCGCCGCCAGCAAAAGTGAGGGGAGCGACCTTGAGATGACTGAGGAGGAACTCACCGTCGCAGAGCAAGAAATGGAAGAAGATGCGGAGAACGCCTACCGCGGTGCATGGGCCAGATCCTGGGTTTGCCAGGATGACCTGGATTGGCTGTACCACACTAGGCGCATCCCGGAGGGAGTCACCGCACGCCTTGCTGCCTCCGAGCTTGCCCCCTCACCCAATCCGGGTGAGTATGTGGTGTTTCTATCCCACTTCCAGTGGGGGTTTGGTCTGCCAGTTAGCAATTTTTTTCCATGACTGGCTCAGTACGTATGAGCTCTAGCCGCACCACCTTCCGACAAACGCCATCACGTCTCTCTCCGCTTTTGCCTCCACCATCGAAGGTTACGCCGAACTATGGCCCACGAAGGAGCTCTGTATCCGGTTCTTTGGCCTCCGCCGGAACGTGATCCCGAACATAGATCTTGAGCCGGAGCACAAGCAGCTTACGCAGTTCGGCGCTGCATCTATCTCTCCCGGGAAGCAGTCCATCTTCCCCCGAGTCACCGGGCTTGACTCTTGCAAGGGATGGGCCCGGACCTTCTTCTATCTCCGGAACAGCACCACTGAAGATCTGATCCGGCTACTCCCCTATGCTCCGGGTCCTCCTAATCCGGATTTGTGGGAGAATGTCCCCAAGAAGCCCACCGTTCTGGCGAACCAAGTCCACAAGAGGTTCAAGGAGCTGAAGGACATGGGGTTGCGCAATGAGGATGCTATGATCACATTTGTGCGCAACCGGATCTCCCCCCCTTCAGAAACGCACGCACAAATTGTGCCACATGAGCTGGGGCCGCGACCCCAACCGGACTTCCTCGTTCGAGTTAAACAACACCGAGATCTACCGCCGGGTCAAGGCCCTCTTCACCACCCACAAGGATTTTTCTTCTGAGTGGACGTGGGGAATTGAACACTTCTGCCGGGATAGGCTTCCCCCTGCGGTAAGTCTCGTGCCCCAAACTTTTTTCCGAATTGAATCACATGTCGGTCTTTGTTGTAGGTTTTAATCATGTTGCCTTTTCTTTCCCTTAGATGTTTCTTCAGCAAACCATCGAGGACGGCACCGAGCCTTCCCTCAAATGGGCGCCTGACCGGGATACCTCGGACGTGGAGGAACCGGATCAGGAGATGTTCCTTCTGATGGCCGATGCAACCAAGCGACCCACCGGTAAACTCTCTTCCATTAGAGATTGGCCCGACGATGAAGATGAATCGGATATTGAGGTGATGGAAGCATTTGACGTTGTCCCCCTTTCTTATGCTTTTTCGACATCACCTAACCCCGGTGGGCAGATCCATGAAGACCCTCCCCTTGCCGTGGGTGAGCCTATTCCGGTCGCGCCGAAGAAGAGAAGGGGAGCTGCCTCTGCATCCTCCTCTGGGCCTTCTCAGCCAGCAAAAAGGCGAAAGAAGTCCGGGGACAAAACTACCACCAAGGCCACCACTAAGGCTGTGGCCCGGAGAGCTCGCAAGCCGAAGGAGCCCCTTACTTCGGATGAGTAAGTCGTTTCTCCCTTTGCTATTCACTTGTCCTTCCTTTGTTATAGTTCCTCATCATACATTATTTGATTCGGCAAGGCCGCGCTGGGGGTCCCATAGAGTGGATCCGGCAATGCCTCCTTGCTCCGTCACAGTCCTTCTCCCCCTCATGGCGACAATTCACGCCCGCTGAGCCCCATTCTGGAGGGTTCAGCGGCTGCTCCGGGTTCCAGCCCACCTCGTCAAGAGGAGGTCAACCTTGGAGCGGGGGAGACTGGCTCTGCCGAGGCAGCAGCAACCACCACTTCGGCTCTGCCGCAACCAGCTACCACCAAGGTTCCCTCAGCACCTCCGCCGAAGCAGAAAACAACACCAGCACCAACACCAACTCCAGCCCCAGCAGCAACAGCAAAAGCAACAGCAGCAGCATCAATCCCTTCCGCCTCGTCCGAGTCTTCCAAGACTCGGCGAGAAGACACTAGCAGCGCCAAAGCAGCTCCCAAGGGCAAATCCGCTGCAGCCACCTCAACTTCTCAGCAGCAGCCTAAGGGCAAAAAGGCTCCTGACGCCACTAGGGCAACGTCCATCGAGGCTGGACAGCGCACACTTGCGTCCATGCTTTCAAAGAAGACTCCACCTCCGAAGGACGCCCCTGCCGAGCCAGCTGAAGCGCAACTTGTTTTGCACACAAGCCCCGCTGCTGCTCAGGTTGAGAGACAGGAAGCACATGCCAAGGGCCTAGTGGCGCCCCACATGCTCAGCGGCGAGCGATACCCTCCGACCTTGATCGAGTTTGTGAATAACTGGAACAAGGCGGAGTTCGTCGACAACGACGATCTGCCGGAGAAGTTCGGTCCCGCCGAATTTGCTGCGCAGATGAATACTGCTGCCAAGGCAATTAACCTTGCGGGTCGGATGATGGAGGTACGTTACTTCACCTTTTCCTTAGCATTTAGTAGACATTATTGATATAGTCATTAGTCCCCGAGCCTCCGGGGGAGTAACTTGTTACTCGGCCGGATGCTCCTTAGAAAATTAACGTAGCTCCCTGATAACTTCGAATATGCACACACCTAGAGTCGGGTTAAGTTCCACTTAGCCTGGATCTTGTACACTTCAAATATGCACACACCTAGAGCCGGGTTAATTTCCGCTTGGCCCGGATCTTGTACACTTCGAGTATGCACACAACTAGAGCCGGGTTAAGTTCCACTTGGACCGGATTTTGTACACTTCGAATATGCACACACCTAGAGAAGGGTTAAGTTCCACTTGGCCCGGATTTTGTACACTTCGAATATGCACACACCTAGAGCCGGGTTAAGTTCCACTTGGCCCGGATTTTGTACACTTCGAATATGCACACACCTAGAGCCCGGTTAAGTTCCACTTGGCCCGGATTTTGTACACTTCGAATATGCACACACCTAGAGCCGGGTTAAGTTCCACTTGGATTGGATTTTGTACACTTCGAATATGCACACACCTAGAGCCGGGTTAAGTTCCACTTGGCCCGGATTTTGTACACTTCGAATATGCACAAGACTAAGCTATCTCTTTGCACTTTTTTCAGGTGACCACCAATCGTCGGAGTGCTGAGTTTCAGCGTCTCCTAGACACTCACAAAATGCTGCATGCAAAGCATACTGTGCTCATCGCCGAACATGATAAAAGGGGTAAGAGTTTATCCCTTGGCATTTTTCCATTTTTTCTTCCTCTTTTTCTGCCGAACTAATCCATCATTCGGATTTCGCGGCTAGGGTGGAGGTTGAGAACATCCTCATGAGGAGAAACTTGGATCAGATCAAGGGTAAGTTATTTTTGCTCAACTTTGCTATGCTTTCTATCTCCTTTTCTCCCTGGCTCGGCAAACATTCATACCTCGGCTTTGCCGGGTCAACAAACTATTTCAGCATCTCTTGAAGATAGTGTGCCCGTGCCTGATATGATGCTGCATTTTCTCGAACAAGCAGGGCAGCATCAGGCCGAACTTAAAAAGAAAGATGATGAGCTTGCCCTCCTCTAAACGAAGGATGATGAGATTGCCAATATCAAGGCAGACATGAAGAAATTGAAAGCACAACACCAATCCGAGCTTCAAAAGGCTGGCCATGACTTCACTAAAGAGTGTGAGCGCCTCAACCTCCAGATTGCCAAGGATCAAGAATTGCTGAAGGAGGCCGACTCCAAACTTGAGTCGGCGAATACTGAGCTTGTTCAACTCCGGGAGAGGCATGACAAGTGCATCAAGGAGCTAACCCGGATCCATAGCCACATTTCTCGTAAGTTCCTTTTCTCTTCAGTTGTCATGAATCTCTCCGGGTCAACCCTTCTCACTTATTTCAACTGTCTCGTTTTCAGACAAATTTCCAAAGGGCAATGTTGTTGCAACCACCGCCGTCGCCAAGTTCCGCCAGAAGAGGGGTACCCCAATTGCCCCTGGTGTTGGAGAAAATCCATATGACATGGAGGATTTGCTGGTCAGCTTGTCCTCTCGTGTCGAGCTTGTGAAGAACTATGGCAAGGACGTTTTGGATGTAGCAGTCTGGATCTTCAACACCTTTTGGCCTGGAGAAGATACTCCGGAGGGTGCCCCTGCTCTCTTTGCTAGGCTCATGGAGTGTGAGACTCAACTCGATCTCTGGAGAGAATCAGCTGGACGCGCCGGAGCTGAGATCGTTCTTCACTACATGCTCACGTGGTACGAGAAGATTGACCTCAAACTCCTTGAGCGTATGCGCACTGGATCCAAGTGGTCTACTGACTCGGACTGGGTAGCTCGGCGCAAGGCTTGTGCTCATAGCTTCATCCAATACGCCCCCATTCACCAATGGAACGAGGGACCGAGCTTCCTAGATGTTGCCGATGATGAAAATGCCAAAAATGTTGAAGATGACTCGGATGAGGATGAAGAGGACGAAGCCTTAGACGTCGAGGAAGACGCAGATGATTCTGAAGCCGAGGCTAAGGCTACACCTACTGGCGCTGAATTACCTCCTCCTGCTGCTCCTTGATAAACACTTTAAATTTCATCAGATCCTCGGTATGCCGGGTGGAATTGTATCAAGCACACAAGTGATATTTTGCTACTAAGTTTTTATGCCGGATTAACTTGGGCATAGTCCCCGAGTTTCATTTTCTTGTTCATCCAATCTTTCGGCTCGACTCGTGTCTACCTTGATTCGGTTTTATGACTTACGAGTCCGAGCTTCAAAAATTGTCTTAACAATACTTGGAAACTTTAGGATTAGCTCAAAATAATTCATAGTAGATCGAAAGTAAACATAAGGTTAGTCCGAAAAACAAACGTCGGCTCGATTAAGTTCCTTTCCTTAGTCGTTTTCATGTGCTACGCAATTCCAAACTTGTTCTCTTGCTTGCCATGAAGCCAAATCTTGTTGGACAGCAGCAAGTCAAAGAGTTGGGTTCTTGGTGCTCACACACTACTAATACGGCTTAAGTAGAAAAACTTACGCCAGCCGACGTATAAATAATAAATATAGAAGACAACAAATATTTTCAAGGCAGTCCCCGAGTTACTACTCGAGGTGCCCACATTTCATTGATAGGCTCATTGCCGGCATACATACCGACATATGAGAGACTCGGATACATACACTTCTCTGCTAAGTGTAGAAAGGACGAAGTAGAGCTACATTCCATGGACACTTAGATTCCTCGCCGGACCTGTCCGCCTTGTTCTTCTCCTGTGGTTTTGCATCAATAAGATAATAAGAATCGTTGTGCAATGCTTTGCTCACAATGAATGGCCCTTTCCATGGGGGGGATAATTTATGCATGCCAGCAGTACGTTGTACCAACCGGAGTACCAGATCACCTTCCCGGAAGACTCGGGGGTTTACTTTCCGGCTATGATAGCATCGGAGATTTTGCTGATATATGGCGGATCTGGACAATGCCAATTCTCTCGCTTCTTCTAGCAGATCAACATCATTTTGCCGGGCTTCTTGCACTTTGGCTTCTGTGTATTGGGTGACCCTAGGCGAGTCATGCTCTATGTCGGCTGGTAATACAGCTTCTGCCCCATATACCAGAAAGAATGGCGTATAGCCTATTGATCGATTCAGACTTGTTCTTAAACTCCACAATACCATTGGTAGTTCTTCTATCCAGCACCCCGCTGATCTTTGTAGCGGCTCAATGAGCCGGGGTTTTATCCCGGATAATACTAATCCATTGGATCTTTCCACTTGTCCGTTCGATGCAGGATGGGCTACCGAGGCAACATCCAGCCGGATCTTCTTATCTCGGCAGAATCGCGCAAATGCTCCTTCAGCAAAATTTGTTCCATTATCTGTTATGATACTGTGAGGATAACCGTATCTCAAGATGATGTATCTGAGAAATGTTACGACCGTAGCTCCATCACATTTTCTTATTGGCTTCACTTCAATCCACTTAGTAAATTTATCGACCATGACCAAAATGTGAGTCATATTTCCCCTCGCTGGTTTGAACGGGCCAACCATGTCCAAACACCATACGGCAAATGGCCAGGTGATTGGTATGGTCTTGAGCTCTGACATAGGCATATGTGTCTTGGTAGCATACCTCTGACAGCCATTGCATTTTCTTACCAAGTCCTCTGCTTGTTCTAAGGCACTTGGCTAGTAGAATCCATACCGGAAACCTTTTGCTACCAAGGCTCTAGACGAGGCATGATGCCCACATTCCCCTTGATGTATATCTCGGAGGATGTCAAGCCCTTCTTCCGGGTCAACACATCGCTGGAGGACATTAGTCACACTCCTTTTGTATAGCTCGGAATTGATGATCGTGTATGCCTTTGCTCTCCTCTGAGTTTGCCTGGACAACACCTCCTCAACGGGTAAGGTTCCATCTTTCAGGAATTGAAATATGGGTAGTGCCCAAGCTGGTATTGCTCGTACAGGGAACACATCCTCATCAATTTCCATCTGATCCACCGCCATAACCTCAACCGGAGCTAGCTGAGCAGTCCCCGGGTCTTGCGAAGCAGTCCCCGGGTTTGCCGAGGCAGTCCCCGGGTTCTTCGTTCCACCTCCCATTTCAATGTCCATGGGTACGGCTCCGGACTCTGAATCCTCCGGGACGTAAATTGAGTCGGTTTCTCGGGACGGTCTGATAGATGGTTTTTCGAGGTGTTCTAATGCTACACCCGGTGGAATTGCTTGTCAGGTTGATCCGAGCTTCGACAATACGTCGGCAGCCTCATTTTCCACGCGGGGTACATGGCGAAATTCGCATCCCTCAAAGTAACCAGATATCTTTTGCACATGGAATCTGTATAATGCCATGTTTGGATCAAGAGCGTCCCACAGCCCCGACACTTGCTGAACTACCAAATCCAAGTCACCAAAGCATTGGATCCGACGTATCCCAATTTCTTTTGCCACTTTGAGCCCATGCACAAGTGCTTCATATTCGGCGACATTGTTTGATGCTGCGAAATGGATCTGTAGCACATACTTCAGCTGGTCATTCTTTGGCGAGGTAAGCACAACTCTGGCGCCCAACCCGGTTTTTGTTTTTGACCCGTCGAAGTGCATTCTCCAGTAGTTCGGATCTGGCAGCGGTGGTTCATATTGCACATCGGCCCAATCCACAAAAAAGTCGGCCATAGCCTAAGACTTGATTGCTTCTCTTCTGTCATATTGTGGCGCATAAGGAGCTAGCTCAATTTCCCATTTCGCAATCCTGCCACTTGCATCCTTGTTACTCATTATGTCGGATATGGGGGCTTCACATATTACTTTGATGGGGTGCTCCTGAAAATAATGTTTTAGCTTCTTTGCCGACATGTACACACCATACGCCACTTTCTGATAGTGCGGATAATTTTGTTTTGAGGCTGATAATACCTTGCTCAGATAATACACTGGCCTTTGCACTGACTTACCCTCTTCGTCGCGCTCTACCACAATTACTGCACTTACAACTCGGTTGGTTGCGGCTATATAGAGCAACATTGGCTCCTTTGATAGTGGAGAGGCTAACACCGGTGCAGTGGCTAACATTTTATTTAATTGAATTAAGGCTTCATTGGCCTACGGCGTCCAAATGAACTTGTCCGACTTTTTCATGAGTTGATAGAGAGGCAGTGCCTTTTCTCCCAACTGACATACAAACCGACTTAACGATGCCAGGCAACCAGTGAACTTCTGAACATCGTTAAGACACTTCGGCAGTTCCATTCGCTCTATGGCCCGGATTTTAGTTGGATTGACTTCAATACCTCGGCTGGAGACGAGGAATCCGAGTAATTTTCCAGCCGGGACACCGAAGGTACATTTTTTCGGGTTAAGCTTCATCCGGAACCTCCTTAGGTTCGCAAACGTTTGCCTGATATCGTCAAGGAGCGTTTTTCTTTCCTTGATCTTGATAACCACATCATCCACATACACCTGTACATTTTGACCAATTTGGTCATGCAAACATTTCTGCATACATCTTTGGTACGTTGCCCCTGCATTACATAAACCAAATGGCATGGTGCGATAGCAATAAGCCCCATACGGGGTGATAAATGCAGTTTTTATTTGATCATCCGGATTCAGGGGTATCTGGTGGAAACCAGAATATGCATCAATGAATGACAACAGTTCACACCCAATAGTTGAATCTATGACCTGATCTATCCTTGGCAGTGGAAATGGATCTTTTAGACACGCCTTATTCAGGTTCGTGTAATCGATACACATACGGCAAACCACTGCCACATTCGGATCATCCTTCTTCTTCTCCACCAGCACCGGATTAGATAACCAATCTGGGTAAAGAACTTCCATGATAAATCCAGCTGCTAGTAACCGAGCTATCTCATCTCCAATGACTTTTCTCCTATCTTTGGCGAAGCGGCGGAGGGGTTGCTTCACCGGCCTTGCTCCGGGTCTCACATTCAAAGAGTGCTCGGCCAACTCCCTCGGAACACCTTGCAAGTCCTGTGTGGACCAAGCAAAAATATCCCGATTCTCACGGAGGAAGCTGACGAGCTCGCTTTCCTATTTGTCATTTAACCTGGCACCAATTGTTATGGTGCGCTCTGGGAACATGTCATCAACAGGCACCTTCTTGGTATCCTTTGTGGCTTGGAATGAGACACTACCATGCGGATTACTCAACGCCGGCATATACTGCTACGCGGACTGAGCCAACACCGCCACCTCCTGTATCTTTATTTTCTCCTGCGCAATCACGAGTGACTCGGCTAGGTTAGACCCGGCTGACGCACACTCGATGGAACGTCGGAAATCTCCAGCTATGGTGATCACTCCATTTGGCCCGGGCAACTTCATCTTCAGATAACTGATGTGACAACTTGCCATGAACTTGTTCAGTGCTGGTCTACCGAGTAACGCGTGATAGGCACTTTCTAAGTTCACCACTTCAAACTCCAAATTATCAGTTCGGCAGTTATCTCGCGTGCCAAATAATACGTCAACCCGGACCTTGCCTATGGGCTCACAAGAAATGCCTGGCACAATGCCATGGAAAGTTGTCCTTGTAGCCTGGAGCATGTTCTCCGAGATACCCAACTTGCGCATTGTATCCGCATACATGATGTTAATGCTACTGCCATTGTCAATTAGTACCTTTGAGAACCTCACATTGATGTTAGGCCCAATGAATGTCGGATCCAGCACTAGTGCATATGAACCAGGACTTGGCATAAGCTTGGGATGATCTTTGATGCTCCAGGTAATTTCCTGGTCCGACCAAGGCATATACCTCGTCACTGCTGGCATTACCGCATTCACCTCCATATGTCGGCGCTGCAAGCTATTTCTATCTGTTTCTTCTATGGTGAACACACAGTAACTCTGATGATGCTCTCTGTACTCATTCCTTCCCTCGTTTCTGGGGTACCTCTGATTCGGTTGCTGCTGGTTTTCCACTTGATGCACTGCATCCCTTCTCTCGTGGTTGTCATACCTCGGCGGAGGGGGAGGCAACATTAGTTGTTGCGTGTTTGCTCCGGAGAGCAATTGCTGCCGGGGTAACTCCTGCCGAGGTTGATCATTCCGAGGTGCCTGAGCATTCCCTGAACCACCTTGTTCTATCTTACGCATCCACTCACACTGCCTTGTTGTATGACCCGCTGGGTTACTCGGATTTGGCGTATGAAATTTACACGGATGATCCAGCATTGACTCGTAGGTATACCTCAGACAGTCCTTCTTTTCCTGCCACTGTTTCTTTTGCTCTGGCGTCCAAGTTTTGTTGCCATCGTTTCTTGGTGTCCATTGTTGCCCTCCAGTTTTCTGACGTTGATTGCACCCTGCTCCGGGTTGATCTTGATTTACAGCAGCAACTTGTTGTGAACTGCACTGTAATCGATGCATCATCTCTTCTTTTACCCCGGTAGTCATTCCTCCGGGATGACCCGGCTCCATCTCTCTGGTAGTACTCCTCATTTGCCTCGTTTGACACGAGCCTGGGTTGAGTCGGATCACCCAAAGCATACGAATCAGCAATCCGGATTGTCTCTGCCAATGTAGTTGGCATATCCCTTTGCAATCTTTGCCACAACATGCTCGCATATCTGCATCCTTGCGCAAACCATGCTATGGCATGTGACTCAATCATACCCTCACATGAGTTTTGCACGGTACACCACCGGGTTAAGAACTCCCGGTCCGTCTCATTCGGTCTCTGCTTGCACATTGCTAGGGTCTGTGGCCTATTCGGCCTTTGATACGTACTTGAGAAATTGCTGACAAACATTTCCTCGAAATCGATCCAACAGTTGATACTCCCGGGCGGCAAATTATTCAGCCATACCCTTGCTGGCCCCTCCAACATCTGGGGTACGTATCTCACAACCCATCTCAAGTTGCCTGTAACAAGTTTCACAGCTGTAGCATAGTTAATCAACCAATCCTCTGGCTTTGTGCTACCATCATATATCTTAGTGCCTATAGTTAGCTGGAAGTTAGGTACCGGAGGTTCCTTCATGATCCGGGGCCCAAAACACGCAGGACCCGGGGGACCCTGACATTCAATCTGCTCCGACCTATACAGCTGATCCAGTTTTAATCTGGCATCGTCAGGCATCAAATCCCTGCTTCCCAATCTTGACCCTATCACATGATAGTCTGGCCTTGGGTATCCTGTGTTCACCATTTCCGAATCACCATCATTATATCGGTCTTGCTCTCGTGGAGCACCTCTCCGTTGCATACCTCGGCCGACACTTTGCTCTTGCCTTGGTATATTCCGCTGTTGCGGTTGCCCTGCTCCTGCCGAGTTGCGCTGTCCGGCATTGCCGTTCATAGCATTACCCATACCGGCATTGCCTTGGTCGTGGTTACCTCGGCCAGCTTCACCTCGGCTCACACTTCGTCGATCCTCATTTCTCTGCACTTCTTTTCCTTTCCCTGCCCTTGCTGGGTCATATGGGACTATCTGTTTGTTCCTTCTCGCCAAGGTTACCACCTCTTCTCTCCTAGGATCACCATGAGGAGACGATGCAGCTCCAGCGGATTTCTCCGGGTTACCCACCGCCGAATGAACGTTTTTGGAGGCCCCAGCTCTCTCCGGGTTAGCCCTGAGTAATTCCTCATTTTGCCTGTTCGCGATCCGAACCAACTCATTGACCCTATCTTGTTGTCTCTGACGGGCTTCACCCGTCAAACCCTCTAACTCGGACGCAGTTGCATCCGCTGCTCTGAGGTTTTTCGCCGGGGTACTATACTTCGGCAGCCCCACGGATAAACAGTTCTCCGACTCCTCAATCCTAGTATCACCTTCTTTGTTCATTTCACTCGTGAGGTTTCTCCCTTTTACTTTTACAGCATCTACCTTATTTGCCTTTGCATACTCACGCAGTGTCATGTTCAACGACTACTGAGCCACGGCTATGTTTTTTGCACCCTCTAGTATCTTTTGCCTAGTTTCATCTAGCTCGGCCTGTGCCTGAGCCGGATCTACCACTGCTGCTATAGGGTTTGCCAAGCTATCCATCGCTTCCTGCAGCACATTCTCTGGCCTCTCTAGTGGAGGACCTCTATTTTTCCTTGGTGCCTTAGGCATTACCTCCGGATCTGGCGCCGGATCTTTTCTTGCGCCAGCACCAGGCACAGTCATCATCACCTCGGCACGGTCCGGGGAGCAAGTGATACGCGCCCCGTGAACCATGCTAAGGGGTGGCTCGCCTCCTTCGACGATGTGCCGTGGGTGAACGCACGACACATCGACAGCAACGTAGACCTTGTGCGCGCCGAGCTTGACGAAGAGGCCGTTGCACGGAAGAGGATGCTTGCCGAAGCAGCCAGCGTTGTCGCTGACAAAGTCTAGCGCTCCAAAGCGCTGAACGAGCCCGGAGACGATGTGTTCGCCAGTGCCGATGAGGTTTCCCATCCGGATCTTCACCCCTGCTAGCGCCGCTAGCCCCACGGTGGGCGCCAACTGTCGTGGTGGTGTCACGGCAGATGCCATGGATAGGCTAAAGGTGGGGACTAAATGCACTAGGGGAATCCAGGGAGGGATAGTGTGGTGATTCCACACACGGTAGCTTTCTATTTGATTCACCTTCACAGATTACAAGTGCTCCTTGAGCTGTATTGGAGAGAGGAGGAAGAAGGAACTCTCTTACTCTCCCCGCTAGCTAGCCCTCAGGAACCAAGTAAAACACAACCCTCTCGCTAGACATCTACCAGTCAAAGACCAACCCATTCTACAGAGGCCCTAGCCTTCCTTATATAGGGGTGGCTAGGTCTCCAATTAGGGCAAACATGGAGGCATATTCCATGGAATATGCCTCCTCCCAAAATAGTAAGCCGACCGGGACACTTTAACCCCGCGTCATCCATGTAGAGGCTACGTGAGCCTCTGCGGCGCCTGCATCATCCGACATTGGCGTCGTCACCTTTGTCGGCCACGCCTCGGTGGTCCTGCCTCTGTCCGCTTCGCTCACGCTCTGCGTACAGTGGTCACCTTTGACCATCGAGATACCTTCCTTCTCTTACAAGCTTGATATAACCCGGATCGTACCTAGTTGATCTGGCCACACCTGTTCCTGCATATGAGTTAGATTCATCTGTCCAACATACGGCTTAAATCGGTTGAGACCCAGTTAGGTGGACATCCCCTGGTCCGGGTTACTCCATGATTCGGCCTGCCTTGAGGTGACTCGGCCAGCATCTGCTTTGACCTTGTCGTACCTCGGCTAACTCGGCCTTTATACCCCGGCGTGACCCTACCCGGGGGTATCCCCCCAACAAATAAAAAGGATAAGGAGCGATTATTACAGAGGTAATAACTTCCAAGACTCATCTAAAACTTTTGGGTTATCTCCCAATAAGTACTTTTCTTTAACGCCTTTAAGTTAGGCATAAGAAGCAAAGAAAGAATCAAGTGTTTTCAAATGAAGAAGCATTAAGATCAATACTAGAAATATTTTCAACAAGGCAAGGTATATCATCCAAATAAGTTCAAGAGGATCCTCTCTCAATGCTCTTAGGTTCACTATTCTCATCAAAAGGGTTTCCAGGAACAATCCAATCAGGATTCTTTTCTATGGCATCATGTATTGCTACTAGTTTAAAGGGTATTGGTATCTTAGGTTCCTCCCCATTAGATTCGGTTTTTTTCATCTTTTCTCGTGTACCAACAACATCTACACATGAGCCTAGCATATTGAAACGTTCAAAGACTTTTCTAGCTTCCTTGGTAACATCATAGAACTCCTTAAACAAAGTTTCTAGAATAAAATCCCTCTTTTCAGGGTCCTCAATTTCTTTAAGCTTAAGAAACATTATTTGCATTAAGGGGTTGAGGTTAACAAACCTAGCTTCTAACATGTGAATTAAAGAAGCTGCAGCAATCTCATAGTTTGGAGCAAGTTCTGCAAGGGATCTATCCTCAGTATTCTCATGTTTACTAACATGATTAAAGAATTCTTCAATGTTATCTTTCCCAATTATAGAACCACTACCAATTGGAAGATCTTTCAGGGTGAATTTAGGGATCAACATGGTGAGCTAAAGAAGAGGTGGCAACTAAAGGAGACTTAATTTTTTGTGTTTTTGAATAAAGAAAGCAAACTAGTAAAACTATTTTTTGTGTGTTTTTGATAACAAAGCAAGCAAACAAATCAAAAAGAAACTAAGCAAAACAAAAATAACAAAGTAAAGAGATTGGTTATGAGGGACTCCCCCTGTGAAGATGTCCTTGACTCCCCGGCAAAGGTGCTAGAAAAATGCTTGATGGCTCAATGCACGGCGCCCAGAAAAGTGTTGGTGCGTGGTTGATGTAGAGCTCGTTGGGAACCCCAAGAGGAAGGTATGATAAGCACAGCAACAAGTTTCCCTCAGTTATGAAACCAAGGTTTAATCGAACCAGTAGGAGCAAGGAAACACCCCAAAGGTGTTGCTAGCTGAGCCTTGGCAGGGCGCACTACCGGTGCTAGTAGCAACGTGGAGACCTGCACAACACAACCACAGAACTTTGTCCCCAATTTGTGATGAGGTTGTCAATATCACCGTGTTTTGCTGAAAACAAAGGATTAAACGTATCGAATGGAAAGAAGTAAAGTTTGCAGAAAGTAAACACAAAGAAGTAAAAGATTGTAGATTGAATGTAAAAGACAAGGACCGGGATCCATAGTTCACTAGAGGTGGCTCTCCTTAGATAGATAACATGCTGGGTGAACAAATTACAGCGGGGCAATTAACAAACATCGAGAAAGCAATACATGCATATACTAATCATCTTGACTCGTTTGAGACTTGATTGGGCATTACAACATAATACATAGACTGCCATCCAACTGCATCTATGACTAATAATCCACCTTCAGGTTATCATCCGAACCCCCTCCAGTATTAAATTGCAAGCAACAGATTATTGCTTTACGAACTGCGTGTAAAGTAAACAATACGATTGTTCTATGAACAAAGGATTGTTGTTTTCTCCCTAGTAGAAACAACACATCTAGTACCTTAGAGATTTCTGTCACTTCCCAGTTACGAGGCATGAACCCACTATCGAGCATAAATACTAACTCTTGGAGTTGCTAGCATCTACTTGGCCAAGATTGCTACTAACAACGGAAAGCATGCAAGATCACAAATAACAAAGACATGATAGAATCAATAATCAATCTGAAATAGCATCTCAATATAAATCGGATCCCCACAAACACAACATGCAGAATTACAAATAGATGATCTTGATCATGAATGGAGCTCACAAGATCTAGACATGAAAGCACAAAGGAGGAGGACCAGCCATCTAGCTACTACATGGATCCGTAGTCCAAGGATGAACTACTCACGCACACGGAGGCTTGCATGGTGATGAAGAAGGCCTGTGGTGAATTCCCTCTCCGTGGTGCCGAAGAGCTTCAGATCCCTCCCGATCTAGGGATGGAGATGACGGCGGCTATAGACTCTTTCGTGGATTTTTGATCGAGTACTTAGGGTTTTCGTCCCGAGGGAATCTTATAGGCGGAAGGGGAGGCTGAGGGGGTGCCAGGGGCCACCACACCACCCCCTGGCGCGGGGCCAACCTGGCCGCGCGGCCAGGTGGTGTGGCCGGCCTCTGGCCCCTCTCCGTCTCGTATTTTGGCATCTGATGACTTCCGGAAAAATAGGCACTTTGGCTTTTGTCCCGTCCAATTCCGAGAATATTCATTTTCTGACTTTCCTGGAACCAAAAACAACAGAAAACAGGCAGCTGGCACTGTGGCTCTTGTTAATAGGTTAGTCCAAGAAATTATATGAAAATTACTCCAGAGTTGGAACAAAACACAAGAAAGTGGATAAAACCAAGCATGGAACATCAAAAATTATAGATACATTTGCAATGTATCAAGAAGCAATATATGAAGTGCCTTTCCCTAACACTGCACAGAAGCATATTTTTGAATATGAATAGGTCAAAGCAGTATAGGAAAAGAAGGAAGACGAAAGCATGCCAGGAGTCACAGAACACCTGGAAGAAACCAAAGATGAAAAGGTAACCAAGGAAGCAATTATGGCTATGTTCTCACACTGTAACATAGTTGAACTTGATGAAGAAACTTCCGTATTGGTTGAAGGTAAAATAAAGGTAAAAGATGTGGGTAAGCCTATTCTTCCCTACATATTTAAAGAAACCTCTCATTACGGTTTATGTGATCTTGGCACCGAAGTTAATGTTATATTGATGGCTCAATGCACGACGCCCAGAAAAGTGCTGGTGCATGGTTGATGTAGAGCTCGTTGGGAACCCCAAGAGGAAGGTATGATGAGCACAGTAGCAAGTTTCCCTCAGTTATGAAACCAAGGTTTAATCGAACTAGTAGGAGCAAGGAAACACCCCAAAGGTGTTACTAGCTGAGCTTTGGCAGGGCACACTACCAGTGCTAGTAGCAACCTGGAGACCTGCACAACACAACCACAGAACTTTGTCCCCAACTTGCAATGAGTTGCCAATCTCACCGTGTTTTGCGTAAAACAAAGGATTAAACGTATCGAATGGAAAGAAGTAAAAGTTTTCAGAAAGTAAACACAAAGAAGTAAACAGTTTATAGATTGTATGTAAAAGACAAGGACCAGGATCCATAGTTCACTAGAGGTGGATCTCCTTAAGATAAATAACATGCTGGGTGAACAAATTACAGCAGGGCAATTGACAAACACTGAGAAAGCAATACATGCATATACTAATTATCTTGACTCATTTGGAACTTGATTGGGCATTACAACATTATACATAGACCGCCATTCAACTGCATCTATGACCAATAATCCACCTTCCGGTTATCATCTGAACCCCCTCTAGTATTAAGTTGCAAGCAACAAATTATTGCTTTAATAACTGCGTGTAAAGTAAGCAATATGATTGTTCTATGAACAAAAGATTGTTGTTTTCTCCCTAGAAGCAACAATAATTCTAGTACCTTAGAGATTTCTGTCACTTCCCTAGATTACCAGAGGCATGAACCCACTATTGAGCATAAATACTAACTCTTGGAGTTGCTAGCATCTACTTGGCCAAGATAGCTACTAACAACGGAAAGCATGCAAGATCACAAATAACAAAGACATGATAGAATCAATAATCAATCTGAAATAGCATCTCAATATCCATCGGATCCCCACAAACACAACATGCAGAATTACAAATAGATGATCTTGATCATGAATGGAGCTCACAAGATCTAGACATGAAAGCACAAAGGAGGAGGACCAGCCATCTAGCTACTACATGGATCCGTAGTCCAAGGATGAACTACTCACGCATCACACCGGAGGCTTGCATGGTGATGAAGAAGGCCTCCAGGGTGAATTCCCCTCTCCGGTAGGGTGCCAGGAAGAGCTTCAGATCCCTCCCGATCTAGGGATGGAGATGACAGCGGCTACAGTCTCTTTCGCAGATTTTTGATCGGTACTTAGGGTTTTCGTCCCGAGGGCATCTTATAGGTGGAAGGGGAGACCGAGGGGGTGCCAGGGGCCACCACACCAACCCCTGGCGTGGGCCAAGCCTGGCCGCGTGGCCAGGTGGTGTGGCCGGCCTCTGGCCCTTCTGAAAAAATAGGCACTTTGGCTTTTGTCCCGTCCAATTCCGAGAATATTCATTTTCTGACTTTCCTAGAACCAAAAACAGCAGAAAACAGGCAGCTGGCACTGTGGCTCTTGTTAATAGGTTAGTCCAAAAAATCATATGAAAAGTACTCCAAAGTTGGAACAAAACACAAGAAAGTGGATAAAACCAAGCATGGAACATGAAAAATTATAGATACATTTGCAATGTATCAACATCCCCAAGCTTAACTCCTGCTCGTCCTTAATGACCGACAAGTATAGGGGGTGTATCGCAGTATTTTCGAGGGAAGTAAAACCCAATTTATTGATTCGACACAAGGGGAGCCAAAGAATATTTATAAGCCTTAACAACTGAGTTGTCAATTCAGCTGCACCTGGAAACAATCTTGCTCACAACAGTTTATCAGTAGCAATAGTTTTGTAGTAGGAATAGCAAAGTAACATCAGTAGTAAAGCAAAGACAGTAGTAACAAAAGCAGTAACAGTGGGATTCGAGTGCGGTAGGCATAGGGATGGATGGACGGGCGTTGCATGGACAAGACAATTCACATAGCAATCAGGACATAGGGCAATTGCAGATAAATAAGATAAAGCATCCAAGTACTAGACAATCCTAGGCATGTGTTCCATATAGTCATACATGCTCGCAATGAGAACTTGCACAACATCTTTTGTCCTGCCAGAACATTTGCAGCGGGGCCTCTGGGGAACTACTGGCAATTAAGGTGCTCCTTTTAATAGAGCACCGGAGCAAAGCATTAACACTCCGTGAACACATGTGATCCTAACATCAAAGCCATTCCCTTCCAGTTATCCCGATTTCTGTCACTTCGTGGCCATAGGTTCCGGACAACAACGTGTGTATACAACTTGTAGATAAGACCAAAAACAATACTATCATAATGAATCAATAACATGTTCAGATCTGAAATCATGGCACTCGGGCCCTAGTGACAAGCATTAAGCACAACAAGTCGCAACAAAGTCATAAAGCACTAATAAAAGATACTAGGCACCATGCCCTAACAATCTGATGCCATTAAATGAACGATCTCATCCAATCCCTACCATCCCTATAGCCTACAGCAGGGGATTACTCACTCATATATGGGGGAAACATGGATGGTCGATGGAGAAGCGATGGTGATGATGATGGCGATGATCTCCTCCAATTCCTCGTCCCGACAGGGTGCCAGAACGGAGTTTCTGGTGCTGTTTCGTGGAATCTGGTGGTGGCGGCGGAGCGGAACTCCTTCTGGAAAAGCATCGACCCCCCGGAGTTTTTAGGTTAGAAGGCTTCTTATAGGCAAAGAGGGAGACCGAGAGGGTGTCTGGGGCCACCACACCATGCCCTGGTGCGGCCAGGCCTAGCCCGCGCCTGGGGGTGGTGTGGCCATCCCCTGGCCCTCCTCCTCCAAAGTGTGGACAAAACACAAGAAAGTGGATAAAACCAAGCATGGAGCATCAAAAATTATAGATACATTTGCAATTTATCAACATCCCCAAGCTTAACTCCTGCTCGTCCTCGAGTAGGTAAGTGATAAAAAGAAAGAATAATTTTTGAGGTGACATGCACCATCATAAACTTGATCAAAGTACTTGTAAAACATTCAAAGCTGGGATCATAGTACTTCAATCATAACATGAAAGACAAAGTTCTAACACTAGGACAAAGAAACGATGATGCAACATGAAAAGGCACAAACAAAAGATTCATGAATAACAATCCTTTGCAATACATTTGTTTGTTTCACATAAAGAAAACATAGCATAGTGGCATTCAGCTTGTCCCTCATAGAGTAGCAAATATAAATGCAAAGGACACCTTCAAAGTTTACAAGAGTGACTAGATACAAATAGTTTAAAACAAGCAATATCAAGGTATGCATCAATCAACAAGTCTTGGGACAATGCACATAGAACTAAGAATGGCCACTATGCTCTCAAGAAAGTGCTCATAGAATGTGTGAGACTCAACAAGGAAATGAACAGGTTTTGAAAAGTTTGAAAGGCTTCCAAATGCTGAAAGTATGGTACTCATTAGCTTTGAGCTCTCATTGCCCCTATCATAAGCATCTTTAATGTGGTTAAGGTGAAAGTGAGGTCCAATCTATGTTATATGCTTGACAGACTATAAACTGAAAATCCCAAGTCCCTTGAGTACGAGGGCCGCTCCTCATGCTACTCAAATTTAGTTACCGTTAAGTTCTTGTCATCGTAAGTATGTGCATATCATAGAGAACTGCCAACGGGGTACCCCTTGCCCGATGATACGGAAGAATCCCCATATCAAAATGACAAGGCAAGTAGACAATGAGTATCTCAGCAATCTTCTTATTTACCATGGGAAAATGGTGCTTTTTGTCTCTTTTCATAAATCTCTTTTTTTTCTCAATAGCTATCTCTTTTTTATAAGAAGAATGCTTCATAGATATCATTATGGTTACGCTACAGGTTTCCACCATGTCAGCATGGATTAGACCAGCGGCCCAGACGTTTCTCTAACTCACATACATAACTCCATGGACTTACAAGCTCCCCTTTTATTTCACACCGACGACATCCGCAAACAAAAGAGCAAGGTATCAACTGGGTATATATTTACAAGTGTTGAAAGCGTTCCCCGTGATAGCACGGTTCTGCTAATCCCCAGCCTATAGTTAGCAAGCATATAACTTTCATGGAGAATCACAATGGTTCAGGTTTATTAAGTGCATGAAATAAAGTGTGCCATCAAGTTCGTGAGAGCTTTACTAACTAACTTTCTCATAACAAGCAAACATTTTATTTGGAAGAAAACAAGGCATATTGAATATGCACGGAAGTAGCAAATGATGCTAATAGGTAGGTATGGTGGACACTTTGGCAATATTTGGTTTAAGGGAGTTGGAAACATGAGTAAAACACTCAGTGTAAGTGAAGGCTAGCAATAGATCGGTCAAGAGAAATGGAATCCGTTGTTAAGGGGATACCGGACCCGGTAGAATTGGCATCACTTCCTTCACTCCACAGAGGACTCGGGATAAGATCGTTCCCAAGCAGAAGGAAAAGCTTTTGATTCGAACTAGGTTGCTATTCGAACTCATGAACTAAGAGCGCTTTCAGAGAGAGAGAATAGGTCGTACGAAAGGGGAGCCACCTTGAGAGATGGTGTTTTTCGCAGCAGTCCCAGGGGTTGGTTCACTTTTGGTCATGCTACCTTTGCTTTGCTCTTCTTTTTCGGACACATTTGGCATGGCGCTAGAACCTTGTTCCGAGATGTTTTTGCTGGTATTGATCCAGATTTGGATGATCAAGTGGAATTTGGAAAATTCCAAAAAGTGGGAGATCCAACTACAAGGAAACAGGCAGTCTGATACACATTGTTATGGTATCTTTGACCTCTCTTTTTTGATTTGGCATGGGAAGCATCTCCCATCCTTTCTTTAACTCTTTTTCTTTCTTTATATGGGAAATTCTCCCAAATGACAAATGAATAGGTGTGGAAGTTATAATTGTAAATAAACCACGATCGAATCTATGGAAGCATTGGTTTATACATTCCTTGAGAGAGCAATAATGGCCATAATCATGCAGAGCGACAAAACATCATTGATCAAAGCATAAAGTGATACTACAAGTTGAAAACTACAGGATCATAAAGGCTTATGGTGACTTGAGATAGTCATAACATGGTGTGAGCATGCGCCAAGTCAACCCAAATAAAGCATCAAAGGAGAATACCACTATACTATGCTTTAATATGCCAAAACAACGCATGAATCATCTAAGGCACATTAAGCAATCTCAATTGTTTATAAAAAGTCATGCTACAGCAAAGAATACTAAGGATAAAGCCAAAACAATATCAAGCATGGCATGACAAAGCATAGGCCACAGTCAAAAACGAGCTCTTTTTACCACATAAGCATGAACTTTCCTACTCTTTTCCAAACCAAACCAAACTATTTACAAACCAATGTATGAAAGAGGGGGTCCAACCAATTTATTCAGAAAACTAAGCAAACCAAAGCAAATGAAAAACCAAAACAAAAACGAAAAAGAGGATGCTCCAAGAACAACACAACTGTGCATGAAACAATAAAAATGAAGCGTTTGGAAGAAACCTGGGATTTTTATTGATGAAGAAGGGGATGCCTTGGGCATCCCCAAGCTTTGACGCTTGTACTTCTTGGATATTTCTTGGGGTGACACGCGTGGAATCCCCAAGCTTGAGCTTTAGTCCATCCTTCATCTCGTTACTCATTCCTTCCATACACCTAAAATTTTTGCTTCATACAAAACTTCACACAATCTTTATTAGCAACATTAGTGCACTCAAGATAAATAAGTCTTAAGGTTCAGTTCTAACACCAAATAAACTTCCATTATAACACTAGCTACTGTAGCACTTCCCTCAAAAATCTCAATTCCCGAAAAGAACTCAAAAAGGAACCAACAAGAAGCAAATGCAGAAAATGGCAGAAATCTGTCAAAACAGACCAGCAGGTAAAGACGAATTTTTTAGAAGACCTTCTGTTGCTCAAATCAAAAAGTGTTGAACTAACTAAAGTTAGATAACAACCTGGGGAAGAAGCACAAAATTTCGCGCCTCAAAAAGACGTTCAGAGATTTTACACGAATTTTTACGGTGAAGCACAGAAATCTGTTTCGGGACAGCAACTTTCCCAATCATTACTTCTCTCTCATTAGAGGTTACTCTTGGCACAAAAAGCAAATAAAAAGGATAAGGAGCGGTTATTACTGAAGTAATAACTTCCAAGACTCATCTAAAACTTTTAGGTTATCTCCCAATAAGTACTTTTCTTTAATGCCTTTAAGTTAGGCAAGATAGTTTGAGAAGATGCTCACATAAGAAATATGAATTGAAGTAAAAGAGAGCATCAAGAAGCAAATTCAAAACACATTTAAGTCTAACACACTTCCTATGCATAGGAATCTTGTATGCAAATAAATTCACAAAGAACAAAGTGACATGCATAGGAAGATAAAACGAGCATAACTTCAAAACTTTCAGCACATAGAGAGGTGTTTCAATACCATGAAAACTTCTACAACCATATTTTCCTCTCTCATAATAATTTTCAGTAGCCTCATGAATAAACTCAACAATATAACTATCACATAAAGCATGCTTTTCATGATCTACAAACACTAGAGCTTTGTTATAAATATTTTCAAAAGAATCCTCAGGAACATGACATTCGTCCTCCTTTGGTAAGCATGGGGGACAATCAAATAATGTAAGGGGTAAAGAGTTACTCTCATTAGAAGGTAGGGATGGGTAGATCCATTCTTCCTCCTCTTAATCATCACTCTCCTCCTCTTTTTCATCCAATGAGCTTCCAGTTTCAGCAATTTCTTCTTCCATAGGCTCCTGCAAGGCATTAGTCTCTTCCATTGGTGGTGAGCATCTATTAAGATATTCAAGAATATAGCCATTTTCTACCTTGTAATCATCAAAGCAAAATTTAAGTATATCATAAACCTCATATTTATAAGGTGAATCGTTGGTATTTTCAAGCAAACTAGCAAGGTCAAATGCACCCTTCCAAGCAATAAATTCTTCAATTTGTTCCACATCATAAAAGTCATAATTCCCTTTAACATAAGAAGATATGGTAACATTATCATTATACTCACATTAAAAAGGGAGGTGTTTATACCTCCTACAGCAACAATATTTATCAAAGCAATAAGTAACATTATAAGTAGACAACACGTTTATAGCAATGGTATACAATTTATCAATTTGTTCCCATAAGTGTTTCCCTTTTTGTGACAAGCGGTGTTCCTTATAATAATATTTTTGTTCTTCCGTGAACCCACCTTGCCAATAAGATTCAGTTTCAAAGAAACCAACCATTGATAGAAAGCATGATAAAGCAAGACAATAACAGACCAATGAAAATAACAACTATAGTAGGAACTAATTTTTTTGTATTTTTTATAAAGAAAGCAAACTTGTAAAAACTAATTTTTTCAAAAAGAAACTAAGCAAAACAAAAATAATAAAGTAAAGAGATTGGTTATGAGGGGCTCCCCTTGTAAAGATGTCCTTGACTCCCCGGCAACGGCGCTAGAAAAATGCTTGATGGCTCAATGCACGGCGCCCAGAAAATTGCTGGTGCGTGGTTGATGTAGAGCTCGTTGGGAACCCCAAGAGGAAGGCATGATGAGCACAGCAACAAGTTTCCCTCAGTTATGAAACCAAGGTTTAATCGAACCAGTAGGAGCAAGGAAACACCCCAAAGGTGTTACTAGCTGAGCTTTGGCAGGGCGCACTACCGGTGCTAGTAGCAACGTGGAGACCTGCACAACACAACCACAGAACTTTGTCCCCAACTTGCGATGAGGTTGTCAATCTCACCGTGTTTTGCGGAAAACAAAGGATTAAACGTATCGAATGGAAAGAAGTAAAAGTTTGCAGAAAGTAAACACAAAGAAGTAAACAGTTTATAGATTGTATGTAAAAGACAAGGACCGGGATCCATAGTTCACTAGAGGTGGCTCTCCTTAAGATAGATAACATGCTGGGTGAACAAATTACAGCGGGGCAATTGACAAACACCGAGAAAGCAATACATGCATATACTAATCATCTTGACTCCTTTGGAACTTGATTGGGCATTACAACATTATACATAGACCGCCATCCAACTACATCTATGACTAATAATCCACCTTCAGGTTATCATCTGAACCCCCTCCAGTATTAAGTTGCAAGCAACAGATTATTGCTTTACAAACTGCGTGTAAAGTAAACAATACGATTGTTCTATGAACAAAGGATTGTTGTTTTCTCCCTAGTAGCAACAACACATCTAGTACCTTAGAGATTTCATCACTTCCCAGTTACCGAGGCGTGAACCCACTATCGAGCATAAATACTAACTCTTGGAGTTGCTAGCATCTACTTGGCCAAGATAGCTACTAACAACGGAAAGCATGCAAGATCACAAATAACAAAGACATGATAGAATCAATAATCAATCTGAAATAGCATCTCAATATCCATCGGATCCCCGCGAACACAACATGCACAATTACAAATAGATGATCTTCATCATGAACGGAGCTCACAAGATCTAGACATAAAAGCACAAAGGAGGAGAACCAGCCATCTAGCTACTACATGGATCTGTAGTCCAAGGATGAACTACTCACGCATCACATCGGAGGCTTGCATGATGATGAAGAAGGCCTCCAGGGTGAATTCCCCTCTCCGGCAGGGTGCCGGAAAGAGCTTCAGATCCCTCCCGATATGGGGATGGAGATGACGGCGACTACAGACTCTTTCGTGGATTTTTGATCGGGTACTTAGGGTTTTCGTCCCGAGGGCATCTTATAGGCGGAAGGGGATACCAAGGGGGTGCCAGGGGCCACCACACCACCCCCTGGCGCGGGCCAAGCCTGGCCGCGTGGCCAGGTGGTGTGGTCGGCCTCTGGCCCTTCTCCGTCTCGTATTCTAGCACTTGATGACTTCCGGAAAAATAGGCACTTTGGCTTTTGTCCCGTCCAATTCCGAGAATATTCATTTTCTGACTTTCCTGGAACCAAAAATAGCAGAAAACAGGCAGCTGGCACTGTGGCTCTTGTTAATAGGTTAGTCCAAGAAATCATATGAAAAGTACTCCAAAGTTGGAACAAAACACAAGAAAGTGGATAAAACCAAGCATGGAACATCAAAAATTATAGATACATTTGCAATGTATCATATATCTTATGATTTCTACTTAGAAATAAAAAAAGAAATAGAACATGCTACAATTGAAAATACTGATATAACAATTATGTTAGCCAATAAAAACCTTAGAATTCCAATGGGAGTAGTTGACAATGCAACTGTCACAATTGGCAACAAAAACTTTCCTATCGATTTTATAGTTGTTGGTATGCCAGCTGATAAATTTGCCCTATTATATTTGGAAGAAACTTTTTGGGTGATATAGGTGCCTATGTTAATTTCAAGAAGGAGATTGTGTCTCTTAGGCTTGGGGGAACAGAAAATAAATTCCATTTTTCCTAATTTAAAGATAGACCTCCACAAATACAAGAAGGAGATAAACTATTGAGGAAATGGCGGCTCTTTTCTTTGGTAATCAAGAAGAAGAAATAAATGAAGATCCAAATTATGAATAAATAGTTATGGAGGACAAGTCCCTGGGAGAACTAGAAAATGAATTCGATTCACTTCCTGTTTTGGGACCTCCGGCCGATGAGGCTTTTGAAGAGCCAGAAAAGAGAGGGGACGAGGAATTACCACCCCTAGAGTTGCAGATAATCTTAGATATAGGTTTTTAGATGATACCAATAAATTCCTTGTTATTATTAGTGCTAAACTTTCAGGAGCAGAAGAAGAAGAAGAACTCATGAGGATACTTAAGGAGCATCGCCAAGCCTTTGGATACTCAATGGATGACTTGAAGGGCATTAGTCCCATGATAGCCATCCATCGAATATTCATGGAAGAAGGTGCTAAACCAGTTGCAGAATTTAATAGAAGATTAAAGCCTAAAATAAAAGAAGTGGTAAGAAAAGAACTTGTATGCGTACTGGACGCAAGTATAATTTATCCTATTAAAGAGAGTGATTGGGTAAGTCCTATTCATTGTATCCCTAAAAAGGGCGATTTTACTGTTGTTCCTAATGAAAAAAATGAATTGATACCTACTAGAACTATTGTTGGGCATAGGATGTGCATAGACTTCAGGAAATTAAATAAAGAGACTAGGAAAGGTCACTATCCATTACCGTTCATAGACCAAACTTTAGAAAGGTTAGCAAACCATACTCATTTTTGTTACTTGGACGGATACTCTGGTTTCTCTCAAATAGCTGTTCATCCGGATGACCAACTTAAAACAACTTTCATAAGTACTTACGGTTTACATGCTTACTGATGTATGCCTTTTGGTCTATGTAATGCTCCAACTACTTTTCAACGATGTATGACTGCTATTTTTGTGGATTTTATAGAACTTATAATGGAAGTATGGATGACTTTTCTGTCTATGGAACTTTGTTTACTAGTTGCTTGGATGATCTCAAAAGAGTTTTGCAGCATTGTGAAGAAACTAATCTTGTTCTAAACTAGGAGAAGTGCCACTTTATGGTCAAAGAAGGTAATAGTCCTCGAACACAAGGTATCAGGTAAGGGAATTGAAGTTGATAGAGCTAAGGTTGAAGCAATAGAGAGAATGTCACAACCTAGGGATATTAAAGGTATAAGAAGTTTTCTTGGTCATGTGAGTTTTTACAGAAGGTTCATTAGAAATTTTTCTCGGTTATCTAAACCTTTGACTAACCTCTTACAAAAGGGAATGAGATTTAATTTTGATGATAAGTGCCTTGAAGCCTTTGATAAACTCAAAAAAGCTTTCACTCGTGCTCCCACCATTAAACCACCTATCTGGGATACAACCTTTGATTTAATATGTGAAGCTAGCGATGATGTTGTAGGAGTAACTCTTGGACAACATATTGGTTGTAGATTTAATATTATACATCATGCTAGTAGAACTCTCAATGGTGCTCAAAAGAATTACCCTAAGGAAGAAAAGGAACTTTTTGCTATATATTTCTCTTGTGATAAATTTCGTTCTTATATAGTTGATGCAAAGGTGAGAGCTCACATGGATCATGATGGCTTAAAAGAGCTCCTTGAAAGGAAAGACCACAAGCCAAGGCTGATCTGTTGGATTCTTTCACTTCAAGAATTTGAGCTGTAGATTATGCAGAGGCAAGAAATAAAAATGTTAGATGTAGTGTCCATGTTAGCCCAGGAAGACACCAATCTTATTGAGAGGAACTTTAGTCCTGGTGATTTTCGTTTACGGGAATTATTTAATGAACTAAAGTCAATTCCTCCAAAAGAGAAGGAGTCCTTGTTGTGGGAGGAACTTTTCATCCCCGAATAAGCAAATGGTAAGTGCAAGGTAAGTGTTCTTACCTAAATAAGTGATTTGTTTTCACAATTTTTACTTTTGAAAATTCTGCCTTCGAATTCCTTGTGTTTTTCTGAAGTTTTAGAGGGGTTTTACCAACTATACGGGTGGAGCTATACGACCGGAGAGGGAGCTCCCGCCGTATAGTTGGTCATTAAACTCTCTGTATCATCTTTGTGAAATTGTTTTTGATATCTGAGCCTATACGGTCGCAACTATACGACCGGAGCAAAAATTTCGGCCGTATAGTTGGTCGTTGAACTCTCAAATAGTTTTGCTTTTTGGTGTTTGTATCTATACGGTCGCAACTATATGACCGGAGCAAAAATTTCGGCCATATAGTTAGTCGTTAAACTCTCAGACACTTTTCGTTTGTTATTCATCTAAAAAAAGTTATTGTCGGTTCCGAGTCGTGATTTAATCGACCTGGACTCGATATATTTGGAAATATCTGCCCGGAACCAACTATACGGCCGGACCTATACGGTCCGCGCCCGTATAGTTGGTCGTTATGCGGCAGGTGATGGCTCTGAAATATAGCCATCTACGTCCATATTTAAACTGGATATTAATCATATTCTTGATGAAATATCTCTCTAAACCCTGCCACTAATGCTAATATTCAGAGCGGTATGCAATCCTTTCTTTTGTATTTTCCTATGTAGATAATGTCGTTTAAAGGAAGGAATCACTATATTAAAGTTAAAGGTACAAGATTTCCAACAACCAGAAGAAACCAGGAGCCGTCCAACATAGGCAGACGCTTTAACAACCAACTATACGGCCGGAGCAAAAATTCCGACCGTATAGCTTCAGTTGTATAGTTGGCACCGCCACCGTTAGGTCAAACAGAACAACTTTCGTGAAGGGACCCCTATATAAAGAAGCCTCGGCCGACGAGAAAACAAGCTATACCTCGCCAAAAAGTCTCTGCAACAGATCTCCAGCCGCCTCTAGATCTCCAAACCCTTCTCCATCTCCATAGCCATATTCCACCACTTGTAATAGTAGATCTCTTCTCCGATTGGCGACATTGTAAGACTATTGCTATCACTCTTATGATTTTTATTACAATGTTTGTGATTGTTGATCTCATCTCTATGTGTGAGTAATTCTCCTTGGGCTAAGGGCTTTGGCCTAGCCATGTAGCAATTATGCGTGTGATTTATCATAGATGTAATCATGTATCAGTTTATAAGACATGATGATTATTGTATCCTCTCTTGCCTCAATCTAAGGACTTGTCAGTTACCCAAGACCCCGAGGGTTGAGCCAGGTATAGAGAGTATGAGTGATGACTGATCTGCAGGTTGGGAACCCCGGATGTGGGGTACGGTTGTATGTGAGGGATTTGCTTGGGATTAACGGTGACATCACTATGCATATCATTAGTTCTCTTTTTTCTATGGATGAGACTAGTAGGTTATTGCTATAAGCGGTTGCGGAGGCAATAGCAATTATGGATCCACTGCCCACATATAATTTATCTTGCTCTAACAAGTACATGCATACTTTATTTTTATCTTTTATTTCCATCAGATGTTTTGCACAGCTACAGGTGAAACCGAATGCCCTAGGCCCTCTCTCTCCATCATCGACAATAACAAAAAGACGCAAGCTACTGGTCCAGTAAAAATACAAAAGGAATTCTAAAACTCCCGAAGGTCCGTTAAAGTAACTTCACTATGCATTCGCTCCCCGAGGATTTGATAACCTAGGTCTACTAGGGAAAAAGAAGCTACACTACATCCATAATCCAGATCGAAGGTATCAGCAGGACACTTCCAAATCCATGATTTCTTTCCCTGTTTCGTTTGGATTCTTTTCTTGGGAGACAATTTGGTGTTTCTCGTGAATTTTACCGACCTATGACCCGCCTTATATACTGCCATTGTCTCTCTCTCTAATCGCAATCTACAGAAACCAATCTACCTCTTATTTACACGTGAGGGCTCTCAACCAAGGGATAGAAGTCAAGAATAAAAACTCCCATGGAGATCGGGAGCAACAGCGAGCAAGGCAAGGATATCAATGCCATCTCTATAGAGTTCCTCGACACTGACCATGGGTGTCGGAAGAGGGATTTGAAGGCCCTGGAGCTGAAGATTGAAGAGTTGGACAAGAAGAAGCTAGGGACGCCCAAATACCTTCGATTGCTACGACTTTATCTTGATAAACTTGATGAAGATATCAAGTGGACAACCGAAGCAGGTTTTTCTATGAGCCTTAAGGCACTACAAACACTTCAGGATAACAATGAGTTCATTAAAGAACAAGTGAAAGTGCTGGAGAGGAACAATCTTTTCTACAAGCTGTGTGTTAAAGAATTAGAAGTTGTCAATCAATCCCTCCACCTCAGGCTGGCCCGTGAGGAGAAGATACCACGTGCCATGGCGCCAGAGTGATCTACAACAATCACGGTATCAAATAATCGCAAGAGATTATTTGATCCTACATGGCTTGATTCCAAGCTTGGGGGGATCTTTAAGACCTTGTAATCTATCTTATAAGTTATTATTATTTTTGCATTAGTTCAAACTAGAAATAAAGTTTGCATCATTAGAATTCCCTTTAGGAATAGTCGATCCTATTAATGAAATTCTGAGTTTATTATTATATATGGAGCAATATTGAGTTTGTGTTTGCTTTAATGATATATGAATGGCTTGATTTTACTTGCACTTGATGATAGCAATAGGAGTCTTCCACACCATTGGTATTAATGGAACACATAAAGATAATTTGGTCAATATGTTGTAAGTCTACAGTTTGATTTACAGAGAGAAATTATATATACAATTAAGTTGAAAAAGAAACCTTGAACAAAGGAAAAAGAAAGTGCTATCAAAATAGAGTGAGAACAAGTCGAGGTAGAATCTCCAAGTCATAAGAATGCTTCATATACAGTTGGAATTTGATAATTGAGATCGTTGAACTTTGAATTCCTACATAAGGTGGAATATATGGCTAGATCCTTTGCACATCACTTAAAACAAAAGTGTGAGCATATATGCAAAAGAAAAGAAAAGAAAAGAAAATAAAGAAGAAAAGGAGCGAATGTGCAAAGAGCAAATAGGCATATACCATTGTATTGTAGTATGACAAAGAGACACTTTTAAGATTTGAATCCCAAGTGAATACGTTGATCCTAAAACACTTGGGACTACCTCGTTAACTCATTCGGTTGAACCAGATACTTTTACATTATGTTGAGATTCATCTTTTATGAACTGTTGATAACTAAGGTATGGAAGCCTGCTAATAGTATTCAGATGGTTCGAGTAAGGTACTATTCACGAACTTATTCCTATGTATCATATATGATAAACACATGCTGCAACTGCCTCATTTATTTTAATCGACTCAGCTTCATGAATATGAGGATTCACATCCATTAAGCTAAAACTTGCTCGGGACGAGTAAGAGTCGAAGCTTGGGGAAGTTGATGAGTGCATATTTGCATCATGTTTTACATTATTATTTTGCATTTTAGATGTAGGATCTTGGTATTTTACGGCACTCACGCACACATTTTATGTATATTTTCACCAGGATCAGGACAGATGATGGATCCAATGGATACAATTCTTGGAGCAGTTGTACTGTGGAGAAAAGGAGTCAAAAACAACGTAAATCGCTTATTTGGGAAATATTAATAATACCAGAAGAAAACCAGAAGTGAACAAGGGAGGCAGAGAGTCCAACGACCAACTATACGATCGGAGCAATTTTCCAGCTGTATAGTTGGCGTCGCCTCCGCCTCGTCAAATAGTTTCACCCCGTGCAATTGGTTCGAGGAGATGGCATACAGAACACCTAGAAATCACAGAAACCTCACCTCCGGAAGGCATCTGGAGGGGGAACTCATCCACAAGGGATCCATCTTCACCCTGCGCAGATCTGAGAGGCTAAGGCATCGATCTTCATCATCCATCGCTGCATCACCACCATCTCCATCCATCCAATTTACATCTTGTCTAGATCTTGTTGTAATTCCTATAGTCGTTGTGGATTTATACAAGTGTTATTCGTCTATGATTGTTTCCATTACCATTGCCATGATGTTGATTGCCTCCATGTCTGAGTAGATCATTAGTTCTTAGGGAGATGGAGAAACCCTAGTATGAGATTGAAATAAGATAAAGTCTATTATGATATTCATTGTTGTGACCATGTGTTAGATTTTCTACATCTTGATGTTGGGAGAAGTCGACCTCTCAATATTTGCCTCTTGTGGGGACTTGATGGAGGAAACTACTTATTGGTAGACGGAGGCGTGCTAGCACTTACAATGACTATAAAGTTGTTGGATCCCCTTACATACCAACTTAGGAATCCGAGGAAACTCGCGGAACACTATCCATGCCATGGAATACGTCCTACAGGATTACGTCCCGTAATAGCGCAGTAATTCGATTGATGTTGATTGCTGACTGTTGTGGTTATGAGGATGATGTGAGCAGCGGTTGCTGCCTATTCGTCCAAATACGGAGTTCCTCCCACACATACATAGTTGAGAATGTTCATTATGATAATCTTTATCTTAAATCTTTACAATACTAGTGGCGTATCCGCTACTCCCTGAGAACGCCTTTTCCCTACTGCAGTTCCAATCTCTCTTACATACGCGATACTTACTTTCTGTATTAAGTTATTTTGCTTTGCTTTATTATTGCTCTTATACCTAAAACCCAAAAACACCTTTTTTACACAATACTCGCATTTTACCTTGTCACTTAGAACTTTATCTAGCATTTCTATCATAATATTTATTTCAAGAGTTATTAGACTTCAGACTTTTGCTCCCTATGGGATTGATATCTTTATTTCGGAACTAGCAACAAACGATCTGTGCACTTGCAGTCATTACGCCTCTCCTTCCTCCTCCTCTTCCTTAGCAATGATGATCTCCTCCTCGGTCATCTCCAAATCACTATCCTCACTGAAGTAATCTGTGGTGGGGAGCAATGGCTTAGAATGGCAAGGCCCTTAGAGAAGAGCTTGTGCAGGAGCAGCGACGCGGACACGGAAGAACAACGAGGCACGACAGTGGCGGCGCTACGCTAGACAGAAGCGGCAGCGGTGGCAGCGTTCTATGGGGAAGAAGGAAGTAGAGGGCAGGGGCATGTGTGAAGTGGGGGAAGTCCCCAAGGGCCGCCCATGTCCCCTATTTAACTATGCTCCTGGGAGGCGTAGTGGGATCCAACGCTACAGCGCGGCCACACGATGTGGCCGTGTATTTGCCAAGCTAGCCAATCAGGTGCGAGCCACACCAAGGGCCACATGGAGCAGTGAATCCCACGACACGACATGATGATACAGTTAACGAGGGGGTCACCACGATGTGACGTGCGCAGCAGTTATTCTTGACAATGAATATAGTAACTAGCGCGAGCCCTTAAAATGAGACAAAATGATGATTACCCTCCACGTTGAATGTAGGGAAGCGTATGAGAGAAGGAAAGATGATTCGGATATATGGACAATAACCCGGCCAACGAGAAGTAACTCGGATTGAGCCAAGGAAATGTCAAACAAAAGAGCCGGATTACAGGATAACTCGGCAAGGAAAGTGCAGATCTTGATAAGTGGAACCTGTTGTGGCCTTATCAGCTGAAGTTGCTAAGACCGCATCAGCTTCGGGGACTAATGTTGGGGGATACCCCGGGTAGGGTCACGCCAGGGTGTAAAGGCCGAATTAGCCGAGGTACAGTGTGGTCAGAGCGAATGTTGGACGGGTCACCTCAAGGCAGGCCGACTTACAGAGTAACCCGGCCTGGTGGGTGTTCACCTAACATTAACCCAGCCAGCATAAAACATATGTTGGCTATGTTCGATCTACCTTGTTTGCAGGTACCCTCGTGGCCGGTTTAGCCAGGCGCTAGCCGGGTTATCACTTGGCTTCCAAGGGAAGGAAGGAATCTCTCACTGGTCAAAAGGTGGCCTCTATCCACTGTAGCGTGAGGGAAGCAGGAGAGGCAAGGACCAGCGAGGAGGGGCCGACAAAGGTGATGCAGCTAGTGTCTGGTGATGCAACGCCACAGAGGGGCTCGAGGAGGCTTACGTCCTGAGTCCGGACTAGCCGTTTAAAGTGTAAAAAGAGGCATCTTGTTTTAACCAAAGAGCATATTCGGGGAATATGCTTCCACGTATGCCCTAGACTTGTAACATGGGTTCCCCTATATAAGGAGCACCAGAGCCTCCATAGAGAGGGATCGATCATTCTGTAAAGGAAGAACCATAGAGATTTGTAGTGGGTAGTAAGAGAACTAGTCTCCTTCTCACGAACAGCTCGAGGAGCCCTTGTAATCCACCATTGATAGAGAGAAAATACAAACATCTATGTGTGGAATCACCACACTATCCCTCTCTGGATTCCTCTAGTGCACATTACCCCATCTTTAGTCTATACATAGCATCTGCCGTGCCACCACCACGACAAGTGGCTTCCCTTTCAGAAATATATGAGTAGAAGTATCACCGATAGAGCCGAGAATATTGGCATAGCCACACAGAAATCTCTTCGAGCCCTAAGTTTTTGCGGAAAAGACCACTTAAGTTTAATGTATATGAGTTTTATTTAGATAGATGGTTCGACCTGTTTTGATTTGTACCTCAACCGATTTACTAGTACTTGAGCACATTTCTGTATAAAATAGGTAAAAAAATCCTAGAGCTTCAATTATTTGAAGTATAACCCGCACTTGAGAGTTGAGACTGAATGTATCAACATTATTGCCAATTATCATCCTCAATCATCTCGAACTCCAAAAGCACACTAGGTCATGGTCTGCATGAAATTAGTCGACGGACGAAGCGATTCGTTTCCGGCAGACACATGCAAAGGTCAAGCAGCAGGTGGACAGCAAGAATGGCCGAAACGCCCCCTCCACGACGCCACGCCTCCCTTTGGCTGCTTGGCTTCAAATAACGTGGTGGTCCGCACGCACGTTCCCCACCACCCAAACCCCCCTTGTTTTGCAGCGCTCCGTTCACCCGCGCGCCAAAATTAGCCTCCTCCTCTTCCTCTCCTACCCTCTCCTTCCTCCATCTCTCCTCCCAGGGAAGGCCTTGGGAGTTTGGATCCCACGATCTCCAAGGCCTTCTCCTCGGACCACTGTCACCGTTCTCCATCAATCTCGATCTCGATCCTGCACACCCTTCTTCGATTCATTTCCATCTCCCCTAGGCGATCACGATCACGCCTCCTGATCCACTCCACCACGCGCCCTCTGCCCGATCGATCCGACAGCGCCTGACAGACGAGGGGCCAACCAAGCGCGTCTGCGCGCGCGGGACACGTACGTGTGTAACTGCATACGGTGCGGCGCAGTGGGCCTGATGGCGCTCCATGAGGTCGAGGCGCCGCGACGGTGCTGAGTCGGCGCTCGATGATCGTCCGCGCGCAGTGACGACGGCGGCGGCTCCTCGGACGTCGTCCCTGCGTGTACCTTGGCGGCCTTCTTGGCCCCCGCGAGGTCACTGGCAGTGGCAGGCAGCGGGGCGGCAAGATGAGCTGCTTGCCGTGTTTCGGGAAGAAGAAGACCGACGAAGGGCGCGACGACCAGGCCGGGTCGACGCGGCGGGGGCCCATGACGGCGCCTTCCGCGATGCAGGGGCCCGCGTCCTACTTCGGCTCCCCGGCTGCCGCGCCCGTCGCGGTCGCCGCGCCAGCGGTCGCCACGCCGTCAAAGCCGCCAGGCGGTGCGTGATGACACATGACATGACCCCTGCACTATTTATTTAGATCGGATGTCTGAATTAATGTCGCGGGCTTGAAATGTACGTGTTCTGAAACTGCAAAATTGTTTTGCAGAGAGCGACGCGGCCTCCTCGGAGGACGCGCTGCGGCAAGGCATCCAGGGAAAGGTGTTCGCCTTCCGCGAGCTCGCGGCGGCCACCGACCACTTCACGCCGTACAACCTCGTCGGAGAAGGAGGCTTCTTCAGGGTGTACAAGGGCCAGCTAGAGAAGGACGGGCAGGTATATATTTGCCCGTGCATGCATGGCTCGCTCCATCTATCGCCGATCAAAATGCACACGCGCGCACCGTACCGATCATGCATATTTAGATGTTGATTCGTTCGAGTTTGTGCGTTCAGAGTGTGGTCATCAAGCAGATGGACAAGCATGGCTTCCAGGGCAACATCGAGTTCCTCACCGAGGTCTCCAAGCTAAGCAAGCTCCACCAGGAGAACCTCATCGACCTCATCGGCTACTGCGCCGACGGCGACCAGCGGCTGCTCGTCTACGAGCACATGGACGGCGGCACCCTGGAGGACCACCTCTTCGGTATGTGCGTGCGCACAAGCACAACACGTGCGATCGTTAATCGGTCAACAAGTCGGACAGTGCCTGATCGAGATCGTTCCTTGATCCACAGACGTGCCGCCGGAGAAGAAGCCGTTGGACTGGACGACGAGAATGAACGTGGCCAACGGCGCGGCGCAGGGGCTCGAGTACCTGCACGAGAAGGCGGACCCGCCGGTGGTCTACGGGGACTTCAAGGCCTCCAACATCCTCCTCGACGCCAGCTTCACGCCCAAGCTCTCCGACTTCGGCCTCGCGCAGCTCGGCAAGTCGGGCGGCGGCAACATGCCCATGGCGTCCCCGATGATGGGCTCCTTCGGCTGTCTCGCGCCCGAGTACGACCGCGGCGGCCAGGTCACCACCAAGTCCGACGTCTACAGCTTCGGCGTCGTGCTGCTGCAGCTCATCTCCGGAAGACGGGCCGTCGACACAAACAGGCCCGACGCGGAGCAGAACATCGTCACCTGGGTACGACGTAAATTCACCATTGCATTGCATCCGTCTATCCAATCCATCGGCGTTTGCTAACTAAGGTCTTCCGATCTGCGGCAATTGCGTGTTTGCAGGCACAGCCGATGTTCAAAGACCAAAAGAGATATCCCGAGCTGGTGGACCCGCTTATCAAAAGGGAGTACCCGACCAAGGCGTTGAACCAAATAGTGGCCATGGCGTCGATGTGCTTGCAAGAAGAGGACTGCGTGCGGCCGATGATGGGTGACGTCGTCATGACGCTTGGCTTCCTCGCCATGCTGCCACCGGATCCGCCGAGTGTCGTCGAGGTCGTTCCGGTTCCGGTTCCCGCTGATGTTCCGGCTGACACCCCGGCGCCCAAGAAAGAGAAGAAACCGCGTCATCATCACTCCGATAGTTCGTCGTCTTCTTCCGACGATGAGGGCGGCCGCGAAGAGGAGGAAGAGGAGGAGGAGGAAGAAGAGGAGCACAGTTAAGGATGATTTTGTTTTGGGGATCGGTTTTGGGGAAGGAAACGATAATAATATGCTTCAGAATTTTAATTGTCAAAAACCATGTACGTCATGCATGTGGTTTGTTTGATGTGTCTGAGATGTGTAAGTAGTTCTACACATGAATTGATTCGGGGGGTGTTCTGGGAGAGATTGTGGCAGGGAAATTGAACGGCGGGGCTTTGCATAGACAAACTATAAATTTCCGATTTCTTAATGACACAGAGCTGGCTTTTTTATTCGTAGTAGTAATAAAGCAGTAATAATAACAAATTCATTGTGTACGAAAATAGGACGCGATATAAAATAATATTTTGCCCGGTTATGTGGACTTCTTTTATAAAAATCTGAGCACCGAATGTCTGCAAAATGCAACTAAAACGTCTTTTTTTTTCCAATTAACTATAAATAGTATATAGAGTAGCATGAGGGCGAGACAACATAAATATGTGTTGAGCAAAATTTCAGCGAAACAAAAAACGGTTTTGCTAAACATCAGTCGACTGAAATTATACTATGTCTCAGTCGACTGTTTTTTTTTTGACCTGTAGTCGACCGGTTAGCTGTACGATCAACGCCTCGCAACTCTGAGGTGTGTGTCGTGTGTTTTTACACGAGCGACTGGTGCTTGGGTGTGTTCATGTCTCCTGATGGATAGTAGCTAACGATGGTGGCTTTTATTTGTCTTGGGCCTTCTCCGTCTGACTTCTTTTTGTTTTTTTTTCTGTTTTTTATATGGGTGTTGCGTGTAAAATCTGAGCTTTATTTTTTGTGCTTCTACACTATATTTACATACACTCGTTTTTGCCAAATGAATGTTTTTTGTCTATGGTCACATTTTTTGTTTGCTGAATACTGAATTATTTTCCAATAAGCGCAACTAAAATTTTCGCTGAGAGAAGTAGACCAATGTGCAGTATGCTCTAGATGTATTTCTCTAATTTTCTGTCTTGTTATTTTGCGATTTGCACTTTTCTCAAGAGACGTGCAACTAGTAACTAGTTGTTTTCATATGAGTTGCAATTTCTCAAGGAATATACCACTAGCAACCTATAATTATACACACTTCTTATTTATAATGTGCAACTAGCAACCAGCATACACATGAGTTGCACTTTTCTCAAAAATGTTGCAACTCCAACCGGTTTTCGATATCAGTTGCACTTTTCTTGAGAAAAATGCAATTGGCAAATATTCTTTGAAATGCACTTTTCACAGGAAATGTGTAAGGCATCTACGAGTTGCACTTTTCTCTAGAAAACATGTAAGTTGTACCCGGATTTCAATATGGGTATCAATTTTCTCAAGAAAATATGCAGATATAGATTCCTCCCAAATCGTGTAAGTAGTAGCCAGATTTCGATATGGGTTGCACTTTTTTTTAGAAAATGTGCAACTCTAATCCGTTTTCAATGGGAGTTGCATTTTTCTCGAGAAATGTGCAACTCTGACCTAATTTCAATTTTGAATTGCACTCCTTTAGAGAAACGTGCAATTAGCAAGTTTTTAAACCAGTTGCACCTATCTCAAAAAAAGTGCAACTAGCAACCATTTTTCAATGAGTTGCACTTTTTTAAAAAAAACATGCAAATAGTAACCAGGTTCAGATGAGTTGCATATTATCAAGAAATGTGCAACTCCATCCGATTTCCAATACGAATTTGCACTTTTATCAAAAAAAAAAAGTGCAACTAGAAACCGTTTTTTGGAAACGAGGTACACTTCTTTGCGAGAAATATGCCAGTAATAATCGGGTCTCAATAGTTATACTTTCATCATATAATGTACAACAATCGGCTCCATCTGTTTTTTCCATATGAGTTAACCTTTTTTACAAGAAATGAACATTTCTAACCGGTTTTTTATATGAACCATATTGATACGAGTTGCACATTTTTCTCCATGCGTCATTTTGATGAGTTGCACTTTTCTCAAAAAAACATGAAACTGCAATCAGATTCCCGATAGAAGTTGCATTTGTCTCAAGAAATGTGTATCTCTAACCCGTGTTTGATGTGAGTTGCATTTTCTAAGAAATGTGTAACTAAAATTTTCACATAAATTAAATATTATTTTTTAAGGGACAAATTAAATAAGTAATCTACTTTTTTTTTACAATAAATAACTAATCTACTTTTTTCACGGGAATTACCAATCTACTTATAATGGTACGTGTGTGCCAAATATCAACAGATATTTCTGTAGGGTAAGTAAAAAAAAGCGACAACCAGAAATAATAAAAGGCCCATACAATAATCTGTGCTACAATCATCAGGACAGAAAATGCAATTAGTAATTGCGGGAAAGTGGGAGACGTAGCGGGAAAGTGGGACAGAAAATACTGAACTCGGTCGACTGAGACTTAAGTTCTTCTCAGTCGATTGAGACATAGGCAGACCCAACAAAAAAAAAACAGTTATGGGGACAACACTTCCTTCCCCTCCACTTTGCCCGCCGCGCCAAGATGACCCCCTCAAGCAAAGCCCATGCGGCAAACCACTGCGGCGGGGTTGTCTTCTTCTGCTGCGGGGCGATCTTTCCTCGTACCTAGGACAGCGATCCTAGGATCTTCGGATGGCGGCGGCTGTTAAGTGCTCCCCTCGGTGACGTTCGGGTGTGCGGGAGTGCGACGAATCTCGGCACATGAAGGTGCAACCCCAAGGTCTCAAGGAACGCCTAAGCATCATGTGGGACTTGTGTTGAACACAACGGGATGGTTGGTGTCGTTGGATCTGATCGAACATAGCTCATTCCGGCTGAACAACGGGTGCTTGGAGCGGATATGTTTGTCACCTTGGTGTGTTGTGGTTGGTGGCAGTAACTTTGCTCCAGACATTCCCCAGGTCTGGCATGGCGAGTTGAACGACCTAGATGTGAATATTCATTGTTACGGGTTCGGTTTGAATAAATGCGGAATTAAACTACTCTCTTAGTCTTCGAACACAGATCATAAATAGCTAGGCTCAACTAAGTACACCAATAACTTAATCTAAACAATATGAGTAAAATAGGAAACTAGCAAGCACCAAGAACATAAATATGTGTGGAGTAAAATTCCAGCGAAACCAGATAAAAACAGCTATGGGAACAACACATTCCTTCCCCTCCACTTTGCCCGTGGCTGCAACATGACTCGTCACGCAAAGCTAGCCCATGTGGCAGATCATGGTGGCGGGGTTGTCTCCTTTAGTGGCGGGGCGATCTTTATCGTACCTGGGACAATGGCCCTAGGATCTTCGGATGGTGGTGGCTTGTCACATCCTAAATTTTTTGTAAATATTTGAATGTGAAATAAATAAAATAAGTTTGGTTGATTGTTTGACTTTATTGATAAATTCTCAAAGAAAATAAACTTTTGATTTGAAAACTCTCTCAACCTTGAATTCAGAAACTTTGAATGAGAGAAGATAACATGACTTAATTTCATTTTCATGGTTTGACTATTCCAATATGAGGCAATATAAAACCTTAAACCCTTTTGATACCACCTAAGTAGCCCTATTAGGCAAAAGGGCATAAAATGATTTTGCGTGAATGGTTTACATGTGGTATGTATCCATGAATTCATAAATAATCATGTCATTAAAAAAAACCAAGGAAATTGGAAATCTCCAAAATATTAAAACCCTAAACCCTATTTACTATATTCCCAAAACTAGCATAAGTTGCAATATATGCAAATGGTATATTTGATATTTCAATTCTAGTCAAAAAATACTTTCTATAGAGTTCTTTCTATGTGTTTTGAATTTAGAAAAAATTAGAAAGTGGATTCACTCCATTTGGAGTTATAGAACTTAAACTACAAAAGAAATGCCAAAACAATAATAATAATATAAAAAACTAACTAGCTAGTATAACCTAACTGGGTCACACCGTGCCAGCCCACTCCCCTGCCCCCGCAGCGCGCAACGTGCAATGGCCCAGGCCGGCCCAACTGTCACCAGGAGACAACCGCAACCCGCTCACCTCCCACCTCTCTCTAACGAGTGGGACCACTCCGGTGTCCCCTACCTTAGATTGGAGACCGACTCGAGCATGCTTCATTGATCCCGACTCGAATTCACTTGATTTCGTTCACTTCCTTTCCCCTCCTCCAAGCAGAGCCCCCCATATAAACCCGCACCCCTCCACACCTGGTTTTATTTTGTTTTTTTACAAACCCTAGCTCCTGGAGCTTTCTGAACCAACTGACACCGGAACCCCAGATCGATCTGCAATGAGAATGTCCCGTCGCCCCGTGACCCTCTGCTTCCCCTCATCCTATTGCCCATGCACACCCACTTCTCCCTGGCTCGTCTCTCCTTCCGCAGCGCGTCGGAGCAGCTAGGATTCTTCGCTGGAGCCGACAGAGTCCAAGAAGCTCCATCTGCACACCTCCGCCGCTAGAGGAAGACGGAGACGCCGTAGAAGCTACCATAGATCTCGTCGCCCTCATACGAATCTCGTCCTCCTATCGCCCGTCTCCGGAAACCATGGGAACGCCATCGATGACCACCGTCTGAGCCGCTGCTGCCACCACCGGTGAGCTCGGAAAGTTTCATCGTGTTTGTTCAATCGAAGACGAACGCGCTGGATTAGATCTGCCATCGAAACGGTACCAGACAACCCGAGCAAGCCACGTCGACTTCCAAGTCAGCAGCCACGTCAGCATCAGGTTAGCAAATGAATCCCAGTCATCATGCACACTCAGCGCGTCCAGTCGCGTCCAGTCAGCATCAGTTTAATAATTTAAAATTGATTTTAAAAGATAGAATATTGTCAAATCTTCTATAATTCAGAGAAAATATCTAAAGGTGGAAAAATAAAAAATAATATATCGTTGGATTCAGGAAAAGAGTAGAATATTAATATGCAATAAATTTTATACTTTGCGAGATGTACATTTTCTGGAATATTTAAATCCATATCATGGTAATTAATTCATAGAAAATTATATAGAATTCAAAATTTAGTGAAACCTATTGCCACTGTTTTATTTTAATCATATATATCTAGAGAAAATATAAGCAAAATTATTTGGCACTATTTTAACAAATAAGTTTGCAGAAAGCTTTAAATCTATTGTTTATAGTAATTAAATCATAGAAAAAGTTCTATAAATACTTTTTGGGTGATTCCAATTTATCTAAATTGAATTACCTATCTAGTAGTATTTAGTTCATAATTTAATACGACGGAAACATCAGGAGTTAAATTAAAGTGGGTAAATCCCTATTTAAATTGATATAGTTTTAATAACAAAAGGTTTGTTGCATTAAAATCTAATATTGTTTATATAACTATTATAAACTATTATGACTTATTAAAACATTATCCATGCATTTTTTTCATCATTGTTTTACTGTATTGTCGCATATTGCAATGTTTTGAATGGTGTGTTGTTGTGCCTTTTATTTCAAATGTTAGATTGCAAGGAGTGCAACTACTATGATTATAACTATTGTAACTGCGAGTATTATGATTGCAATGAGTGTCTGAACAACTTCATCAACTGAAGGCAAGTGGTGCTATCTTGGTTATAAATGTCCTACTATTTGCCTATGCATCGTAGATGTTTTCGTACAATTGCATGTGTAAGAATTGATGTGTATATGCTATGCTATGTTCCATGTTATTTACCTAGTATTCCTTGTTTATGAGCCATCGTATTGTTAGATTGCTTATATTTTCAGGGCCTCTCTTTTTATGAGTGTAAAGATATTTTTAAGCACAAATGCATTAGTCAAATTAAGGGTGCACTAGTATTTGTCAAAAGAAGGATAAACTTAGAGATTTTTATTAACACCCACTTCGAAATTTGTGGCCCTCTAACACGCCATCTTTTCCTTGTCTTTCAAGAACTTTAATCTTTTAAGTAGTGAGGTGATGCCAAGACTTTCATAATGATCAACTAATTTCAGCACAAATTTTTATAGTAGTTCACTTTTGCTCTAGTACTTCAGCCCATGGAACTAAAATTTTGCACATCGCGGCAATGCTACAAATGTCAAACAAACTCATAACCGAAATGTGAGATGAACTCAAGATCGTTCGTAGGCCATACGGGTTGTTAGTACCATAAAGTTTTGGTACTCCTATAATTCACTTCAACTTTTCAACTTAGCAAGACAAGGTTGGCAACCACCGCAAAATGTCCATTCCCTCAAACAAATCTTTTCCAAAATGTGTTATCAGGTCAAACCGTTAATATGTGGGGTTGATGCTGCTAAGATTAAGCCCTTAAGACAAAAACATGGCACCAAAGTTGTCAAGAAGACACTTTCTCTTGTTCTTAAAATTATTGGAATTAAATCGAATGCGGTTGTTTTTCAAACTAAGAGCAATTGTCAAATGTCGAAACCAAAGTAGTGACACTAGCCTTGAGAGTAAGTTTTAAAACATAACAAGCTAAACATGGAGAGAGACTCAAGTGCAACCGAACAAACATAATATGTTCATGAATAAACTTACAAAAAGAGGGAAAATAGAAATCTGGTACCTCCTCTCGCTTGCTCATTTCACACTCAAATCGACTTCTCGCGTTCTTCTCCATAGCTAAGTCACCTGAAGTGAATAACCTACGAAAAATCTAAAAATAAAACTAAGAGGGCTTCACACAAAACAAGATAAAAGCTACTCTAATTTTTTGTGTTTTCTTTTTATCAATGCAAACTGAAAATATACATGCAACTAAAGAAAGATAAATAAATCAAAAGAAGAAAACAAAATATGCGTGCAAAATGTGGGAAGGAGTTAAACCTCCCGAAGCTTAGACTCTTGGTCTATTTCAATCAAATACCATCGCCATCGTTGGGAGGCGGCTGCTGGTGTGGATGGTACGGGTAGTAGTTTGGAAACTCGGACATGAAATGGGTGAAGTCCTAGGTGAGAGTGAGAACATTGGCGTTCATGTCATGCAGTGTGTTCTCCACACTGCTGACATTAGTCGCCATCTCATCAAACTCACCTCTTGGGACATAGTTGTATCCCGGCTGAGGTGGTGGCATATTATGTTGTTGCTGGTACCGAGTAAAGTGTTGTTGATGTTGTTGGACATAATCATCGCAGCCGAACATGTTCCAGTCCTGCTCCTCCTGCTGGTGCTTCCCTCGGTCCTCTCCCGTGTTCTCCCAAGCAGGATTTCCTCCCAGGGTTATGATCCTCCCCGAGGTGATCATTGCTTGTTGGAACTCCTCCTAATTGAGGACCCAACTCTGTTTCCCTGGCAAACCAAAAGCTTGAACAAATGGAAGCAAGATCTAGTGAATTTCACCGTTAGGTTCATAATAAAATTGATAAGCACGAAGAGAGCGATTAGACCTAAACATTCCCATAAATTTGGTGCTTTCCATGTGAGCATCATCCAAAAACTTACTACTTGCCACCGATCTCTCTTGAGGCATGACAAACTCACTTGCGTAGGCGATCTGAGTGACTAAGCCACCACAACGAATGTCTCCTGGATGAGCCGACCTTTGGTGGCGAAAGTGTTGGATGATCAATGCACCCAAGTTTACCTTATGATCCATCTCTATATGGAGAGACATGTAAATCACACTTATCTCAGGGATAGCCATCGCCCCGATGTCTCCCTTCCCAAAAATAGAATTCGCCAAGAAGGTGGAAAACTAACGGATATTGGGGTTATGGGTGGTGGCGGTATTCTTCTGCAAATAATGACATCCCTGCAAACAAAACTCTACTTCCAAGCAAACATTGCCTCTACGAGGACTTCCAGTAGTATCGAGCTCTACCTTGTAGGAGAACCCGAAGCAATCACAAAATTGATAAGGTTTCTTGGCTGTCCATTGAGCATGAAACTTACAGTGCAATGACGTTGTTGGAGGACAAGGTCATTGTGGAAACTCGAGAGGAACTCATGCATGGTGTGCTCGAAGGTGTGGGGAGCAAGGACGACAAAGGGGGTCATGTCGGCATGCTCAGCCATTTTGTCGAAGTCCTCCTTTAGATCATGGTGAGAGAGGAAGTCGTTGTATACCCATTTGGTGGGAAACACCTTGCGAGCACTCACTCTCTCGTAGTCCTTGTCCATGGCGGCCTTCAGAGAATCCCCCTCCTGGCGTCTCTTCTTTGAGCCTGGCACGGTGGCACTTCCGGAGGGTCCCGAGCCTCTCGAGCTACCTCCGGTGTGGAAAAGCCTTCCAATTTTCATTATACTGAAAATTTCAAAGCAAAACTATAGGCATAAGGTTTCTATCATATAAACAAACGATTACAGGTAGAAACTTTGAATCCTGATGTGAGGAATCAACAATAATCTAAAAATATGAAGAACTCATCTAGATAGCAGTGTGAGGGGTTCAACCATGGAATTCAGAAAATAAAGTATGGATCGGGTGAGAAACTTATCGATGTGAAGATTCCCCTACTCAAACAAATGAAATCGATGAAGAATCAATGATTCTAGGAGGTTAGGGTTTGAGTTTGAGAGAGAAAGAGAGAGAAAAATGAGATGAAGAAGATGGCCGATTGGGGTTCCTGTTGGGTTCGCAGCATAGAAAATAAAAAAATCCTACGATGTGAACAACTAAGCACCAAGATCTATCTATACCTAGATACAAGCAACGGATGGATTTACATCCATAGAGAACAAACCCTTGAAGAGCGACAAAGCGTTACGAGGTTGGACTCGTGGATGATGTAGTCGTACACTTGTTGATCTCAAGATTGTGATGAAGTCCTTCAGGTCCAGTAGGTCCAGCACCATCAGGTCCAGCACCATCAAGTCTAGCAACGCAAAGCAGCGGTGCATCCGAGATCGCACACATGTCCGGTACCACAACAACCTCTGGGTCCTTGCTCTGGCAAAGCAGCAGAAGCAACAAATCCTTCTAGAAAAACCCACCGAGAACATGTATCTCACTAATCCGAGACCATGGGGAATTGCTAGAGGGGGAAGAGAACCTTCACGAGGAGGTGGTGCAAGAGGAGAGGAGCCATGGGCCTCCTTTTATAGGGGATGGAGCGCAACCCCATGGCCATGGCTGGCCGGCCATGGTGGGTGCCCCTACCTCTCCCTCATTCATGTGGGTGGAGCTTCCACTAAGCCCACTCACATAAATTTCAACTCCACTCACTTGCATTTAATGTCCACTAAATTAAATGCATTTTTATCTTTAAATATAACACTTTTATTTATTTTATTTAGAATTTTGTTAATTACTTTAATTAACAAACATTCACATAAAACCCCTTACAACATTTCGATATCACATGCAGAACCAATTTCAGCAATTTCACCCGAAACAATTTCGGTGTCCATCGAAACGAATCCAGTGCTTTCATAATCTTTATGTGGTATCTTATTTGCTCCAAATGGTGTCGGTATACCTTAAGTGTGGCACCCTACGGTTCGCGAATAATGTAGACATGATCGAGACCCTCACCGATCAATAATTAGCAGCGGGACCTGGAGATCCGTACTGACTCCTACACATTCAACGACTACTCTAGTGACTATGTGAACCTTTAACGTTTAACTAAATCCCTTTGTCTCGCTATATATTACATGTCCAAGATTCAATCATCGGTATCCCCATACCTAGTTTGATCTCGTTACCTACATGTACTCTTTTCTCGTTCCCGTGATATAACATTCTAGTGATCTCATCACTTGCTTGGAAGCTACATTAATGTGATATCACCGAGAGGGCCCATACTATCTCTCCGTCATCGGGATGGATAAATTTCACTCTTGGTCCATGAGCCTCTACATATAGTCACCCTGTTACGAAGTGATGTTTGATGTTATCAAGTTACTCTTCCGGTGTTAGTGATTGACATGATCTCATGGTCTAAAGACTAGAATTACTTCTTATGACGTTATAGCAATTTAAACATAATGAATTTGATCGTATTGCTATACTTCGGATGAATGTTCATCACACCATTCAACCAATGTTGTGACCTCGTTATAATAACATCCAATGTCCATGATCAGGAAACCTTGACCATCTATTAATCAACGAGCTAGTTTATATGAGAGGCATAACTAGGAACTCTTCATTTGTTTATAAATCACACATGTATTAATGTTTCCAATTAACAAAATTATAGAATGAGAAATAAACATTTATCATAAACAGGAAATCAGATAATAACCACTTTATTATTGCCTCTCGGGCATATTCCCTTCAGTCTCCCACTTGCACTAGAGTCAATAATCTTATTTGAAAAACTTGCACATTCAACACCTATGGCTTTCTGGTGTTTTATATACGTGTTTGCTAATGGTAAACATAATCTCCAAATCTGACAATTTCAGGTTCGTGTGTATTTGCATGTCTTTGCATCTCTACGCATCACTCATTCTCTAATGAGATGACATTGTATAAATTTAGTCTTTTGGTGAGACATTTAGTTCCTTTGGGTTAAAACATGTCGATAGTATTGTCATACAATATATATTAATAGTATTAGCCCATTGTGAACCACACCTAGTTTGATAACAAACTACTCAACACAAATGCACTCCTTTGCTGCTACTATAGCAGTCATATACTTAGCCTTTTGTTGTAGTATCTGTCACAATGTCTTAACTTTGGAACTCATCCAAATCCATCATGGAACATCCTTTCCATTATATTGTGCCACCCATAGTTTAAATTGAGATAAAATTATTTTGTATCTTGTGACAAATTAGTGTCAATATAACACTTTACAATGACCTATTTGTAGCTATTTGTCACCTATACATAGCACATTCTTAGTTCTTCCAAAGATCATAAGAATATCCTTACTATTGTCCAATGATCATCTTATGAATCATTCTGGTATATGCACATAACATTTAGAGCATAAGACATATCTGGATTTGTACATATCATGGTATATATGATTGATCAAATATTCATGTGATTTCAGTCACCAAGTGTTGATACACTCGAGTTTTGATTCAACCTTTTCCATGCGGCAAGAACTTTTCTTGTCATTTCCATATTGAACTCATTCAATATCTCATCTATGTGCATTTGGCATAACCATATTAGTGCCTCAATCTATCCATATAGAGATTGATGCCTAATATTCCGGTTTTGCCCAAGTCTTTCATCGAAATCTAATTTTAATGAAATTCTTAACCTGTGTCAATAAAAGATACATCATTTCCAATCAACACCATGTCATCTTCATAATGTATTAGAAATATGTCTTAGCGCTCCCACTTAATTTCTTGCAAATGCAAGCATCTTCATCGTCTCCGATGAAATTAAACCTTTTAACATTATCATCACAGTGAAGATTCCAACTCCGCTATGCTTACTTCAACCATTGAAGTTTGCATGTATTTTTAGCATCCTTTCATTTAACAAAACCCTTTGGACCGTGTCATATACACGTCCTAGGTAACCATTCTATTAGAAGAACCTTGTTGTTTATTCAACTACCATATATCAAAATCGACATATGTCGTGGTTGCTAAAATAATCCGTCCAAAATAGGTATCGCTACGAAAGATCAAAACTTGTCGTAGTCAACTTCTTGAACATTGTCGTAAACTCTTTTCCAATATGTCGACTATTTCATAGAAATGTCCATACTATTTATAGATCCAAATACGACCGATAGGCTTCACGCCTTTCCGGAGGGTCTTTCAAGTTTAAAAACTTGATTTCTCGTGTATGGAAACTATCACGGATTTTATGACTTCTAGTCATTTTATGGAGTCACGGCTCATCATCGCTTCTTTGAATTCAACCGGTTCATCATTGTCCAAACAATAATGACTTGTTTATCAAATCTCACTATTTGATTATTACTTGACCCACACGGTTCAATAGGAACTCTAATATCCGAGATTACAACCTTTGTAGTGACGAGAGCCATGAGAATTATGGTTGCCTCCGGGACACTTTCCAGCGCTGCGCAACTTAGCACATGTTACTTAGGTTCATCAACCTAATCAAAGTTCTATTGTCCTCCCACTTAACTTTTGCGAAAAAATTCTTCTCAAGAAACTTGACATTAAAAGCAACAAACTCTTTTGTCTTTAGTGTTATGGAGATATACCCAACTGTTGCTCTGGGTTAACCTACAAAGACGTGCTTATCCGACTTTGGTTGTAAACATTTTACTTATGCCTAGCATACAAAAATTTAAGAAAAGATAACTCGGGTTTTATCCCAATCCATAACTCATATGGTGTCATTTAAACGGATCACAATGGTGCTCTTTTCAGTGTAAAAGCGGTAGTCTCTAAAGCTTTAATCTTTAAAACATAATGGCAGTTTTATAAATGACACCTTTGATCTTACCATGTCAAACACGGTTTGGTTTCATCTCTCGAACACTCCGTACTCCTATGGTTTATCGTAAAATGCAAATCCATGGAACGATTCCCGAAATCTTAGGTGTTTTGCTAAACATGTAACTCAAATATCTTCCTTTATGATCGAATCATAAATTCTTTATTTTCTCGTTACAATGATTTTTCACTTCATCTTGAAAGCCTTTGAACATTTTTCAAATGTTTCATACTTCTCCCTTATTAAGTAAATATACACATAAATTCACCCAAATTCTCGGAGAAAGTATATGAAATTAAAAGATCCACCGCACATGGCTACACATAATGGACTATATACATCAACATGCATAATGTCCAATATGTTAGTCATTCGCTCTTTTTTGGCCTATGAACGGAGTTTCAATTATCTCTAGGAAAGTCTCATAAGTGTCAATTGATCATAATCAAAAGACTCCAAAAATCCATCAACATGGAGTTTCTTCATGTTTTCTTTCCAATATAATTTACACGGCGATGTCACTTCGTAAGTGATCTTTCAATCATTTGTCTTGCAACATTTTAGCATTAGTTTTATAGACGTGATTTCTCCAACTAGACTTGTAAAATTTCATCCATCTTCTAAGGAAAACGGTAATTATTTGAACAACCATTGTTCTCATAATACCGGAACAAAATAACAATTATTAAAACAAATCTTGAAGGCAAGCTTTGATGTCAAAGAGAAATACAATAACACTTTATTTGTTTTTGATGAACATCATCACATATTCCTTTGCTAGTTACTTAGGCCATTGTAGTTCATGAACTGCACTGTTATGTATGACATTTCACACCAACCAATTCGGTATCTAATACCTAATAACCACATTGTTTAACAAGCAAATAATACAACCATAACATGTATATCATCTATATACCTTAGCTGGACATTTCCAGTTTTTTCTTTTCTGCCAAATATTTTATAGATTCTCTTTTAGCATTTCCTTTTCCTTTCAAAAGAATCTATCAACATCAATAGTGGCACCATACATATGACACGTAGTCCAAAGCGTGTATAGTCAAATACTAATACCTTTGGACTTGCACTTTGAAGTGGATCACCATCATCAAATGTTTGGCATTCTTTCAAAATCCATCCTTTAGTAATCTTTTAGTGTAGTAAACAATTTACCTACATCTCATATTCATCCTTATCATGGCAACTTTCATGATCAAGCTGCTATAGCCTATAAGGGCGAATCGCGAGTATAATGTCAGTTCCCAAGACCTTTTTGGGAGATTAGGACGCCTAGCGTCTCCAACCTTTGCAAATTCTCATACAATATGAGAACATGTATTTTGCGAAATTATACTCTAGCATATTGCAACCGTAAATATTGTTTCAGATATCACAATATCTTCCACACATGATGGTTTCTGAAACAATTCTTCCAGATCCTAGATAACCTCGATATTAAAACAACTTTTGAATATCAAGAATCATGGAGGCAAACATGATACTTTAGATACTAACACTGGAATTGTTACTCTTGATTTGATACTACTTATTAAATTTCAGGGAGTACATGGAGTTTGCTGAAAGTTTGCAATAGGATTTTTAAATTTTATATTGACACCCCAAAACAATACGATACCAGTTCATAAAGTAAATATCCAGAATACTATAGTTCCATTATATCAATTATAACTAAGTACAAGGTATTAAACAGATTCCAATGACTACAACAAATTATGCAAATTCACTTCGATTTAGTTTATGGTAAATTGAGTTCAACTTTAATCATATTACTACATGAACTCCCACTCAACCAACATCCCTTGAGTTGTTTGGGTGATTACAAAATCCACTACACCAAGTTCGATCATCACATGAGTCGGTGTAGTTTCAAAGGCGAGCATCTATATGGGCATCATATTAACCATATAACTCATCCTTAACCTTTCGGTCTGTGTTCTGAGGCTATGTTTGTACATGCTAGGCTCGCTAAGTAAGAACCTTAGTACTCAAGTGTGTAAAACTGTCTTACACCCGTTGTATGCGAATGTAGAGTCAAGTACACCCGATCATCACGTGGTGTCTCAAAATGACGAACTTTATTAATGGTGCATGATACGTTGCTAACGTATCCATAATTTTTGATGTTCCATGCTTGGTTTTTATCTACTTTCTTATGTTTTGTCCACACTTTAGAGTACTTTTTATACACTTTCCTGGACTAACCTATTAACAAGATGCCACAGTGCCAGCTGCCTATTTTCTGTTGTTTTTGGTTCCAAGAAAGTCAGAAAATGAATATTCTCGGAATTGGACGGGACAAAAGCCAAAGTCAGTTTTTCACCGGGGGGACACGGAGCCAGAATACGTGACGGAGAGGGGCCAGAGGGCCTCCACACCACCTGGCCGTGCGGCTGGCCTGCCAGCTAGGGGTGGTGGCCGCCTAGGCACCCTCGCCTCCCCTTTCGCCTATAAGATGCCTCCGATACAGAAACCCTAAGTACCCGATCAAAAATCCATGAAAGAGTCTGTAGCCGCCGTCATCTCCATCCTAGATCGGGAGGGATCTTAAGCTCTTCCCGACACCCTGACGGAGGGGAGAATTCACCCTGGAGGCCTTCTTCATCACCATGCAAGCCTCCGGTGTGATGCGTGAGTAGTTCATCCCTGGACTACGAGTCCATGTAGTAGCTAGATGGTTGGTTCTTCTCCTTTGTGCTACCATGTTTAGATCTTGTGAGCTCCGTTCATGATCAAGATCATCTATTTGTAATCCTACATGTTGTGTTTGCGGGGATCCGATGGATATTGAGATGTTATTTTAGATTGATTATTGATTCTATCATGTCTTTTTGATTTGTGATCTTGCATGCTCTCTGTTGTTAGTAGCTATCTTGGCCGAGTAGATGCTAGCAACTCCAAGAGGGAGTATTTATGCTCGATAGTGGGTTCATGCCTCTAGTAATCTGGGAAGTGACAGAAATCTCTAAGGTACTAGATGTGTTGTTGCTACTAGGGAGAAAACAGCAATCCTTTGTTCATAGAACAATCGTATTGTTTACTTTACATGCAATGCGTAATGCAATTATCTGTTGCTTGCAAGTTAATACTGGAGGGGGTTCGGATGATAATCTGAAGGTGGATTATTAGTCATAGATGCAGTTGGATTACGGTCTATGTATAATGTTGTAATGCCCAATCAAATCTCATAGGAGTCAAGATGATTAGTATATGCATGTATGCTTTCTCGATGTTTGTCAATTGCCTCGCTGTAATTTGTTCACCCAACATGTCATCTATCTTAAGGAGAATCACCACTAGTGAACTATGGACCCCGGTCCTTTCTTTTACCATCAATCTTCAATTGTTTACTGCTTTCTGTTTACTTTCTGCAAGCTTTTACTTTCTTCCACACAATACTTTTAATCCTTTGTTTTCAGCAAAACCGGTGAGATTGACAACCTCATTGTAAGTTTGGGGCAAAGTTCTGTGGTTGTGTTGTGCAGGATTCCAAGTTGGCAACAACACCTTGGAGGTGTTTCCTTGCTCCTACTGGTTCGATAACCTTGGTTTCATAACTGAGGGAAAACTTGCTGTTGTGCTCATCATACCTTCCTCTTGGGGTTCCCCAACGAGCTCGATATATTTTGGGCCATCAAGCTATTTTTCTGGCGTCGTTGTCGGGGAGTCAATGACATCTTCACAAGGGGAGTCTCTCATAACCAATCTCTTTACTTTGTTTTATTTGTTTTGCTTAGTTTATTTCTGCTTTGTTTGCTTGTTTCTTTATCAAAAACACACAAAAAATAGTTTTACTAGTTTGCTTTCTTTATTAAAAACACAAAAAAATGACTACTCTTGAAAACACTAAGTTGTGTGACTTCACTAGCACCAACAACAATGATTTCATGTGCACACCTATTGCTCCATGATACGTTGCTAACATATCAATAATTTTTGATATTCCATGCCTATTTTATATCTACTTTCTTATGGTTTGTCCACACTTTGGAGTACTTATCATACACTTTCTTGGACTAACCTATTAACAAGATGGCATAGTGTCAGTTGCCTGTTTTCTGCTGTTTTTGGTTCCAGGAAAGTCAGAAAATCAATATTCTCGAAATTGGACCGGACGAAAGCCAAAGTTGATATTTTATCGGAAGACTCACGGAGCCAAAAGACGAGACGGAGAGGGGCCACAGGGTGGCCACACCACCCCTAGGCGTGGGTCCCCCTGGCCAAGCTAGGGCATGGTGTGGGCCCCCTGGCCGCCCACCAACCTTGCCTCTTCGCCTATAAGATGCATCCCGATGCAAAAACCCTAAATCGACCAGCCTCTAGCCACGAAAAGTTCCACAACGCCGCCACCACCGAAGGGGAGATTCGGGGGACAGAAAGTCTCTGTTCTGGCACCCTACCAGGACGGGGAAGTGCCTCTGGAGCCATCTCCATCGATCTCCACCACCATCTCCATCACCATTGCTGATTCCCATGATGATAAGGGAGTAGTTCTTCCTCGAGGCTAAGGGTTCTACCGGTAGCTATGTGTTCATCTCTCTCTATGCATGATCATATTGTGATCATGAGCTTTGTAATCAAGTAGTTCTACCTTGCTACTCAAGTGCTTTAATAGATCTCTGCTCTCCCCATGTGTGTGAAAGTGACAGCGTGCACACCATGGTGGCACTTAGGCTAGAGATTACAAATACTTGTTATGAGTTATATTTGGAGTTGTATGTTTCTATGAAATTGGGGTGTTTGTTGGAACCATCTAGTGCTCAAGGTGATAGTGTGAGGTTATCTGGATGGGGAAAGCGAACTTTGAGGTGTGTTGTTATAGCCCTACCATGGATTAGAGTGTCCACCTGGAGAGTAGTTAAGAGTAGTATCATGAAGAGAAGATATTTATATGAGAGTGTTCACTAGTGAAAGTATGATCCCTAGGCCTTGTTTCTAAGCATTGAAACATCGTTTGCAACTAGATCTGTTACATGTTTGCTTGCTTCCATCTTTATTTCAGTTTGCCTTTAGTCTCTTCCACGCCATCAAGCTATTTTCTGGCACTGTTGTCTTATATCCATACCACTTGTATTTCACTATCTCTTCGCCGAACTAGTGCACCTATACACCTGACAAGTGTATTGGGTGTGTTGGGGACACAAGAGACTTCTTGTATCTTGATTGCAGGGTTGCTTGAGAGGGAATACCTTTGACAACTTCCTCCCTGAGTTCGATAAACCTTGGGTAATCCACTTAAGGGAAAACTTGCTGTTGTTCTACAAACCTCTGCACTTGGAGGCCCAACAACTGTCTACAAGAATAGAAGTGCGTAGACATCACTCCACCTATTCCTAAAGCTACTTTCTTTGAAATAAAACCTGCTTTACTCAATCTTGTTATGAGAGAACAATTTTCTGGTATTGGTAATGAAGATGTTGCGGCTCATCTAAATAACTTTGTTGAACTTTGTGAGATGCAAAAGCATAGGGATATAGATGGAGATATTATTAAGCTTAAATTGTTTCCTTTCTCTTTGAGAGGAAAAGCTAAAGAATGGTTGCAATCCCTAACTAGAAATAGTATTGATTCTTGGACTAAATGCAAAGATGAGCAACAACTGTCTACAAGAATAGAAGTGCGTAGACATCAAGCTATTTTCTGGCACCATTGCCGGGGAGGTGAGGTAAAAGGTACTCACATCCTCCGGTGTGAGTGCTCGAAGTTATTTCCTTTAGATTCTGCAATTTTGTCTTTTTGTTTCTTGTTTTCACTAGTTAGGCTTAATGGAAAACAAAACAAAAATTAGAGAGCTTTATAGTATTTATCTTGAGTTAGGACATGAAGTGTTTGAAGAGAAAATTAAAAAACCTATGGAACGTTATTTGCATGCTAATAGAAATGTTGTTAGTATGAATTCTTTGGACACCATTATTGCTAATGCTATGGAAAAGTCTAAGCTTGGGGAATCTAGTTTTTATGAAAATGATATTTTTAGTCCCCCATCTTTAGAGGAGAAATTTTAATTTGATGATACTATACCTCCACTATATGATGATTACAATGATGAATATGTTATTTTCAGTCCACCTACTATTGAGGAGAAAATTCATTATGACTACAATATTCCTCCTATCTTTGATGATTATGGTGATGAGAATAATAATGAGAGCTATTTTGTTGAACTTGCTCCCACTACAATTAATAAGAATGACTATGCTTATGTGGAGAGTATTAATTCTTTTATGCATGTGGCTCGTGATAAGAATGTTTTATGTGATAGTTATATTGTTAATTTTATTCATGATGCTACTGAAAGTTATTATGAGAGAGGGAAACATGGTTTTATGCATCTCAATAATATTAAGTTTCCCCACTTTATGTTGAAAGTCTTGAAGTTGTACTTGTTTTGCTTCGCTATGCTTGTTGCTTTGTGCTTTCATGACCTGTTTCTTTACAAGATTCCTATACATAGGAAGTGGGTTAGACTTAAATGTGTTTTATATTTGCTTATTGATGCTCTCTTTTACTCTCAATTCATATTTGTTATGTGAGCATCTTCTCAAACTATCATGCCTAACTTAAAGGCGTTAAAGAAAAGTACTTATTGGGAGATAACTCAAAAGTTTTAGATGAGTCTTGGAAGTTATCACTTTAGTAATAACCGCTCCTTATCCTTTTTATTTTCTTTTTGTGCCAAGAGTAACCTCTAATGAGAGAGAAGTAATGATTGGGAAAGTTGCTGTCCCGAAACAGATTTTTGTGCTTCACTGTAAAAATTTGTGTAAAATCTTTGTACGTCGTTTTGAGGCGTGGATTTTTGTACTTCTGCCCCAGGTTGTTATCTAACTTTCGTTAGTTCAACACTTTTTTATTTGATCAACATAAGGTCTTCGAAAAAATTGGTTTTACCTACTGATCTGTTTTGACAGATTTCTGCCATTATTTGCATTTGCTTCTTGTTGGTTCCTTTTTGAGTAGCTTGTGTTTTAATGAAAGTTTTATTGGTTTTGAAACTAAACCTAAAGACTTATTATCTTGAGTGCACTAATGTTGCTAATAAAGATTGTGTGAAGGAAAATTTTCAGGTGTATGGAGAGAATGATGTAATGAGATGAAGAATGGACTAAAGCTCAAGCTTGGGGATGACACCCATGTTACCCCAAGAAATATCCAACAAGTACAAGCGTCAAAGCTTGGGGAAGCCCAAGGCATCCCCTTCTTCATCAATAAAAATCTCAGGTTCTTCCAAACACTTCATTTTTATTGTTTCATGCGCAGTTGTGTTGTTCTTGGAGCGTCTTTATTTTTGTTTTTGGTTTTCGTTTGCTTAGTTTGCTTGAATAAATTGGTTGGACCCCTTTATTCATGCATTAGTTTTCAAATAAGATTGGTTTGGATTGGAAAAGAGTAGGAAAAGTTCATGTTTAAGTGGTAAAAGGAACTTGTTTTTCATTGTGGCTTATGCTTTGTCATGTCATGCTTGGTACTGTTTTGGATTTATGCTTAGTGATTCTTGCTGTAGCATGACATGTTATAAACAATTGATATTGCTTAATGTGCCTTGAAAGAATCATGCATTGTTTTAGCATATTAAAGCATAGTATTGTGGTTTTCTCCTTTGATGCTTTATTTGGGCCGACTTGGCGCATGCTCACACCATGTTATGACTATCCCAAGTCACCATAGCCTCTATGATCCTTTAGTTTTCGACTTGTAATATCACTTTATGCTTTAATTAATGATGTTTTGTCGCTTTGCATGATTATGGACATTATTGCTCTCTTAGTTGGTCGCTCCTAGTCTTTTGCTAGCCTCCATAACCAAGTATGAGTTCCACTCATGCATCCAACTCCAAATAAAACCAAGTTGTTCCAAAGAGTCAACCATACCTACCTATTAGCATTTGCTATTCCAAGTATATTCATGTTTTTATCTACCTTCCGAATTAAACTTGTTATGAGAAAACTAGTGATTAAAGCTCTCACGAACTTGATGGCACACTTTACTTTTCTTGCCCCTAATAAACTTGAACCATTGTGTCATATATGTTGTATATGCTTGCACTAATATGTTGGGGATTAGCAGAACCATGCTTTCATGGGGAACGCTTTCAAAATTGCACTTGTACTTTTTACCTAGTTGATATCATGCTCTTTTGTCTATGGATGTCGTCGGTGTGAAATGAAAAGGGAGCTTTTAAGTCCATGGAGTTATGTATGTGTGTTAGAGAAACGCCTGGGCGGCTGGGCTAATCCATGCCTAGTGGAAACCTGCATCGTAACCATAATGAGCAATCTATGAAGCATTCTTCTTATAAAAAAGAGATAGAGATTGAGAAAAAGAAAAGAGAAAAAGAAAAAAAGAGATATGAGAAAAGATAAAAGAGAGAAAAAAGCACCATTTTCCCATGGTAAATAAGAAGATTGTTGAGATGCTCGTTGTCTGCTTGCCTTGTCATTTTGGTATGGAGATTCTTCCGTATCATCGGGCAAGGGGTACCCCGTTGGTGGTTCTCTATGATACACATGTACTTACTATGACAAGAACTTACCGATAACTAAACTTGAGTAGCATGAGGAGCGGCCCTCGTATTCAAGGGACATGAGATTGCCAACTTATACTTTGGCAAGCATATACTCCATAGTTTGTTCACTTTAACCTTAATCACTTCAAGATGCTTATGATAGGGGCAATGAGAGCTGAAAGCTAATAAGTACCATAATTTTTGGAAGCTCTTTATGAAACTTGAATCCATGCTTCCTTCTATGAAGGCCTTTCTCTTACTTTTATGTTGAGTCTCCATATTCTATCTTTATGCACCTACTTTGAGAGCATAGTGGCCATTCTTATTCTATGTGCATTGTCCCAAGACTTATTTTTTGATGCATAATTTTGATATTGCTTGTTCTTGAACTATTTGTATCTAATCATCCTTATGAACTTTGAAGGTGTCCTATGCATTTATGTTTGCTACTCTATGAGGGACAAGCTGAATGCCACTATGCTATGCTTTCTATATGTGAAACAAACAAACGTCTTTCGATGCATTGTTATTCATGAATATATTGTTTGTGCCTTTTCATGTTACAACATAGTTGTTATGTCTTATTGTTAGAACTTTATCTTTCATGCTATGTTGAAGTACTATGATCCCAGCTATCGATGTTTTACAAATACTTTGATCAAGTTTATGATGGTGCATGTCACCTTAAAAAATATTCTTTCTTTTTATCACTTACCTACTCGAGGACGAGCAGGAGTTACGCTTGGGGATGTTGATACGTTGCTAACGTATCTATATTTTTGATGTTCCATGCCTATTTTATATCTACTTTCTTATGTTTTGTCCACACTTTGGAGTACTTTTTATACACTTTCTTGGACTAACCTATTAACAAGATGCCACAGTGCCAGTTGCTTGTTTTCTGCTGTTTTTGGTTCTAGGAAAGTCGGAAAAATCAATATTCTCAGAATTGGACCGGACAAAAGCCAAAGTCGATATTTTACCGGAAGACTCACGGAGCCAAAAGACGAGACGGAGAGGGGCCATAGGGTGGCCACACCACCCCTAGGCGCGGGTCCCCCTAGCCACGCCAGGGCATGGTGTGGGCCCCCTGGCCGCCCACCGACCTTGCCTCTTCGCCTATAAGATGCCTCCCGATGCAAAAACCCTAAATCGACCAGCCTCTAGCCACGAAAAGTTCCGCAGCGCTGCCGCCACCGAAGGGGAGATTCGAGGGACAGAAAGTATCTGTTCCGGCACCCTGTCGGGATGGGGAAGTGCCCCCGGAGCCATCTCCATCGATCTCCACCACCATCTCCATCATCGTTGTTGATTCCCATGATGATGAGGGAGTAGTTCTTCCTCGAGGCTAAGGGTTCTACCGGTAGCTATGTGTTCATCTCTCTCTCTCTATGCATGATCATATTGTGATCATGAGCTTTGTAATCAAGTAGTTCTACCTTGCTACTCAAGTGCTTTAATAGATCTCTGCTCTCCCCATGTGTGTGAAAGTGACAGCGTGCACACCATGGTGGCACTTAGGCTAGAGATTACAAATACTTGTTATGAGTTATATTTGGAGTTGGATGTTTCTATGAAATTGTGGTGTTTGTTGGAACCATCTAGTGCTCAAGGTGACAGTGTGGGGTTATCTAGATGGGGAAAGCGAACATTGAGGTGTGTTGTTATAGCCCTACCATGTATTAGAGTGTCCACCTGGAGAGTAGTTAAGAGTAGTATCATGAAGAGAAGATATTTATATGAGAGTGTTCACTAGTGAAAGTATGATCCCTAGGCCTTGTTTCTAAGCATAGAAACACCGTTTGCAACTAGATTTGTAACATGTTTGCTTGCTTCCATCTTTATTTTAGTTTGCCTTTAGTCTCTTCCACGCTGATACATTGCAAATGTATCTATAATTTTCGATGTTCCATGCTTGGTTTTATCCACTTTCTTGTGTTTTGTTCCAACTTTGGAGTACTTTTCATATGATTTATTGGACTAACCTATTAACAAGAGCCACGGTGCCAGCTGCCAGTTTTCCGCTGTTTTTGGTTCTAGGAAAGTCAGAAAATGAATATTCTCGGAATTGGACGGGACAAAAGCCAAAGTGCCTATTTTTCCAGATGTCATCAAGTGCTAGAATACGAGACGGAGAGGGGCCAGGGGGCCACCACACCACCTGGCCGCGCAGCCAGGCCTGGCCCGTGCCAGGGGGTGGTGTGGCCGCTCCCGGCACCCCCTCGGCCTCTCCTTCTGCCTATATATTGCCATCGGGACGAAAACCCTAAGTACCCAATCAAAAATCCACGAAAGAGTCTGTAGCCGCCGTCATCTCCTTCCCTAGATTGGGAGGGATCTAAAGCTCTTCCCGGCACCCTGACGGAGAGGGGAATTCACCCTGGAGGCCTTCTTCATCACCATGCAAGCCTCCGTTGTGATGCGTGAGTAGTTCATCCTTGGACTACGGATCCATGTAGTAGTTAGATGGCTGGTTCTCCTCCTTTGTGCTTTCATGTCTAGATCTTGTGAGCTCCGTTCATGATCAAGATCATCTATTTGTAATTCTGCATGTTGTGTTTGCGGGGATCCGATGGATATTGAGATGCTATTTTAGATTAATTATTTATTTTATCATGTCTTTGTTATTTGTGATCTTGCATGCTTTCCGTTGTTAGTAGCTATCTTGGCCAAGTAGATGCTAGCAACTCCAAGAGTTAGTATTTATGCTTGATAGTGGGTTCATGCCTCTGGTAATCTAGGGAAGTGACAGAAATCTCTAAGGTACTAGATGTGTTGTTGCTACTAGGGAGAAAACAACAATCATTTGTTCATAGAACAATCGTATTCTTTACTTTACACGCAGTTCGTAAAGCAATAATCTGTTGCTTGCAACTTAATACTGGAGGGGGTTCGGATGATAACCTGAAGGTGGATTATTAGTCATAGATGCAGCTGGATGGCGGTCTATGCATTATGTTGTAATGCCCAATCAAGTCTCAAAGGAGTCAAGATGATTAGTATATGCATGTATTGCTTTCTCGGTGTTTGTCAATTGCCCCGCTGTAATTTGTTCACCCAGCATGTTATCTATCTAAGGAGAGCCACCTCTAGTGAACTATGGATCCCGGTCCTTGTCTTTTATATTCAATCTACAATCTTTTACTGCTTTGTGTTTACTTTCTGCAAACTTTTACTTATTTCCATTCGATACGTTTAATCCTTTGTTTTCAGCAAAACACGGTGAGATTGACAACCTTATCGCAAGTTGGGGACAAAGTTCTGTGGTTGTGTTGTGCAGGTCTCCACGTTGCTACTAGCACCGGTAGTGCGCCCTGCCAAGGCTCAGCTAGTAACACCTTTGGGGTGTTTCCTTGCTCCTACTGGTTCGATTAAACCTTGGTTTCATAACTGAGGGAAACTTGCTGTTGTGCTCATCATACCTTCCTCTTGGGGTTCCCAACAAGCTCTACATCAACCACGCACCAGCACTTTTCTGGGCGCCATACACAGAGCATCAAGCATTTTTCTGGCGCCGTTGCCAGGGAGTCAAGGACATCTTCACAAGGGGAGTCCCTCATAACCAATCTCTTTACTTTGTTATTTTTGTTTTTCTTAGTTTCTTTTGCTTTGTTTGCTTGTTTCTTTATCAAAAACACACACAAAATAGTTTTACAAGTTTGCTTTCTTTATCAAAACCCCAAAAAAATGACTACTCTTGAAAACACTAAGTTGTGTGACTTCACTAGCACCAACAACAATGATTTTATGAGCACACCTATTGCTCCACCTGTGGCTGAAAATACTTTCTTTGAGATAAAACCTGCTTTTCTCAATCTTGTTATGAGAGAACAATTTTCTGGTATTGGTAATGAAGATGCTGCTTCCCATCTAAATAACTTTTTTGAACTTTGTGATATGCAAAAGCATAGGGATGTAGATGGTGATATTATTAAGCTGAAATTGTTTCCTTTCTCTTTGAGAGGAAAAGCTAAAGAAGGGTTGAATTCCTTAACTAGGAATAGTATTGATTCTTGGACTAAATGCAAAGATGCTTTTATTGGAAAGTACTATCCTCCTACTAAGATTATATCCATGAGAAGTGAAATAATGAAGTTTAAACAACTTGATAATGAGCATGTTGCTCAAGCTTGGGAAAGAATGAAATCTTTGGTAAAGAATTGTCCCACTCATGGACTGACTGCTTGGATGATCATCCAAACCTTTTATGCAGGATTAAACTATTCTTCAAGGAACCTATTGGACTCTTCTACTGGAGGTAACTTTATGACCATCACTTTGGGTGCTGCAACAAAACTTCTGGATAATATGATGGTTAATTATTCTGAATGGCATACTGAGAGAGAGCTCCACAAGGTAGAAGGTAAATTCTGTTGAGGAAACTTCCTCCTTGAGTGATAAGATTGATATTATTATGTCTATGCTTGTTAATGGGAAAGCCCATATTGATCCAAATAATGTTCCTTTAGCCTCCTTGGTTGCTCAAGAAGAGCAAGTTGATGTGAACTTCATAAGAAATAACAATTTTGGCAACAATGCTTATGGTAATAACAATTATAGGCCCTACCCTCCTAATAATACTTATGGCTATAATGGTAAACCTGGATTACCTAGTGAAGGAAGAATTTTAGAAGTTGAAAGAGCCACTAAAAACTTCATGCAAATGCAATATGAGCAAAATAAACTATTCACTAAAACTATGGAGGAATAATCTATCATCTTGAAGAACATTAGCCATCAACTTGAGAGTCTAAATAGGGAAATTCCTAGTTTACAATTGAAACTCTCTAATGCTGAAAGAAATATATCATCTTTGTCTGAAGCTCAATCTTCATTAATTAATAAAATGGCTGCTAAACCTGAAACTAATGACAATCCCTTTGCATCTACTAATGCTATACAAGTAAGAATTGATGAAAATATTAGACTATTAGCTGAATTACATGCTAAGTGGGATGAAATTGCTAGAAACATTAGTGTTTCTACTATCACCACCACTAGTGTTAAGGCTAGTAATAGTTCTACTACTTTAGATGATAAATTTGATTTTGATCTTGATGGTTGTAATATCTCTGAAGTTATTAAGTTCCTACAAAAGCTTGCTAAAAGTCCTAATGCTAGTGCTATGAACATGGCCTTTACAAAACACATTATTGATGCTCTCATAAAGATTAAAGAAGAAAAGATGAAACATAAAGCTTCTATTCCTATAAAACAAGAAGATGGTTGGGAACCCATCATTAATATGAAAATGAATGACTTTGATTTCAAAGCTTTATGTGATCTTGATAGTAGTGTTTCTATTATGCCTAGAAGGATTTATGATATGCTTGATTTGCCTCCTCTTGAAGATTGTTATTTGAATGTCCCACTTGATGATAATGATAAAAAGAAACTCATGGGGAGTATTAATGATGTTATTATTATGGTTAACAATGCCTATGTCCCTGTTGATTTCTATGTTTTGGATGTTGAATACAATGCTTCTTGTCCTATTACTTTGGGAAGACCTTTTCTTATAACTGTTGGTGCCATCATTGATATGAAAGAAGGCACCATTAAATACCAACTCCCACTCAAGAAAGGTATAGAACACTTCCCTAAAAAGAGAGAAGATTTCTTTTGCTTCTCCTATGAAAACAAAATTTGGTCTTAATGCTTCTTCATTTGAGAACACTTGATTCTTTCTTTGCTTCTTATGCCTAACTTAAAGGCGTTAAAGAAAAGTACTTATTGGGAGACAACCCAAAAGTTTTAGATGAGTCTTGGAAGTTATTATCTATGTAATAACCTCTCCTTATCATTTTTATTTGCTTTTTGTGCCAAGAGTAACCTCTAATGAGAGTGAAGTAATGATTGGGAAAGTTGTTGTCCCGAAACAGATTTATGTGCTTCACCGTAAATATTCGTGTAAAATCTCTGAACGTATTTTTGAGGCGTGAATTTTTGTGCTTCTGCCCCAGGTTGTTATCTAACTTTCCTTAGTTCAGCACTTTTTGATTTGAGCAACATAAGGTCTTCGAAAAAAATTGTATTTACCTGCTGGTCTGTTTTGACAGATTTCTGTCATTTTCTGCATTTGCTTCTTGTTGGTTCCTTTTTGAGTTTTTTAGAGAATTGAGCTTTTTGAGGGAAGTGCTTAAGTAGATAGTGTTCTAATGGAAGTTTATTTGGTGTTATAACTGAACCTTAAGACTTATTTATCTTGAGTGCACTAATGTTGTCAATAAAGATTGTGTGAAGGAAAAATTTCTGGTGTATGGAAGGAATGAGTAATGAGATGAAGGATGGACTAAAGCTCAAGCTTGGGTATGCCACGCGTGTCACCCCAAGAAATATCCAAGAAGTACAAGCATCAAAGCTTGGGGATGCCGAAGGCATCCCCTTCTTCATCAATAAAAATTCCAGGTTTCTTCCAAACGCTTCATTTTTATTGTTTCATGCACAGTTGTGTTGTTCTTGGAGCGTCTTCTTTTTCGTTTTCGTTTTGGTTTTTCGTTTGCTTTGGTTTGCTTAGTTTTCTGAATAAATTGTTTGGACCCCCTCTTTCATACATTTGTTTGCAAATAGTTTGGTTTGGTTTGGAAAAGAGTAGGAAAGTTCATGCTTATGTGGTAAAAAACAGCTTGTTTTTGACTGTGGCCTATGCTTTGTCATGTCATGCTTGATATTGTTTTGGCTTTATGTTTAGTATTCTTTGTTGTAGCATGACTTGTTATAAACAATTGATATTGCTTAATGTGCCTTGGATGAATCATGCGTTGTTTTAGCATATTAAATCATAGTATAGTGGTATTCTCCTTTGATGCTTTATTTGGGTTGACTTGGCGCATGCTCACACCATGTTATGACTATCTCAAGTCACCATAGCCTTTATGATCCTTTAGTTTTCAACTTGTAGTATCACTTTATGCTTTGATCAATGATGTTTTGTCGCTCTGCATGATTATGGTCATTATTGCTCTCTTAGTTTGTCGCTCCCAGTCTTTTGCTAGCCTCCACAACAAAGTATGAGTTCCACTCATGCATCCAACTCCCTAAACCAAGTTATTCCAAAGAGTCCACCATACCTACCTACTAGCTTATGCTATTCCAAGTATATTCATTCTTTTGTTTACCTTCCAAATTAAAATTGTTATGAGAAAACTAGTGATTAAAGCTCTCACGAACTTGATGGCACACTTTACTTTTCTTGCCCTTAATAAACTTGAACCATTGTGTCGTCTATGTTGTATATGCTTGCACTTATTTTTCGGGAATTAGCAGAACCATGCTTTCATGGGGAACGCTTTCAACATTGCACTTGGTACTTGTACCTAGTTGATATCATGCTCTTTTGTATATGGATTGTTGGGTTCGCAGCATAGAAAACAAAAAAATTCCTACGATGGGAACTATACGCCAAGATCTATCTACTAGATACAAGCAACGGGTGGAGAACTTACCCTCGAAGACAACAAAGCTTTGTTAACGAGATGGAACTCATGGATGATGTAGTCGTACACTTGTCGATCTCAAGATCGTGATGAAGTCCAGCAGGTCCGGCTCCAGCACGTCCTTCAGATCCAGCTCCAGCAAGTCCAGCACCACCAAGTCCAGCACCGTAAAGCAGCGGTGCATCCGTGATCGCACACACGTCCAGTACCCCGACAACCTCCGTCCCTCGCTCTAGCAAAGCAGCGGAAGCAGCAACTCCTTTCCAGATAAAGCCACCGGGAACATGTATCTCGCTAATCCGAGACCATGGGGAATAATACTAGAGCGGGAGAGAGATCCTTCACGAGGAGGTGTGAGGAAGGAGTGAGAGGGGGGCTTTTATAGGAGGAGGGGAGGGTGTCCCTTCACCTCCCCCATTCATGTGGTGGTAACCCCCTCCACATTAAAATGCCCCTTCACATTCTCTTTTAAAGTCTCCACTTTAAATGCATTAAATTTCTCCAAATTTAATGCTCTCTCATTTGATAAAACTCTTTTATTAATTTTATTCAGAATTTTGTTAATTACTTTAATTAACAAACATTCACATAAAACCCCCTAAAACATTTCAATATTACATGCAGAACCAATTTCAGCAATTTCACCCAAAACAGTTTCGGTGTCTATTGAAATAATTCCAGCGCTTTCTTAAATCTTTATCTGAAACATATTTGCTCCAAATGGTGTCGGTATCCCTTAAGTGTGTCACCCTACGGTTCGCGAATAATGCAGACATGATCGAGACCCCTCTCCGATCAATAATCAGCAGCGGGACCGGGAGATCCGTACTGACTCCCACATATTCAACGATGACTCTTGTGATCGTGTGAACCTTTAATGTCGTAAGTAAATCCCTTTGTCCCGCGATATATTACATGTCCGAGATTCGATCATTGGCATCCAAATACCTAGTTTGATCTCGTTACCGACATGCACTCTTTTCTCGTTCCCGTGATATAACATTCTAGTGATCACATCACTTGCTTGCAAGCTATTTCAATGTGATATCACCGAGAGGGCCCAGAGTATATCTATCTGTCATCGGGATGGACAAATCCCACTCTTGATCCATGAGCCTCAACATAACACCTTCGTAGCACTGAACCCACCTTTATAGTCACCCTGTTACGGTGTGACGTTTGATGTTATCAAGATACTCTTCCGGTGTTAGCAATTAACATGATCTCATGGTCTAAGGACTAAGATTACTTCGTATGATGTTATAGCAATATAAAAATAATGACTCTGATCGTAATGCTATACTTCGGATGAATGTTCATCACATCATTCCACCAATGTTGTGACCTCGTTATTAACAACATCCAATGTCCATGATCAGGAAACCTTGATCATCTTGCTAATCAACAAGCTAGTTTATATGAGAGGCAGTACTAGGAACTTTGTATTTTGTTTATTAAACACAGATGTATTGACATTTCCAATTAATACAATTATAGCATGCAAAATAAACATTTATCATAAACATGGAATAAGATAATAACCACTTTATTATTGCCTCTCGGGCATATTCCCTTTAGTCTCCCACTTGCACTAGAGTCAATAATCTAGTTTGTAAACTTGTATATACAACACCTAGGTGTTGAATATACGCGTTTGCTAGTGGTTAACATAATCTCTGGATCCGGCACTTTAAGGTCCATGTGTATTTGCATGTCTTTGCGTCTCTACGCATCACTCATTCTCAAATGAGATGGCATTGTATAAATTTGGTCCTTTGGTGAGACCTTTAGTTCGTTCGGGTTAAAATATGTTGATATTGTTGTCATACAATATATCTTCATAGTATTAGCCCACTTTGAACCACACCTAGTTTGATAACAAACTACATAACACAAATGCCCTCCTTTGCTGCTACTATAGCAGTCATATACTTACCCTTTTTGTTGTAGTATCCGTCACAATGTTTCAACTTTAGAACTCATCCAAATCCATCATGGAACATCCTTTCCATTACATTGTGCCACCCATAGTCTAAATTGAGATAAAAATTTAATTTTGTATCTTGTGACAAAACTAGTATCAATGTAACACTTTACAATGAACTCCTTTTAACTATTTGTCACTTATACATGATATATTCTTAGTTCTTCCAAAGCTCATAAGAATATCTTTACTATCGTCCAATGATCATCTTATGAATCATTCTGGTATGTGCTCATAACATTTAGATGACCCACAAGTATAGGGGGTGTATCGCAGTATTTTCGAGGGAAGTGAAACCCAATTTATTGATTCGACACAAGGGGAGCCAAAGAATACTTATAAGCCTTAACAACTGAGTTGTCAATTCAGCTACACCTGGAAACAATCTTGCTCACAGCAGTTTATCAGTAGCAACAGTTTTGTAGTAGGAATAGTAAAGTAACAGCAATAGTAAAGCAAACACAGTAGTAACAAAAGCAGTAAACAATGGGATTCGAGTGCGGTAGGCATAGGGATGGATGGACGGGCGTTGCATGGACAAGACAATTCACATAGCAATCAGAACATAGGGCAATTGCAGATAAATAAGATAAAGCACCCAAGTACTAGACAATCCTAGGCATGTGTTCCATATATAGTCATACGTGCTCGCAATGAGAACTTGCACAACATCTTTTGTCCTGCCAGCCCGTTTGCAGCGGGGCCTCTAGGGAACTACTGGCAATTAAGGTGCTCCTTTTAATAGATCACCGGAGCAAAGCATTAACACTTCGTGAACACATGTGATCCTCACATCAAAGCCTTTCCCTTCCGGTTATCCCGATTTCTGTCACTTCGGGGCCATAGGTTCCGGACAACGACGTGTGTATACAACTTGCAAATAAGACCCAAAACAATACTATCATAAGGAATCAATAATAAGTTCAGATCTGAAATCATGGCACTCGGGCCCTAGTGACAAGCATTAAGCACAACAAGTCGCAACAAAGTCATAAAGCACTAATAAAAGATACTAGGCACCATGCCCTAACAATCTGATGCCATTACATGAACGATCTCATCCGATCCCTACCATCCCCATAGCCTACAGCGGGGGATTACTCACTCATAGATGGGGGAAACATGGATGGTCGATGGAGAAGCGATGGTGATGATGATGGCGATGATATCCTCCAATTCCTCGTCTCGGCAGGGTGCCAGAACGGAGTTTCTGGTGTTGTTTCGTGGAATCTAATGGTGGCGGCGGAGCGGAACTCCTTCTAGAAAACGTGAACCCCAAGTTTTTAGGTCAAGGCTCCTTATAGGCGAAGAGAGGCCGAGGATGCAGGGGCCCACACCACCTGGCGCGGTGGCCTGGCTCACGGCCAGGTGGTGTGGCCACCCGAGGCTCTTCTCCGTCTCGTATTCTCTCCTAGAGTCTTGGTGAAATAGGATTTTGGCATATTTCCGGATTTTTCCGATAGTTGATTTTCGCACAAAAGTAGACACAAGGCAATTCTGCTGAAAACAGCGTTAGTTACGCATTAGTTGCATCCAAATCACACAAGTATAGAGGAGAAATAATAGCAAAGTGTTGGGAAAGTAGATACGTTTTGGACGTATCAACTCCCCTAAGCTTAACTTATTGCTTGTCCTCAAGCAATTCGATTGAAAACCGAGTGCGATAAAGAACTTTCACGAACACATTTGCTTCATATGATGTAAATATTCTCAGCAATGTGATCAACTAACTAGACAATTCATAATAAAGAGTATGCAACTGAGTCTACTTAATAGTCATTGCAAGCTATGAAGAGATTCCAACTCAAGAATAATAAGTAGCACGAAGCACGGACATAAGCAACATTACAATGCTCATAGAAAGGTATGATAGAGTGGTATCTCGCTTGCCTTTGATTATGAATATCAAGGCACCTCTGAAGTTCAAGTGATGACTAGAAGTAAAGATATCAAGGATACAAGCATCAAAGTCATAACACAAATAATCAAGTATTGGAACAAACACAAAGAATGACAACTATGCTCTCAAGAAGGTGCTCAAAGAATAAGTGGAGACTCAACAAGTAGAAGAAAAGGTTTTGAATAATTTGAAAGGCTTCCAAATGCTGAAAGTATGGTACTTGTTAGTTTTGAGCTCTCATTGCCCCTATCATAAGCATCTTTAATGTGGTTAAGGTGAAAGTGACACAACTCAGAGGATATGCTTGACAAGTTATAAATTGAAGTCTCATGCCCCTTACTTACGAAGACCGATCCTCATGCTACTCAACTTCAGTCACAAGTAAGCTCTTGTCATTGTAAGTACATACGTATCATGGAGAACCGCCAACGGGGTACCCCTTGCATATGATACAGGAGCTATCCCATAATCAAAATGACAAGGCAAGCAGACAATGAGCATCTCAGCGATCTTTTTATTTACTATGTGCATAGATTTTTATTGAGGATGCTTCATAGAATGCTCATTACGGTTATGTTGCAAGTTTCCACCATGATTAGGCATGGCTTAGGCTAGCGGCCCAGGTGTTTCTCTAACATACATACAAACTCCATGATCTTACAAGTTCCACTTTTATTTCACACCGCCGGGATCCATAAGGAAAAGAACATGATATCAACTAGGTACAAAGTACCTATGAAGCGTTGAAAGCGGTCCCCATGATACATGGTTCTGCTAACTTCAACTCGTAAAGCGCAAGCATATGCGCAACAAAGAAGGACACAATGGTTCAGGTTTATTAAGTGCAAGAAAATAAAGTGTGCCATCAAGTTCGTGAGAGCTTTACTAACTAACTTTATCATAACAAGCAAACATTTTATTTGGAAGAAAACAAGGCATATTGAATATGCACGGAGGTAGCAAATGATGCTAATGGGTAGGTATGGTGGACACTTTGGAAATATTTGGTTTAGGGAGTTGGAAACTTGAGTAAAACACTCAGTGGAAGTGAAGGCTAGCAATAGTAAGGGAGCGACAAACGAGAGAGCACTAGCTGTCATTATCATGCTTGCAACAAAACAGGACTACTCATGGCATGAAAGGGATTCAAGATCCTCAAGGCAAAATAATTCATCGAGGCTTAACTGATTATTACAATCATGTGCATGCGTGAGCATGTGCCAAGTCAATTCAAATGAAACATTCAGAGGAGGATACCACAGTGTCATACCAATTTATGAATATAGTAATGCAAGCAAACATTCATGAGACATTCTACAAACTATTAGCGGGCTGGAGCTAATCACAAGAAAGCAAGAACTACTAAGCATCCAAAGATGACATACACCCTACATAAACGGACTAAGCAAGCTCACAAAGATGAGTATATGTACAAACATGAAGACAAATAGAGTTCGTTACCAGCCTCTTACCACGCCACAAGTGTGGCGCCCCGCAAAAACCACTACTAGAAAATCGCGTTGTTTTGGTGCATTGCATCATCATGACCGCATGCTCATGTCATCATGCCACATTGCATTTGAGCATCGTCATGTCATCTTGCATTTTTGTTTGCATAAAACTATCTTCGAAAAATCTATTTTTGTCTTCTAAACGCCCCGTCTTTATTCAAACACAAAATCCGGGTCTCCGGAATATTTTGTTTTGTCTGCCAACGGTTTTCAAAAGCCCCGTTGTAATTACTAAATATATATTTTATTTTTAGGGGCAGCCGTACCGGGCCGATCCGACCCAGTCGGCCACCCCCAGTACAAAAACCAGAGTTATCTAAACCTTTTCCTACCTAACCCTAACCTACCCATTCCCCAGCCACATCACCCCGACCAATCTCCTGCCGCCCTCCTCCTCGAGCAGGCCCCGCGGCTCTGTGCCCCGCCTCCATCCTGGCTGCCTCGCACCGCCGCCTTCGGCGTGCCCGGGCCCGGCCCCACGCGTCGCCAGAGCCCGATCTCCTCCGCCCACCCTCGCTGCGCCCGGCCTCGCCAAGGGCCCCCCCCTGCACCCCGCGTCTCTGCAGCGCCTTGTCCCCGAGCCCGAGCCCGAGCGTCGCCCTCTGATCCGGTGTCACCTCGACCTGCCACCGCGGGCGACCTCCTCCTCTGCCGGCCTCCTCGTCGCCTTCTGCCTGCCCCTCGCCCTCGACCCCACGATCCCCTGCGGCACCGGCAGCTCCCGTCAAGGACGACACCCCCTGGAGCCTCGACCGTGGGCCGGAATTCGTGCTCCCTGTCTCTCTGGCGCTGTCGCCTTCCTGCAGGTCTCCATGCGCGCCTGCGACCTCTACGCGGGATCGGTTGACCATGTGGTTGTTTGATGGGTATCGTGTTGTGCTAGTGACCCTGCTCAGGTGTACTTGTGTCGATGACCTATCCAGACCAAGGCCAAGTTCTTCCGTTTGACAAGCGCGACAAGTCGGACAAGACCATCGGTGTTGAACAAGTCTTCACCACACTGAACCTAGTGAAAATACAAGTCCATCCTCGACACCGATAATCGAAGTTAACCACCAGGGTTTCCATCTTGGAACGCCATGATCGCCTTCACGGACAACCGAAGCCGAGAACCCCGACAAGATCTTCCGAGTGCCAACGGCGCGGACGAACGGTACCCTAGGCCTCCAACGTGGTGCGACATGTACTTCTACCGGAGCATAAGCCCGTGGAACCCTGATGCCGTCGACACGGAACCCCGAGTTCGCCATCACGGACATGTGGCGCCACACCCCAAGATCTCCATAAGGAACACCGAGTCCTTCTTCCCGGAACGCCAAGTTCTCCTTCCCGGAACCGAAGACCGCACCCGGCGTTCTTCTTCCTCCCGGATCCGAAGACCGATCCCGCTGACCCGTCGAACCCTATCGAACCCTGAACCCCCGGAACCAAGTTCGCCAAACCCTAATGTGATTCCCTATCCGAGACCCCATTATTTTTATAACGTGACATTATCAACTGATGCATACCAAATTGTTCATGCATGCATACTTGTCTGTGGTTTGGGGGCATTATGCCGATTCACCTCATAATTAAATATGGAGTCTATATGCGGGATATCTTTGTCTTATTCCGGACTCCATTTAAATTGGCATAGCGAACCGAAGCCATGTTTTGTCTTGCTAATCCAACATTTAATTTGCGAGGTAGATAAATAACATGAACCTATTAATTAATTGTCGGGACCCCGGTTCCATTTAATATTGCCTAATCGCATCGCATCTTTGCCATGTCATGCATCATACATGCACCATGCCTGATCTTTTGCCGTAGTATTAAATAGTGCATCCGGTGTTCCATCTAGTGTTTCGCTTCTTCGCGAATAAGGCCGTTGAGTTGATGTGAGCTTCGCCCCGATCTTCGGATGAACCTTCGGCAGCGTTTTCAGGCGAGCACCTCCCCCTTTTCTACCTATCTTACTTTTATAGTATTTATTCCCTCCTGTTGCTCTATTGCTATATGTGTTGCGATGCTCTAGTTTTCGTGCCCGTGATATCCCTTGCAGCCTTATATTGCCTTGGACACATCCTATTACCTGTTGATTGGTAGATAGTTGGACTTGCGCGTCGTAGTCGCTTGCTCAAATGTTGTTGCGTGTCGTCAAGTACCACAGTTGTTGGAGTTTGCCGCAGGTTTAATGTTGGAGATGATCAAGACTTTAATTGTTGTTTAATAACTAAAATTGAAGTAGGTAAATAATGCAGAGGCACAGGTGGGCAATAGATGTTATTTGGTTGTTAACCGTCCACTTGTGTCCCGTAGGACCCCGATTTCTTGACACCTGTTCCGAGATCGAGCGCTAACCACGGTGGGGTGTGTAGGCACCCCATCGATTAGTACCTGATTTCAAAATCTTGTGCAAGGGCCACAATTAGTTTGGGGCTTTATTTACTATCCTGTACTTATGCCATGCTTTCTGCTTTTTTAAAATTGTGCGAGTCGCACCTGTCTTTGTTAGGGCGTGACACGTTTTATTTGTGTCGACAAGCCAGTCACACTTCGGGTTCCCGATCGTTTCTGACCGTCTACAAACCACGAGTCCGTCTCGGAACCGGCCGACTTCGTTCGGGTAGCTTAGTGGGTGGCCCCATGTACTTGCTTTGGAGTGCAGGAAGCGTCATGACTTAGGCCCCCGACATACCGATGGGTGTATGTTAACGATCCGGCAAAAGGGTGAAGTGCGTGTGGATACTTTGGTGCACCCTGGGGTTAAATCTTTTCAAAAGCCGTGTCAGCGGTTATGGGCGACTTGAGCAGTTCTCGATCATAGACAACTATAACTAAAGTTTACTGTTATAATTTGACTTGTATCCGGTATGACTAGTAATCAGATCCACTACAACGGATTGGCTAAATAAAAGTACCAACAACTGCTGGGTTTTGGGATATCTCATGCTAATCGCATCTGACTAGTAAGGGTTGCAACTACAACGGAATGGTTAACTAAAACTGCCCACTGCTTATTATATCAGGATGACTATCTATACCTGACTAGTAATTGGTGCAACGATAACTGAATAAATAAAATTGCCAACTGTGTGATTTCCTTGGTTGACTTCCTCGTCTGGTCTCGAGGGGGAAATACCAGGATGGGTATGTTTGGTGGTAGCATCAGGATGGTTCCGAATAGGTCTTTCTTATCCCTCTCTGATAGCCGACAGTTATCTCGAGTCTCTATAGGTTGTTTAGTGCATGCTGCGCTGCCGCTTCAGTCCACCATACCTATGTAGGCGAGGACCGCCGAATTCTAGTCTCGCCGTGTCTTGGCCTCGATCTTGACTCTCTCTTTTTCCTTTGCCCTTTGTCGGCACCCCTTTTGTTTAAGCAGGTTTTGAGATCGCCGTCGTTAGCAGGGTTACCCTTCCGGCTTGGCCTGGGCAGGGTTATGGACGCCATTGGTTATTCTTCAGGGCTCTTAGCCCCATTTGCATCTTGTCCGTAGTCGGACGCTCTATCGTTTCCAAGGTGATTTGGATCTTTGTATTATATATCTGTATTCTTGACTCATTGAGTCGCTGTTGTATATATCTGTTCTGTGGGTCCCATCGTGGACTATTGTGTAATGATATTACTTCGTTTTCCACCCGCACGCAAGTGCCTGGTGGGCACCTTTGAATCGTTTCTATGCGGGTTGGCGGGAATCGCTAAAACTTGCATAGGGCCGATTCCGAGGGTGTTACAACAAGTTGCCATTAATCCTCATTATTGCTCTTCACTTGTATGGCTTGAATAATAATATGAAACCAATAATCCACTAAGAACTGTCGAACCCTGAAGCAAACGCGCAAAAACCAGAGAAGAACGAAAACTAAAAAGAGAACGAAAACATGAATATACAAAGTACCGACGCAACATGATATGGAGATGAGTGCGGTGTTGACGTACCTCCCCCCAAGCTTAGGCTTTTGGCCTAAGTGGGTACCAATCCATGTACGAATAGGGGTTCTAAGTAGGCGGATCTTGGTAAGAATGGTCGTAGCTGGGCCCATGAGAAGAAGAAGAGGCTCCCCAATCATAAGCGGGCTGCTGATATGAAGACTCTCCCTCATTCGAGGGCTGGACCGAATCGTCCGTGACCTCCCTTCTAGTGTCCTGCTCCTGTTGGGAGAGCTCTCCCAAGTACGTGGCAATCTCCTCCTCAGTGAGGGACCATCCTTCCCTGTTATCATGGTTAAACAAAACAGGTGTAGGCAAAAGAACAACACGTTCAGACTTGCTCTTTCTCCAACCAGCTTTGAGAAAGGTTATTTCATAAGATAACTCACTCAGACTAGCCCACGAGGAAATAAATTTATGTTGTACCATGGAATTGAAATCAAGCCTCTCTATGGCAAACTGTGAGTCTAGATGATGAGGCACTAAACCATGCAATGCTAGCAAACGAGAAGCAATGAGGGCTCCACAAATTCCACCTTTCTCACGGTTAGAAGCAAGACGGAAAGCTATCAAAGCACCCAAGTTGTAAGACCTATCTCGTCTAAGAGCAGTAGAGATAAATGCCGGATCAAACGAAGATAACTTATTGGCAGTTTTCCTAGCAAGAACACACTTGGCAATAAAGTAGGCAAAGTAGCGAATGGAGGGAAGATGAATGTTACGGATTTTTCCATTCTCCTTCGAGAAGCTACTCCCTTGACAAATTTCTGCATATAAATCCATGAGTGGTTTTGGTCTCTCTTTAATCTTCCTACATGATCCCCATTGAGGTACCTTAATAGCTGCACAAAAATCATCAAGATAAAGGTTGACAGCAATATTGTAAATTTTGTAATGGACCATGGGGTTAGGAAAAGAGTGACTAAATTGGAAATCCTACACCACAGACATGGTTAGATTCACAAATTGACAAGGTTCATCTTCCAAAAAGTGCTCTAACCCTGCATTAGAAACCAAAGTGTGGGAATCTTGTAGAATTCCTGTAGCTCTCATGAACTCAGGGCATGGATAAATGGAGGGAAAAACTTCCTCCTCCTGATGGACCTTCATGACCTCAGGCACCCAAAGCTCATGTTGGTTTAGGTGGTGTTCACTCATCTTCTATTCTGAAATTTAAACACCTATTAAACAAGTGATTGCAAAGTAAATATAATAAAGGATTCTACTCATAGGGACTTGCGAGAGGCCTAAACATGCATCGAAACTATATCTCTAAGTACCAAACAAGCTTACAAGCTCTCATAACCAGTCACCTACAGCAGCAAAATACTCAACATATAATCCACTAAACACAAATCTACTTGGACAAGGGGAGGAGTCACATACCAAGGAAAAATTGCTCCAAATTTCAGCAAGAAAGATGGGCTGAGCAAGGAGATCGAAGAAATCGAGAGCAAGCACAGAGAGAACGCGATTTTGAGCTATGAACTGGAGCTTACTCGGGAGAGAGAAGAAAGTGGCAGGAGAGAGAGGTAGTGGGGGCCAGGGGTGGCCCACACCAGGGCATGGCGCCACCCAAGGCTGGCCGCGCCACCATGTGATGTGCCTGCCTGGTGGTCCCCCTGGTACCTACCAGGTACTCCTCTGCCCCTTTTTTCATGTAAAAATTTAATATGAATTTTTTGGAATTTTTCGAGACACTTTATTTTTGGGCTTTTTTCAGAAATAGAAGAAAGATTTTTTTTCTTTTGGAAACAAGATGCAAGGACGAAACAAGGCTAGAACTACAGAAGTTCTAGCATGCAAGCAAACTAACAACACAAAGAAAAACTAAACGAGAGCAAAAACTAAAAAACAAAAGATAGGAATAAATGGAGATAATTGATGGCTCAATACACGACGCCTAGAAAAGTGCTTGGTGCATGGTGTTGATGTAGAGCTCGTTGGGAACCCCAAGAGGAAGGTATGATAAGCACAGCAGCAAGTTTCCCTTAGTTATGAAACCAAAGTTTAATCGAACTAGTAGGAGCAAGGAAACACCTCAAAGGTGTTACTAGCTGAGCTTTGGCAGGGCGCACTACCGGTGCTAGTAGCAACGTGGAGACCTACACAACCACAGAACTTTGTCCCCAACTTGCGATGAAGTTGTCAATCTCACCGTGTTTTGCGTAAAACAAAGGATTAAACGTATCGAATGGAAAGAAGTAAAAGTTGTAGAAAGTAAACACAAAGCAGTAAAAGATTGTAGATTGTATGTAAAGAAAAGGACCGGGATCCATAGTTCACTAGAGGTGGCTCTCCTTAGATAGATAACATGCTGGGTGAACAAATTACAGCGGGGCAATTGACAAACACCGAGAAAGCAATACATGCATATACTAATCATCTTGACTCCTTTGAGACTTGATTGGGCATTACAACATAAGACATAGACCGCCATCCAACTACATCTATGACTAATAATCCACCTTCAGGTTATCATCCGAACCCCTCCGATTAAGTTGCAAGCAACAGATTATTGCTTTACAAATCATGTGTAAAGTAAACAATACAATTGTTCTATGAACAAAAGATTGTTGTTTTCTCCTAGTAGCAACAACACATCTAGTACCTTAGAGATTTACATCACTTCCCAGTTACGGAGGCATGAACCCACTATCGAGCATAAATACTAACTCTTGGAGTTGCTAGCATCTACTTGGCAAAAGATAGCTACTAACAACGGAAATCATGCAAGATCACAAATAACAAAGACATGATAGAATCAATAATCAATCTGAAATAGCATCTCAATATCCATCGGATCCCCGCAAACACAACATGTATGAATTACAAATAGATGATCTTGATCATGAACGGAGCTCACAAGATCTAAACATGAAAGCACAAAGGAGGAGAAACCAGCCATCTAGCTACTACATAGATCCGTAGTCCAAGGATGAACTACTCACGCATCACACCGGAGGCTTGCATATGAAGAAGGCCTCTAGGGTGAATTCCCCTCTCCGGCAGGGTGCCGGGAAGAGCTTCAGATCCCTCCCGATCTAGGGATGGAGATGATGGCGGCTACAGACTCTTTCGTGGATTTTTGATCGGGTACTTAGGATTTTTGTCCCGAGGGCAACTTATAGGCGGAAGGGGGGGCCGGTCTTTGGGTCGGCGGACCACCTCTGGCGCTGCCGAACCCTAGCCTGCCAGGTGGTGTGGCCCCCTGGCCCCTCTCAAATTCTCGCACTTGATCCTTCCGGAAAAATAGGCACTTTGGCTTTTGTATCGTCCAATTCGAGAATATTCATTTTCGACTTTTGGAACCAAAAACAACAGAAAAGCAGAGGGTTTGGCACTATGGCTCTTGTTAATAGGTTAGTCCAAGAAATCATAATAAAAGTACTCCAAAGTTGGAACAAAACACAAGAAAGTGGATAAAACTAAGCATGGAACATCAAAAATTATAGATACATTTGCAATGTATCAACATCCCCAAGCTTAACTCCTGCTCGACCTCGAGTAGGTAAGTGATAAAAAGAAAGAATTTTTGAGGTGACATGCACCATCAAAGACTTGATCAAAGTATTTGCAAAACATTCAAGGCTGGGATCATAGTACTTCAATCATAACATGAAAGACAAAGTTCTAGCAATAAGCAAAGAAACTAAGATGCAACATGAAAAGGCACAAACAAAAGATTCATGAACAACATGCTTTGCAAGACGTTTGTTTGTTTCACATAAAGAAAATATAGCATAAAAGTATTCAGCTTGTCCCTCAATAGAGTAGCAAATATAAATGCATAGGACACCTTCAAAGTTCATAAGAGTGACTAGATACAATAGTTTAAAACAAGCAATATCAAGTTATGCATCAATCAACTAGTCTTGGGACAATGCACACAGAACTAAGAATGGCCAGTATGCTCTCAAAGTAGGTGCATAAAGATAGAAGGTGGAGACTCAATATAATGGTGGAAGAAAGGCCTTTTGTAAAAAGGAAGTAGGGATTCAAGTCTCATAAAGAGCTTCCAAAAATTATGATACTTATAGCTTTCAGCTCTCATTGCCCCTATCATAAGCATCTTGAAGTGATTAAGGTTAAAGTGAACAAACTATGGTGTACATGCTTGACGAAGTATAAGTTAGAAATCTCATGTCCCTTGTATACGAGGGCTGCTCCTCATGCTACTCAAGTTTAGTCACCGGTAAGTTCTTGTCATTGTAAGTACATGTGTATCATAGAGAACCGCCAACGGGGTACCCCTTGCCCGATGATACGGAAGAATCCCCATATTAAAATGACAAGGCAAGCAGACAACGAGCATCTCAGCATTCTTCTTATTTACCATGGGAATATGGTGCTTTTTTCTCTCTTTCCTATTTTCATAGTATCTTTTTTTTTCTTTTCTCTTTTTTTCTCAATAGGACTCTTTTTTTTATAAGAAGAATGCTTCATAGACAACTCATTATGGTTACGCTGCAGGTTTCCACCATGTCGATGGATTGAACCAATGGCCCAGGCTTTCTCTAACATATACATAACTCCATGGACTTACAAGCTCCCTTTCATTTCACAACGACATCCATATACAAAAGAGCATGATATCAACTAGGTACAAGTACCAAGTGCAATGTTGAAAGCGTTCCCCATGAAAGCATGGTTCTGCTAATTCCCAACAAATAAGTGCAAGCATATACAACATAGAATACACAATGGTTCAAGTTTATTAGAGGCAATAAAGTAAAGTGTGCCATCAAGTTTGTGAGAGCTTTAATCACTAGTTTTCTCATAATGATTGGAAGGTAAACAAAAGCATGAATATACTTGGAATAGCATAAGCTAGTAGGTAGGTATGGTGGACTCTTTGGAAAAACTTGGTTTAGGGAGTTGGATGCATGAGTGGAACTCATACTTTGTAGTGGAGGCTAGCAAAAGACTGGGAGCGACAAACTAAGAGAGCAATAATGGCCATAATCATGCATAGCGACAAAACATCATTGATCAAAGCATAAAGTGATACTACAAGTTGAAAACTAAAGGATCTTAAAGGCTATGGTGACTTGAGATAGTCATAACATGGTGTGAGCATGCGCCAAGTCAACCCAAATAAAGCATCAAAGGAGAATACCACTATACTATGATTTAATATGCTAAAACAACGCATGATTCATCCAAGGCACATTAAGCAATCTCAATTGTTTATAACAAGTCATGCTACAGCAAAGAATACTAAGCATAAAGCCAAAACAATATCAAGCACGGCATGACAAAGCATAGCCACAGTCAAAACGAGCTCTTTTTACCACATAAGCATGAACTTTCCTACTCTTTTCCAAACCAAACCAAACTATTTGCAAACCAAAGTGTGAAAGAGGGGGTCCAACCAACTTATTCAGAAAACTAAGCAAAAAAAAGTAAACGAAAACCAAAACAAAAACGAAAAAGAAGACGCTCCAAGAAAAACACAATTGTGCATGAAACAATAAAAATGAAGCGTTTGGAAGAAGCCTGGAATTTTTATTGATGAAGAAGGGGATGCCTTGGGCATCCCCAAGCTTTGACGCTTGTACTTCTTGGATATTTCTTGGGGTGACACGCATGGCATCCCCAAGCTTGAGCTTTAGTCCATCCTTCATCTCATTACTCATTCCTTCCATACACCTGAAAATTTTCTTTCATACAAAACTTCACACAATCTCATTAGCAACATTAGTGCACTTAAGATAAATAAGTCTCAAGGTTCAGTTCTAACACCAAATAAACTTCCATTAGAACACTAGCTACTGTAGCACTTCCCTCAAAAAGCTCAATTCCCCAAAGGAACTCAAGAAGGAACTAACAAGAAGCAAATGCAGAAAATGGCAGAAATCTGTCAAAACAGACCAGCAGGTAAAGACGAATTTTTTCGAAGACCTTCTGTTGCTCAAATAAAAAAGTGTTGATCTAACGAAAGATAGATAACCATCTGGGTTATAAGCACAAAACATTACAGCTCAATCCGACATATAGAGCTCTCTCAGGAATTTTTACGGTGAAGCACAAAAATCTGTTTCGGGACAGCAACTTTCCCAATCATTACTTCTCTCTCATTAGAGGTTACTCTTGGCACAAAAAGCAAATAAAAAGGATAAGGAGAGGTTATTACAGAGGTAATAACTTCCAAGACTCAACTAAAACTCTTGGGTTATCTCCCAACAAGTACTTTTCTTTAACGCCTTTAAGTTAGGCATGAAAATTTGAGAAGATGCTCTCATAGGAAATATGAATTGAATTAAAAGAGAGCATCAAGAAGCAAATTCAAAACACATTTAAGTCTAACCCACTTCCTATGCATAGGAATCTTGTATGCAAATAAATGCACAAAGAGCAAAGTGACATGCATAGGAAGATAAAACAAAAGTAACTTTAAAACTTTCAGCACATAGAGAGGTGTTCCATTACCATAAAAACTTCTACCACCATATTTTCCTCTCTCATAATAATTTTCAGTAGCCTGATGAATAAACTCAACAATATAACTATCACATAAGGCATGCTTTTCATGATCTACAAGCACTAGATCTTTATTATAAACATTTTCAAAAGAATCCTCGGGAACATAACATTCACCCTCCTTTGATAAGCATGGGGGACAATCAAATAATGTAAGGGATAAAGAGTTACTCTCATTAGAAGGTAGGCATGGGTAGATCCATTCTTCCTCCTTTTGTCCATCACTCTCCTCCTCTTCTTCATCTAATGAGATTTCAGGTTCAGCAATTTCTTCTTCCATGGAGGTTCTAGCAGGCGGTGGTTCATCTATTACCTTAGCAGTCATAATACTGTTCCCAAATAGGAAACTGAGTGAGCTATCCATAATGAAATAGTGATTGGAGCAAGGCTAGACATAAAGATATAGGGACTAATTTTTTTGTGTTTTTGAAATAAGAAAGCAAACAAGTAAAACTAATTTTTTTTTTGGATTTTTGAAGAACAAAACAAGCAAACAAAGGAAAAAGGAACTAAGCAAAACAAAAACAACAAAGTAAAGAGATTGGTTATGAGGGCCTCCCCTTGTGAAGATGTCCTTGACTCCCCGGCAACGGCGCCAGAAAATCGCTTGATGGCTCAATACACGGTGCCCAGAAAAGTGATTGGTGCGTGGTGTTGATGTAGAGCTCGTTGGGAACCCCAAGAGGAAGGTATGATAAGCAGAGCAGCAAGTTTCCCTCAGTTATGAAACCAAGGTTTAATCGAACCAGTAGGAGCAAGGAAACACCTCAAAGGTGTTACTAGCTGAGCTTTGGCAGGGCGCACTACCGGTGCTAGTAGCAACATGGAGACCTGCACAACACAACCACAGAACTTTGTCCCCAACTTGCGATGAGGTTGTCAATCTCACTGTGTTTTGCGGAAAACAAAGGATTAAACGTATCGAATGGAAAGAAGTAAAAGCTTGCAGAAACTAAACACAAAGAACTAAAAGATTGTAGATTGTATGTAAAGAAAAGGACCGGGATCCATAGTTCACTAGAGGTGGCTCTCCTTAGATAGATAACATGCTGGGTGAACAAATTACAGCGGGGCAATTGACAAACACCGAGAAAGCAATACATGCATATACTAATCATCTTGACTCCTTTGAGACTTGATTGGGCATTACAACATAATACATAGACCGCCCTCCAACTACATCTATGACTAATAATCCACCTTCAGGTTATCATCCGAACCCCCTCCAGTATTAAGTTGCAAGCAATAGATTATTCCTTTACGAACTGCGTGTAAAGTAAACAATACAATTGTTCTATGAACAAAAGATTGTTGCTTTCTCCCTAGTAGCAACAACACATCTAGTACCTTAGAGATTTCTGTCACTTCCCCAGATTGCCAGAGGCATGAACCCACTATCGAGCATAAATACTAACTCTTGGAGTTGCTAGCATCTACTTGGCCAAGATAGCTACTAACAACGGAAAGCATGCAAGATCACAAATAACAAAGACATGATAGAATCAATAATCAATCTGAAATAGCATCTCAATATCCATCGGATCCCCGCAAACACAACATGTATGAATTAAAAATAGATGATCTTGATCATGAACGGAGCTCACAAGATCTAAACATGAAAGCACAAAGGAGGAGAAACCAGCCATCTAGCTACTACATGGATTCGTAATCCAAGGATGAACTACTCACGCATCACACCGGAGGCTTGCATGGTGATGAAGAAGGCCTCCAGGGTGAATTCCCCTCTCTGGCAGGGTGCTGGGAAGAGCTTCAGATCCCTCCCGATCTAGGGATGGAGATGTGACTCTGAGACTCTTTCGTGGATTTTTGATCGGGTACTTAGGGTTTTCGTCCCGAGGGCAACTTATAGGCGGAAGGAGGGGCCGAGGGGGTGCTAGGGTCATGCTGCTGGGATTCCGTGGAGAAGATCTACTACCTCCGCTGCTCGCTGGAACGGGGAGAGGAAGGTCTGCTTCGACTCCGCACGTGTGACCGACTGCGGAAGCACTGCCCTTGAACGCCGGAAGGATCGTCCACGATCTTGAGATCGGCAAGTGATCGACTACATCAACCCGAGATCTAATCTCGTACGCTTCGGTTCTCTGAGGTTAGTACAGATCTATCTCGTTGCTCATGTCTAATAGATTAGATCTTGGCTTTATCTAGATTAGATCTGGGTTTTGTTCGTTCTTGCGGTAGAAATTTTTTGTTTTCCATGCTACGAACCCATCAGTGGTATCAGAGCCTTGTCTATGCGTAGATCTGTTGCACGAGTAGAACACAATGATGTTGTGGGCGTTGGTGCTCGTACCGTCTTTTGCTATGTGTGTACTTTGCATCTTGCGGTATGGTGGGATGAAGCGGCTCGGGCTAAACTTACATGTCATCGCACATGAGACTTGCTCCACGCTTGACGTGTAACTTTCTTTGCACAAGTGGCTTTGCGGGTGTCTGTCTCTCCCATCATAGTATAGATCCAATCTACACTTTGCACTTGATAGCACTTGTATCAACGTTGTGGTTCAGTTTCGTAGGTAAGATCCATTCTTATTCGAAAGCACCAAACCACGTAAAACTTGCAAAGAAAAGTAGAGGCGTCTAACTTGTTTTTGCAGGGGTTTTGTGATGTGATATGGCCATCATGTGATTGTGATTATATTTGATGTATGCAATGATCCTTGTTGTAATATGGCAACCGGCGGGAGCCTAATGGTTGTCTTTAATTCTGTTAAGCCCTGCGTGTCTATTCATCTTGTAATAGCTTTATTCCAAGTAGTTGTAATAGTTGCTGGTGATGATGGAAAACCATGAAAGCGCCATCGACCTTGATGCAATGCTGGTGATGATGGAGATCATGTCCGTGCTTTGGAGATGGAGATCAAAGGCATAAGAAGAAAGGGACATATCATATCACACTAATTATGAATTGCCTGTGATGTTAATCCTGTATGCATCTTGTATTGCTTAGATCGCGACGGTAGCATTATAAGATGATCCCTCTCACTAAATTTCAAGTAATAAAGTGTTCGTCCTTAGTTGGCACCGTTGCTAAGACTCGTCGTCTTGAAGCATCTCGTGATGATCGGATGTGATAGATTCTACGTGTGCATACAACGGGTGCAAGCCAGATTTGCACATGCGGAAACTAAGGTTAATCTTGATGAGCCTAGCATGTACAAACATGGTCTCGGAACACGGAATACCGAAAGGTAGAGCATGAATCATATAAGTGATATGATGAACATGAAGATTGTTCGCCAATGAAACTACATCTTCTCTCGTGAAGATCGGACTTGGTGTAGTGGACTTGGTTCGTGTAATCACTAAGACAATGTGAGGGATGTTGTTTTGAGTGGGAGTTCACCTAGTTAATTTAAGAATTAAAGTAGAACTCAATTTATCATAAACTTAGTCTAAACTACTTGCAAATATTGTTGTAGATTATGGCGAACCTCTCCATCAATTTCAATGTGTTCCTAGAGAAAGAAAATCTTAAGAACAATGGAAGCAACTTCACGGACTGGCTCCGTGGTCTGAAGATTGTCCTCAGGGCTGGTCATATGACCTATGTGCTCGAAGCACCGCTAGGTGACCCACCTGCAGATGATGCCACCGATGACGTAAAGAATGTTTACGCCACTCGGAAAAATCATTACTCCACAGTTCAGTGTGCCATCCTGTACGGTTTAGAAACGGAGCTCCAGAAGCGTTTTGAGCACCACGACCCGTTCGAGATCATTAAGGAGCTCAAGCTCATTTTTGAGACTCACGCGGCCGTGGAGAGCTATGAGGCCTCCGAGAAGTTCTTTACCTGCAAGATGGAAGAGTGAAGCTCCGTTAGCGAGCATGTGCTCACCATGTCTAGGCACGCAAACAAACTCCAAGAGTTGGGGATAACGATTCCTAATGAGTTAGGGATTCACCGTGTCCTCCAATCACTGCCACTGAGTTATAAGAACTTTGTGATGAACTACAATATGCACTGCATGAGTGATGAACTACAATATGCACTGCATGAACAAGACGTTGCCTGAACTATCGTCCATGCTGAAAACTGCTGAAGTGGAGATCAAGAAGGAGCACCAAGTGTTGATGGTCAATAATACCACCAATTTCAAGAAACAGGGCAAGCCTAAGAAAAAGGGCAACTTCAAGAAGGACGGCAAGAAAGCTGCCGCACCTGCTAAGAAGCCCAAGGCTGGTCCTAAACCGCGAATGCTTCTCTCTGCCAAGGGTGCTGGTCCTTTGGGCGTAACTACCCCAAGTACTGGCGGATCTCAAGAAGCAACATCAAGAAGAAAGGTATATTCGATATACATGTTATTGATGTGTATCTTACTAGTAATCGTAGTAGTGCAGGTATTTGATCTTTGGTTCGGTTGCTCATATTTGTAACTCGAAGCAGGAGCTGCGGAATAAACGAAGACTAGCGAGAGACGAGGTGACGATGCACGTTGGAAATGGCTCCAAGGTTGATGTAATCGCCATCGGCACGCTCCCTCTACATCTACCTTCGGGATTAGTTTTAAATTTAAATAATTGTTATTTGGTGCCTGTGTTAAGCATGAACATTATATCTGGATCTTGTTTATTGCGAGACGGTTACTCTTTTAAGTCTGAGAATAAAGGTTGTTCGATTTATATGAGTAATATCTTTTATGGTAATGCACCTGATATAAATGGTTTATTCTTATTGAATCTCGATAGTAGTGATACACATGTTCACAACATAGATGCTAAACGAATAGAATTGAATGATAATTCTACATACATGTGGCACTGTCGTCTTGGTCACATTGGAGTGAAGCGTATGAAGAAACTCCATTCTGATGGACTTCTTGAATCACTTGATTTTGAATCACTTGAAAGATGCGAAGCATGTCTAATGGGGAAAATGACTAAGACTCCATTCTCTGGAATAATTGAGTGAGCTACGGACTTATTGGAAATAATACATACCGATGTGTGCGGTCCAATGAGTGTAGCGTCGCGTGGTGGATATCGTTATGTTCTCACTTTCACGAATGACTTAAGTAGATATGGGTATGTCTACTTTATGAAACATAAGACCGAAACTTTTGAGAAGTTTAAGGAATTTCAAAGTGAAGTGGAAAATCATCGTAACAAGAAGATTAAGTTTCTGCGTTCTGACCGCGGAGGTGAATATCTAAGTTATGAGTTTGGCATGCATTTAAAGAAATGTGGAATACTTTCGCAGTTGACACCACCGGGAACACCACAGCGTAATGGTGTGTCCGAACGTTGTAATCAAACTCTCTTAGATATGGTTCGGTCTATGATGTCTCTTACAGATTTACCGCTATCATTTTGGGGATATGCATTAGAGACAGCCGCATTCACTTTAAATAGGGCACCATCGAAAACCGTTGAAACGACACCGTACGAATTGTGGTTTGGAAAGAAACCTAAGTTGTCGTTCCTTAAAGTTTGGGGTTCTTGGCGTATGTAAAAAGTTACAACTGATAAGCTTGAACCCAAAGCGGAGAAATCGTCTTCATAGGATACCCGAAAGAAACAATTGGGTATACCTTCTATCATAGATCCGAAGGCAAAGTTTTCGTTGCCAGAATGGATTCTTTCTTGAGAAGAATTTCTCTCGAAAGAAATGCTGGAAGGAAAGTAGAACTCGGCGAGGTTATTGAACCTTCTCTCGGAGTTGAGAGTAGCGCACAGAAGATGTTTTGTGCCTTTGCACCAACCGGAGAGGAAGCTAATGATGGTGATCATGAAACTTCAAGCGAAATTCTTGCTGAACCTCGCGGTCAACGAGGTTCGTACCACTCTGAGTGGTATGACTGCGTTGAACGTCATGTTGATGGACAACCATGACCTGACGTATGAAGAAGCTATGGTGAGCCCAGATTTCGACAAGTGGCTAGAAGCCATGAAATCCGAGATGGGATCCATGTACGAAAACCAAGTATGGACTTTGGTGGACTTACCGGATGGCCGTAAGGCTGTCGAGAACAAATGGATTTTCAAAAGAAAAACAGATGTTGATGGTAATGTTACCATCTATAAAGCTCGACTTGTCGCGAAATGGTTCCGACAAATTCAAGGAGTTGACTACGATGAGACTTTCTCACCAGTAGCGAAGCTAAAGTCTGTGAGGATTTTGTTAGCAATCGCTGCATATTTTGATTATGAAATTTGGCAGATGGATGTCAAAACGGCGTTCCTTAATGGTGACATTGAGGAAGAGTTGTATATGGTACAACCCAAGGGTTTTGTCGATCCTAGTGATGCTGACAAGGTATGCAAACTTCAGCGCTCCATTTATGGACTGAAGCAAGCATCCCGGAGTGGAATCAATGTTTTGATAAAGTAATCAAATTTTTTGGATTTATACAAACTTATGGAGAAGCTTGTATTTACAAGAAAGTGAGTGGGAGCTCTGTAGCATTCCTAGTACTATATGTAGATGACATATTGTTGATTGGGAATGATATAGAACTTCTTAATAGCGTCAAAACCTATTTGAATAATAGTTTTTCAATGAAGGATCTTGGCGAAGCGGCATATATTCTAGGCATCAAGATTTATAGAGATAGATCAAGACGCCTAATAGCGCTTTCACAAAGTACATACTTAGACAAAGTTCTAAAGAAGTTTAGAATGGAAGAGAGCAAGAAAGGGTTCGTGCCCATGTTGTCAGGTAAGACCTTGAGTAAGACTCAAAGTCCGGCTACGGCAGAAGATAGAGAAAAGATGAATAATATTCCCTATGCCTCGGCCATAGGTTCTATCATGTATGCCATGCTGTGTACAAGACCAGATATAGCACATGTTGTTAGTTTGACTAGCAGATATCAAAGTGATCCTGGAATGGAACACTGGACAGCGGTCAAGAATATCCTAAAGTACCTGAATAGGACTAAGGATATGGTTCTTTCTTATGGAGGTGATGAACAGCTTGTTGTAAACAGTTACACTGATGCTAGTTGGAACACCGATCCAGATGACTCGAAGTCACAATCTGGATCGTATTTATTTTGAATGGTGATGCGGTGAGCTGGAGGAGTGCCAAGCAAAGCGTTGTGGCGAAATCTTCAAGCGAATCGAATACATAGCTGCTTGAGGCTGCAAGAAGCCATATGGATGAAGGAGTTCATTACTGAACTTGGCGTGGTTCCCAGTGCGTTGGACCCGATGGCCATCTACTGTGACAACACAGGTGCCATAGCTAATGCACAGGAGCCAAGGTCACATAGCAAGCTGAAGCACATCAAGCTACGTTTCCATGCTATTCAAGTAGTATGTCGAGATGGTGACATAAAGATTTGCAAAGTACACACTGATCTGAATGTGGCAGATCCGTTGACTAAACCTCTCCCTAGAGCAAAGCATGACCAACACCAGAACGCCATGGGTGTTAGGTATATTACCATGTAATCTAGATTATTGACTCTAGTGGAAGTGGGAGACTGTTGGAGATATGCCCAAGAGGCAATAATAAAAGTGGTTATTATTATATCTTTGTGTTTATGATGAATGTTTACATCCCATGCTATAATTGTATTATAAGGAAACACTGATACATGTGTGTTTTGTAAACATAAAAGAGTCCCTAGTAAGCCTCTTGTGGAACTAGCTTGTTGATTAAATGATGATCATGGTTTCCTGATCATGGACATTGGATGTCATTAATAACAAGGTTATATCATTAGGAGAATGATGTGATGGACACACACCCATAGTAAGTGTAGCATAAGATCAAGTCATTAAGTTCGTATTGCTGTAAGCTTTCAAATGCATAGTAACATAATCCTTCGACCATGAGGTTATGTTAATCACCATCACCGGATGGGTACTTTGATGACATCAAACACCGCTTAAATGGCGGCGTTATAAAGGTGTCATTGGGTATTCTGAAAGTATGTGTTGAAGCGCATGGACCAAGATTGGGATTTGTCCATCCATATGACGGATAGATATGCTCTGGGTCCTCTCGGTGGAATGTCATCTAGATAGCTTGCAAGCATGTGACTAGATCACAAGGGATGACATAACATGGAACGAGTAAAGAGTACTTATCGGTAACGAGGTAGAACTAGGTATGAAGATACCGATGATCAAACCTCGGATAAGTAGAATATCGCGTGACAAAGGGAATTGGTTTTGTATGTTAATGGTTCTATCGATCACAAAGTCATCGTTGAGTATGTGGGAGTCGTTATGGATCTCCAGATCACGCTTATGGTTATTGATCGGAGATGTGTCTCCATCATGTCTACATGTTCACGAACCGTAGGGTGACACACTTAAGGTTCGAAGTTGTTTTAAGTAGATATGGAATATGCGCTGGAGACCGAATGTTGTTCGGAGTCTAGGATTGGATCCGGGACATCATGAGGAGATCCGGAATGGTCCGGAGAATAAGATTCATATATTGGGGATCATTTTCTAAGTTAGGAAATGTTCCGGAGTGTTTGTATGGAGATTCTAGAAGGTTTCGGAATGTTCTGGAAGGTCCTAGAAGAGTTCTTGGTGTTTACTTGAAAACCAAGAAAGGGTCAAAGGAAACCTTGTGGGGCGAGACACGGATTCGTGGGGGAGGAGGACTCCTCCCCCCTTCCCAACCCGCCGGCCATAGGAGGGGAGTCCTACTAGGACTCCCCCTCCCCAGGCGCGCCTCCCTCCTTTAAATAGAAGGGAGGGGGCGCCCCCTCCTAGCCCTCTCTCATAACAAGCTCTAGCCGCCGCCTCTCTCCTCTTCCTTCGCTCTGCTCCGGCTCAGGCGAAGCCCTGCAGAATTCTCTCCTCCACCACCACCACCACCACACCGTCGTGCTGCTGGGATTCCGTGGAGAAGATCTACTACCTCTGCTTTCATTTGGAGCAGGGAGAGGAAGGTCTGCTTCGACTTCGCGTGTGACCGACCATTGCGGAAGCAACTTCTGGAAGGATCGTCCACACGATCTTGAGATCTGCAAGTGATCGACTACATCAACCCCGAGATCTAATCTCGTAACGCTTTCGGTTCTACGAGGGTTAGTACAGATCTATCTCGTTGCTCATGTCTAATAGATTAGATCTTGGCTTTTATCTAGATTAGATCTGGGTTTTGTTCGTTCTTGTGGTAGAATTTTTTTGTTTTCCATGCTACGAACCCATCAAAAACCCTAATCCCACCCAACCCGCACCAGTTGCGGAGATAGTGGAGAAACCCGAACCTGAAGAAGACCTAGCGGTCAACGTCGAATCTGGAGTGGACCTCCCCGGAGGAGACGAATCCCAGATCGACCCGCCCGTGGAAGTTGAAATCCAGGAGGAGCATATCAACGACCCTGATTCCGGCTCTGATGATGCCGGAATAGACAGGCCTTTCCTAAGGTACACACTACGACGTATGATACTGCAAGGCGAAAACGCAGACGCAATCCTTGAAACCATCAAAAGTTACGATATAGCTGATCGCGAAATCCGCAGGTACCTCAGGAGGCACGCGTCGCACTTCGTCGGATACGTGGGATCCGGATCCGGCTCTGCCGATGCTGGAGAAAACACCGACTCGGTGCTGGAAGCAATTGGAACAAAAGCCGACGTACCCGCATCCTCGGATGAGTCGATGACATCAGCAGATTTCCGAAAGTTCTCCGCGAGTATGAAGAGGAGTACAACTCCAAAGCTGCAGAAGAAGGAGAAGCCATGGATGAAGGATCCGGGGAACACTCTCCCAAAACGTAGGATGACATGGACGTCGGAGATAACCCCGAGGTCCAGATGTCCGAAAGTACCGACCAGAGCTTGACTCCGGGAAACGTACCCAAAGCCGTCTTTGCTATCGGTGCTGCCAAGAAGGCAAAGAAGAAGAACAAGAAAAGCAAGACCCTGACCAAAGACCCTCTAGCAGAGGAGGTGATTGTCGAGGAATACGAAGAAGACTCGGATGGAGCACTTATCCTAGACGAGCTGAAAAAAGAAGCATCGGTGGATGGACACGTGATCACTGAAGGTGCGCATAAACTCATCGATGCCGCATTAACCACACCTATCCCTACAGCTGCAGAACTTACTGCAGATGAGCTGGATGAAAGGGCGCAAGCCCTAGAAGCGCGTCGTCAACAACTCCTCGATGAAGCCAAAAACATCGAGGTAGAGAAGAAACGCATGTCGAACAAGGAGTACATGTCTCGTCTGTATCAGAAGACACGGAAGCGTCACATAGATGACAACCAATTCCCACGTGTCCGTGCCGTCCTTTTTGGAGATGAGATGGGGAAGCCACGGAAAGATAGCAACGGAGATTGGGTATACCCAACACCAGTACAAAATACCGTGGCAGCCCGAGAAATTCTATCGGCTAATCCAGGACCAGAGGAGATCCGTTTGGGTATCAAGCTACTCAACAAGGGACTAGAGCAGCAAAAGGTCGCCCTGTCCGGAAGTCAAAAACTGGTCTCAGATGCTGACAAATGTCGCACAGATCCGGCATGGGCTGGCGTAAGATCCTATTACGTCCGGGCGCAGTATCATGACCCCGAACGCAGGGAAGACAACTATTTAAGAACCGGATCTTCAGGACAACATCACAAAACTTCACGTAACTGGAGCAACATCGCCCTAGCGGCCGAGAAAGACGCCATCGCTGCCCTGAATCCGACGAACCCTCCCCGACAAGAATCTAAGGATCGAAGGGGAGAAGATAAAGAGAAACGTCGGGAGGAGGATCGTTAGAGAATGCCACCTCCTAGACATGAGAACCGTCCGGCTGAGCCTCACCATGGTGGGAACAACGGACAAAGAAATGACGGAAACCATGCCGGTACAAGCCGTCACGGGGCTCGTCGTAGTCAAGTTGCTCCACCCTCGCCATCACACAGTCATCACAACGGCTCCCATGGAGGGCAAGGAGGACGACATGGCGGAGGAGGTGGTGGCAGAAGCCGAAGTCCGGCTCCACGACACCACAGCCACAACCGGCATTCGGGACGATCTCTATCCCCGAATGACGCAAGACACGGGATCAACTCCAACATAGAGGCTCAGCGCTACGAAAACGATGACGTGTACGTGGGCCCAAAGTGCTTTGGTCCATGCATCAGAGCTACAAAATTCCCGGAAGGATTTGCTATCTCAAGACATATCCAAGCCTACGACGGCATTGCTCGGCCAGACACCTGGTTACAGGATTTCTTCCAAGCTTGCTGCATCGCCAAAGGCGGAAACAGCCTGGTCGCAACCCGATATCTCCTACTTATGTTGCGGAAGACGGTGCGATCATGGCTCAATGAACTTCCGGCAAACACTATCCATAACTGGTATGATTCATAAAGCGCGTTCTTTCGGAATTTCGAAGGCACATATCGGAGGCCCTGTACGGTTGGAGACCTACAACGTTGCACCCAGAAAGCCGGAGAAACTTGCCGGGATTACCTCGGACGATGGATCGACACCAAGAACTCCTGCGAAGGAGTAAATGATCAAACTGCGATTGAAGCTTTCATCGCAGGTCTCCCTATTGGCTTACTACGCCATTGCTTGAAGTGTGACAAGGTTACCGATTTGGGAGAGATGATAGAAACAGCGAGCAAGTATGCAGATGTTGACGATGATGCAGAAGGACTACTCAATGCCCTAGATGTGCCTCAGTCGGCAAATCAACCAAAGCAACAAGCTCAGAAGCGCAAAAACACCTCGCAAGAAAAACCCAACGCGGAAACAGCGGTAGTCACCACTGTTTCCGGGTCTGGAGGACGAGGAGGACGTGGCGGAGGCCGCGGGCATGGTCATGGGACATCAAGGGTCCAAGGTAGAGGAGAACAACAACCAGGCAAAACCTACTCTTGGGCCGACATTGCCAATAACCCATGTGTGCATCACCTAGACGCCAGTGGGGGCTCGTCGAGGGTGCAGGGGATCCAGATTCCCCTGTAGCTTTCCTTCTCTGCTGCAGCTTCCGCCTTCGCCGCCGCCGCTGCTGCCGCTAAGCCAGAGGAAGAAGATGATGAAGCCATTTTTCTCCAGTGAGAAAGTGACCTTAAAGGGGCGGCGCTGGGAGTTTCTGTGGGGGGAAGGACGAGGAGGCTCTGCGCGGAAAGAGGTCCCGGGTGGCGCTTTTTTAGAGCGCCTCAAAGTTCCCTCGATAAAGGGAGTAGATGAGGAATATCCGACCAAATCCGACTCACCTTTAATAGCAGTTCTGGCTGTAATTCCCAGCTAGACTCAACCCTACCTCGATTATTTGGTAGATGGCAAATTACCCGAAGACGAGGTGCTGAGCCGGCAGATTATCCGACGAGCAAAAGCCTATACTATTGTTAAGGGTGAGCTCCATAAACGGAGTGTTTCTGGGGTTTTTCAGCGTTGTGTATCTCCGGAAGGAGTGGAAATCTTAAGGGAAATCCACGAAGGCGAGTGTGGTCACCATGTTGCAGCCAAATCTTTAGTGGCAAAAGCTTTTCGACATGGATTTTTCTGGCTTCAGCTCAGGCAAATGCCGAACGGTTAGTCAAGACATGCAAAGGATGCCAAAAGTACGCCAAACAAGCTCATGTTCCGGCTGATCAGTTGCGAACAATACCTATAACATGGCCTTTTGCGGTCTGGGGGCTTGACATGGTAGGACCCTTTAAACGAGCTCCAAGTGGATTTACCCACCTCTTAGTGATGGTGGATAAATTCACCAAGTGGATCAAGGCTAAACCTATCACTAGTTGTGATGGAGCAACAGCCAAAAGATTTGTCGAGGATGTTATAATCCGGTATGGTTATCCACATAGCATTATCACGGACAATGGGAGTAACTTTTCTATGGGAGAACTGGCTGAATTCTGCGATGAGCAAAATATCCGGCTTAACATTGCGTCAGTCGCACATCCACAAGCTAACGGACAAGTCGAAAGGGCAAATGGTTTAATTCTACAAGGCTTGAAACCAAGACTCGAAGCACCACTACGACGTGCTGCGGGGGCTTGGGCAGAAGAATTACCTTCTGTAATTTGGAGTCTTCGGACAACTCCAAACAGGTCAACAGGATATACACCTTTCTTCTTGGTCTATGGCGCAGAAGCAGTTCTTCCTAGTGATTTAATTCATACTTCTCCTAGAGTGGCCGCGTATATCGAAGAGGATGCCGAGATTTCTCGACAAAATGATCTCGACTTAGTCGAAGAAGTTCGCATCGTTGCTAAAATGAGATCTACAGCCTATCAGCAGAAGTTATGCAAGTATCATAGCCAGAGAGTCTGAAATAGATCTTTTAATAAAGGTGATTTGGTTCTCCGGCTTGTGCAACAAAGAAAGCACAAACTTTCCCCAGTATGGGAAGGGCCCTTTTAGTTAGCCGAGTATTGCACAATGGATCGTACTACTTAACTGACATGAGGCCAATCAAAGAAAGACCTGCTACTAAGAAGAGAAAGAGAGCTGGAGGCAGTACAAATCCGGATGAATTAGACAGACAATGGAATATTGCTCAGCTACATCCCTTTTATTCTTAGTTTATCCTTCTTTGTAATCATACATATGTACATGTTCTGTGAGAAATAAAAGTTTTGGTTACCTCAAGTTTTTTCTGAGAAGTTCTTAGACCATCTTATTTCCGAATGATCATGTCATAGTCGAAAATCCTAGAATGCTTGAAAGTACTTTATGCTCATGTTCGTTCTGGTCTAGATTTCCGATTCTAAAAACTGCTACCTTCGGGTATAACTCTAAAAAAAATTCTAGTCTTTACTTTGGTTATTTATCTGATTGCCAGATGCGGGCATTTTCTGAGTAGTGAATTGTTGGTACTGAAAGCCGGCTTTGTTTCCGAGTTTAAACTAGTTTAGCAATTGAGCTCCGTTGCTCGGCAAAGTTTCCGGCTGAAGGTTTAGCCGGCTCACGAAAGGGACGAGGCGGAAAGCCAGATAAACGATAAATCGAGACAAAAAATATAAGTGCTTGTGTAAACATTTCAGGCACGCAAAAATTTCAAAAGTCAAAAGTGCTGAATAGATCAAAAGCTTAGCGCTTGCAAAGATAAATAGTACTTAATATTTACAATCATATCAGTTTTTCTAGGATAATACATAAATTTCTGGTCTATGATGTAGGGGAAGATGAAGGATCTGGCGGCTCGCTGGTCAGTCCACCTTGATATCGTTCCGAGATATCCGCATCCGAGTTGGTGCGTTCATCGTCGGAAACTTCTTCGGCTTCTTCTGCAGGAGGAGGCGGAGTAGCCACGCGGGTGAAGAAGGGGATCTTGTAGCTGGTCAGATCAGCTACGTGGCACCCGTATCCGGCGCAGGAGTGCATGATGGCTTGAAGGTCTTGCTCTTGGCCGTCTTCGTCTACCTTGTAGTACCCTTTAGTCACTTGCCATATTTCCATGTTTCCATGGTGGCTCATGACCATGGAGAGGGCATTCTGCGCAGTAGTCCGTGTATAGGACATGTTCAGTCCCGAACAAGCTGCGGCATCTCCTTGGCCCTATCCCGCACCTCAAAATCCGACATGCTTGGCATGTCCGGAATCCAGAGAGACTCGCCAATGTCCTCAAGGGACTAGCGGTAGTCATGAAGAAGATCACCGACTTGGGTAAGCCGGTGAGTGCGGGGCTCGGACAAGGAAGAGTCTATCATCTTTAGAGGACCTATACACAAAACAAGTCAAGAAAAAACCGACATTGATAAAAGTCGAAGAAAAGATAAGTCAGAGAGGTGGAACGTACCAAAAATGACGTCGTCAATCTTGGTCTTCTCCTCCCGGAGACTCTGGAGTTCAGTCCGGAGCGCCTAGGATATGTCCTTCTCTCTGCCAAGCTCATTCTTGAGGTCCGAGATTATTTTATCTTGAGCGGCAATCTTGCGATCACGCTCTTCAGTGACCATGGAGCAGGATTCCAGGACTTGAGCTATGCTCGTTTCATGATCCGCCTTGAGCTTATCCAGCTCTTGGCGAAGTACCTTGTTTTCCACCACCAGGGTTTTGAGGTTCTCGGCCTCTTCAATCATAGCGATGGATTGTTTCACCAACGCTGTAAGACAAAAAAGAACAACAGTTCAGAAAAAATCGACATAGAAAAAGCAAAAGACAAGGTTTGAATCTCGAAATGTTTACCTTCGGCTTCATCCTTGGCTACCTTGAGCTCAGCATTTTTAAGCCGGAGAGCTTTGATCTCTCTCCGCTTATCATAGACATTGGACAATAATTACTGGTTATAGGAACATATTTTCTGTAAGTCAGAATACACAAAGTTAGAAAGCTACTTAAGACTCGGGCTAATATTTTTTGCTAAATATCAGCACGAGCCTTGGGGGCTACACTAGTTCGTTCTTTGGCATCCTAATGAAAGCATAAACTCAGATTCTATATCCTACTTCATGCTTGGGGGCTAGAGGATATGATATAACATAATGTGAAAACAAGAGTTGGAATTCTGACTGACATATTGCTCGCGGGTGAGTTTGTCTAAACCCGCATTCACTTCAGCTGCCACCTTCTCGGTGAGAGTAAGAGGGATCACTGGGGCTATTGGAAGCTCGCCAGTCCTGATCCTCTCGTCGCGAAGGCGGACTTGAGAGAGAAGGTCAGAGAACTTGACGTCCTCTGCTTCTTGCGCCTCCTCTTCAGGGGATAGATGGATTTTGTCCAGGACTTGCCTGGCTAGCCGTTGGATCTCCTCTGCAGATTTCCGGGTCAGGCCAAACTTGGCAAGACCCGGATTGTTGAGGAGGTTTTCGGCGAAGACTTCAGCCGAGGGATCATTACCCGAAGAGGGTTCACCCTTATCTTGACTTGACGCACCCACAGTGGCGTCAGTTTGCGACCCAAGGATCGCAGGCTCCATTTGAGGAGTCGGATCTTCTGCAGCTTCCGACGAGATAACCGGAGTTGCAGAAGGTTGAGGAGCCGGAGTCGGAGGAGCTACGGCAGGCGAAGCTATGATAAGCTTTGTCTGGCGTAAGGGCTTCGAAGAAATCCCTTTCCCCTTGCCCTTGATGATCGATTTTGCTCTGAGAAGGTAACAAAGTCAGAAACGTTACATCTCGGAAAGAAGTTTAAGTAAAGCACAAAGACGGAAAAGTTGTGACGGAAAGGATACCTCTTCACGATAGGCACCTCCTTTGTGCCAACCGCTATTGTCGAAGCTTTGCGCTTCTTGAGCGCAAGATCCGGTAGTGGAACTACTCCCACCTCCTGAGAGAACTCCGGAGGGTATCCTTCGAGCGGAGCAAGTTCCGACTCGGGGATGTCAGCGAGCTGAAAACAAGAAAACATATCAGCATTACAATATAACTCGAAGATAGAAACACATAAAAGATGTGATGATAAAAGCTTACTGGCACCACGGGGTTTTCCACCATGTGCATGTCCAGAGAAACCTCTGGAATCCGCCTCTCGATCCGCTCCTTGATCAGCCACTTGATTTGGCTTATGTAGCCTTGAGTGGTGTAGGCCATGGGGCTGATGCGGAGGGAGTCGGTCAGAGAAGACGTGACGGAGTGCATCAGTCTATCCCCGTGGTACTGAAGTGGCTGGATCCGGCATGAGACCCAGCACTGGACCAAGTCGGATCCCTTCAGACCGTTGTGCTTGATCAGATATTCGATCCGCCTCTTAGCGAGGATCAGATCATCTGTGAGAGCCGGAGCAGCCTCATCCCAGGAAGGCTGGGCCGTGGCGGCTCCGTCAACAAAAACCAGCAAAGCAGTATCTTTGCCAGGAGCCGGAATATCCCTATGGTAGAAAAAAGTGGTTGGCCATTGTTTGACCGAGTCACTGGCAGAAATTTTGGTATATGCCTGGTCTTGTCTAAGAGAAAAACTAATGGTGTCGGTGATGTAAGGAACACCGGCAGTGATGGAATTCCTCCGGACATGAAAGTAAAACCGGAAGAGAAGCAAACTCGGCCTAATGCCGAGAAAGCCCTCGCAAAGTGTAGCATATGCGCTCATTTCTAGAAGAGAATTGGGAGGAAGATTGTGGAGTTGAACTCCATAGTGATCTATCACCTCGGAGAAGAACTCCGAGGGAGGAAAAGACAGACCTCGGTCCAGATGAGTGCCGAAGTGGAGTCGCTCGCCCTCGTGTGGGTTGGGGATGGTTTCGCCGAAGCCGCTCCACCAGTCGCCGGCGACGAGCAGCCCCTCCTTATCCACGTTCTTGAGGCCTGCTTCGTCGAGGGCGCAGGGGATCCAGATTCCCCTGTAGCTTTCCTTCTCCGCTGCAGCTTCCGCCTTTGCCGCCGCTGCCGCTGCTGCCAAGCCAGAGGAAGAAGAAGATGAAGCCATTTTTCTCCGGTGAGAAAGTGACCTTAAAGGGGCGGTGCTGGGAGTTTCTGTGGGGGGAAGGACGAGGAGGCTCTGTGCGCGTAGGAGGATTGGGAAGGAAGGAAACAGCAAAGGACTGGTGGAAAGGAGAAGAAGAAATCTGAACCCCTTATATCCACCTACCTGCGCCAAGATTCGTGCAAACGCCTTCTGTAACCGCCACGCATCATGGAAAGAACTGGAAGGACCGCGCAATGATTGCATCGCCTCGATCTCCACGCGCATTGAAGCGGCACCTCGGTTCACGGACCGCGGACCAACTGTGATCGTCGTTGTCGAGATGACGTGACTTGACCATGCTTGTGCCAGGTGGCGTTAGAGACCAAGTTCCGGCTTAGTTTGAAAACAAGCTAGAAAATCCGAGTAACCAACTGAAAGGTCCGACTTATTTTTTAAGACCCGGATCGTATCTTTTGTTGTGAAGTTTCAGGAACCCTTCAAGATTCTGCAAGCCGAAGATCAAGCTAGACGATGATAAATCCGACTTTGGATCTTGGAGGCCTCCGGGGGCTGCTGTTGGGGATATACTTTCCGGGTATCCTCATAGTTCCTCACTGACCATGGTGGCCCACTTCGGGTTAGAGCTTTGCTTCACGGACGGCCCAGTCAGGGAGAAATACAGAGTCTAATCCGGCTACGGGAAGGCCCAGAAGACTTACTGACTTAGGCCCATAATGTTACTTGTAGTTCAAGAACTACTCTGTAACCCACTCTTAGTCGTAGCCGGATAGATCTCTCTTGTAAACCCTAGGCCGGATATCTATATAAGCCGTCCTAGGGAGAGCCTTTAGGGCACACCCAATACTTTAGACCCTCAACTCGCACAGGCAAAACCCTTGTAACCCATATTCCGGCTCTGCCAGACATCGATTACTAGCAGGAGTAGGATCCGTCCAAAGTCCATGGATTCAACTGGTAAACTTGTGTGCTCACCGTCACGGAATACCGTACGTCTCACCCCCCTCTCTTCCGCACGCCTCGAGGACCCCCTCATGGCATACTTGTCATCAATCCGACGACAGGGACAATATATTTCTCCAACTTGAATGCCTTCAACATGTTCAATTGAATTCAAACCATAAGTCCTTTCAATCTTCTTGGGGAAAAATACAGTATGTTCCTTGTCATTAACATTGAAGGTCACCTTTCCTTGATTACAATTAATAACAGCTCCTGCAGTATTAAGAAAAGGTCTCCCAAGAATAATAGACATATTATCATCTTCAGGCATTTCAAGCACAACGAAATTAGTTAATATCAAGCAATTGTGAGCCACCTGAACAGGTACATCCTCACATATACCCACAGGAATAGTGGTAGATTTATCAGCCATTTGCAAAGATATATCAGTTGGTATCAATTTTTCAAGCTGAAGCCTCTTATAGAGAGAGAAAGGCATAACACTAACTCCAGCTCCCAAATCACACAAAGCAGTTCTAACATAACTGTTCTTAATAGAGCAAGGGATAGTTGGAATCTCTGGGTCTCCAAGTTTCTTAGGAACCTTACCATTGAAAGAATAATTAGCAAGCAAAGTAGAGATTTCTTCATTAGGGATCTTCCTTTTATTCGAGACAATGTCCTTCATATACTTTGAATAAGTAGGCAATTTAATAGCATCAGTCAAAGGAATTTGCAAGAATAAAGGCTTCATCCACTCACAAAACTTATTATAGTGTTCATCTTCCTTTGACTTGTGTTTCTTATCAGGGAAAGGCATAGGTTTTTGGACCCAAGGTTCTCTTTCACTACCATGTTTCTTAGCAATAAAATCCTCTTTAGTGTAGTAGTCTTAGTGTGATTTTCAGGTTCTTCTTCAACTTTTTCTTCATTAGGCACTTCATTTTCTTCATTACCACTTTCAGTTTCAGCATCAGAGATAGATATACTATTAGGATCTATAGCAGGTTCAGAGGGTTCTACAATAGTTTTATGTTTCTTTTTCCTTTTCTTACGAGTAGAACCACTATTTTCAGCTTGTTGAGAATCCTGCTCAATTCTTTTGGGATGCCCCTCTGGATATAGAGGATCCTGGGTAGCAGCACCACTTCTAGTTCTAATTTCATAAGCATGTTTTTCTTTAGCAGCATTAACTAGCAAGTCGTTTTGCACTTTAACGAGTTGATCTATTTGAGTTTGAACCATTTGAAAGTGTTTAACAATCATTTTAACATCATTAGAGGTTTTTTCCACAATATCTTTCAACTCAAAAATAGCTCTGGTGTTTTCTATTAGATGATTTTGCACCCTTTTATTAAAGTTATCTTGCTTAACAATAAAGATATCAAATTCTTCTAAGCATTGATCAGGAGGTTTCAAGTAAGGGATATCACCTTCATCAAAGTGTTGGAGAGAGTGTACCTCAATAGTGGGTGAGTAGGGAATAGGCTTACATAATTCTTCTATAGGAGGTAAATTCTTGACATCTGCAGCTTTAATTCCCTTCTCCTTAAGACATTTCTTTGCTTCCTTCATCACTTCATCATTTAATTTAATAACTCCCCTCCTCTTTGATGTTGGAATAGGCACCGGAATAGATGGTTCAGGTACAATTACTTCAGGTATAGCTTGTTTAGGAGGAGTCCAATCTTCATAATTCTTGCTTATTTTAGCCATCAATTCCTCAGCTTCCTTAGGAGTCCTATTCCTGAAAACACAATCAGCACAACTATCTAGGTATGTCCTAGATTCTTCAGTTAGTCCATTATAAAATATATCAAGAAGCTCATTCTTAGGTAATGGACTTCTAGCCTGTGCATGAACCAAAGCACAAAACCTTGCCCAAGATTTAGGCAATGCCTCTTTTCTCCCTGTTTAAAATCAAAAAGTTCCTGCAAAATAGCATGTCTAGCACTTGGAGGAAAATATTCCTGCAGGAAAGTACTGATCAAGCACTCAGGACTATCAATAGATCCAGGAGGTAAATTACCAAACCAAGTTTTAGCTTCTCCTTTCAGTGAAAAGGGGAAAATCTTAGCAACAAAGTAAGTACGCATCTTAATATCATCAGAAAACAAGCCACTCATGGTAGAAAGTTCATTCATATGTGCTACCGCACTTTCATTCTTAGTCCCACAAAAAGGTCCTTTCTCAATAATAGCTATGTAAGATATATCGAGAGAGAAATCATAATCTTCATCTATAATTTTTATGGGAGAAGCAGCAAACTTAGCAGCAGGAGATAACTTGGCCTAATAGTACGCCTCTTAAGGAGATTCTTAGCAGCGCTCCTATCATGGGTGTTCCTACATTCTTCAATAAACTCATTAGTCATCTCAACATAATCTTCTTCAGCATCATAACTCTTACTAGACTCAGGTGAGCTAACAGGTGTGGCAGTGTCTTCATTAGGAGTTTCGGTATTTCCAGCTATAGTTCTAGCAATCGTAGCATCTAGGAAAGGACCTAATGAACTACTCTTATCAAGCACAGTAGAAGCAGCATCATAAGTATCAGAAGTTTTAGATTCAGCAGTAGTAGCAGTGTGTGTAGCATGTGTATGTGGTGGTGTAAGGAACTTACTCAAAACAGACGGTGAATCAAGAGCAGTAGAGGTGTTCAGAACCGTACCTCTTCTTGTAGTGGATGGTAAAATAGGAACCTTGCCATCACGAGACTTACCCATGATGGATGGAAAACAACGAACAATAGAGAATCCAAGTGAACTTGATAAATAAAGCTATGGTCCCCGACAACAGCGCCAGAAAATAGTCTTGATGACCCACAAGTATAGGGGGTGTATCGCAGTATTTTCAAGGGAAGTGAAACCCAATTTATTGATTCGACACAAGGGGAGCCAAAGAATACTTATAAGCCGTAACAACTGAGTTGTCAATTCAGCTGCACCTAGAAACAATCTTGCTCACAGCAGTTTATCAGTAGCAACAGTTCTGTAGTAGGAATAGTAAAGTAACAGCAATAGTAAAGCAAAGACAGTAGTAACAAAAGCAGTAAACAATGGGATTCGAGTGCGGTAGGCATAGGGATGGATGAAAGGGCATTGCATGGCCAAGACAATTCACATAGCAATCAGAACATAGGGCAATTGCAGATAAATAAGATAAAGCACCCTAGTACTAGACAATCCTAGGCATGTGTTCCATATATAGTCATACGTGCTTGCAATGAGAACTTGCACAACATCTTTTGTCCTGCCAGCCCGTTTGCAGCGGGGCCTCTAGGGAACTACTAGCAATTAAGGTGCTCCTTTTAATAGAGCACCGGAGCAAAGCATTACACTCCGTGAACACATGTGATCCTCACATCAAAGCCTTTCCCTTCCGGTTATCCCGATTTCTGTCACTTCGAGGCCATAGGTTCCGGACAACGACGTGTGTATACAACTTGCAAATAAGACCCAAAACAATACTATCATAATGAATCAATAATAAGTTCAGATCTGAAATCATGGCACTTGGGCCCTAGTGACAAGCATTAAGCACAACAAGTCGCAACAAAGTCATAAAGCACTAATAAAAGATACTAGGCACCATGCCCTAACAATCTGGTGCCATTACATGAACGATCTCATCCAATCCCTACCATCCCCATAGCCTACAGCGGGGGATTACTCACTCATAGATGGGGGAAACATGGATGGTCGATGGAGAAGCGATGGTGATGATGATGGCGATGATATCCTCCAGTTCCCCGTCCTGGCAGGGTGCTAGAACGGAGTTTTTGGTGCTGTTTCATGGAATCTGATGGTGGCGGTGGAGCGGAACTCCTTCTGGAAAAACGTCGGACCCCCCAAAGTTTTTAGGTCAGAAGGCTCCTTATAGGCGAAGAGAGAGGCCGAGGGGGTGTCTAGGGGCCCACACCACCCCTGGCGCAACCTGGCCTGGCCCGCGCCAGCAGGTGGTGTGGCCACCCCAGGGCTCTTCTCCGTCTCGTATTCTAGCTCCTGGAGTCTTCGGGTGAAATAGGATTTTTGGCATATTTTTCCAGGATTTTTCCTGATAGTTGATTTTCTGCACAAAAAGTAGACACCAAGGCAATTCTGCTGAAAACAGCGTTAGTTCGCATTAGTTGCATCCAAATCACACAAGTATAGAGGAGAAACAATAGCAAAAGTGTTCGGGAAAGTAGATACGTTTTGGACGTATCAAGAACATATATGGATATATACATATCATGGTATAATCGATCAAAATCTTCATGTGATTTTACTCACCAAGTGTTGAAACACTTGAATCTTGATATAATCCTTTCCATGCAGCAAGAACCTTTCTTGTTGTTTCCATATTGAACCCTTTCAATATATCATATATGCATGTCTGGCACAACCATATTAGCGCCTCAATCTATCCATATAGTTATTGATGCCTAATATTCCGGTTTTGCCCAAGTCTTTCATCGAAATCTTATTTTAATGAAATTCTTAACTTGTGTCAATACAAGATACATCATTTCCAATCAACAATATGTTCTCTACGTAATGTATTAGAAATATGTCTCAGCACTCCCACTTAATTTCTTGCAAATGCAAGCATCTTCATCATCTCCGATGAATTTAAACTCTTTTAACAGTTTCATCATGGTGAAGATTCCAACTCCGCTATGCTTACTTCAACTATTGAAGTTTGATGCCCTTTTAACACCCTTTGAATTAACAAAACCCTTCGGACCGTGTAATGTACACATCCTAGGTAACCATTCTATTAGAAGAACCTTGTTTTGTTTGTTCAACTACCATATACCAAATTATATGTAGTGGTTGCTACATTAATCCGTCAAGACTAAATATCGCTATGAAAGATCAAATCTTGTCATAGTCAACTCCTTGAACATTGTCGTAAACTTCTTTCCGACATGTCGACTATTTCATAGATGTTAAACATCCATGTCTATTTCTTTATAGATCCAAACACGACCGAAAGGCTTCACGCCTTTTCGGAGGGTCTTCCAAGTTCAGAAACTTGATTTCTCGTGTATGGATACTATCACGGATTCTATGACTTCTAGTCAGTTTATGGAGTCAGGGCCCATCATTGCTTCTTTGAATGTAGTCGGTTCATCATTGTCAAAACAATAACGACTTGTTTATCAAATCACACTATTTGATTCTTACCGACCCACACGGTTCAATAGGAACTCTAATCTCCGAGATCACACCCTTTGTAATCACGGGAGCCATGAGCATTGTGGCCGCCATCGGGACACTTTCTGGCGCTGTGCTACTTAGCACATATAGCTAAGGTTCAATAACCTTATCAAAGTTCTATTGTCCTCCCGCTTAACTTTTCGCGAAAAATTCCTTCTCAAAAAACTCAAGGTTCCAAGTAACAAACTCTTTTGTCCTCGGTGTTATGGAGAAATTCCCAACAAATTCTTTGGCATAACCTACAAAGACGTGCTTATCCGACTTTAGTTGTAAACATTTTACTTATGCATAGCATACCAAAATTTAACAAAAGACAATTCGGGTTTTATCCCAAACCATAACTTATATGGTGTCATTTCAACGGATCACGATGGTGCTCTTTTCAGTGTAAAAGCGGTAGTCTCTAAAGCTTCAATCCTTAAAACATAATGGCAGTTTTATAAATGACACCTTTGATCTTACCATGTCAAACATGGTTTGATTTCATCTCTCGAATATGCCATACTCCTATGGTTTATCGGGAAACACAAATCATGGAACAATTCCTCAAATCTTAAGTGTTTTGCTAAACATGTAACTCAAATATCTTCCTTTATGATCAAATCATAAACTCTTTTATTTTCTTGTTACAATGATTTTTCACTTCATCTTGAAAGACTTTGAACAATTTTCAAACGTTTCATACTTCTTCCTTATTAAGTAAATATATAGATATATTCACTCAAATTTCTGGAGAAAGCATATGAAGCAAAAATATCCATCACATATGGCTACATATAATGGACTATATACATCAATATGTCTAATATCCGATAAGTTAGTCACCCGTTCCTCTTTGGCCTATGGACGGAGTTTCAATTATCTCAAGGAAAGTCTCACAAGCATCAGTTGATCAAAATCAAAGACTCCAAAAATCCATCAACATGGAGTTTCTTCATGTTTTCTTTCCAATATAATTTAAATAGCGATGTCACTTCATAAGTGATCTTTCAATCATTTGTCTCGCGACAATTTAGCAATAGTGTTTATGGATGTGATTTCTCCCACTAGACTTGTAAAAGTTCATGCATCCTTTATGGAATATGGTAATTATTTGAACAACCATTGTTCTCATAATACCGGAACAAAATAACAATTATTAAAAACAAATCTTAAAAGCTAGGTTTGACGACAATGAAAAACACAATAACACTTTATTTGTTTTCAATGAACATCATCACTTATTCTCTTGCTAGTTACTTAGGCCATTGTAGTTCATGAATTGCGTTGTCCTGTATGACACTTCATACCAACCAATTCGGTATCCAATACCTTCAAACCACATTGTTTAACAAGCAAGGAATACAGCCATAACATGTATATCTTCTATATACCTAAGTTGGACATCTCCAACCTTTTCTTTTCTGCCAAATATTTTATAGATTCTCTTTCAACAATTCCTTTTCTTTTAAAAGAATCTATCAACATCAATAGTGGTGTCATTCACATGACACATAGTACAAAGTGTATATAGTCAAATACTAATACCTTTGCACTTGCACTTTGAAGTGGATCACCATCATAAAATGTTTGGTGTTCTTTCAAAAATCCATTCTTTAGTAATCTATTAGTGTAGTAAACATTTTACTTACATCTTCTTTTCATCCTTATCATCACAACTTTCATGATCAAGCTACTATAACCTATAAGGAAGAATCGTGAGTATAATGTTAGCTCCCAAAACCTTTTTGGGAGATTCGGATGCTTAGCATCTCCATCCTTCACAAATTCTCATACAATATGAGAACATGTATTTTGCTAAATTATACTCTATCATAATGCAACCAAAAACATTGTTTTAGATATCACAATATCTTTCACACATGATGGTTTCTGAAACAATTTTCAGCTCCTATATAATCTTGATATTAAAACAACTTTTGAATATCAATAATCATGGAGGCAAACATGATACTTTAGATACTAACATTGGAATTCTTACTCTTGATTTAATACTACTTATTAAACTTCATGGAGTAAATAGAGTTTGTTGAAAGTTTGCAATAGGACTTCTAAACTTTAAATTGACATTCAAAACAATACGATACCAGTTCGTAAAGTAAATATCCATAATTCTATAGTTCTATTATCTCAATTAAAACTAAGCATAAGGTAGTGAACAGACGCTAATGACTACAACAAATTATGCAAATTCACTTTGTTTTAGTTTATGACAAATTGAGTTCGACTAATCCAAATTAGAAATGAACTCCCACTCAAAAACGACATCCCTCGTGCCTTTTTGGTGATTACATGAACCAAATCCACTACACCAAGTCCGATCATCACGTGAGTTGGTGTAACTTCAAAGGCGAGCATCTATATGGGCATTGTATCAACTATATGACTCATGATTAACCTTTCGGTCCGTGTTCCGAGGCCATGTCTGTACATGCTAGGCTCGCCAAGTAAGAACCTTAGTACTCGCATGTGTAAAACTGTCTTACACCCGTTTGTATGAAAGCGCAGAGTCGAGTACACCCGATCATCATGTGATGTCTCGAAACACGATCCGTAGAACGATGCATACTTAAGGAAGAACACATTTTATCTTGATATTTAAATGAGGGATCATCTTATAATGCTACTAAAACGCCTAACAAGCAATATAAGATGTGAACATCATATGTGTAAAGTGGGATGATATGGTCCATGCATTTGATCACCATCATATGCATCGTGGTATGATCTCTATCATTCCTGTGTGTGTAAGGCCAAGGTCTATGGAACTTACACGTTAGGTGTGTTGTAAGAGTATTAATTATACATAAACTTACAACATTACCATATCATGACACTAGCCCAACAACGATCTAAACTAGACGCCTCTAATTTATCCATTGCAAGTTTTACGTGGCTTAGGGCTTTCGGAGATAGAATCGGTCTTACCTACAAACATGGAACCACAACAAGGATAACCAAGTTATTAGTAACTCGTTGTAAATCAGATATTGACTATAGTAGGAGAGACAGACACCCGCCAGCCACTTATGCAAAACTAGTTGCATGTCAGTCGTGGAACCGGTCTCATGTGCGATGACATGTAAGGTTGGTCCGGGCCGCTTCATCCCACTATGCCACCAATATCAAAAAAACATGAAAGATGCAATAACATGATCATCATCGCCCACATATAAACATATGTGTACTACCCGTGCAAAGCACCTACGCATAGATCTAGCTCTGATACCACTGTTGGGTTCACAGCATAGAAAACAAAAAAAATCCTACGATGGGAACTATACGCCAAGATTTATCTACTAGATACAAGCAACGGGTGGATATACATCCATGGAGAACTTACCCTCGAAGACAACAAAGCTTTGTTAACGAGATGGAACTTGTGGATGATGTAGTCATACACTTGCCGATCTCAAGATCGTGATGAAGTCCAGCAGGTCCGGCTCCAGCACGTCCTTCAGATCCAGCTCCAGCAAGTCTAGCACCACCAAGTCCAGCACCGCAAAGCAGCGGTGCATCCATGATCGCACACACGTCCAGTACCCCGACAACCTCCGTCCCTCGCTCCAGCAAAGCAGCGGAAGCAGCAACTCCTTTCCAGATAAAGCCACCGGGAACATGTATCTCGCTAATCCGAGACCATGGGGAATAATACTAGAGGGGAGAGAGATCCTTCACGAGGAGGTGTGAGGAAGAAGGAGTGAGAGGGGGGCCTTTATAGGAGGGAGGTGTCCTTCACCTCCCCCATTCATGTGGTGGTAACCCCCTCCACATTAAAATGCCCCTTCACATTCTCTTTTAAAGTCTCCACTTTAAATGCATTAAATTTCTCCAAATTTAATGCTCTCTCATTTGATAAAACTCTTTTATTAATTTTATTCAGAATTTTGTTAATTACTTTAATTAACAAACATTCACATAAAACCCCCTAAAACATTTCAATATTACATGCAGAACCAATTTCAGCAATTTCACCCGAAACAGTTTCGGTGTCTATTGAAATAATTCCAACGCTTTCTCAAATCTTTATCTGAAACATATTTGCTCCAAATGGTGTCGGTATCCCTTAAGTGTGTCACCCTACGGTTCGCGAATAATGCAGACATGATCGAGACCCCTCTCCGATCAATAATCAGCAGCGGGACCGGGAGATCCGTACTGACTCCCACATATTCAACGATGACTCTTATGATCGTGTGAACCTTTAACGTCGTAACTAAATCCCTTTGTCTCATGATATATTACATGTTCGAGATTCGATCATTGGCATCCAAATACCTAGTTTGATCTCGTTACCGACATGCACTCTTTTCTCGTTCCCGTGATATAACATTCTAGTGATCACATCACTTGCTTGCAAGCTATTTCAATGTGATATCATCGAGAGGGCCCAGAGTATATCTATCTGTCATCGGGATGGACAAATCCCACTCTTGATCCATGAGCCTCAACATAACACCTTCGTAGCACTGAAACCACCTTTATAGTTACCCTGTTACGGTGTGACGTTTGATGTTATCAAGATACTCTTCCGGTGTTAGCAATTAACATGATATCATGGTCTAAGGACTAAGATTACTTCGTATGATGTTATAGCAATATAAACATAATGACTCTGATCGTAATGCTATACTTCGGATGAATGTTCATCACATCATTCAACCAATGTTGTGACCTTGTTATTAACAACATCCAATGTCCATGATCAGGAAACCTTGATCATCTTGTTAATCAACAAGTTAGTTTATATGAGAGGCAGTACTAGGAACTTTGTATTTTGTTTATTAAACACACATGTATTAACGTTTCCAATTAATACAATTATAGCATGCAAAATAAACATTTATCATAAACATGGAATAAGATAATAACCACTTTATTATTGCCTCTCGGGCATATTCCCTTCATGGATGTCGTCGGTGTGAAATGAAAGGGGAGCTTTTAAGTCCATGGAGTTATGTATATGTGTTAGAGAAACGCCTGCGCCGCTGGTCTAATCCAAGCTGACATGGTGGAAACCTGCAGCGTAACCATAATGAGCTGTCTATGAAGCATTCTTCTTATAAAAAAGAGTCCTATATTGAGAAAAAAGAGAAAAGAGAAAAAAAAGATACTATGAAAAGAGGAAAGAGAGAAAAAAGCACCATATTCCCATGGTAAATAAGAAGAATGTTGAGATGCTCGTTGTCTGCTTGCCTTGTCATTTTGATATGGGGATTCTTCCGTATCATCGGGCAAGGGGTGCCCCATTGGCGGTTCTCTATGATACACATGTACTTACAATGACAAGAACTTACCGGTGACTAAACTTGAGTAGCATGTCGAGCGGCCCTCATATACAAGGGACATGAGATTTCTGACTTATACTTCGTCAAGCATGTACACCATAGTTTGTTCACTTTAACCTTAATCACTTCAAGATGCTTATGATAGGGGCAATGAGAGCTGAAAGCTATAAGTACCATAATTTTTGGAAGCTTTTTATGAGACTTGAATCCCTACTTCCTTTTACAAAGGCCATTCTTCCACCATTATATTGAGTCTCCACCTTCTATCTTTATGCACTTACTTTGAGAGCATAGTGGTCATTCTTAGTTTTATGTGCATTGTCCCAAGACTAGTTGATTGATGCATACTTTGATATTGCTTGTTTTAAACTATTGTATCTAGTCACTCTTATGAACTTTGAAGGTGTCCTATGCATTTATATTTGCTACTCTATTGAGGGACAAGCTGAATACTATTATGCTATGTTTTCTTTATGTGAAACAAACAAATGTCTTGCAAAGCATTGTTATTCATGAATCTTTTGTTTGTGCCTTTTCATGTTGCATCATAGTTTCTTTGCTTATTGCTAGAACTTTGTCTTTCATGTTATGATTGAAGTACTATGATCCCAGCTTTGAATGTTTTGCAAATACTTTGATCAAGTCATTGATGGTGCATGTCACCTCAAAAATTATTCTTTCTTTTTATCACTTACCTACTCAAGGATGAGCAGGAGTTAAGCTTGGGGATGTTGATACATTGCAAATGTATCTATAATTTTTGATGTTTCATGCTTGGTTTTATCCACTTTCTTGTGTTTTGTTCCCACTTTGGAGTACTTTTCATATGATTTCTTGGACTAACCTATTAACAAGAGCCACAGTTCCAGCTGCCTGTTTTCCGCTGCTTTTGGTTCCAGGAAAGTCAGAAAATGAATATTCTCGGAATTGGACGGGACAAAATCCAAAGTGCCTATTTTTCCGAATGTCATCAAGTGCCAGAATACGAGACGGAGAGGGGCGAGGCCACCACCACTGGCCAGCGCCAGGCCTGGCCAGCGCTTAGGGGTGGTGTGGCCGCTCCCGCACCCCTCGGCCTCTCCTTCCTATATATTACCCTCGGGACGAAAACCCTAAGTATGCGATCAAAATCTCTGAAAGAGTCAGAGCAGCCGTCATCTCCATCCCTAGATCGGGAGGATCAAGCTCTTCCGGCACCACTGGCGAGAGGAATTCACCACAGGCTTTCTTCATCACCATGCAAGCCTCAGGTGTGATACGTGAGTAGTTCATCCTTGGACTACGGATCCATGTAGTAGCTAGATGGCTGGTTCTCCTCCTTTGTGCTTTCATGTCTAGATCTTGTGAGTTCCGTTTATGATCAAGATCATCTATTTGTAATTCTGCATGTTGTGTTTGCGGGGATCCGATGGATATTGAGATGCTATTTTAGATTGATTATTGATTCTATCGTGTCCTTATTATTTGTGATCTTGCATGCTTTCCGTTGTTAGTAGCTATCTTGGCCAAGTAGGTGCTAGCAACTCCAAGAGTTAGTATTTATGCTCGATAGTGGGTTCATGCCTCTGGTAATCTGGGGAAGTGACAGAAATCTCTAAGGTACTAGATGTGCTGTTGCTACTAGGGAGAAAACAACAATCCTTTGTTCATAGAACAATCGTATTCTTTACTTTACACGAATTTCGTAAAGCAATAATTTGTTGCTTGCAACTTAATACTAGAGGGGGTTCGGATGATAACCTGAAGGTGGATTATTAGTCATAGATGCAGTTGGATGGCGGTCTATGTATTATGTGTAATGCCCAATCAAGTCTCAAAGGAGTCAAGATGATTAGTATATGCATGTATTGCTTTCTCGGTGTTTGTCAATTGCCCCGCTGTAATTTGTTCACCCAGCATGTTATCTATCTAAGGAGAGCCACCTCTAGTGAACTATGGATCCCGGTCCTTGTCTTTTATATTCAATCTACAATCTTTTACTGCTTTGTGTTTACTTTCTGCAAACTTTTACTTCTTTCCATTCGATACGTTTAATCCTTTGTTTTCAGCAAAACACGGTGAGATTGACAACCTCATTGCAAGTTGGGGACAAAGTTCTGTGGTTGTGTTGTGCAGGTCTCCACGTTGCTACTAGCACCGGTAGTGCGTCCTGCCAAGGCTCAGCAAGTAACACCTTTGGGGTGTTTCCTTGCTCCTACTGGTTCGATTAAACCGTGGTTTCATAACTGAGGGAAACTTGCTGCTGTGCTCATCATACCTTCCTCTTGGGGTTCCCAACGAGCTCTACATCAACCATGCACCAGCACTTTTCTAGGCGCCATACATAGAGCCATCACACGCCATCCAGCTATTTTCTGGCAGTGTTGTCTTATATCCATACCACTTGTATTTCACTATCTCTTCGCCGAACTAGTGCACCTATACACTTGACAAGTGTATTGGGTGTGTTGGGGACACAAGAGACTTCTTGTATCTTGATTGTAGGGTTGCTTGAGAGGGAATACCTTTGACAACTTCCTCCCTGAGTTCGATAAACCTTGGGTAATCCACTTAAGGGAAAACTTGCTGATGTTCTACAAACCTCTGCACTTTGAGGCCCAACAACTGTCTACAAGAATAGAAGTGCGTAGACATCACTCCACCTATTCCTGAAGCTACTTTCTTTGAAATAAAACCTGCTTTACTCAATCTTGTTATGAGAGAACAATTTTCTGGTATTGGTAATGAAGATGCTGCTGCTCATCTAAATAACTTTGTTGAACTTTGTGAGATGCAAAAGTATAGGGATATAGATGGAGATATTATTAAGCTTAAATTGTTTCCTTTCTCTTTGAGAGGAAAAGCTAAAGAATGGTTGCAATCCCTAACTATAAATAGTATTGATTCTTGGACTAAATGCACATATGCTTTCATTGGAAAATACTATCCTCCTGCTAAGATTGTATCTATGAGAAGTGAAATAATGAAATTTAAACAATCTGATAATGAACATGTTGCTCAAGCTTGGGAAAGAATGAAATCTTTGGTAAAGAATTGTCCCACTCATGGACTGACTGCTTGGATGATTATCCAAACCTTTTATGCATGATTGAACTATTATTCAAGAAATCTACTGGATTCTGCCGCTAGAGGTACCTTTATGACCATTACTTTGGGTGCTGCAACAAAGCTTCTGGATAATATGATGGTTAACTATTCTGAATGGCACACTGAAAGAGCTCCACAAGGTAAGAAGGTAAATTATGTTGAAGAAACCTCCTCCTTGAGTGATAAAATTGATGTTATTATGTCTATGCTTGTTAATGGGAAAGATCATATTGATCCAAATCATGTTCCCTTAGCCTCTTTGGTTGCTCAAGAAGAGCAAGTTGATGTGAACTTTATAAGAAATAATAATTTTAGCAACAATGCCTACAGGAATAATTTTGGTAATAATAACTATAGGCCATATCCTCCCAATAATGGTAATGCTTATGGAAATTCCAACAACAATAATAGAAGTTCACCTTCTGAACTTGAAGTTATGCTTAAAGATTTTATTAGCAAACAAACTGTTTCCAATAAAACTATGGAGGAAAAACTCTCTAATGCTGGAAGAAATATAGCATCATTGGCTGAAGCACAATCTTCTTTGAATAAAATTGGTGCTAAACCTGAAACTATTGATAATCCCTTTGCTGCTACTAATGCCATACAAGTTAGAATTGATGAAAATGTTAGATTGTTAGCTGAATTGCATGCTAAGTGGGAAAGAGAAGATGAAATTGCTAGAAATATTAGTGTTTCTACTATCACTACCACTAGTGTTGAAGCTAGTAATAGCTCTACTACTTTAGATGATAATTATGATTTTGATCTTGATGGTTGCAATATCTCTGAAGTAATTAAGTTCCTACAAAAGCTTGCTAAAAGTCCTAATGCTAGTTCTATGAATATGGCCTTTACAAAACACATTACTGATGCTCTCATAAAAATTAAAGAAGAAAAGATGAAACATAAAGCTTCTATTCCTATGAAGCGAGAAGATGGTTGGGAACCCATCATTAATATGAAAGTGAATGATTTTGATTTTAAAGCTTTATGTGATCTTGATAGTAGTGTTTCTATTATGCCTAGAAGGATTTATAATATGCTTGATTTGCCACCGTTGGAAGATTGCTATTTAAATGTCCCACTTGATGATAATGTTAAAAAGAAACTCATGGGGAGTATTAATGATGTTCTTATTATGGTTAACAATGCTTATGTCCCCGTTGATTTCTATGTTTTGGATGTTGAATGCAATGCTTCTTGTCCTATTACTTTGGGAAGGCCTTTTCTTAGAACTGTTAGTGCCATTATTGATATGAAAGAAGGCACCATTAAATATCAAATCCCACTCAAGAAAGGTATAGAACACTTCCCTAAGAAGAGAGAGAAAATTCCTTTTGCCTCTCCTATGAAAACAAAATTTGCTCTTAATGCTTCTTCATTTGATAACACTTGATTCTTTTCTTGCTTCTTATGCCTAACTTAAAGACTTTAAAGAAAAGTACTTATTGGGAGATAACCCAAAAGTTTTAGATGAGTCTTGGAAGTTATTACTTCAGTAATAACTGCTCCTTATCCTTTTTATTTGCTTTTTGTGCCAAGAGTAACCTCTAATGAGAGAGAAGTAATGCTTGGGAAAGTTGCTGTCCCGAAACAGATTTTTGTGCTTCACCGTAAAAATTCGTGTAAAATCTCTGTACGTCATTTTGAGGCCTGAATTTTTGTGCTTCTGCCCCAGGTTGTTATCTAACTTTCATTAGTTCAACACTTTTCTATTGGAGCAACATAATGTCTTCGAAAAAATTGGTTTCTATCTGTTGGTCTGTTTTGACAAATTTCTGCTATTATTTGCATTTGCTTTTTGTTGGTTCCTTTTTGGGTTCTCTTTGGGGAATTGAGATTTTCAAGGGAAGTGCTTCGGTAGCTTGTGTTTTAGTGGAAGTTTTATTGGCGTTGAAACTGAACCCAAAGACTTATTATCTTGAGTGCACTAATGTTGCTAATAAAGATTGTGTGTATGAAGGAAAAATTTCAGGTGTAAGGAGAGAATGATGTGATGAGATGAAGAATGGACTAAAGCTCAAGCTTGGGGATGCCACCCCATGTCACCCCAAGAAATTTTCAAGAGGTACAAGCATCAAAGCTTGGGGATGCCCAAGGCATCCCCTTCTTCATCAACAAAAATCCCAGGTTTCTTCCAAACACTTCATTTTTATTGTTTCATGCACAGTTGTGTTGTTCTTGGAGCGTCTTCGTTTTTGTTTTTGGTTTTCGTTTGCTTGGTTTGCTTAGTTTGCTGAATAAATTGATTGGACCCCCCTCTTTCATACATTGGTTTTCAAATAGTTTGGTTTGGATTGGGAAAAGGTAGGAAAGTTCATGCTTAAGTGGTAAAAGGAGTTTGTTTTTTACTATGGCCCATGCTTTGTCATGCCATGCTTGATATTGTTTTGGCTTTATGCTTAGTGATCTTTGCTGTAGCATGACATGTTATAAACAATTGAGATTGCTTAATGTGCCTTGAAAGAATCATGCGTTGTTTTAGCATATTAAAGCATAGTATTGTGGTATTCTCTTTTGATGCTTTATTTGGGTTGACTTGGCGCATGCTCACACCATGTTATGACTATCCCAAGTCACCATAGCCTTTATGATCCTTTAGTTTTCGACTTGTAATATCACTTTATGCTTTGATTAATGATGTTTTGTTGCTCTGCATGTTATGGCCATTATTTCTCTCTTAGTTGGTCGCTCCCAGTCTTTTGCTAGCCTCCATAACCAAGTATGAGTTCCACTCATGCATCCAACTCCAAATAAAACCAAGTTGTTCCAAAGAGTCCACCATACCTACCTATTAGCATTTGCTATTCCAAGTATATTCATGTTTTTATCTACCTTCCGAATTAAACTTGTTATGTGAAAACTAGTGATTAAAGCTCTCGCGAACTTGATGTCACACTTTACTTTATTGCATTTAATAATCTTGAACCATTGCATCCATCTTTGTTGCGTATATGCTTGCGCTTTATAAGTTGAAGTTAGCAGAACCAACATTGCACTTATTATTCCGTTGATATCATGATTCTTTTGCTTATGGATCCCGACGGTGTGAAATAAAAGGGGAACTTGTAAGATCATGGAGTTTGTATGTGTGTTAGAGAAACGCCTAGGCGGCTAGCCTAAGCCATGCCTAATCATGGTGGAAACTTGCAGCATAACCATAATGAGAACTCTATGAATCATCCTCAATAAATACCTATGCAAGTAGCAAATAAAAAGATCGCTGAGATGCTCATTGTCTGCTTGCCTTGTCATTTTGATTATGGGATAGCTCTTGTATCATGTGCAAGGGGTACCCCATGGCGGTTCTCTATGATACATATGTACTTACAATGACAAGAGCTTACTTGTGACTGAAGTTGAGGAGCATGAGGTTCGGTACTCATAAGTAAGGGGCATGAGATTTCAACTTATAACTTGCCAAGCATATCCTCTTAGTTATGTCACTTTAACCTTAATCACCTAAAGATGCTTATGATAGGGGCAATGGGAGCTAAAAGCTAATAAGTACCATAAATTTTGGAAGCTCTTTATGAAACTTGAATCCCTACTTCCTTCCATGAAGGCCTTTCTTTTACTTTTATGTTGAGTCTCCACCTTCTATCTTTATGCACCTATTTTGAGAGCATAATGGCCATTCTTAGCTCTATGTGCATTGTCCCAAGACTTGTTGATTGATGCATAACTTTGATATTGCTTGTTCTTAAACTATTTGTATCTAGTCACCCTTATGAACTTTGAAGGTGTCCTATGCATTTATGTTTGCTATTCTATGAGGGACAAGCTGAATGCCACTATGCTATGTTTTATTTATGTGAAACAAACAAACATCTTGCAAAGCATTGTTATTCATGAATCTTTTGTTTGTGCCTTTTCATGTTGCAACATAGTTGCTATGTCTTATTGCTAGAACTTTATCTTTCATGATATGTTGAAGTACTATGATCCCAGCTATCAATGTTATACAAATACTTTGATCAAGTTTATGATGGTGCATGTCACCTCAAAAATTATTCTTTCTTTTTATCACGTACCTACTCAAGGACGAGCAGGAGTTAAGCTTGGGGATGTTGATACATTGCTAATGTATCCATAATTTTTGATGTTCCATGCTTTGTTTTATCTACTTTCTTATGTTTTGTCCACACTTTGGAGTACTTTTTATACACTTTCTTGGACTAACCTATTAACAAGATGCCACGATTGCGGTACTGTTTTTCTGCTGTTTTGGTTCCATGAAAGTCGAAAATGAATATTCTCGAATTGGATGGGACAAAAGCTAAAGTCAGTTTTTCACGAGGGGACACTGGCGAGAATCTGAGGCGGAGAGGGCCAGAGGGCCTCCACACCACCTGGCCGCGCGGCCAGGCCTGGCCCGTGCTAGGGGTGGTGTGGCCGCCTAGGGCACCCCCTCGGCCTCCCCTTTCGCCTATAAGATGCCTCCGATACAGAAACCCTAATTACCCGATCAAAAATCCACGAAAGAGTTTGTAGCCACCGTCATCTCCATCCCTAGATCAGGAGGGATCTGAAGCTCTTCCCGGCACCCTGTCGGAGGGGAGAATTCACTCTGGAGGCCTTCTTCATCACCATGCAAGCCTCCGGTGTGATGCGTGAGTAGTTCATCCCTAGACTACGGGTCCATGTAGTAGCTAGATGGTTGGTTCTGCTCCTTTGTGCTACCATGTTTAGATCTTGTGAGCTCCGTTCATGATCAAGATCATCTATTTGTAATCCTACATGTTGTGTTTGCGGGGATCCGATGGATATTGAGATGCTATTTCAGATTGATTATTGATTCTATCATGTCTTTGTTATTTGTGATCTTGCATGCTCTCCATTGTTAGTAGCTATCTTGGCCGAGTAGATGCTAGCAACTCCAAGAGGGAGTATTTATGCTCGATAGTGGGTTCATGCCTCTAGTAATGCAGGAAGTGGAAATCTCTAAGGTACTAGATGTGTTGTTGCTACTAGGGAGAAAACAACAATCCTTTGTTCATAGAACAATTGTATTGTTTACTTTACACACAATGCGTAATGCAATTATCTATTGCTTGCAACTTAATACTAGAGGAGGTTCGGATGATAACCTGAAGGTGGATTATTAGTCATAGATGCAGTTGGATTACGGTCTATGTATAATGTTGTAATGCCCAATCAAGTTCCAAAGGAGTCAAGATGATTAGTATATGCATGTATGCTTTATCGATGTTTGTCAATTGCCTCGCTGTAATTTGTTCACCCAACATGTCATCTATCTTAAGGAGAATCACCACTAGTGAACTATGGAGCCCGGTCCTTTCTTTTACCATCAATCTACAATTGTTTACCACTTTTTGTTTACTTTCTTCCACAAAATACGTTTAATCCTTTGTTTTCAGCAAAACCGGTGAGATTGACAACCTCACTGTAAGTTGGGGCAAAGTTTTGTGGTTGCGTTGTGCAGGATTCCAAGTTGGCAACAACACCTTGGAGGTGTTTCCTTGATCCTACTGGTTCGATAACCTTGGTTTCATAACTGAGGGAAAACTTGTTGTTGTGCTCATCATACCTTCCTCTTGGGGTTCCCCAACGAGCTCGATATATTTTCGGACACCAATGCATACTTAAGGAAGAACACATTTTATCTTGATATTTAAATGAGGGATCATCTTATAATGCTACTAAAGCAGCGAACAAGTAATATAAGATGCAAACAAACATCATATGCAAAAGGTGATATGATATGGTTCTTACACTTGATCACTATCATGTGCATTGTGGTATGATCTTTATCATTTCTATATGTGTAAGGCCAAGGTCTATGGAACTTACACTTTGGTATGTTACAATTTCCAAGAGTATCAATCCATACTATAAATTATAGCATCACCATATCATGACACTTTCCCAACAACAATCTAAACTAGATGCCTCTAATTTATCAATTGCAAGTTTTACGTGGCTTAGGGCTTTCAAAGATAGAACAGTTCGTACCTACGAACATGGAACCACGATGATGATAATCAAATTATTAGCAACTCGTTGTAAATCAGATATTGACTATAGTAGGAGAGACAGACACCCGCTAGCCACTTATGCAAAACTAGTTGCATGTCAAGCGTGAAACATGTCTCATGTGCGAGGACATGTAAAGTTAGTCTGGGCCGCTTCATCCCACTATGTCACCAATATCTAAATACATAGAAGATGCAATAACATGATCATCAGCGCTCACATAATCATATGTGTTCTACCCGTGCAAAGCATCTACGCATAGATCCGGCTTTGATACCACTTTTGGGTTCACAACATAGAAAACAAAAAAATTCCTATGATGTGAACAACTAAGCACCAAGATCTCTCTACCTAGATACAAGCAACGGGTGGATTTACATCCATAGAAAACATACCCTTGAAGAGCGACAAACCGTTATGAGGTTGTACTCATGGATGATGTAGTCGTACACTTGCCAATCTCAAGATCGTGATGAAGTCCTTCAGGTCCAACAGGTCAAACACCATCAGGTCCAGCACCATCAAGTCTAGCACCGCAAAGCAGCGGTGCATCCTGATGGCTCAAAATATATCGAGCTCGTTGGGAACCCCGAGAGGAAGGTATGATGAGCACAACAACAAATTTTCCCTCAGTTATGAAACCAAGGTTATCGAACCAGTAGGAGCAAGGAAACAACTCAAAGGTGTTGTTTCCAACTTGGAATCATGCACAACACAACCACAGAACTTTGCCCCAACTTACAGTGAGGTTGTCAATCTCACCGATTTTGCTAAAAACAAAGGATTAAACGTATTGTGTGGAAGATAGTAATTGCTTGCAAAAAGTAAACAGTAAATAGTAAATAATAGATGGTTTATCAATGGTAAAAGAATGGACTAGGGTCCATAGTTCACTAGAGGTGATTCTCCTTAAGATAAATAACATGTTGGGTTAACAAATTACAGCGGGGCAATTGACAGACTCGAGAAAGCATACCATGCATATACTAATCATCTTGACTCCTATGAGATTTGATTGGGCATTACAACATTATACATAGACGGTAATCCAACTGCATCTATGACTAATAATCCACCTTCAGGTTATCATCCGAACCCCCTCCAGTATTAAGTTGCAAGCAACAGATAGTTGCATTAAGCAAAGTGTGTAAAGTAAACAATACGATTGTCCCATGGACAAAGGATTGTTGTTTTCTCCCTATTAGCAATAGCACATCTAGTACCTTAGAGATTCCTGTCACTTCCCAAGATTACTAGAGGCATGAACCCACTATCGAGCATAAATACTCCCTCTTGGAGTTGCTAGCATCTACTTGGACAAGATAGCTACTAACAACGGAAAGCATGCAAGATCACAAATATCATAGACATGATAGAATCAATAATCAATCTGAAATAGCATCTTAATATCCATCAGATCCCTGCAAACACAACATGTAAGATTACAAATAGATGATCTTGATCAAGAATGGATCTCACAAGATCCAAACATGATAGCACAAAGGAGAAGAACCAACCATCTAGCTACTACATGGACCCGTAGTCCAGAGATGAACTACTCACACATCACACCGGAGGCAGTCATGGTGATGAAGAAGGCCTCCAGGGTGATCTCTCCCCTCCGACAGGGTGCGAAGAAGAGCTTCAGATGCCTCTCGGTCTAGGGATGGAGATGGCGGCGGCTATAGACTCTTTCGTGGAATTTTGATCGGGTGCTTAGGGTTTTCGTCCCAGGAGGCTTTTATATGTGGAAGGGCAAGGCCGGTGGAGCACCAGGGGGCCCACACCCCCTGGTGGTGCCCCTAGGCCGCGTTGCCACCAGGTGTGGCCGTCCTAGTGCGCCACTTCGTCTCCCCTCTGGACTCCACGTTGCTTCGGGTAAAATATTAACTTGGGCTTTTGTCCGGTCCAATTTCGAAAATATTTCCTTACTAGATTTTCTGAAACCAAAAACAACAGAAAATAGGTAACTGGCACTATGGCATCTTGTTAATAGGTTAGTTCCAAAAAATGTATAAAAACACCTCAAAGTATGAACAAAATATAAGAAAGTAGATACTAAACAAGCATGGAACATCAAAATTTATAGATACGTTTACAACATATCAACATCCTCAAGCTTAACTCCTGCTCGCCCTTAAGTAGGTAAGTGATAAAAAGAATAATTTTTGAGGTGACATGCACCATCACAATCTTGATCAAGGTATTTATAAAACATTGATAGCTAGGATCATAGTACTCTAACATAGACATGAAAGATATAGTTCTAACAATAAGACATAGCAACTATGTTGTAACATGAAAAGGTACAAACAAAAGATTCATGAATAACAATGCTTTGAAAGACATTTGTTTGTTTCACATATAGAAAACATAATGAGAATGGTATTCAGCTTGTCCCTCATGGTGTAGCAAAATATAAATGCATATGACACCTTCAAAGTTCATAAGGGTGACTAGATACAAATAGTTTAAGCACAAGAAATATCAAAGTTATGAATCAATCAACAAGTTTTGGGACAATGCACATTAAACTAAGAATGACCACTATGATCTCTCAATAGGTGCATAAAGATAGAATATGGAGACTCAACATAAAAGTAAAAGAAAGGCCCTTCATAGAAGGAAGCAGGGATTCAAGTTTCATAAAGAGCTTCCAAAAATTATGGTACTTATTAGCTTTCAATTCTCATTGCCCCTATCATAAGCATATTTAGGTGATTAAGGTTAAAGTGAACAAATATGAGGATATGCCTGACAAGTTATAAGTTGAAAATCTCATGCCCCTTGCTTACGAGTACCGAACCTCATGCTACTCAACTTTAGTCACGAGTAAGTTCTTGTCATTGTAAGTACATGTGTATCATAGAGAACCGCTAACGGGGTACCCCTTGCCCCATGATACAGGAGCTTGGCCATATCAAAATGACAAGGCAACACACAATGAGCATCTCAGCGATCCTTTTATTTCCTATTTGTGTAGTTTTTTTTCCCTATTTGCATAGGTTTTTTTATTGAGGATGCTTCATAGATTGCTCACTATGGTTATGCTGCAAGTTTCCACCATGATTAGGCATGGCTTAGGCTAGCCACCCAGGCGTTTCTCTAACACATATACCAACTCCATGAGCTTTACAAGCTCCCCTTTTATTTCACACCACCGGGATTCATAAGCAAAAGAACATGATATCAACTAAATAAAGTGCAATGTTGAAAGCGTTCCCCATGATAACATGGTTCTGCTAATTCACAACTTACAAAGCGCAAGCATATACGCAACATAGATGGGCACAATGGTTCAAGTTTATTAAGTGCAAGAAAGTAAAGTGTGTCATCAAGTTCGTGAGAGCTTTAATCACTAATTTTCACATAACAAGTTTAATTCAGAAGGTAGATAAAAACATGAATATACTTGGAATAGCAATAATGCTAATAGGTAGGTATGGTGGACTCTTTGGAATAACTTGGTTTTATTTGGAGTTGGATGCATGAGTGGAACTCATACTTGGTACATGTGGAGGCTAGCAAAAGACTGGGAGCGAACAACTAAGAGAGCAATAATGGCCATAATCATGCAAAGCGACAAAACATTCTTAATTAAAGCATAAAGTGATATTACAAGTCGAAAACTAAATGATCATAGAGGCTATGGTGACTTGGTATAGTCTTAACATGGTGTGAGCATGCGCCAAGTCAACCCAAATAAAGCATCAAAGGAGAATACCATAATATTATGCTTTTATATGCTAAAACAACGCATGATTCTTTCAAGACACATTAAGAAATCTCAATTGTTTGTAACAAGTCATGCTACAGCAATAATCACTAAGCATGAAGTCACAACAATATCAAACATGACATGATAAAGTCTGGGCCACAGTCAAAACAAGCTCCTTTTTGTACCACTCATAAGCATGAACTTTCCTACTCTTTTCCAATCCAAATCAACTTATTTGAAACTATGTATGAATGCGGGGGTCCAACCAATTTATTTAAGAAAACTAAGCAAAAGAAAACTAAAAACAAAATCGAAGACGCTCCAAGAACAACTCAATTGTGCATGAAACAATAAAAATGAAGTGTTTGGAAGAAACCTGAGATTTTTATTGATGAAGAAGGGGATGCCTTGGGCATCCCCAAGCTTTGACACTTGTACTTCTTGAATATTTCTTGGGGTGGCACGGGTGGCATCCCCAATCTTGAGCTTTTGTTCATACTTCATCTTATCACATTGTTCTTCTCTACACTTCAAAAATTTCCTTCATACAAAACTTCACACAATCTTCATTAGCAACATTAGTGTACTTAAGATAATAAGTCTTTAGGTTCAGTTTCAACACAAGTAAAACTTCCATTAAAGCACAAGATACTGTAGCAATTCCTTTTAAAAGTTCAAGTGATCAAAGAGAACTCAAAGATAAAAAGATTAAGAGGCAAATGCAAATAATGGCAGAAATCTGTCAAAACAGACCAGCAGGTAAAAACCGATTTTATCGAAGACCTTATGTTGCTCAAATCCAAAAGTGTTAAACTAACGAAAGTTAGATAACAACCTGGGGCAAAAGCACAAAAAATTATAGCTCAATTAGACGTACAGAGATTTTTCAAGAATTTTTACAGCGAAGCACAAAATCTGTTTCGGGACAGCAACTTTCCCAAGCATTATTTCTCTCTTATTAGAGGTTATTTTTGGCACAAAAACCACACAAAAAGGATAAGGAGAGGTTATTACTGAGGCAATAACTTCCAAGACTCAACAAAAGAAAAAATCATTGACTAAAAATTTGGGTTATCTCCCAATAAGTGTTTTTCTTTGACGCCTTTGAGCTAGTCATAAGAAGCAAGAATCAAGTATTCTCAAATGAAGAAGCATTAAGACCAACTTTCTTGCCCCTACCTTTCTTACCTTTATTCTTATCTTTAGGGAACGTATGATTGTTTGGTAGAGAAGAAAAATGCATGATGCCTTTTTCCGCATCTATTATTGCTCCAAGGAGTTTTAGTAGAGATCTTCCAAGTGTAATTTGTCCTTTCCCTACACATTCAATAACAAGATAATCAGTAGACACCACTTTCCCTAAGATCTTTGTAAACACTCCTTCAGATATTCCAATGGGTAATATTGTGGCATTATTAGTAGGAGATATTTCTTCTCCTCCTTCAGAAAGTCCCCAAAGATTTAAAGATTCATAGACATCTTTAGGCATAAGACAGAATTCAGACATGATATCACAACAAGCATAAAAAGTTTCATTATTTATAAAAACTTTTACTGTAGGAAGCCATTTTGAAGATTCAGAATTTATTGGAACATATTCATGATGTTCTCTAAGCATGTTATAGCATTCTTTTAAACTAGCTGTGTTGGTCTCAAGAGTGTTCAATCTAGCAATAATGTTTGTAATGGAGGAATCAAATTTGCTAGGCAAGTCATATGTTGCAACCAACTCTTTTATGGCATTAAAAGCTTCACCCTCATTGCACAGGAGGAAATCTCCTCCTACTACAGCATACAAAGCATATCTATAGCAAAGAGCAGTTCCAAAGTAGAAACTGCTAAGAAACAAGCTTAGAGTCATTTTAGGTTTAGTTTTTTCATGTAAATGAGAGATTCTAGACCAAGCTTAATTGAAACTCTCTTCAATTCCTTGTTTGAAAGTAAAAATCATTTCCTCATGCGACATAGTGATTGGAGCAATGCTAGACATAATAGCAACTAGAGATAGAAACTAATTTTTTTGTGTTTTTAATATAAAGAAACAAACCAGTACAACTAATATTTTTGTGTTTTTGATAAAAGAAACAAGCAAACAAACAAAGCAGAAATAAACTAAGCAAAACAAAAAACAAAGTAAAGGGATTGGTTGTGAGGGACTCCCCTTGTGAAGATATCCTTGACTCCCCGGCAACGGCGCTAGAAAAAAGGCTTGATGGCTCAAAATATATCGAGCTCGTTGGGAACCCCAAGAGGAAGGTATGATCAGCACAACAACAAGTTTTCCCTCAGTTATGAAACCAAGGTTATCGAACCAGTAGGAGCAAGGAAACAACTCCAAGGTGTTGTTTCCAACTTGGAATCCTACACAACATAACCACAGAACTTTGCCCCAACTTACAGTGAGGTTGTTAATCTCACCGGTTTTGCTGAAAACAAAGGATTAAACGTATTGTGTGGAAGATAGTAATTGCTTGCAGAAAGTAAACAGTAAACAGTAAATAATAGATGGTTTATCAATGGTAAAAGAATGGACTAGGGTCCATAGTTCACTAGAGGTGATTCTCCTTAAGATAAATAACATGTTGGGTGAACAAATTACAACGGGGCAATTGACAGACTCGAGAAAGAATACCATGCATATACTAATCATCTTGACTCCTATGAGATTTGATTAGGCATTACAACATTATACATAGACTATAATCCAACTGCATCTATGACTAATAATCCACCTTCAGGTTATCATCCGAACCCCCTCCAGTATTAAGTTGCAAGCAACAGATAATTGCATTAAGCAAAGTGTGTAAAGTAAACAATATGATTGTCCCATGGACAAACGATTGCTGTTTTCTCCCTAGTAGCAACAGCACATCTAGTACCTTAGAGATTCCTATCACTTCCCCGGATTACTAGAGGCATGAACCCACTATCGAGCATAAATTCTCCCTCTTGGAGTTACTAGCATCTACTTGGCCAAGATAGCTACTAACAACGGAAAGCATGCAAGATCACAAATAACATAGACATGATAGAATCAATAATCAATCTGAAATAACATCTCAATATCCATCGGATCCCCGCAAACGCAGCATGTAAGAATACAAATAGATGATCTTGATCATGAATGGAGCTCACAAGATCTAAAAATGATAGCATAAAGGAGAAGAACCAACCATCTAGCTACTACATGGACCCGTAGTCCAGAGATGAACTACTCACGCATCACACCGGAGGCAGTCATGGTGATGAAGAAGGCCTCCAGGGTGATCTCTCCCCTCCGGCAGGGTGCTGGGAAGAGCTTCAGATCCCTCCCGATCTAGGGGTGGAGATGGCGGCGGCTACAGACTCTTTCGTGGAATTTTGATCGGGTGCTTAGGGTTTTCGTCCTAGGAGGCTTTTATAGGCGGAAGGGCAAGGTCGATGGAGCACCAGGGGCCCACACCCCCTGGTGGCACTCCCCCAGGCTGCGCCGCGACCAGGTGTGGCCGCCCTAGTGCGCCATTTCATCTCCCCTCCAAACTCTGTGTTGCTTTAGGTAAAATATTGACTTGGGCTTTTGTCCGGTCCAATTCCGAGAATATTTCCTTACTAGCTTTTCTGAAACCAAAAATGGCAGAAAACAGGCAACTAGCACTGTGGCATCTTGTTAATAGGTTAGTTCCAGAAAATGTATAAAAATACCTCAAAGTATGAACAAGACATAAGAAAGTAGATACTAGACAAGCATGGAACATCAAAAATTATAGATATGTTTACGACATATCACATCCGTGATCGCACACACATCTGGTACCACGACAACCTCCGGGTCCTCGCTCTAGCAAAGCAGCGGAAGCAGCAAATCCTTCCAGAAAAAGCCACCGAGAACATGTATCTCGCTAATCCGAGACCATGGGGAATTGCTAGAGGGGGAAGAGAACCTTCACGAGGAGGTGGTGCAAGAGGAGAGGAGCCATGTGGCTCCTTTATAGGGGATGGGGCGCAGCCCCATGGCCATGGATATCCGGCCATGGTGGGTTCCCCCACCTCTCCCTCATTCATGTGGGTGGAGCTTCCACTAAGCCCACTCACATAAATTTCAACTCCACTCACTTGCATTTAATGTCCAATAAATTAAATGCATTTTTCTCTTTAAATAAAAAACTTTTATTTATTTTATTCAGAATGTTGTTAATTACTTTAATTAACAAACATTCACATAATACCCCTTACAACATTTCAATATCACATGCAGAACCAATTTCAACAATTTCATCCGAAACAATTTCGGTATCCATCGAAACAATTCCAGTGCTTTCATAATCTTTCTATAGTATATTATTTGCTCCAAATGGTGTCGGTATCCCTTAAGTGTGTCACCCTATGGTTCGCGAATAATGCAGACATGATCGAGACCCCTCTTCGATCAATAATCAACAGCGGGACCTAGAGATCAGTACTGACTCCCACACATTCAACGATGACTCTAGTGATCGTGTGAACCTTTAACATTTGTAACGAAATCCCTTTGTCTCGTGATATATTACATGTCCGAGATTCGATCATCGGTATCCCCATACCTAGTTTGATCTCATTACCGACATGTACTATTTTCTCTTTACTCGTTCCCGTGATATAACATTCTAGTGATCTTATCACTTCCTTGCAAGCTACATCAATGTGATATCACCAAGAGGGCCTAGAGTATATCTCTCCGTCATCGGGATGGAAAAATCGCACTCTTGATCCATGAGCCTCTACATAAACAATTTCAGAGTATCTGAACCCAGCTTTATAGTCACCCTGTTATGGTGTGACATTTGATGTTATCAAGTTACTCTTTCGGTGTTAGTGATTGACATGATCTTATGGTCTAAGGACTAGAGTTACTTCGTATGATGTTATAGCAATTTAAACATAATGACTTTGGATGAATGTTCATCACACCATTCAACCAATGTTGTGACCTCGTTATAACAACATCCAATGTCCATGATCAGGAAACCTCGATCATCTTGTTAATCAACGAGCTAGTTTATATGAGAGGCATAACTAGGAACTCTTCATTTATTTATAAATCACACATGTATTAACGTTCCAATTAACACAATTATAGCATGAGAAATAAACATTTATCATAAATAGGAAAAAAGATAATAACCACTTTATTATTGCCTCTCGGACATATTCCCTTCAGTTCCAGCCAGCCACTTTGGTATTTGCAGAGCACCGCACTCGGTACGGGTGGGTGGTACGGGCGCATCCCGCCCATACCGGTGGTCGTCACCGTTGGATATGCGGTTAGGGTTTAGAGATCGAAACTGAGTCTTGGTACGGGCTCGTGGTATGGCTGGGTATGGTCGTACCACAGAGTCGTTACTCACGCAGTACCTTGGGAGAAACTTTTGTTGGCTTCATTGACAACTAGTACAAGTAGACGGTATGAGGCCATCCAGTTATACCATTGCTTGTTAAAGTCTCTATACTGAAGATCAATTTCTTGTTTTCTCTGGGCCTTCGGTACGGGCACACGATACGGTCCACTATGGTTGTACTAGAGCTCGTTAAAGGTTTAGAACCCCTATTTTTATTTTATTTTTCAATTTTTTCTTTCAAACTTGAACTGTAGCTTCATATTATCCCGTTTTCTCTGCAAAATTTAGATACAAGAGTTTTATTAAACAACTTAAACTAAAACACAAAAATAACTATGCTACTTTATTTGAGGATGGGTTGACTCCCATTGAGAATTTTATTTGAAATGGTTGATTCAACTTAATCAACCTCTAGTTCCCTTACACATACCTTAGATTGCCCTTTATCGAGGATACTTACCACTTGAACACGTTTAGGTGGTGGCACATATTTTCCACCGTGTTCTTTTTTCTTAGGGAAATAATGAACAATATGATCATGATATATGTTGAAGAAAATCTTCCCGCTAGAGCAGTCAGCATTATCCCCTACAGTGCTAAGAAAAGGTCTTCCAAGGATGATCGAAAGTTTGTCATCTTCAGGAACATCGAGTATAATAAAATTAGTAGGTATGACATGCTGATCAATTCTAAGTAAAACATCTTTGATCATACTAATAGGTTGTTTAGTGGTATTATCAGCCATTTGCAAGGTAATTGATGTAGGAGAGTAGTCTCCAGTATTTAGTTTCTTAAAGAGGGAATATGGCATGACGCTAACACTTGCACCTAAATCACATAGAGCATTGAGTATGTTAGTTTTTTTGGTATACCAGGATCTCCAAGCTTAGCGGGAAGCTTTGTCACCAAATCTTGTCATCGCCGCTATAGTCTTAGTTACCTTTTTTCTATTAAGGATATCTCGTATGAAAATTTTATATGTAGGAACTTGAATTGCATCAGCTAGAGGAAGTTCTAAACGAAGATTACTTAGTGCCTCAGAAAATGAGTCATAGACACTCTTATCATGTTCATATTGCACACAGTTAGGATAAGGTTTTTTTTAGTAGGTTTTACCTTTTCATTTACCTTGGTCACCGGATCAACATCTTTTTTATCCTTCTTCTTTATTGCAGGCTTCTTCTTATCAACTTGTTTCTCTTTTGTTCATGACTAAGTCAACTTCTTCTCTCAGATTGATAGTTTCAACGTCAGAGTCATATTGTTTATCTTTGTCTTCTGCCTCTTCCTCTTCTTTATTTTTATTTGAAGCTTCTTTTTCATTTCTTTGAGTTTCAAGATCAATATCATCTTGTGGATCAACAAGGTCCTCTTCTTCTTGACTAGTTTTTTGAGTCTCTCTCGCTTTTTGGGCCTATTGTTCTTGATACCAAGGTGGCCCTAGAGGTTTCTGTGTTTTTGTACCACGTCTAGTAACAATATTAGTAGACATAGTATTGTGATCATGATTACTTTGACTTAAAATCAAAGCTTGAGTTTCACTATTTGATCACATTGTATTTTAACCATATTATATGTTTATCAAGATGTGTAGTAGCATGTCCTAGATCATCAAAGGTTGTAGCCGGATCTTTTATATTTTTCTTCTGGAGCATTAGGTGTTTATAATATGTATCATAGAACTGACATAGTTGATGTTTATTTTTTTGCAAAACAAGATTCATTTCATCTTCTAATACAAAAGTCTAGAGAACATCTACTTGATTTTCTTTTATGAGTTCTGTTGCTATCCCTTTTTCTTCCATGGACTTTTTAACTTCAGACATAAGTTCTAAAGGTACATGAAGCATACATTTTCTTAGTTTGATATCTTCAATAGAATTATACTATTCATCATTGAAGGATCTTACCATAAAAATTTCTATACATTCAGGTAGCGTCAAATTATTCAAAGCTCCTCCTATAGTTAAATCAATCATTTGTTCTAAATCATTAGAAAAGTATTGTATGATTAAATGCTCATCAAAACCATGATTTGGGACTTCCATAATCATCCCATAAAATATTTTCCATGCTTGAGAAAACTTTCCTCAATTCTCTGAAAGAAATTTGATATGTCGCGCTTGATCTGCATAATCTTAGTAAATGAGCATAATTTTTGCATAAACTCTTGGATGCAATCTACCTAGCTTTTTATAGTGTGGTTAGGCAAGGATTGTAACCAAGTAAAAGCTTTATCTTTTAACAACTAGCAAAAAAGTTTAAGGAGTACAAACTCTTTTGATAGCCTTGTTGGTTTAAGAATATCGCAAAGGTCATGTACCTTTGTCAGATGATCACTTGGATCCTCATATTTTCTTTCATCATATAGATTAGCTCATGATCTATTTCAAATTCAATGTTTTCTAAATCAATATGGAGAATAGGTATTTTTCTAAGATGCCTAGATAGGATCCCATAATCTCCCAATATTTTCTCAGGCTCTTCCGCCCCTCGGGTGATGGTCAAATTTGCCATCAAAGGAATCAAATTGTTCATGTCTATAGAACATGAGTAAGATTTTTTTAATGAATTCTAGGCATCTTTCAGTTGGTATACATTCAATATAAGGAGGTAAATAAGTTTTTCCGGAACATATAGTACCTCTGTATAGTACCTCTGTCTTCAACAGAGATCATAGATGGTTTCACACTTACAAATGTCAAGAAAAACAAACACTTGGCACTTAGCTCCTGATACGTTGCAAACGTATCTATAATTTTTGATGTTCCATGCTTGTTTTATATCTACTTTCTTATGTTTTGTCCACACTTTGGAGTATTTTTATACATTTTCTTGGACTAACCTATTAACAACATGCCATAGTGTCAGCTGCCTGTTTTCTGCTATTTTTGGTTCCAGGAAAGTCAGAAAATGAATATACTCGGAATTGGATGGGACAAAAGCTAAAGTCAATATTTTACCGGAAGACACATGGAGTCCGAAGGAGAGACGAAGGGGGGGCCACAGGGCGGCCACACCCTCCCTTGGCGGGCGACCCTAGGTGCACCAGCAGGCATGTGTGGGCCCCTGGCCACCGACCTCGCCTCTTCGCCTATAACAAGCCTCTGATGCAGAAACCCTAAAGAATCGAGCCTCCAGCCACGAAAAGTTCCGCAGCGCCGCCACCACCGAAGGGGAGATTCGGGGTACAGAAAGTCTCTGTTCTGGCACCCTGCCGGGACAGGGAAGTGCCCCCGGAACCATCTGTAGGGGTTCGTAGCATGGAAAACAAAATTTTCTATCGCATACAAACAAACAAGCCAAGATCTATCTACTAGATTGTAGCAACGAGTCGATAGAGGAACTCACCCTCGAAGATTCCAAAGCGGTTAACGAGAGCAGATTCTCGTGGGTGATGTAGTCGTACTCTTTCCGATCTCAAGATCGCGTAGACGATCCTTCCAGCGCCACGTTCAGCAGCGCTCCCATGATCGGTCACACGTTCGGTACTCACGAAGACCTTCCTCTCCTTGTTCCAGCAGGCGGCGGAGGTTGTAGCACTCTCCTCGATTCCGATTAAGCTGACGTGGTACAGGAAGTAGAGGGAGATCCTTGAGCTTCCTTAAGCAGTGCAGTATGGTGGAGCTTATGAGAGAGGCTATTAGTGGTCTAGTAATTAGACACACCAATTAGAAGGCTCTAAACCAATTAGAAGGCTCTAAACCGCTGGCTAAAGCAATTAGAAGCTCTAAACCAAAACGGCTCTAAACCGGAGGTAGAAGATAGGAACTTGTGTGTTCTAGGAGGAGCCCTGCCCTCCTTATATAGGTGGGAGGCTGGCGGCCAAGGGAGGAGAGTCCTCCCCAAGTCGGCTTGGTGGGCGCCGCCAAGGAGGAACCCTCCTCCATTCGCCTCCACCAATCCTCCTCTCTTCCACTTCCCAAAATTGCGTTTGACTTTCAAACTAGCCGTTTGACTTTTCAATTTAGGATTTAAATAAATCCTTTATTTTGGACAGCGAAGATACCTAGTACATGATGCAATCATTCCAACTTACAATGACACATTCATGTACCCTTCCCCCCTCCGGTCTTGGGACATTGGGACCTTCTAGAATGTTCCCATGAAAACACCGGAACCATTCCCCAATTCAAACGGACTTTCCTTATATGAATCTTATTCTCCGGACCATTCCGGATCTCCTCGTGATATCCCGGATCCCATCTGAGACTCCGAACAACGTTCGGTCTCTTACTCATCATTCCATAACTACTGAAACAACGTCGAATCCTTAAGTGTGTCTCCCTACGGTTTGAATTATGCGGACATGATCGAGACACTTCTCCGATCAATAACCAATAGAGGAATTTGGAAATTCATATGGCTCCCACATATTTCTACGATTACTTTGCGATCGAATGAACCACTTACATACGATACCAATTTCCCTTTGTCTCACGATATGTTACTTATCCGAGGTTATGATCGGTATCTCTGCATACCTAGTTCAACCTCGTTATCGATAAGTACTCTTTTCTCGTTCCGTGATATGTGATCCCTTGTGACCAAGTCACATGCTTGCAAGCTAATTGGATGACATTTCACCGAGAGGGCCCAGAGAATATCTATCCGTCATGTGGATGGACAAATCCCACTCTTGATCCATGTGTTTCAACCAATACTTTCCGAACACTCAATGCCACCTTTATAGCCACCCTGTTACGGTGTGGTGTTTGATGACATCAAAGCATCCATCCAGTAAAGGTGATATGCATGATCTCATGGTCAAAGGAATTAGGTTACTATGTATCAGAAAGCATATAGCAATTGAACTATTGAAATGACTTGATCTTTATGCTACGCTTATCTATAGGAGTATGTCCACCATATCATTCTCCTAACGATATGATCTTGTTGTTAATAACATCTCAATGTTCATGATAGAAACCACAATCATCAATAAACCAACAATCTAGTGAAGTATAGAGGCTATACTAGGGACTTCAAAATAAGTTTACAAATCACACAAGTATTAATGGTTTCCTTGTTAATACTATTATAGCATGAATGTAAACATTTATCATAAACACAAAGATATATAATAATAACTACATTTATTATTGCCTCTAGGGCATATCTCCAACAGTCTCCCACTTGCACTAGAGTCAATAATCTAGTTTCAAACCTTTGTGTTTTCAACACCTATGGCTTTCTGGTGTTGTATGTACACGATTGCTAGTGGTTAACTGATCTCCGGATCGACACTTCAGTCCGTGTGTAATTGCATGTCTTTGCGTCTCTACGCATCACTCATTCCCTAATGAGATGGCTTCGTACAAATTTGGTCCTTTGGTGTGACCTTTAGTTCTTTGGGGTTAAAACATGTTGATAATATTGTCGTACAATATATCTTCATAGTACTATCCCACTGTGAACTACACCTAGTTTGATAACAAACTACTTGACACAAATGCCCTCTTTTGCTGCTATAATAGCAGTCATATACTTAGCCTTTTGTTGTAGTATCTGTCACAATGTCTTAATTTTGGAACTCATCCAAATCCATTATGGAACTCACTTTCCATTATATTGTGCCACCCTTAGTTTAGATTGAGATAAACTTAATTTGTACTTTGTGACAAAGCTAGTATCAATGTAGTACTTTTACAATGAACTAACCATCTATTTGTCACTTCTACAAATAATATACTCTTAGTTCTTTACAAAAGATCATATGAATATCTTTACTATTGTCCAATGATCATCTTACGAATCATTCTGGTATATGCTCACAACATTTAGAGCATAGGACATATCTGGATTTGTACATATCACAGTATGATTGATATAAATACTCTTTGTGATTTCATACATCAAGTATCAATCTATACTTGAATCTTTGTTTCACTTACTAAGTGCCAATACACTTGAATATATCATCAACATTGAACTCTTTCAATCCTTTCTGTGCAACAAGAACCTTTTCTTGTAGTTTCTATATTGAACTCATTCAATATCTCGTCTATGTACTTCTGGCACAACCATATTAGCGTCTAATGATGCCAAATATTTGGGTTTTGCCTAAGTCTTTCATCGGGATGAAATTCTTAATATGTGTTAATAAAAGATACATTATTTCCAATCAACAATATGTCTTCCACATAATGTATTAGAAACATGTCTTAGCGCTCCCACTTAATTTCTTGCAAATGCAAGCATCTTCATTGTCTCCGATGAAATTAAACTCTTTTAACAGTTTCATCATAGTGAAGATTCCAACTCCGCTATGCTTACTTCAACCATTGAAGTTTGCATATGCTTTTAGCATCCTCTGAATTAACAAAACCCTTTGGACCGTGTCATGCACACGTCCTAGGTAACCATTCTATTAGAAGAACTTGTTTTGTTTATTCTACTACCACATAACAAATTATATGTAGTGGTTGCTACATTAATCCGTCTAGACTAAATATCGCTATGAAAGATCAGATCTTGTCATAGTCAACTTTGAACACTGTTGTGAATTCTTTCCCAACATGTCGACTATTTCATAGATGTGAAACATCCATGTCTACTTCTTTATAGGTCCAAACACAACTGTAAGGTCTTACACCTTTCTCGAGGGTCCTTCAAGTTCAAAACTTGATTTCTCGTGTATGGAACTATCACGGATTATATGGCTTCAAGCCATTTGACGGAGTCAGGGCCCATCATTGCTTCTTTGCATGTAGTCCGTTCATTATTCTCAAATAATGATTCAACCCTCAAATCTTGGTATTTGATTGTTTACTTGACCTACTTGGTTCAATAGAAACTTAGACCTCCGTGACCACAACCTTTGAGGCACGTGAGCCATGAGCATTGTTGCTGCCTCCGGAACACTTTTCGGTGCTGCGCAACTTTGCACATATAGCTAAGGTTCTTTTAACCTTATCAAAGTTCTATTGTCCTCCCACTTAACTTTTCACGAAAAATTTCCTTCTCAAAGAAACTTGACGTTCTAAGCGACAAACACTTTTGTCTCCGGTGTTTTATGGAGGAATACTTAACAGTAATACAAAGACAGGTTTATCCGACTTTGGTTGCAAACATCTTTCTTATGCATAGCATACCAATGTTTAAGAAAGGACTACTTGGGTTTTATCCCAAACCATAACCTTATATGGTGTCATTTCAGCGGATTATGATGGAGCTCTTTTAGTGGAAAACGGTAGTCTCTAAAGCTTTTAATCTTTAAAATATAATAGCAGTTTTATAAATTATACCTTCGATCTTACCATGTCAAACAAGGTTCAATTACATATCTCGAACGCTCCATACTCTTATGGTGTTTCGGGAAATGCAAATCCACGGACCGATTCCTTAAATCTTAGGTATTATGCTAAACTTGTAACTTAAATACCTTCTTTTATGATCTTATCATAAACTATTTATATTCTTGTTACAATGATTTTGCACTTCATCTTGAAAATCTTTTGAACTTTTCAAATATTTCATACTTCATCCTTATTAAGTAAATATTCATATATTCACTCAAATTTTCGGAGAAAGCATATGAAGTTGAAATCCATCGCTCTTGACTACACATAATGGAGTTCGTACAACAATATGCACAAGTTCCAATAAGCTAGTCTTTCGTTCCCTTTTGGCCTATGAACGAAGTTTTAATTATCTCTAGGAAAGTTTCACAAACGTCATTTGATCAAAAATCAAAAGACTCCAAAATTCCATCCACATGGAGTTTCTTCATGTTTTCTTTACAATATAATTTAATCGGCGATGTCACTTCCTAAGTGATCTTTCAATCAATTTGTCTTTAGACAATTTTATCACTAGTTTTATGGATGTGATTTATCCAGCGATTTGTGAATCATCCATCTTTTATGGATTCGACAATTATTTGAACAACCCTTTTGTTCTCATAATACTGATAAAACAAATCTGAAGGCAAGCTTTGATGTTTAACGAGCAACACAATAACCCTTTATTTGTTTTCGATGAACATCATCACATATTCTTTTGCTAGTTACTTAGGCCATTGTAGTTCATGAATTGTGTTGTTTCGTATGACGATTCACACCAACAAATTCAGTATCAAATACTTAAGAACCACATTGTTTAATAAGCAAAGAATATAGCCATAACACGTATATCATTTATATACTTAAACTGAACAATTCTAGTCTTTTCTTTTCTGCCATATACTTATGAGATTCTCTTTCAGTATTTCCTTTTCTGTTTGAAAGAATCTATCAATCATCAATAGTGGAGTCATACATATGACACATAGTCCAAAGCGTGTATAGTTAAATACCAATGTCTTTTGAACTTGCACTTTGAAGTAGATCACCATTATCAAATATTTGGTGTTCTTTCAAATTCCTTTCTTTAGTAATCTCTTGGTGTAGTAAACATTTTACCTACATCAAATATTCACCCTCATCATGGACTTATCCATGATCTAGCTACTTTCAGCTTGTAACGATGAATTATGAGTATAATGTTGCTATCCAAAACCTTTTGGAGGATTAGGACAACAAGTGTCTCCAACCCTTTGTAAATTCTCATCAAAATATGAGAACATGACTTTTGCCATATTATACTCTATCATGTTGTAACCAAAACTTCGTTTCAGATATCACAATATCTTCCACACAGCATGGTTTCTGAAACAACTCTTTCAGATCCTAGATTACCTTGATATTAAGACAATCCTTTGAATATCAAGAATCATGGAGATAAACATGATACTTATATACTAACATTTGGAATTGTTACTCTTGTTTTAATACCAATTATTAAACTTCATGGAGTAACCGGAACTTACTGAAAGTTTGCAATAGGACTTTTAAACTTTAGATTAACACTTCAAAACAATACGATACCAGTTCGTAAAGTAACTAACCAGAATTCTATAGTTCTATCATCTCAATTATAACTAAGCGCAAGGTGGTAAACTGATGCCAATGACTACAACAACTATGCAAATTCACTTTGATTTAGTTTATGATAAATTGAGTTCTAATTAATAATTAAATTAATCTAGGTAAACTCCCACTCAAAACAATATCCCTCACATTGTTTTAGTGATCACACGAACCAAATCCACCACATCAAAACCGATCATCACGAGAGTTGATATAGCTTCAATGGCGAACAATCAACATGTTCATCATATCTACTATATGACTCATGCTCTACCTTTCGGTAATCCGTGTTCACGAGGCCATGCATACATGCTAGGCTCGTCAAGATCAAACCTTAGCTACCGCATAAGCAAATCTGGCTTGCTTACGTTGTATTCACCAGCGGAATCAAAGACACCCGATCATCACGTGGTGCTTGAGCGACAAGCTTTGCAACGGTGCATACTAAGGGTGAACACTTTAGAACTTGAAATTTATGTGCATGAGGATCATCTTATAATGCTACCGTCGTCTACTAAGCAATACACGATGCATAAAGGATTAACATCACATGCAATTCATAATATGTGATATGATATGGCCTTTCTTCTTTGTGCTTCCGATCTCCATCTTCAAGCACGAACATGATCTCCATCATCACCGCATAGCATCAAGGTCAATGACGCTTCTTCATGGTTGTCGTCCACCAGCTTCAACTATTACAACTATTTTGAATAGACACGCAGGTCTTAACGAAATTAAAGACAACCATATGGCTCCACGCGGTTGCCAACTTACAATAAGGAACATTGCATACATCAAATATAATCACAATCATGGCCATATCACATCACGCACACCCTGCAAAACAAAGTTAGGCCTTCTACTTTCTTTGCATATTTTACGTGGTTTGGGGCTTTCAATAAGTGTCGTTCTAACTACGAACAAGAACCACAATATTGATACTAGCATTGTTGATTACCCGTTGTAAATTGGATCTTTACTATGCTAGGAGAAAGCAGGCACCATAAAGCCACTTATGCAATACAAGTTGCATGTCAAGCGTGGAGCAAGTCTCATGAACGATGTCATGTAAGGTTAGCGGCCGCTTCATCCCAACATACCGCAAGATGCAAAGTACACAAAAAGCAATCTACAATAAAGCATCAACGCCCACAATGACCATTGTGTTCTACTCGTCTGTGAGATCTACATATAGACACGGCTCGATACCCTTTGTAGGGGTTCGTAGCATGGAAAACAAAATTTTCTATCGCATACAAACAAACAAGCCAAGATCTATCTACTAGATTGTAGCAACGAGTCGATAGAGGAACTCACCCTCGAAGATTCCAAAGCGGTTAGCAGGCAGATTCGTGGGTGATGTAGTCGTACTCTTTCCGATCTCAAGATCGCGTGAGCGATCCTTCAGCGCCACGTTCAGCAGCGCTCCCAGATCGGTCACACGTTCGGTACTCGTGAAGACCTTCCTCTCCTTGTTCCAAAGGCAATGGAGGTTGTAGCACTCTCCTCGCGATTCCGGCCTGGCGTGGTACCTAAGTAGAGGAGATCCCATGAGGCTTCGCCTTAAGCCAAGTGCGAGTATGGTGGAGCTTATGAGAGAGGCTATTAGTGGTCTAGTAATTAGACACACCAATTAGAAGGCTCTAAACCAATTAGAAGGCTCTAAACTGGCTAAAGCAATTAGAAGCTCTAAACCAAAAGCGGCTCTAAACCGGAGGTAGAAGATAGGAACTTGTGTGTTCTAGGAGGAGCCCTGCCCTCCTTATATAGGTGGGAGGGCTGGCGGCCAAGGGAGAGAGTCCCTCCCCAAGTCGGCAGTGGGGCGCCCGGCCAAGGAGGAACCCTCCTCCAATTCGGCCTCCACCAATCCTCCTCTCTTCCCACTTCCCAAAATTGCCGTTTGACTTTCAAACTAGCCGTTTGACTTTTCAATTTAGGATTTAAATAAATCCTTTATTTTGGACAGCGAAGATACCTAGTACATGATGCAATCATTCCAACTTACAATGACACATTCATGTACCCTTCCCCCCTCCGGAGTGCCGGACATTCTGGGACCTTCTAGAATGTTCCCGATGAAAACACCGGAACCATTCCCCAATTCCGAAACGGGACTTTCCTTATATGAATCTTATTCTCCGGACCATTCCGGATCTCCTCGTGATATCCCGGATCCCATCCGAGACTCCGAACAACATTCGGTCTCTTTCTCATAATACCATAACTACTCAAACAACGTCGAATCCTTAAGTGTGTCTCCCTACGGTTCGTGAATTATGCGGACATGATCGAGACACTTCTCCGATCAATAACCAATAGAGGAATTTGGAAATTCATATGGCTCCCACATATTTCTACGATTACTTTGCGATCGAATGAACCACTTACATACGATACCAATTTCCCTTTGTCTCACGATATGTTACTTATCCGAGGTTATGATCGGTATCTGCATACCTAGTTCAACCTCGTTACCGATAAGTACTCTTTTCTCGTTCCCGTGATATGTGATCCCTTGTGACCCAGTCACATGCTTGCAAGCTAATTGGATGACATTTCACCGAGAGGGCCCAGAGAATATCTATCCGTCATGTGGATGGACAAATCCCACTCTTGATCCATGTGTTTCAACCAATACTTTCCGAACACTCAATGCCACCTTTATAGCCACCCTGTTACGGTGTGGTGTTTGATGACATCAAAGCATCCATCCAGTAAAGGTGATATGCATGATCTCATGGTCAAAGGAATTAGGTTACTATGTATCAGAAAGCATATAGCAATTGAACTATTGAAATGACTTGATCTTTATGCTACGCTTATCTATAGGAGTATGTCCACCATATCATTCTCCTAACGATATGATCTTGTTGTTGATAACATCTCAATGTTCATGATAGGGAAACCACAATCATCAATCAACCAACAAGCTAGTGAAGTATAGAGGCTATACTAGGGACTTCAAAATAAGTTTACAAATCACACAAGTATTAATGGTTTCCTTGTTAATACTATTATAGCATGAATGTAAACATTTATCATAAACACAAAGATATATAATAATAACTACATTTATTATTGCCTCTAGGGCATATCTCCAACACCATCTCCATCGACTTCACCACCATCTCCATCGCCATTGCTGATTCCCATGATGAGGAGGGAGTAGTTCTTCCTCGAGGCTAAGAGCTCTACCGGTAGCTATGTGTTCATCTCTCTCTCTATGCATGATCATATTGTGATCATGAGCTTTGTAATCAAGTAAATCTACTTTGCTACTCAAGTGCTTTAATAGATCTCTACTCTCCCCATGTGTGTGAAAGTGACAGAATGTACACCATGGTGGCACTTAGGCTAGAGATTACAATTACTTGTTATGAGTTATAGTTGGAGTTGGATGTTTCTATGAAATTGTGGTGTTTGTTGGAACCATCTAGATCTCAAGGTGACAGTGTGGGGTTATCTAGATGGGGAAAGCGAACTTTAAGGTGTGTTGTTATAGCCCTACCATGGATTAGAGTGTCTAACCGGAGAGTAGTTCAGAGTAGTATCATAAAGAGAAGATATTTATATGAGAGTGTTCACTAGTGAAAGTATGGTCCCTAGGCCTTGTTTCTAAGCATTGAAACTACGTTTGCAACTAGACCTGTTACATGTTTGCTTATTGCCATCTTTATTTCAGTTTGCCTTTAGTCTCTTCCACACCATCAAGCTATTTTCTGACACCGTTGTCTTATATCCATACCACTTGTATTTTACTATCTCTTCGCCGAACTAGTGCACCTATACATCTGACAAGTGTATTGGGTGTGTTGGGGACACAAGAGACTTCTTGTATCTTGATTGCAGGGTTGCTTGAGAGGGGATACCTTTGACCACTTCCTCCCTGAGTTCGATAAACCTTGGGTGATCCACTTAAGGGAAAACTTGCTGCTTTTCTACAAACCTCTACACTTGGAGGCCCAACAATTGTCTACAAGAATAGAAGTGCGTAGACATCAAGCTATTTTCTGGCGCCGTTGCTGAGGAGGTAAGGTAAAAGGTACTCACATCCTCCGGTGTGAGTGCTCGAAGTTATTTCCTTTAGATTCTGCAATTTTGTCTTTTTGTTTCTTGTTTTCACTAGTTAGGCTTAATGGAAAACAACAAAAAATTTAGAGAGCTTTATAGTATATATCTTGAGTTAGGACATGAAGTGTTTGAAGAGAAAATTAAAAAACCTATGGAACTTTATTTGCATGTTAATAGCAATGTTGTTAGTATGAATTCTTTGGACACCATTATTGCTAATGCTATGGAAAAGTCTAAGCTTGGGGAAGCTAGTTTTTATGAAAATGATCTTTTTAGTTCCCCAACTTTGGAAGATAGCTATTCTATTGCTTATGATGATACCAAACCTCCAATATATGATGATTACAATGATGAATATGATATTTTTAGTCCACCTACTATTGAGGAGAAAATTAATTATGATTACAATATGCCTCCTATATTTGATGATTATGGTGATGAGAATAAAAATGTTAGCTATTTTGTTGAATTTGCTCCCACTATAATTAATAAGAATGACTATGCTTATGTGGAGAGTAATAATGATTATATGCATATGACTCATGATAAGAATGTTTTATGTGATAGTTATATTGTTAATTTTATTCATGATGCTACTGAAAGTTATTATGAGAGAGGGAAACATGGTTTTATGTGTCTCAACAATATTAAGTTTCCCCTCTTTATGTTGAAAATTTTGAAGTTGCACTTGTTTTGCTTTACTATGCTTGTTGCTTTGTGCTTTCATGACTTGTTTCTTACAAGATTCTTATGCATAGTAAGTGGGTTGGACTTAAATGTGCTTTGAATTTGCTTCTTGATGCTCTCTTTTACTTCAATTCATATTTCTTATGTGATCATCTTCTCAAACTATCGTGCCTAGCTCAAAAGCGTTAAAGAAAAGTACTTCTTGGGAGATAACCCAATAGTTTTCTTGAGTCTTGGAAATTATTACTTCTGTAATAACCTCTCCTTATCTTTTTCTTATTTGATTTTTGTACCAAGAATAACCTCTAATGAGAGGGAAGTAAGATTTGGGGAAGTGCTATCCCGAAACAGATTTTTCTGATTCACTGTAAAAATTCGTGAAAAATCTCTGTATGTCGGATTGAGCTGTACTTTTCTGAATAAATCCCCTAGGTTGTTAGCTAACTTTCGTTAGTTCAGCACTTTTCGATTTGAGCAACAAAAGGTCTTCAAAAAAATTGGTTTTCACCTGCTGATATGTTTTGACACATTTCTGCCATTATTTGCATTTGCCTCTTTATCGATTTATTTTTGGGTTCTTTTTGGTGAATTGCGCTTTTTGAGGGAATTGCTACAATATCTTGTGTTTTTAATGAAAGTTTTTCTATTTTAAAACTAAAACTCAAAGGTTTATTATCTTTTGAATGCACTAATATTGTTAATGAAGATTGTGTGAAGTTTTGTATGAGGGAAATTTTTAGGTGTAGGGAAAAAATGATGTAATGAGATGAAGAATAGACTAAATATCAAGCTTGGGGATGCCACCCCATGTCACCCCAAGAAATATCCAAGAAGTACAAGTGTCAAAGCTTGGGGATGCCCAAGGCATCCCCTTCTTCATCAATAAAAATCTCAGGTTTCTTCCAAACACTTCATTTTTATTGTTTCATGCACAGTTGTGTTGTTCTTGGAGCGTCTTCGTTTTATTTTTTAGTTTTTGTTTGCTTGGTTTTCTTAGCTTGCTTGAATAAATTGGTTGGACCCCCTCATTCATGCAGTAGTTTTTAAATAAGATTGATTTGGTGTTGGAAAAGAGAAGGAAAAGTTCATGCTTAAGTGGTAAAAAGGAGCTTGTTTTTGACTGTGGCCTATGCTTTGTCATGTCATGCTTGGTATTGTTTTGGCTTTATGCTTAGTGATTTTTGCTGTAGCATGATATGTTATAAACAATTGAGATTGCTTAATGTGCCTTGAAAGAATCATGCGTTGTTTTAGCATATTAAAGCATAGTATTGTGGTATTCTCCTTTGATGCTTTATTTGGGTTGACTTGGCGCATGCTCACACCATGTTAAGACTATCCCAAGTCACCATAGCCTCTATGATCTTTCAGTTTTCGACTTGTAATATCACTTTATGATTTAATTAATGATGTTTTGTCGCTTTGCATGATTATGGCCATTATTGCTCTCTTAGTTGGCCGCTCCCAGTCTTTTGCTAGCCTCCATAACCAAGTATGAGTTCCACTCATGCATCCAACTCCAAACAAAACCAAGTTATTCCAAAGAGTCCACCATACCTACCTATTAGCATTTGCTATTCCAAGTATATTCATGTTTTTATCTACCTTCCGAATTAAACTTGTTATGAGAAAACTAGTGATTAAAGCTCTCACGAACTTGACGGCACACTTTACTTTTCTTGCCCCTAATAAACTTGAACCATCGTGTCATCTATGTTGTATATGCTTGCACTTATATGTTGGGGATTAGCAAAACCATGTTGTCATGGGGAACGCTTTCAACATTGCACTTGTACATTGTACCTAGTTGATATCATTCTCTTTTGTCTATGGATGTCATCGGTGTGAAATGAAAGGGGAGCTTGTAAGTCCATGGAGTTATGTATGTGTGTTAGAGAAACGCCTGGGCGGCTGGTCTAATCCATGCCTAATCATGGTGGAAACCCGCATCGTAACCATAATGAGCAATCTATGAAGCATTTTTCTTATAAAAAAAGAGATAGAGATTGAGAAAAAGAAAAGGGAAAAAAAGATGAGAAAAGAGGTAAGAGAAAAAAGCACCATTTTCCCATGGTAAATAAGAAGATGTTGAGATGCTTATTGTCTGCTTGCCTTGTCATTTTGATATGGGGATTCTTCCGTATCATCGGGCAAGGGGTACCCCGTTGGCGGTTCTCTATGATACACATGTACTTACTATGACAAGAACTTACCGGTAACTAAACTTGAGTAGCATGAGGAGCGACCCTCGTATTCAAGGGACTTGAGATTTCCAAATTATACTTTGTCAAGCATATACTCCATAGTTTGTTCACTTTAACCTTAATCACTTCAAGATGCTTATGATAGGGGCAATGAGAGCTGAAAGCTAATAAGTACCATAATTTTTGGAAGCTCTTTATGAAACTTGAATCCCTACTTCCTTCTATGAAGGCCTTTCTTTTACTTTTATGTTGAGTCTCCATCTTCTATCTTTATGCACCTATTGAGAGAGCATAGTGGCCATTCTTAGTTTAATGTGCATTGTCCCAAAACTTGTTGATTGATTCATAATGTTGATATTGCTTGTTCTTGAACTATTTGTATCTAGTCACCCTTATGAACTTTGAAGGTGTCCTATGCATTTATGTTTTGCTACTCCATGAGGGACAAGCAGAATGCCACTATGCTATGTTTTCTATATGGTGAAACAAACACACATCTTTCAAAGCATTGTTATTTATGAATCTTTTGTTTGTGCCTTTTCATGCTACAACATAGTTCTTATGCCTTATTGTTAGAACTATATCTTTCATGCTATGTTAGAGTACTATGATCCCAGCTATCAATATTTTACAAATACTTTGATCAAGTTTATGATGGTGCATGTCACCTCAAAAAATATTCTTTCTTTTTATCACTTACCTACTCGAGGACGAGCAGGAGTTAAGCTTGGGGATGTTGATACGTTGCAAACGTATATATAATTTTTGATGTTCCATGCTTGTTTTATATCTACTTTATTATGTTTTGTCCATACTTTGGAGTATTTTTATACATTTTCTTGGACTAACCTATTAACAACATGTCACAGTGCCAGCTGCCTGTTTTCTGCTGTTTTTGGTTCCAGGAAAGTCAGAAAATGAATATACTCGGAATTGGACGGGACAAAAGCCAAAGTCAATATTTTACGTGTGGGCCCCCTGGCCGGCCACCGACCTCGCCTCTTCACCTATAACAAGCCTTAGATGCAGAAACCCTAAAGAATCGAGCCTCCAGCCACGAAAAGTTCCGCAGCGCCGCCGCCACCGAAGGCGAGATTCAGGGTATAGAAAGTCTCTGTTCTGGCACCCTGCCAGGACGAGGAAGTGCCCCCGGAACCATCTCCATCGACTCCACCGCCATCTCCATCGCCATTGCTGATTCCCATGATGAGGAGGGAGTAGTTCTTCCTCGAGGCCAAGGGCTCTACCGATAGCTATGTGTTCATCTCTCTCTCTATGCATGATCATATTGTGATCATGAGCTTTGTAATCAAGTAGATCTACTTTGCTACTCAAGTGCTTTAATAGATCTCTACTCTCCCCATGTGTGAAAGTGACAGCGTGTACACCATGGTGGCACTTATGCTAGAGATTACAATTACTTGTTATGAGTTATATTTGGAGTTGGATGTTTCTATGAATTTGTGGTGTTTGTTGGAACCATCTAGAGCTTAAGGTGACAGTGTGGGGTTATCTAGATGGGGAAAGCGAACTTTGAGATGTGCTGTTATAGCCCTACCATGGATTAGAGTGTCCAACCGGAGAGTAGTTCAGAGTAGTATCATAAAGAGAAGATATTTATATGAGAGTGTTCACTAGTGAAAGTATGATCCCTAGGCCTTGTTTCTAAGCATTGAAACTGCGTTTGCAACTAGATCTGTTACATGTTTGCTTGCTGCCATCTTTATTTCAGTTTGCATTTAGTCTCTTCCACGCCATTAAGCTATTTTCTGGCATCGTTGTCTTATATCCATACCACTTGTATTTTACTATCTCTTCATCGAACTAGTGCACCTATACACCTGAAAAGTGTATTGGGTGTGTTGGAGACACAAGAGACTTCTTGTATCTTGATTGTAGGGTTGCTTGAGAGGGGATACCTTTGACCACTTCCTCCCTGAGTTCGATAAACCTTGGGTGATCCACTTAAGGGAAAACTTGCTGCTGTTCTACAAATCTCTGCACTTGGAGGCCCAACAACTGTCTACAAGAATAGAAGTGCGTAGACATCAGCTCCCCGGGAACGGCACCAGAAAATAGCTTGATAGCCTAAGCACGGGTTTGTCAGAGAACGTTTCATGGAAGTATTGGTTCCGGTTTTTATATCAATCCCAATAAGGAGCATGGGAAAGTGTTTATGTACGGCATTTCTGTCGCACTCAAGGTGTCACCTGTCTTGAGTGAATGGACTGCAAGTGTTGAGGTGGAAATGGGTGAGTGGAAAAAAGTAGTTTTGAGTATTGAACGATACTTAAAGTAAATAACATAAAAGTAAATAGAACATAGGTTGTTCGAGGTTTCCTGCAGATAAAAGGTTAGGCATGGAGAAAAACGGTTCATGGTGATAGTGAATGTGCTAGATGAATAAAATGGGATAAGTGATTATGATAGTTCTTATTAAAATGTAAGTAGGCAAGCAACCCATATACTGATCAATATTCCTCTTGGTAGATTCTTCTCGATTCCAATGATCCTTCTGCCTATTACCAAAGCCATGGTCAACATCAATAAAGGTCTTTCGACCAGGTCAAGGCTTTAAACTTGATGGTTCCTTATTGTCCTCGAGTTGTACTAGCTCCTCTTTGATATCGGTCGTGTCACTCGGGGGTTACCGATCCGCTAGAAAACAAGTTCATATCCATGAGATCTCATGATCATGTTACCCAGGCCCTTAAATTGGATAACAAGCGTTAGGCACACATAGTAATTATTCTCACAATATAATAATCACGACAATAATCACAAATGAGTGGAAATAAAGGAGGTATATCACATCTCACCAATTCCTTACATCTTCCACGCCTATGGGGATTTACTCACGCATGAGAGGAGAATAGATAAAATATATAATCATATTGCAAATGGAAATCATCTCAACTTTACCGTAGCAAACCACAATATCGTCGAAGATCAAATCAAATACAAACTAAAGAAGGAATAGAGGTTCAATCCCTTATCTTACAAGTATGAATCTCCCTCTCAGTACAAGCAGGGAATTATGGTGGAGTTTATGATCAAGAGGCTCGAGATATTCGAAGGATGAGATGAAGTTCTTCTCCTTCTCCAGATCTGATCTCTTCTCTTCTAGGATAGTTTTTGGTGGTTGTGTTCGTATTCTGACCATCTATCCTTCATGAAAGTTGCTTATATTGATATAACAGAGGCGATGAAGTTCTTCTCCTTCTCCATCGACGATGTACATAGCGCCCCGGAAGCCCAAGCTCTAGGCGGCAACCAAAGCCAGTCTCCAACTAGCGCACCGAGGACTCCAGGAACCACCAAGGCGACGCCCCCAAGGAGGGAACGACATAGCTGTGCGATGCCGCCCGATCCTTTAGCCGGGTCTAGGGTTTCCCCCGGTGTTCGAGGCGGGGAAGCACGGGGAGCGCCGAGACGACGCCTCCAAGAAGGTAACAGCGCCCACGGGCGTCGCCGTCGCCAGCATCACGCAGGGATTTCTCCCTGGCCCTGCCGTTAACCCCAACATCACCGGATACACAGCAAGGAGGGTTGATCGCCGTCTCACCACCACTAAAACGGGAACTAGGCGGTGAGGACCTAGCCGCCGCCGTCGCCTGGGCTGGCCGCCGACACCGCCAAGGGCGCTGGCCACCGCCGGGCAAGCCGCCAGCCAACATGGGCTCGGGGGAGGAGGCCCCCCATGCCGACCAGCCACCACCGCTGCAGCATCCACGCAACATGCCAGAGCAGGGGCTCCTCACGCCGCCACCGCATCCGGAGCTGCGGCCCGCGCGACCCGCACAGGCCCAGATCCAGCCCTACCTCCACGCGCGACCGCGGGCACGGGATCCCTCCACCTGCTGCAGCCTCCGCCGTGCGCCCTCCGCGCCGCCATGACACGCCCTCCGTCGGTTGCTATATTAATATAGCGCCCGTTTCGAGGAGAATAATACAGATCATTTCTTTTTTTAAGAAGAGACCATATTGTTCCGTACTCCATCCATCCGTAAATAAGTGTACATATAGTACTTAAGATTTGTCCTAAGACTAGTTACAATGTCGAGTATCATATAATAATATCATTTATATGATACTAGTATATGATACCATCTCCATAATGCATAGTATCATATAGTAATATCATAATCTTAGAATATTTATTGTTTTGTAAAATCTCAATGTAAAATTATGTACAAGATTTATTTGAAATTATTTTTTCTAGTTTACGTGCTATGCTACCGTATTTACCTATGATACCCTCATAATCTCTTTAATCATTAATTAGCATGACACTCAAAATTATGCCAACATGGCATGCATGATACTACCTATGATACCCCATTGGAGCTAGTCTAAAAAGAGTGTACATCTACATTATCAATGCAATTAATAAATACAATTAGCTCCTCGTAATCACTCCATAATTCGTCTCCAACTCCATTCTTCTCCTCCACATCATCCACCAATCTTTATTTTCCTCTTTCATTTATATTGGTGGAGACCGGAGACTTATAAAAGAAGAGAGATAACTAGTTTGTCTAATATGTACACTTATTTGCGGATGGAGGGAGTACTTCACAACTGTGATCTACAAGAAAATCTATCCCAATTTCAAGATTATTTTGCATTATAAGAAAAATGCAATGACGATGGTTTTTTTATTTTCTTCAAAACTTCTCTTGTCCCTATAATTTGAATACTATTTTTATTGTTGTGAATTGAGTAATGTTTTTTCTGTTAAGAGCCACCGTTACCCAAAATGCACGGCATCGCTTGTTTGTGTGCATGAGTGCCGAGTGCCTACACGAGCACGACGGTCGATGGAGCGAAGCTGAGAATTCGAAGGAAACGCACACGCATCGCGCCCACAGCCTCGAAAAGTTTCGCCCTGGCGCCTCGAAGAACGAAATTGCAGACTCGCCCCGCCAATCTACCGCGAAGAATCCTCGGCCAGGTCATCGATCCGCGGGACTCTCTCCCGGATCGCCATCTGAACCGTCTATTCCGTCCGCGTCCAACGGCAGCCAAAAGCCCTCCTCCCAAGCTCCCACCTCTCGCTCCCCTTTTAAACCCGTCCCCCCGTTCCCCAAATCATCACTCCAACCAATCCACCACCACCGCCCCGCGCCTCCAACCAAGCAAAGCTCGACGCAAAGCAAGGGAGATCGTCAGCCATGTCGGGCCGCGGCAAGGGAGGCAAGGGGCTCGGCAAGGGCGGCGCCAAGCGCCACAGGAAGGTGCTCCGCGACAACATCCAGGGCATCACCAAGCCGGCCATCCGGCGCCTGGCCAGGAGGGGTGGCGTGAAGCGCATCTCCGGCCTCATCTACGAAGAGACCCGCGGCGTCCTCAAGATCTTCCTCGAGAACGTCATCCGCGACGCCGTCACCTACACCGAGCACGCCCGCCGCAAGACCGTCACCGCCATGGATGTCGTCTACGCGCTCAAGCGCCAAGGCCGCACCCTCTACGGCTTCGGCGGCTAGAGCCGCCCCGCTGCTCGCCGTCTTTGTCCGCGCCGACCCGTCGCCTCCTCGACGTCAACAACTGTGCCCGTCCCAGTGTATTTGTTCAGTAGCTGTAGTTGGAACGATGTTACTACTAGTTCTCCATCTGTCCATCGCAAAATATCCCTAGCTAGCTTGTAGCTCTGTATGAGCCCAGATCTGAAATCGAATATATTTATCATCCCCTGCAATGATTCTACTCTCCACTGTCTGTCAATTTGCATCACATAATCTGAGTTTGGAAGCAAATGTGTTTTCTGAAGCTGAATCTGGATGCAGACATTTTGTTCAGTCTCGCTAGCAGCCGGGCTCAAGTAGAGCAGGCCCACTTGGCTTTAAAAGCCCAGCAGCTCAAGGGCCGTACTCAACTGCTAGTACAAGTTTCCTCAAAAAAAAAAAAAAAACTGCTAGTACAAGTTTGCCGTCTCCGGCACTTTCTCTTCTTCCCAGACGAACTCGTTACGACACCCACCCAAACCGCAACGCAAGCCTGTGGGAGGACGCAACGCACCCAAAAAGGGCAACCGAAAAGGAAAAAAAATCGCTGCTCCTCTCCTACCTCTGTCGTCCTCCTCGTTTTCTGCATCCTCCTTTCCACCTCCAGAAAAAAATTCTCACGGCTTGACCACACGAATCTCCCTTGAATCCCTCTGTGCGCTCGATTTCTCTTTGAATCCGTTGACCCGATTTCTCCTCCGTGTTTTTGGTTTAATTCGCCGTCGATTTCCCTCTCCTCGCCGTCTTCTGTCGAATCCAATCGCGCCCTGCGTCGCGCGGTGGGTTGGTTGACTTGACCCTGTCGCTGGGGTTCGAGCTCGGGGAGGATGGGGAGCCACGGCGCTGGGCCGGCCGCTGGATCCGACGCCGCGCGCGCCGAGGTACGCGACGTGAATCCCCCGGTTTGATTCCTTCTAAGCTGCTTCGATTCAGAAAGTATCGGCGCTGGCTTGGTTCCTGCTAAGATGCCTGTAATGCCTTTTTTTTGTTTGTTCCGGCCCGGTTGTAGAAGGGAGCAACCAATTCGTAAGTTATGGTAATCACTGCAGCTGTACGGGATTTAGCTTTGTTGTGATGTGCTGTAGTAATTAGATTTGTGTGTGCATAAGATATGCCCGTGCTAAGTTGATGATGTGGTTAGGAAACCAAAATTTTAGCTGATTGAGTAATTCATGCAAGGTCGTTTTGGTGCATTTCGGGCCATTTTTTCTCTATTTTTGGTGTGGTAATTCTCGTAGGCTTTTTTGTAGTATAGTGTGTATAAGCACTTCGTAGTACTGTACTACTGAATCTTATGTAAACCTAGTCACAGATCATTCTAGTGTTGATAAATTTCACCACTGCTGCAATCAAGGTTCAAAAAAGCACTGAGCGCTGAGCGAGCGTTTTCCGGCCGCTTTTTCACACAACGAAGGCTTAAGCGCTAAGCGCACGCTTAAAGCACAATTAAACGCTTAATCGGCCTGAGGGTTTGCCCTCCGCTTAGCACTAAAGCGCGCTTAAAATAACACTGGCTGCAATACAAAAAAACATTTCTAGCCCCCTTTGTTTGTGGCCATGGTAATTTGGTCATGGCATATTAGAGTCTACCTGAGATTCTGAATGACGATGATTTCTTTGCTAATGGCAGGTCAGCGGCATGGGCCAGACAAACCAACCTGCTTATCCGCCTTTAGCTTCTGGGGATCATCCGTGGTCCTCTTCAACTGGGGCAGCAGCAGTTTCGTGGAACTATCCAGTGGACAGTCAAAAGCAAGATGCAGTTTACTATGATCCACAGAGGGATGTGTCGGTTTCAGGAGATAATAATCATAATGTGGCAAGCAGTGCGCCTCCTACTGTTCAGTCGACTATGAGCTTGACAAGTGCAAGTCATTCTCATGTGCCTTACTCAAGTCCAATTCAACATGGATACAATCCTGCAGAATATGGAAATTACTACTATAACTACCCACAAGCTACAAACAATTATTCTGCGCAGCAAGGAGGAGCAAATCAACATTCAGGTGCAGCTTATCAGCCTCTTACTTCATTTCAGAATTCTGGGTCTTACGTTGATCCTGCAAGTAACACATATTACAATGCTGGTGGTCACCAGACCGCGCCAGGATATGCAACCAGCAACTATTATTATCAGAACGACACACAGAATGATGGAAGCTCAGGAAATAATTATGCTCAGTCATACCAGAACTACTCATCATCTGGCACTAACGCAGTCCAGAGTTCCACTACAGTGCCTGCCAATTCTTTCTCATATCAGCCACAATACAACCAGTGGCCATACTATCACAATCACCCCGCGCCAAGTCCTAATGTCAATCCAGTTGCTGGGAGCAGTAACATAGATAACAGAGTTGTTAATACCACTTCTGGTTACTCTTATCCTAGCGCCGAGCCACCTCCACCGGGTACTACATCATGGAGAAGTGATTCAGGTGCTTCTGTTGCACCTCCTGTGCAGGTATGCTGCTTCTTTTCACTGCAAATTGCTAGTTCCTGTGCATAAGCTTTTTCCATCGGACTCTGGACAATTATTTATCATAAGTTTTAGTCTGTCTTGCCATGATAGTTATTCTGAACAATGATTTTTCACAACGTCTATCTGTCTAGCCATGTTTGTTATTCTAGACAACTAGACAATGATTTCTCATAGGTTTTAGTTTGTCTAGCCATGTTCCTTACGCTGGAAAGAAAAAAATGGCTGCGGCTTTTCTATAGGGACTTTTGTAGTGCCCCTTCCATTTTACAGTAAATTGACCCTTCCTTTGTTAGAATTTTGTTGCTGGTACGTCTTTAGGGGCCTTTTAAGTGCTATTCTTTAACCCACTTGAAGTGCGAGTTAATAATTGTAGCATGATGTGTGAATTGTAGCATTTCATCCACAATTTATATCATGGGAAGAGAAACACCTTTCACCTAAGTTCTACTACTGTGCAGGCTCCAACCTTTACAGAACCTCAAAATCAATACGTCAAACCTGCGCAAGAAACTCCAACGTTGCAAAACCAGTATGCTTATCAGGCACCAGCTGTTCCAGTGTCCCAAAACTATTACGCAAACCAGGCACCGGCATACCCACAGACAGCTTACCCACAGAACAATATGAATATGAATCAAGTACCTGTGAACAACCATGGTGATCAACAGAAGATTGTAGGTTCAAAAGGTTTAAGCTCAAATATTTTCTCAATCAACCATGTTTCTGATAAATCTTCAGCCAAATTTGCAGGGTTCTTTGACAACAAATACTTCCAGTGAAAACAAAATGCAGATTCCAACGGTTCCTCGAATTGCTCCAGGTTTCTCTATGGTAATACCAAAGAGTGAGAAGAAAATTCTGGGTGCTGATTTGGCGAAGAAACCTGCTTATGTTAGTGTTTCTGTGCCGAAGAACGATGCCAAAGCAGTTCAACATTTGCCAGATGCTGTAAAATTCTTGTCTCCTTTTTATTTGTCATTGTTAGCACATGATATATGCTTAGGTATTTGTTTTCAATCACAAGGGTAAATTATTGGCACATGAAGGCTTAAAGTACATCTTCATCGGTTAGTTCCAATTGTAGTAATTAAATATGTTCACTGTCTATGGAGGTTTATTTGTTCATAATTTTAAGAACTAGGATAACGAAAGAATGCTGTAAATCCTATGTTTATAATTCCACAATCGGGGCATGTGATATCTTGTGGTATTTGCATATTCACCATCCATTTTTCTTCTTCTCATGTTTAGAGATCCCTCCCTTTTTCGCTCCGTAACTATACTATGAGGAATATCAACCGTTGCAAGGATGAGGCCCAGAGGGATGCCTGCCAAAGTATAATACAACAGGTGAAAATTATTTTTGTTGGCTTTTGTTAGTTGCACCATTTCTAAAAAATGACATTCATGTCTTAGTCATATGGATGGGGTAGTTATCTACCTACATCCTGTGAAAAGTCAATGCCCTGCTCAAGGATTGATGCTATAAAAGTAGGACCTTATCTTTCGTAGGTGGCAACAAAAGTCAGTTTTCTTTTGCTAAGCACATCTGTGAACTAGCATTTTAAATGGAGAGAATTCCTTATTTGACACTGGATGAAAATTTGATTCCCTATTTGACACCAGAAAAGCTTTCCTTCCTTATTTGACACTCGATCTAATTTTTTTTGCCTTATATGACACCACCGTTACATAATTCCGTTAGTTCTTTTCCGGGTGGGCCAAAAATTCCCCCGAGACCTGGTCTGCAGGAGGAGATGTCCGGCCGGTGAGATCGCACTGGTGAACTGCACAAGCATCAACCGCTTCCGTGTGACATAAGCCGTGATGGACGACGCGCACGGTCGCGCCCCGAACTTGCTTTCCTCTTTTTTTTTTTCCGTTGAGAAAAACCCGTTATGTCGTCGTGCCGCGGTAGCGGTTCCAATTCCTATCCTGCTAAGACATACTGTACGTTACAAAGCTAGCTCCAATCCCCGGCCTAATAGAACTAGGCCGATGCTTTTGGCTGGATGCCTCACGTACATGCAAACACAAGCATCGATCTGGATCGCTACACGCACGTATCATTATCATGCGTCTTGTTTCTTTGTTCTTTGCTTGGTGCAACTTAGTGCCCGACAAGATTACACGCCTACAAGATTACTCGCCTGGGTAAAGTCAGTCAGGCACCACCTCCGCCTGTGACAGGGACGAGTCTGGAGCGACTTGACTCCATCTGTCAGGCAGTCAAGCACCACCACACAGTCATAGCCATGAGAGAAAAAATGTTACTCCCTCCGATCTGTATTAATTGTCACGGAATCAGATGTATCTAGACATGTTTTAGTGCTAGATACATCCATTTCAATGAAAATTAATATGGATCGGATGGAGTAGTGTATTTCTTTGCTCCAGGGGCAAAAGCGTCTTTGCATGTCCCTCTTTAACACCGTTGGTGCTCAAAATGAACTAGAGTGTCATATAAGGCAAAAAATTTAGACAAAGTGTCAAATAAGGAAGGAAAACTTTTCCAGTGTCAAATAGGGAATCATATTTTAATGCCGTAAAGCCATAACAAAGTTAATGTGCTGTCAGCTATATATTGGTGATATATGGATAATGAATGCCTGATTTCAATTCTGGAATTGAAGTTGCTTCAGCTTTTGGGCATCCGATCAAAGCCCATGTTTCATTTGGATTTCTTTATTTTCTTCGGTTCTGATACATCGTTTCAATGGTTCATAGTTGTTCGATCGGTTTGGTTGTATCAATTTCTTTCTTTCCTTTGTGTTTATTTTCAGATCATAAACAAAGCTAAGCACGATGGAACCCTTCTTACTAAGAACTGGGACACTGAGCCATTGTTTCCGTTGCCAGAGAATCTTTTGACCATGAACGAAATAAGGTCTGTGCTTCTCTTATACCCTCACCTCCCGCCAGAAGAACAAAAAACAGAATCTATAAGGTGCCAATGCACTGTTGTGGAGACCTAAATACATTAGCTAATGCAATTTTGTGTTCCATCGCTTTTGATTTTTTATACAATATTGTGGCTCATTGAACACCTCTATAATTATTGCCTTTTTTTTCAGATAATGTATTTCAATATAGTTGTATACTGAACTGACACCATCAAAAAGTGTTGCAAACTAAGCAAACATCAGAATGTGTCATTTGTTTGCAGTATATTTGTATAATGACCATTAGATGAGCTTCAACACTTCTTGGACATTTCTAACACCAATAATTCTGGCAAGAAATATAGAAATGAGCTATGAAAGTATCACTTAGTAAAAAATTAGCAAAATCTAACCCTCTCTGATTGCGAAGCATAATACAGAAATAAAACTCAAGGCGATTACTGGAAATTTTTTCCTTAACTGATGAACGAAACCCCACACGATCAACATATTGGCCGCATAATTGAGTTGCTTGAGAAACAATGATCCATCAAATTTAATGCCGGCGTACATCCATTCGTTGCATCATATACATGTTGTAAACTTGTAATATGGTTTCTTCATTGTACTCTGAGAAAATTTGGCCTTCTTGCTGTTTCTGTGGTTTGCAGAATCATAGAATTCTGATAAATTTTATTCTTGTACTTTTTTTTTGTCCTGTACAGCAGTGCAAACAATTCAAGTCTTTTGTCAACATCTACTCCTAAAAAACGCCTGAAAAGTAGGTGGGAGCCTGTTCCGGAGGAAACGGTTACTGATAAGGTGGAGCCACTAGCAAAACCATTCATGAATGGTAACGCCCACAATACTTTGGAGGCCAAAAATAGGACGGTGAGAACTGGCATGTTGCTCCTATTAAAATCTTGTCATCAAGCAGTCAACACACAGGATAGACTTATTTTTTTAACAAAAAGATACATGATGGACTTCGGCACTGTTATCATTATCGGTTTATGCATTATCACATGCTTGCATTTTTGCTTTAGTAAGCTCCTTCTCAGAAATATTTAACTAGTTGTTATGCAGGGTAACACCTGGAATATTGGGAAGTTTTCCCAATCTGCACATGCGCCTTTAAACAAAGTCACCCAGAGGCTTTCCAAGAAGCAAAAGATGGGTAGTTATTCAAGCGTGATAAACAATGGAAACACTTCAAGTGATAGTGATAAAGAGCAGGATCTGACTAAATATTACGCCAGTGCATCTGCATTAGCAAATTCACCAGAGGAAAAGAAACGCAGGGAGCATAGATCTAAGCGTTTCGAGAAGAGCAAGGATTCAGCATCAAAATCAAGGAATTCTGCAGTCAATAAAGATGCCATGGCTTATGTACATACAAGAAGACCTATTTCAGCACTTGCTACTAGAAATTCTGAAAATGGCAGCAGCTTGGCTGTCGAGGATCTGGATTGGGATGCACTCACAGTCAAGGGAACATGTCAGGAAATTGAGAAACGATACCTACGCCTCACATCAGCACCCGATCCTTCCACGGTAATAGCACCCACCAATTGTCTTTCTTAACTTGAAGTTGAAAGGCATTGATAGCATCATTGCATCATTGCTATTTCTAGCTGGTGGGTCCTTTCTACTGTTTGGCTGCCTACTCTCTGAATACGCTCTTTGCAGGTAAGACCAGAACATGTCTTGGAGAAGGCGCTTTCCATGGTTGAAACATCTCAAAAGAATTATCTTTTCAAGTGTGACCAACTGAAATCTATTCGTCAAGATCTTACGGTTCAGAGAATCCAGAATGAACTGACAGTGAAGGTAGTCTTAATCATCAAATTGTGTGGAACTGTGGATCACATAATGTCTATTTAGTTGCTAGACAAGATACTATACTGGATATATTAGTTGTAGAACTCCTGCCGTCCACCAAAAGAAAATATTTGTTAATGTTGTGGCATTGTGCATTCAGAAATAAGTTCAACAGTGCACGATGTTTTGTAACCTTCAGATTTCTTGTTTTAGGTTTACGAAACTCATGCGCGTTTAGCATTGCAAGCTGGTGATCTACCTGAATTTAACCAGGTCTGTTTGTCTCGTCTGATCTGATTCTCTTGAAATATCAAATAACTGTATACATGTTCTGTTTGCTAGCTATTGCAACTTTGCATAGTGATAAATGGAAATTGCAAGAAGGGTTTTGCTTTCCATTAGTACCAGAAGTTTGCTTACACTTTCTAGTTATCAGGTCGTGTATCGATTGCTTTAATTCCCTTCAAAAATAAGATTGCTTTTGTGGTAATGCTAATGGTTCAGGAATATTCATTGGCATTGGAAGTTGTTACTATGGTTTTGTAATGGTCATATTTGTAATTCAACTTCTGCACGAGTGTCATAGTTCAAACTATTTTTGTGTGCAACGTTTTTTCAGTGCCAGTCACAACTGAAGAGGCTATATAGAGAGGGAAACAAGGGTTGTTATTTTGAATTCTCTGCGTACAATTTGCTCTGCGTCATGCTACACTCTAACAACAAACGGGATTTGCTGTCTTCAATGGCAAGGTATCATTTTCTAAACAGTTAGCATGGAAACCTATTAGTTCCTAAGTGGATTACATTTGATATATTCATTGTATTCAGCTTACCGAAAGAAGCCAAACAAGATGGAGCTGTGAAGCATGCCCTCGCAGTACATTCTGCTGTTTCATCTGGCAATTATGTCATGTTTTTCAAATTATACAAGCAGGGCCCCAACTTGAACTCTTGCCTCATGGGTAAAGGGAAATTTTACAACTTTACACGTCAATTCAACGCACTTCTCTTTGTGTAAGATGTTTTGATGTATGTTGCTCTCCTCTTTGACAGATCTATATGTGGAGAGGATGCGTTTCGAGGCTATAAAATGCATCTCTAGATCATATCGCCCGACAGTACCTGTGGGGTATGTTGCACGAATTTTGGGGTTCTCACTTAATGTAGATGACAGATCCGGAGAGTGTGAAATATGGTTAAAAGCGCACGGTGCTATTCTTTCATTAGATAACAGTGGGGAATTGCAGATAGATACAAAGGTAATGATCTCGATCTCTCTATCTGTGGATACACACGAGTTTAACTGCATGAATGCAAACATGTTTTTTTCATCTCTCTCTCTTTGGACAAGTTAATACACATCAGTATGAATGCGAACAAGTTTTTCCTGGCTTATTTGGTAAGTTGAATCTCGTCCAATGTTTAAGCCAGCGGGATGTGCTATGGTCTTTGAATGGTAGTCTCAGCTAGGATGGTTTAGTGGATATTCTTCTCCGAGGCGACAAGGCCCATGTGTTGCTTGAGTTACCTCAATGCTACTGTTCACAGCTCCAACCAAAAATCTGTTTGATTTCAGCTATGCAAACTTGGACTATTGTCTTTTCAAATTGTCAAATGTTCAGAGATTAACAAACTGACTGCAGGACATGATAAAGAAGTACCCCTCATAGTGTTATGCTGAAACGTCCTAGTACCCTGTCTAATAGAGAATAATATATCTGCTTTAGCAAATGGAGAACTATTGCATCTAATTCATTCTGATGTTCTAATCTGGCATTATTTTTGCATTGCGCTACCATTGCTTCACAGGTTTCTGCTACCACGCTTTACATGCCAGAGCCAGAGAACGCGGTTGCGCATGGTGATGCATCGCTCGCAGTTAACGACTTCTTTGCGCGGACATCGTAAAAGGCCGGCATACACTCATCGGATGTGTTGTGGGTGCCTATCGATATATTGCACAGCTTCGGATGAAAAGATGCTGTTATGGGCAACGGGAACATGAAATGGGCCATCTCAAGAAGTTGAAGAATGCTTCTGGGACTAGGGAGGTTTGGAGCAAGGATAGACTGCCCCAACTGGACTATGGTCTATGCACTTGAGGGCTGGAGTAGCACCCCAGTGAGCTGCCGCAACGCAATTGCGGAGCATTACCCGGGCTTCGCGGGGCAAGACACGTTATCTGCCAGGCCTCTCTCGTGAGGGAAATGTTACAGAAACCGCATATACTATATGTAGATGTTTCAGAGTGACTATAATACATTTGTTTGTATTATGCAATTTATACTAGGTGGTAGGGGGAAATACAGAGACAAGAACGGTTCAGAAAATTATTTATAACAAAGACCGTGCTCTGATTTTTTGAAAACTTTCTTACACCACATGCTGATGAAGTTTCGTACGTGTTGTAAGCTCTATATATAAAGTCTTCCTTTGCTAGTAGACTCCAACACTAGGCTATATTACATTACGAAGGATCTGAGCTTTCCAGCAAAGCGATGCGTACACGCCGAGCCATGGAAACCCCAAGCTTACGCCGACGAGGGCGGCCAAACCTCAAAAGGGCAGCAGCTAATGGCAATAACATACTACTTGTACAGTACCAATAATAACTTTTTTTTTGAAAGGTGTACCAATAATAACTGGAAGGTCCTAAACCTGTGGTATAGGTAACTGTTGTTAGTTAGTAACCACCGGTCTAATTGCCGGTACCCAACCTATGCTTACTGGCTCCATTAACCTTTTCAGGGAAGTGGTCGCTAGCTGCTGATCTGATTCTAGTCACCAGCAATAATATTCTATTCACTGCTCAGTCTGCTCTTCTTATTCTGATGACTCACTATCCATTGCTCCGACCTCTGATCCTCTGAGATGTATTACTACGTAGTTTCCAGTTAGGAATGATACGACATGTCGAGATCCTTCCTTCCATGTCCTATCCCCTCAACCTTTTCTTCACTTTTCATGCTTGTTTTTTAGCTGGTAGGTGCTTGGATCGTTGGAGCAAAAAACAGAAAAAAGCTGGACAGTGATGCATTACCAAAAAAGTTGTCCCATACAGTGCTTTGCTTCGTTTTAGTTTCCTTCCACTCCAAAACCAAAAAGTACGTGACCACGGTCCCATGATGATTCAGTGTGTATTCAGAGATGTTTTAAGGGAGTGAAAGAGACGCAATGGTAGGACTTTCAAATACCAATCAGGACATATCATATGATACTACAACATCACGTCTCAAAAAGGGCAGCGATAGTCAAAACGTGCCAAAATGAAATGACTGGTTACCACACAAAAAAGCAGCCAATGTCAAACTTCGCCTGAATACAGTACTTGCTCAACTAATTCCCTCCCGCGTCCTCAGTAAAATTTGACTCAAAGAAGGAAAGAGTAATGAATAATCTTTCACCCCTGCAGTAGTACATACAAGACGATGATCTATGCCTGACATTTGCACATACAGTGTGCTAAATTTTACACACCCCTGCATCACATAAAAGATTCAGCATTTCAAGTTTGCAAACAGAACTTGTGTATCCAGAAGATGTTCCGAGGCAGCGAAGAGAACGAAATGATGCGGACTTCAAATGCAATCAGCCAATCAGGGACAAATCATACGAGTAGAACATCAAACATCGAGTACTAACAGAAGGATCAATAATAGTCAAAGTGCCATAATGAAATGACTGGTTACCAACACACAGAAATGCAGCAAATTTCAAACTTTGCCCCCACAATAGCACTTGCTCAATTAGATCTCTATGCACTTCATTTCAAGCAAGAACCTCTTTGTACGTATCCGGTTAAGTATCCAGCGTCTCATCAGCAAAATTTGAAACTACACGAAAAGATGAACCAAGTAAATCTTACACATCCCTGCAGTACATACAAGATGGTGTGCTATACCTGACATTTCGTATAATAGTATGCTAAATTTTACAGAGAGGGAAGATCAAATAAACAGGGTGCCAGGAGAGAAATCCCCTGAGAACTGTGTCCACGGCATTGTCGCAAATAATCACAACTCGAATTCCTCTTCCCGGAGCACCATCTCCGCAGCTTCTTCCTCGTCGTCGTCGAGAGAGAAGTACTTGCTCCTCTCGGCTGGCCTGAATGTGTAGAACATGAACATGTAGAAGGCCACGGCGGCCACCTCCTCAGACAGGATGCTCACCCACCGGTACTGGTAGCTGGCAATGGTGCTGAGCATGTACACGACGATCCTAGTGAAGTACAGGTACCCAATCACCACGGTGTAGAACTGCCGGAAGAGAGTGAGCTTGGACAGATTCCGCGCCGCCTTGCCGTCGGTCTTGGACGTCTCCTGGAGCGACCGCATGGACCAGACAACCGGGAAGAGCACGGCGCAGCAGCAGGCGACGTCGACGAGCATCAGGATCTGGTTCCATGTCACCCACCCCTGCCAGAACGGCCCGGTCTCCCCAATCACCGCGGCGGCGATGTTGGCGATGACCTGCAGCGGGATGACCACCATGAGCACCTTCTTCTCCCGCTCCTGCAGGAAGGGCCTGAGGAAGGACCAGCCCGTGCCGACCAGCACGATGACCGCGAAGAGGATGACGCCCTTGATGAGCTGGAAGAGGTAGAAGGCGACGTCCCAGCCGTGCGGCGTCCCCGTGACGCGGATGTAGTGCTGGTCCTCGGCGGCGGAGAGGCAGTAGAGTAGGCGCGCGACGAGGAGCGCGGACATGAGGTGGTGGATTTGGTTTGCCGAGACGCGGTCGCGGGAGAGGGTGAGGTACAGCCAGGCGGCGAGGAACGCGGCGTAGCAGAAGGCGGAGAAGCCGTAGATGGCCGGGACGGGCGCCTGGCCAACGGGGAGGTAGTCCTTGGAGCCGTCCGGGTTGACGTTGTACATCTCGGTGCGGACGGTCATGGAGACGAGCGACTCCGGCGCGCAGTTGGCGAAGTAGAGGCTGTACTCGTCGGGGTGGGTGACGGGGAAGGACTTGTTGTAGTGGCCGCCCTCCATGTCGTGGAAGTTGAAGAGGGTCTTGACGTAGGGGCTGGAGAGGACGCACCCGGAGAGGTCGGGCTCGTCGGCGCCGTTGGGGTCCTCCGGCTCCGCGGGCTTCTTCTCCGCCGCCGCCGCCCGGTCCCGCGACTCGGCGACGGCCTCCAGGAGGGACTCGTCGGCGAGAAGGAAGAAGCCGATCTGCTTGGGGTCGGCCCGCGCGAAGGAGGAGGATACGGCGGCGCCGGAGAGGATGATGCGGACCGCGCCGGTCTTGGAGAAGCCGAACTTCTCGAAGAGGATGGTGTGGCGCGGGTCCTCGTGGAAGGACTCCGATCTTATCTCCGCCGCGGCGGGGCAGGCGAGGGATCCCGCGACGGCGAGGAGCAGCAGGAGGCGAGCTCCGGCGGTGGCCATGGCGAGATCTGCCATCCGTCGAAATGCGTGGGAGTGTGTCGGCGTGCGCGTGGGCGTGGGTGGAGCGGAGCTCACGGCCTTTTCTTATGTGGCCGGAGGGTGGGGGTCGGATGCGCCTCGCGATTGGTGAGACCGAGAGTTTGGTAGGGAGGTTGACTTGGGCAGTCCTAGCAGTCGGGCTCCTTTACACTTCGGTGGTCACGTACTGGGAGGACTCGACGGCCACCATTGTCTACCATTGGTAGGATGAGTATAAAACTAGAAAACCAATCATCAGTTTAAGCAATTCCCTTTCCAAAACATTCTCTTCTCCCTTGCACAGGCTCTCCTACATACCTCCTTTTACCAAACACAACTGGATAGTTTTAGCGCCTGTTTAGATCGGCAGGATTGAGAGCCATAACAATAGGAAAACATATAGTCAGATAAGTTTCTCTATGCAAAACAAACGACAATTTTAACACATCAAAGCTGCATGAATACTCGTTTATGTTGGATTGTTGGACAACATTTTTATGATTAATTCTAGAATATAATTCATGACCAGAGCAGCACCTGAACTCTAACATACTAGATGTACTAATCAATATGTACGGTGACGGTGCAAGCTCTACAACGGCCATAGTAAAACAATAGATCAGAATATAGCGCACATACTGATTGTTTATATATGGAGAAGTTGTTCGTGCAGAGGTTGCAAAGACCGACCGAAGAAGATGCGCACGCGATCCCGCAGAATGACTGGGAAGACGAGCCGTGATAACGAACTTGAGCAGTCGCGCGGAGCGCTTTTCAAAAGCCTTATCTGTCCGCTCCCGTACATGACCGTAAAGACGAGTGGTTTCAGACACCTGCTCTCCCGTTCACCGGTACACGCCAGCGCTCGGGATGGAGTAGAGTACGATGATGGCTCAAGCAGAGAAGTAGAAAATCCCAGTATTTGTTTCAGTGTACGTCAGTGAAAGCCGCTCGTGCGCTTATATAGAGCAGATCGGGAAAACTTGCAAGGGACGCAACATGGGCCGGGTCCACGCCGCGCATGATCGAGTCGGTTACAGTAGCCCATGGTCCGGGAACTACCAAAACCGACTAACTGTTGGCATATCTGCCGAAAACCGCATCAATTTCCCTACGCAGCAAAAAACAAGCTTGGCTCATTACGCAAACCACGTCGTGACGAGACGAGCGGGCAGGCGAGTGGCGGCAACGGAGGAGCATGCATGTAGCGCTTCTCTTCTCACTTACTTACCAAGTGGTGAGACACCCCACCTCATCAGGTGGTGCAAGTCTCGTTCAACTTTTTATGTGAGACTAAACTTAGCTCCCACTCTACTTGCCACACACATGTGAGCTGCCATCAAATTGGGCTACGATATATACGGGCTTTCACCCACATGGGTTTGTGAAGGAGATATGCCCTAGAGATAAGTAATAAATGATGTTTATTATCATATTTCAATTAGTTCATAATAGTTTTATACTATGATATAATTGTATCAAGCGGAAACATTGATATACGTGTGGTATATATACAAAACAAGGTCCCTAGCAGCCTCTATACAACTAGTTCATTAGACAACTGATGATCAAGATTTCTTGATCATGGAGCATTTATACCAATTGATAATGAATTTATATCATTGGTGAATGATGTGATAGACAATTTACCCAATATAAGTATTGCGACATGATCAAGTCACATAGTTCATCATTGCAATAATTAGGAAACGAAGTGACCTTCTCTTTTGACCGTGAGATCATATTTAATCACTATCACCCGAGCCTTGCTTTGAGTACATCAATCTTCACACCGTAACATGTTGATCATAAAGGTGTCTACCAGGTATTCCATAGGGATATGTTCAGACGTATGCATCAAGATCAGGATTTGTTCTCCCATGTGACGAGAATATACATTGAGCCCACTCGGTGAGATTGTATCCAAGAAGCTGTAGTGAATAACTAGGTCATGAGGATACAATATCATGTGAACGAGATAAGTAGACTTACTAGTAATGAGGTTGAATAAGGTATGTTGATACCGATGATCAGATCTGAGACGAGTTATATATTGAAGTAACAAAAGGAATAAGACTCGACGTTTATGGTTCAAACGAAGAGACATCATGGATTGCACATGGGTCATTATGGGTATCCCGATCCTGATGATGATCATTGATATGAGAGGTGTCTCAATCATGTCTGTGATATTCCCGAACCGTAGGGTAACATACCTAAGGGTTCTACAACGCTTCGAGATTGTTTTGGAATCATCAGGATCACTAGTGGAAGGAAAGAGGGGAACCGAAGGGTTCTGGGTAAAGTCTGAAGAAGTTAGGAATGATCTAAAAGGTGTTTTAGATCACGAGGAAACGTTAAATATGTTTTTAATATTAATTATTGGAATTAGAAATAAAAATAATATTTCAAAAATAAAATTTGGGCATAACTTCCCTAATGGGTCACTTCCCGGAGGGAAGGGCCCATGAGGGGAGTCGCCGCCTATGGCACCCCGTCCAATGCCTTGGGCCGTGCGTGAGGGTGGGTGGGGCCCACCCAACCGGACAATCCCATGGCGTGCCCTCCTCCTCCTTTAGTCCCACTAGCAATGTGGCGGTCCCTCCCCTTCTCCTATATAAAGAGGGGTCTAGGGAGAGGGAAAATACACACAATAAATTGTGAAATTCGTAAGGCAATATTCCTTAGAGATTTCCCCCTTCCCTCTCTCATTGACTCTCGTGCTCATGGTTCCTAGAAGAATTGTGCGCATAGGAGACGACACCACTCCAGTATGTTGTCGCGTTGCTGGATCCTAGTTCTAGAAGGTCTACTTCCATATCACGGCTGTATCAGGGAGAATGGGAGTCGTTGGAGGACATCAGACGTGTTAGAGACCATAGAGGTGCTCCCACTTGTGGCACCTAGACATCGAGCGAGGAGCAATGCGACCTTGAGGTCAGCTATGAGTACGACTACATCTACAAGGATATGTCACCGAAGCTCTCCCATTACTGCATTAACTCATAGATAGATCTTGGCATTGGTGTTGCGCTAGTTAGAAAAAATATTATTTCTGCTACGAACCCCTTCAGTGGTATTAGATCTGATATATGCATAGTTATCCTAGTATGGGTAGAACACGTGTTGAATGTGGACATTAATCCTATAGTCGTTACCCTCTCATGTGTACTTGTTTATATCGCGACACTATGAGATGAAGCAGCCCAAACCGACCTTATGTGTAATCTTACATGAGACTGGTTCCATGCCCGACATATGGCTTGTACCATATACATGGCTAGCAGATGTTTGTCTCTCTCATAGTAGTTGATATGACATTTGCAACAGATGGCCTCGAAAGGGGTGTAGTATAGAAAACTATTTGAGCGATGTTGTGGTTGAAGTTCGTAGGTATGAAATAGTTCTATCACGAAAGTCTTAGCAGCCATGTAAAATATGCAAAATATAAAGTAGAGGCATATAACTTTATTTTGCAGGGGCATATGATATGATATGGGTGTGATCGTGGTCAAGGTAAAGTCACTTATTTTTGTTGCTAAGTAGTAGTGATAGTCATCACGATGAACGATCGACTAGGGGCGCCATGGACTTGGCGTCACTCTGGTAGGCAAGATGGGGGATCATGCCAAGGTGCGCAGTGAAGGACCATATCATGTCACACATATAATTGCATGTGATGTTTGTGATTATGCATATTTTTTGCTTGCTTGTATTAGATACACGACGGTGGCAATTAATAAGATGATCCCTAATTAATACCAACTGTAGTGTTCTCCCTTAGTGTGCACCACTAAGAAAGTCCATCGTTATGAAGCACGTTGTGATGATCGGGTGTTAGACATATCGACATTCACATGCGTTGGGTGTAACACATGTTGCACAACAAATATACTTAGGTTAAATTGGCAAGCCTAACATGTACAGTTATGGTCTCGGAACACGAGAAGATTGAAAGATCGAGCACAAGTCACATGAATGATGTGATCGACACTATATTGTCCAAATTTGTAGCTATATCACCGACCATGATGATCAGAGGTGGTGTAGTGAATTTGGTTCATGTAATAACTAAAACATCTTAGAGATGATAGTTTTGGTGAGAGATCATGTAATAATTTTATTATAAAACTTGAACTCGTATTATAAACTTAGTCTTGATGTTCTTGCAAATATGCCTGTAGATCATGGCATACAATCCTGTGTATTTTGACCATGGGTCTTTCTTCCAAGACGAGGAGTTTAAGTTAGATGGGTCCAACTTCATAGAGCAGTACCAATGCTTAAGGGATATCCTCACCATCAATGACATACTCTACAAAGTACAAGAACCACTATAAGATGCTCCTGATGATAATGCAAGTGAAGAAGAGGATGATGAGTTTCGCGATCATCGTGACATGTTCATCCTTGTCGCATGCACCATGCGATTTGCTATGGTACCTGAGTTATGGGTGCAGTTTCCACAACTCGTGCCATATGATATGATCGATGGGTTGAAGGCAATGTTCATAGAAAAAAGGCTTTTGAAATTTGAGCTACTAGATAAGTTTCTTTCACAAAAGAGGGAAGAAAACACGTGTAAGGACAGTTACTTGGAGATCATGCATAGGTATCATGCACACCTCGTGTATGAGGTGGACTACTAGATAACAAACCACTTTGCCATAGATGGGGTGTTGCGCTCGATTCCTCCTAGCGACAAAGAGGTCGTTAGGGGCTATGTGATGAGAGAGGATGCACTCACATTTCAGCAGTTCATGGCACAGTTGAGAACCGTCAAGGTAGAACCTATCGCAGGAGAGATCAGCGAAAGGACATGTATATATGATATATAGTTTATAAATGTGTTTCTCACAAAACACTTATTGCAGTTTTACTAAGTATTTGATACTTGTTCTGTTTTGTGAAAACATGATCGTCTACTTTAGAGTTGCGTGGAGAAGATAAGGAGACACGGCCTATTGATGGCAAGCAAGATGTTGATGGCTGACGACACTTCACCTTCTACAATTATCATCTGGATTGTTTAGAATTTTATTAAATTTTGTAATTGATTTGAGTGTGTGAAATTATTAGCGTGTCATGCATCTCGCGAGACGGTTAATCATAATGAGTCAGTGACAAATTGATACGTCCAAAACGTATATACTTTCCCGAACACTTTTGCTATTGCTTTTCCTCTAAACTTGTGTGATTTGGATACAACTAACACGGACTGATGTAGCATCCCATCTGTCTAACATATGTAATGCTACATGGTCTAGTAATACAATTGCTACTTCCTACATATAATTGTTGCATCATAATTATATCATGCTCATGTCATCATGCCACCTTGCATTTGAGCATCATATAAAACCCTTTTCATTTGGTTCTTCTCTCATATGCATTATTCATTGTTTTTGCCTCTTGATATATTGTATTTGGTTCTTGATAAATGCTTGATGCCCAAGTTGAGTTGGGGACATATCTTTTATTCAACTCCCTCACCTTCTTTGTCACCACCTTATAATTCCACCATTCTAATTATCCATGAGCTCTACTTTTCCTTTGGCATTTAAATCTAGCTCATGTGGGTTGGGATGGATCCACTTCTACTTTCCACATGCCCTCACACTAGCATCATGTTGTTCCACATTATTAATATGTGGAGCCACCTTTGCATGCTTTGTGAGTGGAACCCCTTTTTCTAGTTTCCATATGGATTATTATGAATGTATGCTCATGTTGGAATATTTTTGATACTATTAAACATCTAGTGGAATATACACACTAGCAAGTCCCAATTATATTCAAATATGATCATCTCCATCTACTCCACATGGAACCTTCTTTTAAATTCTTTTAGCTTGGCCTTACTCCATATTTTGGGATGCATATGTATAAATGCCATGATTATTTACTTTGTTTTCACAAGATTAAAACATGGCATTTAATGCTTTTGCATGGGCCATGCAGATCTCACCATCATCCCCTCCTTTTGGTTTTTCTTGTATTTTTGGAAGTGGAGCATGGTTCTTTGTGAATCCATTCATGTTGGATCTATTCTTTTGTTCTTACCATAAAACCTCACCACCTTGATCTCTTCTCCTTGCCATGAGCATCAAAACCTCACCTCTCACCATCTCCACCCTCATCACCCCTTGTTTGTTTTTATTTTTGGCCTTGATCAATTTTAAACCCTAAAACCCTCATAACCCCTACCTCTCTTTCCAACCCTAACCCCTTACCCTAACCTCACCTCACCAACCTCCTCTCACCATGCCGAGGCACCCCTACCTCTCTCTGCCAGCAAGGGCCCACCCTAGCCCCCTCTCTACCCCATGCCGAGCTCCCTCCAACCCTATCTAGCCATACCCGAGCCTCTCTCTCTCCCCTCTCTGTTTTCTCTCTCTCTCGCTTCCAGTCCGACTCCACCCGACCCTACCTGCGCCCCTGGTCCAGCTACAGCCGCCCATGCCCCTCCTGGCCCCAGCTGCACCCCTGCCCGAGCCGGACGAGCACATGCTCGTGGAGGAGAAGAAAAGTGGCCGAAGCCACCTTTTCTCCCGAGCCCTTCCCCACGGCATCCCTCTCTCCCCTCCACTTTATCTACTCCCTCTCTGCCTTGGCATCGACCCCAGATCTACCAGGGCCTCGCCCTTCTCCTCCCCACCACCTGCCGCTACCCCTCTCTTCTTCGTTGCCGTCCATCGTCGGCATTTCCTCTTCCACCACCTCACAGGAGGCGGGCGTGGCGTGGAGGCATTGGGGAAGACTGAGGCGACCCTCCGCATCGCCCCTGTACCCACAGACGAGGAGGAGAAGGACCAGCCTCGCTGCACGCCGACGCGGCCGACGCAAAACCCTAACCCCGGGTGCGCCTGCATCGTCGTCGCCCTGCTGCTCCCCGTCCCGATCCGAGCCCGCCAACGAGCCCGCGGTGAGCGTCCGAACCTCCCAGACAACCTCCCTCCGTTCACCGCTCCCTGTACGCGCCACGCCGCCGGACGAGCGCCTTCGGTGCATCGCGCTCGCCGTCGTCGAGGACCGACCTCTCGCCGGATACGCTTTATCTGGCCGCGCCTGCACGTCCTAACATCAACCTTCCCCTAGCCCAGCGGTAGCCGCCGCCGCTTAGCGCCCAAATCGCGGTTCGAGCCCCGTTCGCTGGCCACAAGCCTGTCTCTGTCGTCGGTTTACATGAGGAAGATCCACAGTACCAGTTGGTAGTTTGCAAATCCCCCCTCCACACCCTTTTGCCTCAACCCGCGGTACCCCAGGGCCACCAGACAGCCTCCCGTTGGCAGTTTTGCAAAAAGGCGCCCAGGTTCTCCGTCCCTCAACCCGCGGTCCCCGGCTCTGCCGCGTGGCACGCGCCCGGCCCGCCTCTGTCGCGTGGGCCTGCGGAGCATCCGGTCCCACCTGTCGGTCTCCCTGGCTAGCGTCTGCGCCGGTAGGAAAAGTCCGCTGCGCACCGTTTCCGCTCAGTCAGCACTGGCCCCACCCGTCAGCGTCTGGGGCTAGCTGCCTCTGGGTATAAAAAGTCTTTTCGTTTATCTGTTTTAATAAAACAATTTCTAGAAAATGTTTAAATATGAATTTAATTCTGTTTTTAATAACTTTTAATTTGTAATTCCAAATAATACAAATGATATATGTTTTGGAATCAGGAAAATGTGAGGATTGCAAATATGCCATTCAAAATATCTTTTGGGCAAATTAAATTTTCGAAATTGTTTAAATGCAATAAAAATGCCTTTTCTTAAATAATTAATAACTTTAATTCTACAACTCCAAATTCGACAAATAATATGTCTAAATCGATCAGCGCGACGAGCCCGTCCTAACTATGCATTCCATGTTCTGAATTACAGCATGCATCATATAAATATAAAGTATACAGCAACTTATTTGGGAGTAAAACATGACTAAAACTCAATAAAATGCTTTATTCTTGTACCCCACACCTCACCCATGCCATGCTACATTATTGCCATGCAAATTGTGCATCATTCATCATGGCATGCTTGTTTGCTTGTCGCATTTTAATTCATATGCTTGTACACTTTATTTATGTTGGCCCTTGTGTGTTTGGTTCTTCTTCGAATAGGCAGGAGTAGGGATATATCAGGAATCCAGGAGCACTACCAGATCCGTCTCGCTTCAACTCGCCAGGCAAGCACTACCACATGCTTGCATACATATAGTACCTATTGCCTCTATCTTATTCTTGCATCATTGAGTCGCGATTGCATTAAATTGAATCCCAAGTACTGCATAGCCTTTACTTTAAACCCCACCGAAGCTTGTTCCTCCATCCCATGAGCTATTACTACAGGAGTTGTTTGAGCCATGCGAGTCGTAGAACAGCATGTGTAGGGTATGTGAGTGTCTGATGGATAATGAGGTACCTAAACAACTTAACCGGAGTAGTAATGGGATAACTAATGAAAGAGGCACCGGTGAGCAGTATCTGTTATTTGGTTTTTCATGCTCACTTGTGTCCCGTAGGACCCCGAGTACTTGATTATTATTCCTTTACTATTCGCACTATCCACATCCGGGAGGCCTTATGGACCCCCCTAAGCCGTGTCCGCGGTTATGGACGACTTGGAGCACAGTTTCTCGATCATAGACAAGTATAACTAAAGTACCACTTTAATTTGACTAAGTACCTGACTAGTAAATAGTGAAATACTCATTGAATGGTTAATAAAACTGCCAACGGATCGGTTGTTCGTCCGCTTTCTCGTTGGCAAGCGAGAAGGAGGATGGATATGTTAATTATACTATTATAACTATTGTTACTAATTAACGGACATCCGTCTATCATTGGTTAGGCGGATGGTTAGCGAGTATCTATAGACTTGTTAGTTATTATCTTTTGCTGCAATTGCGTCACCCCAGGTATATGTCCCCTTTAGAGGCATAAAGACTTGCTGAGTACCCCTAGGGTCTCACACGATAAATTGTTTGATTCAGATGAACAGGTGTATTCGCAAGATGGATACTGGGTGGAGGAGACGGATGATGTTGGCAACGATCACTCGGTGTAGAGATTCTGGGGATGGGGATCCGCGAGATCTGTGGGAGGGATGTGTTTATTTATGTGGCATCTTATGCCGATTTGCTTCTTATCCGTACTCGGATCTTGTTTTCCGCTTCTGCCTGATACTCTGATGTTTGATGTATGAGGAGCTATCCTAAACTATTATCTCTATCTAGGATATTTGGATCTTGCCGTATGGCGTTGCAATATTTCTATTTCTTTTTAGATGGAATGGCTCTAAAAACTGTTGTATGGTGGCTTGCATACATACTCAGTTGTGTATGTAGTTGATCCCTTCGCCTGCCGATTACGCCGCTCGTTCTTGTTCCGATGTTCTGGAAGTGGTTAGGACGGCCGATAGGTCTACCTGTGAGTGGCCCCCGGGCCCCACCGTACTATTTTAACCACTTTCGCTCATCTAGGCATGCAACTTAGAGCGTAATTCACCGAGGTAGTTACAATTGGTATCAGAGCCATCCCGCCCTTCAGGGTCTCAGCCAAATGGTCGTTGTCAGTCTAGCAAATATTTTTGGTAGCTATGTATACTAGGGAAAAACAAAACGTGAGAGTAGGACTGTTTCCACTTTTCTTCTTACCCACCCACCCACCCTTTTTCTGGTAAGGAAGTGTAACGTTTTCAATCCTCTTCTAAAAATTCAAACTAGGATTCACGTGTTCTAGGTTCCGTAGTACCATAAGTTGTGTGTGTGTGTGAATTCCTTGTCTATCTGTTGCATCCAACATGTTATCACTATCTACCTTTTGGTTATCAATTGTTGGTACATTCCATACCGACAGGCCTTTGTAAACCGACACGATCTATCTGATTCGTTGTATACCGGTGCGATCTGTCTTACTCTTTGTTATCCGACGTTATCTTGTTTGGGGTGTTCGTTTCCGTAGTTACTAATCTTTAGGTTCATCTTAAGAATGAAGGAAGTTGGGATATGTGTTTTACTTATTCATGTGCGGGGTAATGATTTGAGTGCGGGATGGAGTCGCAACCATACCACTACTTTTATCATTCGCTCTTGTATATTGAACTGGTAGAGTTACTAATCTTGATTCGTTAAGTGGTTTTGCGCATATAGTGGTATTTTAATGCCGAAATTTGCGAATTTTTTTCTTTGATAGCTTTGTGTACCACACTCCTTGTTCAGTCGTGTGTGATATGCTTAATATCTTCTAGGTGCTTTGAACTTTGTTGATATTTTAGTATCATCTTAGTAATTTGTATCCTTTAATCTTGGTTAATTCCATTTTGGTACTATTTTGGATTATTATTATTCTCCATTATGGTACTGACTTGTGTTTTATATCAATCACAGGATGGCACCACCACGCTGTTCTGAGGAGGACATACCACTTGAACTAGGGGCTGCGTTGGCAAGTATTGCTAATGCCTTGGGAGCAATGCAGCAGAACCAGCAGCGTTTTGAAGAAAGTGTCAGGAGGAATGAGTTTGTTCCGCTACCTCCACCTCCCAAGCGAGGAGACATCAAGAGTTTTCTGAAGTTCAACCCGCGCCACTTTGAGGTGTCTGATCAGCCTCTGGACGCAGATGATTGGCTACGTGAGATGTCAAGGTTGCTGATGACTGATGATGTTCCTGAGCAAGAATGGGTAAAATGTGCCACTCACCTTCTGAAGGGAGATGCAGCTCTGTGGTGGGAGAATTACCTGAAGGCAATCCACTCTGAGTTTCAGCCTACTTGGGAGCAGTTCACTGGGGCTTTCAAAGAGCAATATCTGTCAGAAATTGTCATGGGAAGGATGAAGGAAGTGTTTCTCAACCTCAAGCAGGGCAATGACAATGTCAATACCTATATCAGAAACTTCATGAACCTTTCTCGGTATGGTGGCGATGAGATCTCTGATGACAAGAAGAAGCAAAAGAGGTTCAGACAAGGGCTCAATGCATCAATCAAATATGCAATCACTCATGCAAGGCCGAGGTCTTTTCTAGAACTCCAACATACAACTCTACAGGAAGAAGCAAGTAGGCAAGTGTTTGAGGAGTCCAAGAAACACAACCACGATGCAGCAAGCTCTTCAGCTATGACAGCTCCTTCTAAGCGCCGTGTCTGGGTTCCTAACACCCCACTGTTGCTCCCGGCTCCACCAAGACCTTCAAGCTACGCGGCAAGGCCACCAAACTCCTTCACTGCTGCTCCTAGGGGCTACAACCACAACTACCCTGGAGCGCCTGGCGTAGTCCTCAAGCTACGCTCCACGTCCCACAGTGCCTGTTACACCTGTGGAAACACTGGGCATCAACACTGGAATTGTCCAATGAACAACAAAGCTCTTCCACCACCACCTCCAAGACCTGCGGCAAGTTCTTCTATGGTTCGTGCACCTCCACCTCGGGCTCTCAACATCAACACCAAGCCTGGGTCTACGGTTGCTCGTGCCAACTGTGTCAACGTCGCTCAAGCTGAGCATGCACCTGGAGTTGTGATGAGTATGCTTCCTGTTAACTCAGTTCCTGCACGAGTTTTGTTTGATTCTGGTGCATCGCATTCTTTTGTCTCTACAAGTTTTGCTGATGAGAATGGGTTACCTATGGATCCTCTCCCTAAGCGGTTAATGGTCCTTTCTCCTGGAGCAACAATGGCATCTTCTAAAATCAGCCATGGCAATCAAATTGAGATTGGTGGTTCTTCGTTCTCGGCTTCCTTAATTATTCTGGGAAACTCTGACATTGATGTTATCTTGGGCATGGATTGGTTAACAGCAAATGCAGTTGTGATTGATTGTGCCGAACGCTCAGTTTCTCTGAAAATTCCTGAAGGCCATATAGTCTATTCTCCAAGTCTGACTCCTACAATTCAGCTGTTCTCTTTGGCGGCTCTGAATGTTGATGCTATGGAAGCTATTCAGAGTGTTCCGATGGTCTGTGAGTTCCCAGATGTTTTTCCTGAAGAGTTGCTAGGTATGCCTTCTGATCGTGAGGTCGAGTTTGTGATTGAGCTTGAACCTGGAACCGCTCCTATCTCCAAGCGGCCTTATAAAATGGGTCCTGCTGAATTGGCGGAACTCAAACGTCAGCTTGATGAACAAGAGAAGTTGGGTTTCATTCAGCACAATACTTCTTCTTGGGGTAGCCCAACCATCTTTGTGAAGAAGCGAGACAAGACTGATAGACTTTGTGTGGACTATCGGGCTCTCAATGCTAAAACCATCAAGAATAAATATCCCCTTGCACGGATTAATGATCTCTTCGATCAGCTAGCTGGAGTTGTGGTATTCTCTAAGCTTGATTTGAGAAGTGGGTATCATCAAATCAAGATTCGCAAGGAAGATGTTCCCAAAAGAGCTTTCACCACCCGCTATGGCCTGTATGAGTACACGGTCATGTCTTTCGGTCTCACCAACGCACCTGCCACCTTCTCGAGGCTTATGAACTCGGTTTTCATGGAGTATCTTGATAAGTTCGTTGTGGTCTATCTGGATGACATCCTAGTCTATTCTAAGTCAAAAGAAGAACATGAAGAACACCTTCGGTGTGTCCTAAATAAGCTTCATGAGAACCGCCTATATGCAAAGTTCTCCAAGTGTGAGTTCTGGCTGCCTGAAGTCACCTACCTTGGTCACGTCATCTCTGCCAAGGGCATTGCCGTCAACCCAAAAACTGTTAAGACAATTGTTGACTGGCTTCCACCCATAAATGTCAAAGAAGTCTGGAGTTTCCTTGGTTTGGCTAGTTACTGCCATCGCTTCGTTCAGAACTTCTCGAAGATTGCGAAGCCTCTTACCGATCTTCTCAAGAAAGGCAAGAAATACCTTTGGTCTCCTGCATGTCAAGCAAGCTTTGAAACACTCAAAGAGAAGCTCACTTCCACACCAGTCTTGATTCCTCCAGATACATCAAAGCCTTTCCAGATATTCTATGACGCCTCCTTGCAAGGATTGGGTGCGGTCCTTATGCAAGAAAAACAAGTTGTTGCTTATGCCTCTCGACAGTTGAAGACGCATGAGATCAACTATCCTACACATGACCTCGAACTCACAACAATTGTCTTTGCTTTGAAAGTATGGAGGCATTACTTGCTTGGCAACCATTGTGAGATCTTTTCTGATCACAAGAGTCTGAAGTATATCTTCACACAGTCTTATCTCAACCTTCGTCAGAGAAGGTGGATTGAAGCAATTAATGATTTTGATTTGACCATCAACTACACTCCGGGCAAAGCTAATGTCATGGTCGATGCTCTTAGCCGAAAAGCTTATGTCAACAACCTCATGGTGGAAGAACAACAACCTCTCTTGTGTGAGGAATTCCGCAAGCTCAGCCTTGAAATTGTGGATCAAGGGTATCTTCTGAACCCTTCTAGCAACCCCTCTCTTGGAAGAAAAAGTTCGCTCCATTCAACTTGGTGATCCTTACACTAAAAACATCATCTCCAACATTCAGCTTCCGAAGTACGAGTCCTTCCACGTCGACGACCAAGGCGCTCTTTTCTTTGAACACCGGATGTTTGTTCCGAACTACCCAGGTTTAAGAGAGCAAGTTCTTAAGGAGGCGCATGATTCTGTTCTTTCTATCCACCCTGGCAGCACTAAGATGTACATGGACTTGAAAACACAGTATTGGTGGCCTGGGTTGAAACGATATTGTGCCAAGTATGTCTCGGAGTGTGATGTCTTCCGTAGAGTTAAAGCTGTCCATCAGAAACCTTCCGGTCTTCTACAGCCATTGAAGCCTCCGGAATGGAAATGGGAGAAAGTAGAGATGGACTTCATAACTAGTTTTCCAAGGTCGTAGAAGGGCAACAATGCAATCTTTGTTGTCATCGAAAGGCTTTCTAAAGTGGTTCATTTCTTTCCCGTCAAGGAAACAATTTCTGCAGTTCAGTTGGCTGAGCTCTATATCAACATAATTGTCTCTCTATATGGGGTTCCTCTTGAGATCAGTTCAGACCGTGGAAGCATCTTCACTTCCAAGTTCTGGGGAAGTTTCCAAAATGCTCTGGGAACAAAATTGAACTTCAGCACAACGTACCACCCTCAGTCGCAAGGACATGTTGAAAGGATCAATCCGATTCTAGAAGTTATGCTCTGTGCTTGCGTTATCTCTTTCGTCATGAAGTGGGAAGAATGTCTTCCTTATGCTGAATTCTCTTACAACAACAGCTTCCAGAAAAGTCTAAAGATGGCACCATTTGAGGTTCTCTATGGTTGCAAATGCAGAACTCCGATTGGTTGGTCGGGCGCAGGTGAAAGAACATTGTTTGGCCCCGACATTGTAACTCAAGCGGAGGAGAAGGTTCACATCATCCTTGAAAACCTGAAGGTTGCTCAAAGTCGCCAGAAGAGCAACTATGACAGAAAGCACACGGACATGGAGTATGTCCCTGGTGATCTGGTTTACCTTTGTGTCACTCCCATGAGAGGCACGCACCGGTTTGGTATCAAAGGAAAGCTGACTCCTAGATACATCGGTCCTTTCAAAATTCATGGAAGAAGAGGATAAGTTGCTTATGCTCTTGAGCTCCTTGAAAAACTCAAGGTCCATGATGTTTTCCATATCTCTCAACTCAAGAAGTGCTTCAAGGATCCCGGCAGGACCGTGGACCATGAACTCATCAATCTCCAAGAAGATCTGTCTTATCAAGAACACCCCACAAAAATCCTTGAAGTCGCGGAAAGAAGGACTCGCAACAAGTCCATCAAGTTCTGCAAGGTGCAGTGGTCGCACCATTCCGTTGATGAAGCCACTTGGGAACGCGAGGACGAGCTTCGTGCCAAGTATCCTACCCTCTTCGTGTCTTCTTCTTCTTCCTAGAATCTCGGGGCGAGATTCCTGTTTAGTGGGGGAGAGTTGTAGCATCCCATCTGTCTAACATATGTAATGCTACATGGTCTAGTAATATAATTGCTACTTCCTACATATAATTGTTGCATCATAATTATATCATGCTCATGTCATCATGCCACCTTGCATTTGAGCATCATATAAAACCCTTTTCATTTGGTTCTTCTCTCATATGCATTATTCATTGTTTTTGCCTCTTGATATATTGTATTTGGTTCTTAATAAATGCTTGATGCCCAAGTTGAGTTGGGGGCATATCTTTTATTCAACTCCCTCACCTTCTTTGTCACCACCTTATAATTCCACCATTCTAATTATCCATGAGCTCTACTTTTCCTTTGGCATTTAAATCTAGCTCATGTGGGTTGGGATGGATCCACTTGTACTTTCCACATGCCCTCACACTAGCATCATGTTGTTCCACATTATTAATATGTGGAGCCACCTTTGCATGCTTTGTGAGTGGAACCCCTTTTTCTAGTTTCCATATGGATTATTATGAATGTATGCTCATGTTGGAATATTTTTGATACTATTAAACATCTAGTGGAATATACACACTAGCAAGTCCCAATTATATTCAAATATGATCATCTCCATCTACTCCACATGGAACCTTCTTTTAAATTCTTTTAGCTTGGCCTTACTCCATATTTTGGGATGCATATGTATAAATGCCATGATTATTTACTTTGTTTTCACAAGATTAAAACATGGCATTTAATGCTTTTGCATGGGCCATGCAGATCTCACCATCATCCCCTCCTTTTGGTTTTCTTGTATTTTTGGAAGTGGAGCATGGTTCTTTGTGAATCCATTCATGTTGGATCTATTCTTTTGTTCTTACCATAAAACCTCACCACCTTGATCTCTTCTCCTTGCCATGAGCATCAAAACCTCACCTCTCACCATCTCCACCCTCATCACCCCTTGTTTGTTTTTATTTTTGGCCTTGATCAATTTTAAACCCTAAAACCCTCATAACCCCTACCTCTCTTTCCAACCCTAACCCCTTACCCTAACCTCACCTCACCAACCTACTCTCACCATGCCGAGGCACCCCTACCTCTCTCTGCCAGCAAGGGCCCACCCTAGCCCCCTCTCTACCCCATGCCGAGCTCCCTCCAACCCTATCTAGCCATACCCGAGCCTCTCTCTCTCCCTTCTCTGTTTTCTCTCTCTCTCGCTGCCAGCCCGGCTCCACCTGACCCCACCTGCGCCCCTGGCCCAGCTACAGCCGCCCATGCCCCTCCCGCCCCACCGCACTTTGCCCGAGCCGGACGAGCACATGCTCGTGGAGGAGAAGAAAAGTGGCCGAAGCCACCTTTTCTCCCGAGCCCTTCCCCACGGCATCCCTCTCTCCCCTCCACTTTATCTACTCCCTCTCTGCCTTGGCATCGACCCTAGATCTACCAGGGCCTCGCCCTTCTCCTCCCCACCACCTGCCGCTACCCCTCTCTCCTCCGTCGTCGTCTACCATTGGCATCTCCTCTTCCACCACCTCACAGGAGGCGGGCGTGGCGTGGAGGCGTTGGGGAATACCAAGGCGACCCTCCGCATCGCCCCTGTACCCGCAGACAAGGAGGAGAAGGACCAGCCTTGCTGCACGCCGACGCGGCCGACGCAAAACCCTAACCCCTGGCCAGTGCGCTGCCGCCTGCTCCCCGTCCCGATCCGAGCCCGCCAACGAGCCCGCGGTGAGCGTCCAACCTCCCAGATAACCTCCCTCCGTTCATTGCTCCCTGTACGCCCCACACCGCCGGACGAGCGCCTTCGGTGCATCGCGCTCGCCGTCGTCGAGGACCGACCTCTCGCCGGATACGCTTTATCTGGCCGCGCCTACACGTCCTAACATCAACCTTCCCCTAGCCCAGCGGTAGCCGCCGCCGCACGCTAGCGCCAGATTGCGGGTTCTAGCCCCCGTTCCGCCACGCCGCATCGCCTCCGCTGCCGTCGGGCCAGAGGAAGATCCACGATACCGTTGGCGGTTGCAAATCCCCTCCACACCCTTTTGCCTCAACCCGTGGTACCCCAGGGCCACTAGATGCCTCCTGCTGGCTTTTGCAAAAGGCGCCTGTGTTCTCCGTCCTCAACCCGTGGTCCCGGCTGCTGCTGGCACGCGCCCGGCCCGCCTCATCGGCGTGCTGCGGAGCATCCTGTCCCACCTCTTGCCTCCAAGCGTCTGGCGCAGTAGGAAAAGTCCACAAGACTGCTTCCGTCACAAGACTGCCCCACCACAACATCTGGGGCTAGCTGCCTCTGGGTATAAAAAGTCTTTTCGTTTATCTGTTTTAATAAAACAATTTCTAGAAAATGTTTAAATATGAATTTAATTCTGTTTTTAATAAATTTTAATTTGTAATTTCAAATAATACAAATGATTTATGTTTTGGAATCAGGAAAATGTGAGGATTGCAAATATGCCATTCAAAATATCTTTTGGGCAAATTAAATTTTCAAAATTGTTTAAATGCAATAAAAATGCCTTTTCTTAAATAATTAATAACTTTAATTCTACAACTCCAAATTCGACAAATAATATGTCTAAATCGATCAGCGCGACGAGCCCGTTCTAACTATGCATTCCATGTTCTGAATTGCAGCATGCATCATATAAATATAAAGTATACAGCAACTTATTTGGGAGTAAAACATGACTAAAACTCAATAAAATGCTTTATTCTTGTACCCCACACCTCACCCATGCCATGCTACATTATTGCCATGCAAATTGTGCATCATTCATCATGGCATGCTTGTTTGCTTGTCGCAGTTTAATTCATATGCTTGTGCACTTTATTTATGTTGGCCCTTGTGTGTTTGGTTCTTCTTCGAATAATAGAGTAGGGGATATATCAGAATCCTGTGAGCACTACCTGCATCCGTCTCTCACTTCAACTGAGCTGCCAGGCAAGCACTACCACATGCTTGCATACATATAGTACCTATTGCCTCTATCTTATTCTTGCATCATTGAGTCGCGATTGCATTAAATTGAATCCCAAGTACTGCATAGCCTTTACTTTAAACCCCACCGAAGCTTGTTCCTCCATCCCATGAGCCATTACTATAGTAGTTGTTTGAGCCATGCGAATCATAGAACAACATGTGTAGGGTATGTGAGTGTCTGATGGATAACGAGGTACCTAAACAACTTAACCGGAGTAGTAATGGGATAACTAATTAAAGAGGCACCGGTGAGCAATATCTGTTATTTGGTTTTTCATGCTCACTTGTGTCCCGTAGGACCCCGAGTACTTGATTCCTGTTCCTTGACTATTCACACTATCCACATCCGGGAGGCCTTATGGACCCCCTGAGCCAGAGCTTGATTCATTTCTATTTCTTGGGGCCACAAAGTATTTTGGAGCTTTATTACTATCCTGTACTTATGCCATGCTTTACTGCTTTATTTAAGATTGTGCGTGGAGCACCTGTACTGTTTAGGATTGCGGAGTGTTTTCGCGGTATCGACAAGCCCAGTCACACTTTCGGGTTCCCAGTCGTTTACAGCCATTGGCGCAAACCTTGGGCCCGTCTCGGAGCCGGCCAACTTCGTTGCGGGTAGCTTAATGGGGTGGCCCCCTGAAATATTTCTGAATCCTGTGATCGCTTTGTCGTGAATGCCTCGTTGGTTTTGATTTGGTTTTTCCGAGGTTCATTGAGTGTGTGTTGCTATTTGTGCACCCCTACAGGGTAAATCTTTCTGAAAGCCGTGTCCGCGGTTATGGACGACTTGGAGCAAAGTTTATCGATCATAGACAAGTATAACTAAAGTACCACTTTAATTTGACTAAGTACCTGACTAGTAAATAGTGAAATACTCATGGAATGGTTAATAAAACTGCCAACGGATGGGTTGTTCGTCCGCTTTCTCGTTGGTAAGCAAGAAGGAGGATGGATCTGTTAATTATACTGTTATAACTATTGTTACTAATTAACGGACATCCGTCTATCATTGGTTAGACGGATGGTTAGCGAGTATCTATAGACTTGTTAGTTATTATCTTTTGCTGCAATTGCGTCACCCCAGGTATATGTCCCCTTTAGAGGCATAAAGACTTGCTGAGTACCCCTAGGGTCTCACACGATAAATTGTTTGATTCAGATGAACAGGTGTATTCGCAAGATGGATACTGGGTGGAGGAGACGGATGATGTTGGCAACGATCACTCGGTGTAGAGATTCCGGGGATGGGGATCCGCGAGATCTGTAAGGTGATGTGTTTATTTATGTGGCATCTTATGCCGATTTGCTTCTTATCCGTACTCGGATCTTGTTTTCCGCTTCCGCCTGATACTCTGATGTTTGATGTATGAGGAGCTATCCTAAACTATTATCTCTATCTAGGATATTTGGATCTTGCCGTATGGCGTTGCAATATTTCTATTTCTTTTTAGATGGAATGGCTCTAAAAACTGTTGTATGGTGGCTTGCATACATACTCACTTGTGTATGTAGTTGATCCCTTCGCCTGCCGATTACGCCGTTCTTGTCCTGATGTTCGAAGTGGTTAGACGGCCGATAGGTTCATTCGTGAGTGCCCCCCGGGCCCCACCATACTATTTTAACCACTTTCGCTCATCCAGGCATGCAACTTAGAGTGTAATTCACCGAGGTAGTTACAACTGACGCTGTTTTTAGCAGAATTACCTTGGTGTCTAGTTTTTGTGCAGAAAATCAACTATCAGGAAAAATCCCGGAAAATATGCCAAAAATCATATTTATTTCACCAGAAGACGCACAGAGCCAGAAGACGAGACGGAGTAGGTCCACGAGGGGCCCACACCACCTGGCCGCGTGGGCCTGGCCAGGCTGCACCTGGGGGTGGTGTGGCCGCCTCGGCTGCCCCCTCGGTCGCCCTCTTCGCCTATAAGTTGCCTCTTGACCTAAAAACCAAGGGGGGTTGGACGTTTTTTCAGAAGGATTCGGAACCAGAAACTCCGTTCTGGCACCCTGCCAGGACGGGGAATTAGAGGAGATCATCGCAATTTATCATCGCCATCGCTTCTCCGTCGACCATCCATGTATCCCCCATCTATGAGTGAGTAATCCCCCGCTGTAGGATATTAGAATCCTGACTGCAGCGGTCCATGCTCCAAAAGTCATCAACCATGCAAAAACAGATGAAATACCATAAGTATCACCTCTCAATATGAAATATATCAATGAATAATAGTGAATTATGACATAGAACAGTGATGCAAAATGGACGTATCACCCCCATTTCGCTAACGAAAAGAAGTGCTGGAGTTTTTCCTTTTATATGTATCTCGAGTCTTTAGGAACACCGCACTATTAAGAGGGGTTATCTCGATGAGCTTGTTGGGGATGAATTTCTAAGCCTTATACACATCCCATACATCCACTAGTTCCATCACCAAAGAGAGAGGAGAAAGAAATCTACGTTTGATTGCATCTCTACCAAGTTCGGTTCTCAGGCCGGTTGAACCGATTCCCAGACCGGGCGGTCCGGTACCAGCACCAGAAAACCGAACCCAAACCGGGATTCTCAGTTTATTACACCGAGTCTATTCGGGCTCACGCACAGTGAGTATTCTGGTTTGGATTCCGGTTTTCTGGGTTGTATACTAGGTGGTCCGGTGTGTGGGCCGTTCCAACCGAACTTAAAACCGGGTTTCACAGAAAGTGCTCCAAATGGCTAGATTTCTCCCTTGAGTATAAATACCTCTTCTTCCATCTTGCGGAGGTTAGGCATTCAGTTCATATCTCATCCTTGGAGCTCTCTCTCTCCCCATTGTTGAAACACAATTTCTTGAGGATCTCCCATTCTACCCAACCAAACTCAAATCCCTTTGGTAGAAAGCAAGAGGAGGTCCCGATATATGTTTCCACCAAGCCAAATTTCATTCCCCCTTGAGTTCATCGAGTTAGCTTATTACTCTTGTGTTTGTGGGAAACCCTAGGTGGCTAGGGTCGCCCGGAGGCATTTGTCTTGTGATTTGCTCCGTGGAAAGTTTGTGAGGGTTTGGAGACTACCTTAAAAGTCCACTACGAGTAAGTGAGCTATTCCTTCATGGGTTAGGCTTAGAGAAGAAGGTGAGCCTTCGTGGCGTTGGGGAATCCTTTGTGGAACCTCAGACCTCTCCAACGTGACGTAGCCCCCTTCCCAAAGGTGGTGAACACGGGAATACATCTTCGTATCCGCGTGCTTTGGTTATTCCTTAACCACTCTCTTACTTGTGTTGTTTACTTTGTGATAGCCTTCGGGCTTGAAGTATCTTGTATCATCATCTAGGTTGCCTCACCTAGTTTGCATTTAGGCACATTTATATTCCACAAAGCCTAAAACTTGCAAAAGATTATAAAGAAATTTGTAGAAACCTATTCACCCCCTCTAGGTAAACCATCTTACACTTTCATCTTCATATGTGGATATCATATCTGAGTGCGACCGTGACAACATTTAATATATGTGATTGACATATGGATAATGGTGTAATTGATATTAGTGATATGTAAAAGTTAGTAAATATACTATGAATGAAGTTGAATAAATCATTAAACATTCACTACAAAAAAGTTGGCTTTTACAATGGGCGATTTTCATGGTTGAAGGCCCATTTTTCGTGGCTAAAAAGTCTTCCGCGACAGATGGCCTTCATGGTAAAAGCCTCGTCACAAATGAATCAGCCACAGTTTTTTTTTGACTGTGGTGGATCGCACCCTTCGGCCATGAAAACTTGTGCCATCATAGATCTGTTCGCCAGCTATGCTGACTGCTGACATCATGCAAACTACCATGTGGCAGTCATTGTTAACATCCGGTTACAATCGTTAACGGTCGCAGAAACTGTGGTAGAAGCTAGGCCTAGCCAAGGCCTGCTAATTATTAAATGGGTTGGCCCATGTGGGGAGCCCAATAGGAATACGACTCTTTATTTTTTATCCTGTACTGTCTAGAATCAGCCCACTACTATAGCGAGCACCGCCCCGTACACATTCATGCCCGACACTGTTTCGGTCTACATGAGGCCCAAGTTAGCCCAACACTGTGCTGCCACTTGAGGCCTGCACCAAGAGGACCCGGTACTGTTCACGCCTGGTGCCAATTTTGTCTTTTACTATTCAGACATGTTACTGTTCCAACCTTTTAGGATTTTCTCCCTGTTACTGTTTAGGCCATTTAGAGTTTTGGATTTTGCCTATTCAGGCTGGTACTGTTCGGCCTGTTATTGTAGTGGCTGCCACCATACTGGCCTTTCAATCTTCTGGCCACTTACTGTTCTGGACTTTTACTGTTCTAGCCTTTTACTATTCTAGCCATTTACTGTTGAGGCCATTCACGGTTCCGGTCTTCCACTGTTCATGCCTTTTAGTGTTCCGGCTTTCTACTGTTTAGGCCTTTCACAGTTTGGTCTTCTACAGTTCCGGTCTTTCACTATTCCGGTCTTTCACTGTTCTGGCCTTTTACTGTTCTGGCCTTTTACTGTTCTTGCCTTCTACCATTATGACCTTTTATAGTTCTGGCCTTTTACTGTTCTGGTCTTTTACTATTCTCCTTCTACTATTCTCCCCTTTAAATTTTCGTTTTGGGTCGTCCATGCGCTCGTTGTTTCAATGTTCAGCATGTTACTGCTCCGGCCTGTTACTGTTTCGACCTTTTTTGCTAGCACCTACTTTTTGGCAGAACAGAGGAATATCAAGACATCAATTAATTAAAAAAACACAAATTAAAACTACTTATTACACAACAATATTAGTTTATTACAACAGATTATACAACAAGATTGAAATTCTGAAAGATTACAAAGTGTAGGTATCATCAATAAGAGATCGGTACATCACGATTCGCTTCAATGTATCATATGTCCTCTTCTTCAACATTTCAGCTACAGATCTAAGATAATCTACACCCTTTCTTTCTGCATGCAATACAACCTTTATATATTTATCACCTACAGGATTTGTTCTAGGTGGATGGTTAAGTAAGTTGTTTGCTTTGGAAATGCAATGGGAGGATGAATGGGAAGAGGGATCACAACTTTCAGTCCTGCCTTCTGAGGACTCCTCTTGGTTTTAACTACAGCCTGCTAAAATATGGTGAAAGAGGTTAAAACAAAGAACAAGGGAAACAAGTAGTATTATATAACATAGAGATCATTTAAAATAATTGTGAACTTACAGTAGCACATTCAGGCTGACAGTAGCTCCTTCTCGAGTGGGTGCTACTCCTGGTCAATCTGCCAGAAGAATCCGAGTCGAGCAGTTGGAACTTTTGTCCTTGTACTCCATTATCATTTCTCTGCATTAAGGCATGACATTTAAAACCCAGTTAGCTGGTTTGGAAGGATGAAAACTCTTGAAAAACACCAAATACATAGCATTAAAAATTACCAGATGTATGATTCAAACTAGATAGCTGGTTTGAAAGGATGAAAGTAGGTGAAAACACCAAAATATATCATTAAAAATCACTAGATATATGATTCAAACTAGATGAACATTTTTTAAATTAAGCATTCGTAGATAGAAACACAATAAAACATGAATGCAAATGTCATGGCAAGGTTTTAGGTAGAATGACTTATTAACTTATTAGGCATGCAGGTTATACAACTTATTAACATGACAAGAAACTGGCCTAAGTAACACAAGGAAACCTTGCACTTCAACCTTGCTTGGCATCAGATTGTCAGTATTGGATCCTCTATGAGCTGTTTGCATGACCCGTGCGAGTGCTCGGAAAGAATAGCATCTATGAGTTGGTGTTGGAGGATTAAACTGATAGCGTGAGAATGTAAGAAAGGGAATAAAAGCAAGAAGCTAATGATGTGGATAGTACCTACCGGATGTGGGGTGCAAATGAAATGGAAATAGCATGCATGATATTGAGCAACATTCTAACGATTCTCATAGCTTACGAGTTCCAAAAATATAGCAAATCGGCAAGAGAAATTGGCGCTGCACGACGATGACAGGTGGGATGGGCAAGAGGGCGACGGGGGCAGCGGCTGTGCATTTTGGCGTCAGTGACGAGTGATTCAGTGAAGCGCCCCTCGTAGGGTAGACGACGATGTTGGTGAAGCAGATCCTGTGCAACGAGGGTGTTAGTGAAATAGTTTCGGTGAGGAAGAGAGCACTAGTAGTGAAGGAGCTCTAGTGTGGAAGAGAGGGCCGGAGGTGAAGCAGCTAGAGGAAGGTCAAGATTGGAGGGGTATGGGCGGGGAAGAGGCGATGTGGGGGATATAGGTGGGATGATGCACATTTACCACCTATACCCCTCTATTATTGCAGTACTCCTCTGGTCCTTGTTTCTGGACCAGGGATAGAAGAGGAATTTTGCATTTGCAAAAAGCAGGGCGGGATATTTGAATAGATGCGCGGGATGTTTCGGCGTTCTACGGAAATTTTGAGGTTGAAGCTTCCAACGTATGCTACTCCGACGCGACCGCTCTCATGTGTTGGCCTCGTCTAGACCCACACGCTAGCGACAATATGCTTACCAACATTTAAATGAGTTTCCACACATTTGCCGAAATTGATAAACATTATATTTTGAAGGCTTTCATACAAGATGACCAAGGTCACGGCCATATGTCTGCTATAGTTTATGATAGCGTGTCCATATCTGGTAGATCATTGCATTTTTGCATTTCAAAAGAAGATTCTAGATTTGATGGATAATTCCCAACTTTCAAGAATTTCCAAACTTCCTAGCTAAATCTATGCAATAAAATGACCTTTCGACAATCTGAAGTAAGTATGTCTAATTTTGAACTACAAAGTGTGTGATATACCTTGATCTTGACTTTTTAAAAATAATTCAAAGATACCAAGTAGTCAAATATTGGAAAACCACCGACAATTTCGCAAGATTTCAACTTTACGATATGAATGGTAATGACACCAAATTTCTTCCAGTTTTTAAAAAATACAAAGAAACAAAATATAAAACGAAATACAACCATTCTTTTCTCCCTTGGTGTCTTACTATGTGCACTAGCTAGTTTCCATGGAAAAATATAATCTTAAAATTTGATAACTTTTGAAAAAAAATTATATCACAATATATGGAGTATCATGTAAGAATATGCATGGCTTTCAAACCAGATGACCAAGGTCATGGCCATATCTTTTCTATAGTTTATAATAACCTATCCATATTTGGTAGTTGGTGTGTATTGGCATTTAAAATATTATTTACAAAGGAAGCTTCCGGATTCGAAGTTATTTCAATTTTCTAAGGCACACCAATGGCTTTTGTCTTGAAGCAACTACAAAATATGGCTCAAAATCCCACTTCCCCAGTTTTCACACAAAGTATATATAGCCTAGGGTTAAGTTTAGGGTTCAGGGTTTATTTTGGGTTGAGGGTTTAGGGGTTCATGGTTTAGGGTTTAGGATTTTAGGGTTTAGGATTTTAGGGTTTAGGCTTTTAGGGTTTAGGGGTTTAGGGTTCATGTTTAGGGTTTAGGGTTGTTCAGGGTTTATGATTGTTTAGGTTTTAGGGTTTAGAGAATTTTCAATAATGATGTTCAAGCTTTATATATATGCTTATATTCATGGAATAGAATGGCATTATCGCAATTTTATAAAAGTATCTCAAATTTTGATCTATAAGTGCATTATACCTGCTTGGTAAGGGTTTAGGGTTCTAGGGTTAGGAGGTTAGGGTTAAGGGTTTTTGATTTTCAATAATTTTCAAGCTTTATGCTTATATTCATGGAATAGAATGGTGTTACCGCAATTTAATGAAAGTATTTCAAATTTTGATCTATAAATGCATGGTACCTGCTTGGTTTAGGGTTTATGGGTTGAGGATTTAAGGTTTTACGGTTTAGGTTTTATGGGTTGTTTAGGGTTTAGGGTTTAGCGATTTTTCAATAATGCTCAAAGATTTATGATTATATTCATCGAATAGAATGGCGTTACCTGATTTAATGAAAGTATTTCAAATTTTGATCTATACGTGCATGGTACCTGCTGGGTTAGGGTTTATGGGTTTTGGGTTTTAGGGTTTTATGGTTTAGGTTTTATGGTTGTATAGGGTTTACGGTTTAGCAAATTTTCAATAATGCTTAAGCTTTATGCTTATATTTGTCGAATAGAATGGTGTTACCTAATTTATTGAAAGTATCTCAATTTTTGATCTATAAGTGCATGATACCTGCTTGGTTAGTGTTTATGGGTTGAGGGTTTGGGGTTTTAGGGTTTATTAGGGTTTAGGTTTTAGGGGTTATTTAGGGTTTAGTGAATTTTCAATAATGCTCAAGATTTATGCTTATATTTTTCGAATATAATGGTGTTACCTAATTTATTGAAAGTATCTCAAATTTTGATCTATAAGTGCATGATACCTGCTTGGTTAGTGTTTATGGGTTGAGGGTTTGGGGTTTTAGGGTTTATTAGGGTTTAGGTTTTAGGGGTTGTTTAGGGTTTAGGGATTTTTTGATAATGCTCACAATTTATGCTTATATTTGTCGAATAGAACGGCGTTACCAATTAAACGAAAGTATATCAAATTTTCATCTATAAGTTCATGCTACGTTCTTGGTAAGGGTTTAAGGTTTGGGGTTTAGGGTTTTGGGAATTTTCAATAATTTTCAAGCTGTTTTATGCTTATATTCTTGGAATAGAATGGGGTTACATTAATTTATTGAAAGTATCTCAAATTTTGATCTATGAGTGCATGGTACCTGCTTGATTAGGGTTTATGGGTGTAGGGTTTTAGGGTTTTACGATTTAGTTTTATGGATTTAGTTTTATGGATTTAGTTTTATGGGTTGTTTAGGGTTTATGGTTTAGCGAATTTTCAATAGTGCTCAAGATTTATCTTATACTCGTTGAATAGAATGGTGTTAGCTGATTTAATGGAAGTATCTCAAATTTTGATCTATGAGTGCATGACACCTGCTTGGTTAGGGTTTATGGCTAATTGTTTAGGGCTTTAGGGTATAGGTTTATGTTTTAGGGGTCGTTTAGGGTTTAGGGAATTTTTGATATTGCTCAGGATTTATGCTTATATTCATCAAATAGAATGGCGTTACCCAATTTAATGAAATTATCTCAAATTTTGATCTATAAGTGCATGTTATGTGCGTGGTCGGGGTTTAGGGTTTTAGGGTTTAGGGGTTTAGGATTTGGGTTTTAGGGGTTTAGGGTTTCGGGAATTTTCAATAATGTTCAAGCTTTATGCTTATATTCATGGAATAGAATGGTGTTACCCAATTTAAAGAAAGTATCTCAAATTTTTATATATAAGTGCACGATACCTGCTTGGTCAGGGTTTAGTGGTTTAGAGTTTATGGTTTAGGATTATGTGAATTCTCAATAATATGTTCAAACTTTATGGTTACATTCGTGGAATAGAATGGTGTTACCGCAATTTAATGAAAGTATCTCAAAATTTGATCTGCAAGTTGATGATACCCTACTTGGTCATATGTTTTGTTAAATACAATTGAAGATACCCAATTACTAAAACAAGGGAGAAACACCAAGAGTTCCGTGAGATTTAGGCGCTATTTGGTTGGGATCTAATTCTGGCTTTTGATTTTTGGCTTATAAAGCCAGGAACGTGTTTTTGGCTATGTTTTTTTAGCTTTTACTCTAAAATAGTTAAATGATGGTATAATCCAAAAGCAAAAATATAAGGGATTTCTATTTCCGTGCCCTCAGTTCGTTAGTTGTACTCAGTTTTCCCCAGCCGTTTAGTTTTTCCTCACTTTTGCCCATCTCCTTGTACGAAACTCTCACATGGTCTGAAACTCGCCGTCCGTCAGCCTTACCGTTACGCGTTCACGTCTTTGACAAGTGGGCGGCTCGATCGGGTCCCGTAGTGGACCCTCGTTATGTGGCGATTTAGTAGGACCGCTCATCAGTCCCGTAGTGTACCCTTGCCGTTACATGCTGACAAGTGGGGCCACGTTGAGTCGATTCCCGTAGTGGACACCTCTCTCAACTTATCCAGATCAGCATCGGACCCACAACTTATCCACGTGAGCGCCGGACCCACAACTTACCCAGGATGGCATTGCAAGATGGGACCCCAAGCCAGCCTCGTGCCCGCGCCCGTGCCGTTTCTTCATTTTCATATAGTGAAATGTGATGCATATATGGAAATTATATGAAAGTTATACACCTTTGAACTCTTTTAAATCGCACTTAGGACATGATAATGTTGTGCTAATAAAATCCTGATCATTTGTAATTTCCATGGAGTGAAAATATAATGCATAAAATTGCGTATACAAAAATTATACACCTTTGAACTCTTTGAAATCGCACTTAATACGTGACAATGTCGTGCTAAGAAATCTTGAGAGATAATTATTTTCTCCCCCATTTTCATAGAGTGGAATGTAATGCATAAACTTGCATATACGAAGTTTATACTCCTTTGAACTCTTTGAAATCACAGTTAATACATGATAATGTTGTGCTAAGAAAATCTTGAGAGATTACCATTTCCATGGAGTGAAATATAATGCATAAAATTGCGTATATGAAGTTTATACACCTTTGAACTCTTTGAAATCGCACTTAATACGTTATAATATTGTGCTAAAAAAATCTTGAGAGATTGCCATTTCCATGGAGTGAAATAGTATGCATAAACTTGCATATACAAAAGTTATACACCTTTGAACTCTTTGGAATCGCACTTAGCTCGTGATAATGTTGTGCTAAGAAAATCTTGAGAGATTACCATTTCCATGGAGTGAAATATAATGCATAAACTTGCATATACAAAAGTTATACACCTTTGAACTCTTTGAAATCGCACTTAGGTCGTGATAATTTTGCGCTAAGAAAATCTTGAGAGATTACCATTTCCATGGAGTGAAATATAATGCATAAACTTGTGTATACAAAAATTATACACCTTTGAACTCTTTGAAATCGCACTTAGGTCATGATAATGTTGTGCTAAGAAAATCCTGATCATTTATCATTTCCATGGAGTGAAATATAATGCATAAACTTGCGTATACACAAATTATACACATTTGAACTCTTTGAAATCGCACTTAATACGTGATAATGTTGTGCTAAGAAAATCTTGAGACATTACCATTTCCATGGAGTGAAATATAATGCATAAACTTGCGTATACAAAAATTATACACCTTTGAACTCTTTGAAATCGCACTTAATACGTGATAATGTTTGTGCTAAGAAAATCTTGAGACATTACCATTTCCATGGAGTGAAATATAATGCATAAATTATACACCTTTGAACATGTTCCCTTCAAATTATATTCAAGTTCATTTGTTTATGGAGTTAAAGTATCGGTGGCATACTCGTTATTTTGCACGGATAGAGGGGTGCCCCCGACAGATATAGGGGTTATCCTGTCCGCTAGATCGTAGAGGATCAAAGGTTGGTGGGCACGATCCGTGTGACAACTATCTCGACTAATCATAGCGTAGCAGCAAAGATGAGCACAGGTGCGAGAGATGGATACAAAGAGAGGGGAAACTGAGTAGCACTTAAGAACCAAGGACAAAACTAAGTAGAACTTGAAAACCAAGGGCAAGACTGACAAAGGGATTCAAATAGAAAATAGAAAAAGATTTAAAAAATGGAATGCATCTTTTATACAATAAAATACATCTTGGCATACATCAAACTATTTGCAATTCAAATATACACTAGTTTGACAATTATTGCCTCATTCAGACAAACTATGTTTTGGGGAGGGATGTTTTGGGAAGAGGCTTGAGTAGAAAGCCATGAACCTTCATAGATAGTAGGTGATTTGAGAAGTAGTGATTTAGGTTAAAACTTAGTTTATATACATTTCTTATGGTGACACATCACATAATAAGACTCCATGGGTAGATGCCACTATTTTTTGCTCTTTTTGAATTTGTTATGCATAAAATGACTCAATTAGCTAGCTAAAACCTATTTGTTGACTCTCTGTTGACCAGCCACCGGAGGGTAAAACTAAGTATATTGCACACGGCAGTGTTAGTACTAGAGGGCAAAACTGAGTAGAACCAAACTGCCAGTGTTACACTCGAGGGCAAAACTGAGTACAACTGAGTCGCCAGGGTTAGACACGAGGGAAAAAACGTGACACACGGTACGCGTGTGTGGTGCATGGGGCGATAGCGGACACGTGTGGTCGTGCACGGTGCAGTAGCGTACGCGGTTACACGATGCACGGTAGTGCAACAAAACTATCCCATCACCTTCTGCAAACCCCTGATGACCCACAAGTATAGGGGGTGTATCGCAGTATTTTCGAGGGGAGTGAAACCCAATTTATTGATTCGACACAAGGGGAGCCAAAGAATATTTATAAGCCTTAACAACTGAGTTGTCAATTCAGATGCACCTCGAAACAATCTTGCTCACAGCAGTTTATCAGTAGCAACAGTTTTGTAGTAGGAATAGTAAAGCAGCAGCAGTAGTAAAGCAAAGATAGTAGTAACAAAAGCAGTAAACAGTGGGATTCGAGTGCGGTAGGCATAGGGATGGATGGACGGGCATTGCATGGACAAGACAATTCACATAGCAATTAGAACATAGGGCAATTGTAGATAAATAAGATAAAGCATCCAAGTACTAGACAATCCTAGGCATGTGTTCCATATATAGTCATACGTGCTCGCAATGAGAACTTGCACAACATCTTTTGTCCTGCCAGCCCGTTTGCAGCGGGGCCTCAAGGGAACTACTGGCAATTAAGGTGCTCCTTTTAATAGAGCACCGGAGCAAAGCATTAACACTCCGTGAACACATGTTATCCTCACATCAAAGCCTTTCCCTTCCGGTTATCCCGATTTCTGTCACTTCGGGGCCATAGGTTCCGGACAACAACGTGTGTATTTAACTTGCAGATAAGACCCAAAACATTACTATCATAATGAATCAATAATAAGTTCAGATCTGAAATCATGGCACTCGGGCCCTAGTGACAAGCATTAAGCACAACAAGTCGCAACAAAGTCATAAAGCACTAATAAAAGATACTAGGCACCATGCCCTAACAATCTGATGCCATTACATGAACGATCTCATCCAATCCCTACCATCCCCATAGCCTACAGCGGGGTATTACTCACTCATGGATGGGGGAAACATGGATGGTCGATGGAGAAGCGATGGTGATGATGATGGCGATGATCTCCTCCAATTCCCCGTCCCGGCAGGGTGCCAGAACGGAGTTTCTGGTGCTGTTTCGTGGAATCTGGTGGTGGCGGCGGAGCGGAACTTCTTCTAGAAAAACGTCGAACCCCCCGAAGTTTTTAGGTCAGAAGGCTCCTTATAGGAGAAGAGAGAGGCCGAGGGGGTGCCTGGGGGGCCCACACCATCCTCGGCGTGATGCAGCCTGGGGCCAAGGCCAGTGGTGTGGCCACCTCCTGGCTCTTCTCCCTCTCGTATTCTGGCTCCTGGAGTCTTCGGGTGAAATAGGATTTTTTGCATATTTTCCCGGATTTTTCCTGATATTTGATTTTCTGCATAAAAAGTAGACACCAAAGCAATTCTGCTGAAAACAGCGTCAGTTCGCATTAGTTGCATCCAAATCACTCAAGTATAGAGGAGAAACAATAGCAAAAGTGTTCGGGAAAGTAGATATGTTTTGGACGTATCAACTCCCCCAAGCTTAGCTTATTGCTTGTCCTCAAGCAATTCAGTTGAAAACTGAGTGCGATAATAGAACTTTCACGAACACATTTGCTTCATATGATGTAAATATTCTCAGCAATGTGATCAACTACCTAGACAATTCATAATAAAGAGTATGCAACTGAGTCTACTTAATAGTCATTGCAAGCTATGAAGAGATTCCAACTCAAGAATAATAAGTAGCATGAAGCATAAACATAAGCAACATTACATTGCTCATAGAAAGGTATGATAGAGTGGTATCTCGCTTGCCTTTCATTATGAATGCCAAGGCACCTCTAAAGTTCAAGTGATGACTAGAAGTAAAGATATCAAAGATACAAGCATCAAAGTCATAACACAAATAATCAAGTATTGGAACAAACACAAAGGATGACAACTATGCTCTCAAGAAGGTGCTCAAAGAACAAGTGGAGACTCAACAAGTAGAAGAAAAGGTTTTGAATAATTTGAAAGGCTTCCAAATGCTGAAAGTATGGTACTTGTTAGCTTTGAGCTCTCATTGCCCCTATCATAAGCATCTTTAATGTGGTTAAGGTGAAAGTGACACAACTAAGAGGATATGCTTGACAAGTTATAAATTGAAGTCTCATGCCCCTTACTTATGAAGACCGATCCTCATGCTACTCAACTTCAGTCACAAGTAAGCTCTTGTCATTGTAAGTATATACGTATCATGGAGAACCGCCAACGGGGTACCCCTTGCATATGATACAGGAGCTATCCCATAATCAAAATGAAAAGGCAAGCAGACAATGAGCATCTCAGCGATCTTTTTATTTACTATGTGCATATATTTTTATTGAGGATGCTTCATAGAATGCTCATTACGGTTATGCTGCAAGTTTCCACCATGATTAGCATGGCTTAGGCTAGCGGCCCAGGCGTTTCTCTAACATACATACAAACTCCATGATCTTACAAGTTCCACTTTTATTTCACACCGCCGAGATCCATAAGCAAAAGAACATGATATCAACTAGGTACAAAGTACCTATGAAGCGTTGAAAGCGGTCCCCATGATACATGGTTCTGCTAACTTCAACTCATAAAGCGCAAGCATATGCGCAACAAAGAAGGACGCAATGGTTCAGGTTTATTAAGTGCAAGAAAATAAAGTGTGCCATCAAGTTCGTGAGAGCTTTACTAACTAACTTTCTCAAAACAAGCAAACATTTTATTCGGAAGAAAACAAGGCATATTGAATATGCACGGAGATAGCAAACGATGCTAATAGGTAGGTATGGTGGACACTTTGGAAATATTTGGTTTAGGGAGTTGGAAACATGAGTAAAACACTCAGTGGAAGTGAAGGCTAGCAAAAGTAAGGGAGCGACAAACGAGAGAGAAATAGCTGTCATTATCACGCTTGCAACAAAACAGGACTACTCATGGCATGAAATGATTCAAGATCCTCAAGGCAAAATAATTCATCAAGGCTTATTTGATTATCACAGTCATGTGCATGCGTGAGCATGTGCCAAGTCAATTCAAATGAAACATTCAGAGGAGGATACCACGGTGTCATACCAATTTATGAATAGAGTAATGCAAGCAAACATTCATGAGACATGCTACAAACTATTAGTGGGCTGGAGCTAATCACAAGAAAGCAAGAACTACTAAGCATCCAAAGATAACATACACCCTACATGAACGGATTAAGCAAGCTCACAAAGATGAGTATATGTACAAAAATGAAGACAAATAGAGTTCGTTACCAGCCTCTTACCATGCCTCAAGTTATCACTAATCCTCATTATTGCTCTTCACTTGTATGGCTTGAATAATAATATGAAACAAATACCACTGAGGACTGCCGAACCCTGAAGCAAACTTGCAAAAGCAAAAGAAGAACGACAAATATTTTTGGTGTTTTTGATTTTTGAACAAGAACCAAAAGAGAGAAACAAGCAAAGCAATATCCTTTTGGGTTTTTCGAATAGTTCAAACAAAGAAAAAAGGAAAAAGCAAACCAAGGCAAAAAGAAGAAGCAAGCCAAAGAGAAACAACAAAAATATTTTTGGTCTTTTTGTGTTTTAGAAAGCAAAAGCAAAGAAGAACGAAAACTAAAAAGAGAACGAAAACATGAATATACAAAGTACCGACGCAACATGATAAGGAGATGAGTGCGGTGTCGACGTACCTCCCCCAAGCTTAGGCTTTTGGCCTAAGTGGGTATCAATCCCAAGCTGGCCAGGATGAAGTGTCACCAGGGTACGACAAGGAGGTACCCTCGTCCTGGTGCGAGCCCGAGTACGCCCCTCCGTAATGTGTGGAGTAATCATAGGAGGGCACGTCCTCCTGGTGCTGCTCGTGGAAACCCAACAAGCGAAGCTGCTCGTCCACCTCCTCCTTGGAGCGCGACCACGGTCTCCTGTCAACACTAAACAAAGCATGCTGTGGCAAGAGGATCTCCCTCTCATCCCCGTCAGTGAAAAGCATCCTATATACTAGATTGTTCAAATCAGAGGTAGCAGTGACAAAGTGATGAGTTTTCATGGCAACAATGTCGAGCCTCTGTGGTGCTAGCATAGCATCATCAGAAGCCACTGAAAGATCTAATGCATAGACTATACGCGAGGCAATGATGCCCCCATAGATAGGCCCCCTAGCAGCTAGGCGGCGAGCAATAAGCGAGCCAAGATTGTACCGAGTATCGTTGTTGAGCGCAGCAGCAAGGAAAGCTAAGTGATAGTTGGAGATATTACTAGTGTTCTCCCTACCCAATACACTAGTGGTAAGATAGTATGCAAAGTATCTAAGAGTAGAGAGTTGGATATTTCTTATCTTTCCGCGCTGCGCCACGCGGTCATCATCATTGGTCACCCCTCGGTAAAGCTCCAACAAGTCAGTGGGTCACCCTTGAATTTTCTTCACGGTCCCTGTCATACACACACCTACAATACTTCAAAATCTCTCCAAAGGCATGGTGAAGGGCATATCATAGATTTTAAAGGAGACAGTGGAATGATAGGATGTGTTAGTAAATGAGAAGCTCTCAACAAAAGTTTTGGTGAGCATAGCGTATTGTGCACTCTCATCTTGCATATAAGAGGTTAGGCCAACCCTCTCAATCAGTAGCAAGAAATCATCAAGAATACCTGTAGCTTGTAATAAAGTAAAACAAGGAAAAGAGGATGGGTGAGCATCCCCATCATCCCTTTCACTGCCAATACGAGTTGCAATGAGACCTTCATTGTATGAAGGCCTAGCTTGGGAGGATGTTCTTGAGGGCCTTGTCCTCCTAGGTGCATCACTCTCAAATATCTCTCCAAAAGTGTGGTTGTTCATGCTTGGTATTATGAAATTTAAACACCTATTAAACAAGTGATTGCAAAGCAAATATAATAAAGGATTCTACTCATAGGGACTTGCAAGAGGCCTAAACATGCATCAAAACTTTATCTCTAAGCATCAAACAAGCCTACAAGATCTCATAACCAGTCACCTACAACAGCAAAATACTCAACATATAATCCACTAAACACAAATCTACTTGGACAAGGGGAGGAGTCACATACCAAGGAACAATTGCTCCAAATTTCAGCAAGAAAGATGTGCTGAGCAAGGATATCGAAGAAATCGAGAGCAAGCACAGAAATAACACGATTTTGAGCTATGAACTGGAGCTAACTCGGGAGAGAGAAGAAAGTGGCAGGTGAGAGAAGTAGTGGGGGGCCAGGGGTGGCCCACACCAGGGCATGGCGCCACCCAGGGCTGGCCGCGCCACCACATGGTGTGCCTGCCAGGTAGGCCCCCTGGTACCTACCAGGTACTCCTTTGCCCCTTTTTTCACGTAAAAATTTAATATGAATTTTCTGAAATTTTTCGAGACACTTTATTTTTGGGCATTTTTCAGAAATAGAAGAATGATTTTTTCTGATAGACAGATTTTTTTTCTTTTGGAAACATGATGCAAGGACAAAACAAGGCTAGAACTACAGAAGTTCTAGCATGCAAACAAACTACCAACACAAAGAAAACTAAATGAGAGCAAAAACTAAAATGCAAAGGATAGAAATAAACGGAGATAATCATAATGAAAACATTGTTTTGTTCAATGGAATCCTTTTGTTAGCAAGGTTGATCAAGTCTTGCTACCAAAACAATTGCATATGAGACAAAACTTTATACTCCACTAATGATTATGTTACCTTAACCTTGATAGCAATGGTCCCAATCATAATAGTTTCAAATTTTTCTCTTAGTATGGGACAATATATTTCTCCAACTTGAATGCCTTCAACATGTTCAATTGAATTCAGTCCATAAGTCCTTTCAATGTTCTTGGGGAAATAGACAGTATGTTCCTTGTCATTAACATTGAAGGTAACCTTTCCTTGATTATAATTAATAACATCTCCTGCAGTATTAAGAAAAGGTCTCCCAAGAATAATAGACATACTATCATCTTCTGGCATTTCAAGCACGGCAAAATCAATTAATATCAAGCAATTGTGAGCCACCTGAACAGGTACATCCTCACATATACCCACAAGAATAGTGGTAGATTTATCAGCCATTTGCAAAGATATATCAGTTGGTATCAATTTTTCAAGCTGAAGCCTCTTATAGAGAGAGAAAGGCATAACACTAACTCCAGCTCCCAAATCACACAAAGCAGTTCTAACATAACTGTTCTTAATAGAGCAAGGGATAGTTGGAATCCCTGGGTCTCCAAGTTTCTTAGGAACCTTACCATTGAAGGAATAATTAGCAAGCAAAGTAAAAATTTCTTCATTAGGGATCTTTCTTTTATTCGAGACAATGTCCTTCATATACTTTGAGTAAGGAGGCAATTTAATAGCATCAGTCAAAGGAATTTGCAAGAATAAAGGCTTCATCCACTCACAAAAGCCTTTGACTTGTGTTTCTTATCAGGGAAAGGCATAGGTTTTTGGACCCAAGGTTCTCTTTCACTACCATGTTTCTTAGCAATAAAATCTTCTTTAGTGTATTTAGTATTCTTAGTGTGGTTTTCAGGTTCTTCTTCAACTTTTTCTTCATTAGGCACTTCATTTTCTTCATTACCACTTTTAGTTTCAGCATCAGAGATAGATATACTATTAGGATCTATAGCAGGTTCAGAGGGTTCTACAACAGTTTTATGTTTCTTTTTCCTTTTCTTACGAGTAGAACCACTATTTTCAGCTTGTTGAGAATCCTGCTCAATTCTTTTGGGATGCCCCTCAGGATATAGAGGATCCTGGGTAGCAGCTCCACTTCTAGTTCTAATTTCATAAGCATGTTTTTCTTTAGCAACATTAACTAGCAAGTCGTTTTGCACTTTAACGAGTTGATCTATTTGAGTTTGAACCATTTGAAAGTGTTTAACAATCATCTTAACATCATTAGAAGTTCTTTCCACAATATCTTTCAACTCAACAATAGCTCTAGTGTTTGCCATTAGATGATTTTGCACCCTTTTATTAAAGTTATCTTGCTTAACAATAAAGATATCAAATTCTTCTAAGCATTAATCAGGAGGCTTCATGTAAGGGATATCACCTTCATCAAAGTGTTGGAGAGAATGTACCTCAATAGTGGATGAATAGGGAATAGGCTTACATAATTCTTCTATAGGAGGTAAATTCTTGACATCTACAGCTTTAATTTCCTTCTCCTTAAGACATTTCTTAGCTTCCTTCATCACTTCATCATTTAATTCAATAACTCCCCTCCTCTTTGATGTTGGAATAGGCACCGGAATAGATGGTTCAGGTACAATTACTTCAGGTATAGCTTGTTTAGGAGGAGTCCAATCTTCATAATTCTTGCTTATTTTAGCCATTAGTTCCTTAGCTTCCTTAGGAGTCCTATTCCTGAAAACACAATCAGCACAACTATCTAGGTATGTCCTAGATTCCTCGGTTAGTCCATTATAAAATATATCAAGAAGCTCATTCTTAGGTAATGGACTTCCAGCCTGTGCATGAATCAAAGCACAAAACCATGCCCAAGATTCAGGCAATACCTCTTTTTCTCCCTGTTTGAAATCAAAAAGTTCTTGCAAAATAGCATGTCTAGCACTGGGAGGAAAATATTTCTGCAAGAAAGTACTAATCAAGCACTCAGGGCTATCAATAGATCCAGGAGGTAAATTACTAAACCAAGTTTTGGCTTCTCCTTTAAGTGAAAAAGGAAAAATCTTAGCAACAAAGTAAGTACGCATCTTAATATCATCAGAAAACAAGCCACTCATGGTAGAAAGTTCATTCATATGTGCTACCGCACTTTCATTCTTAGTCCCACAAAAAGGTTCATTCTCGACAATAGCTATGTAAGATAGATCGAGAGAGAAATCATAATCTTCGTGCTCTGTTAAGAGATCACACTTCCCTGCAAAAAAAAAGAAATCATAATCTTCATCTATAATTTTTATGGGAGAAGCAGCAAACTTAGCATCAGGAGATAATTTGGGTCTAATAGTACGCCTCTCAAGGAGATTCTTAGCAGCGCTCCTATCATGGGTGTTCCTACATTCTTCAATAAACTCATCAGTCATCTCAACATAATCTTCTTCAGCATCATAACTCTTACTAGACTCAGGTGAGCTAACTGGTGTGGTAGTGTCTTCATTAGGAGTTTCGGTATTTCTAGCTATAGTTCTAGCAATCGTAGCATCTAGGAAAGTACCTAATGAACCACTCTTATCAAGCACAGTAGAGGCAGCATCATAAGTATCAGAAGTTTCAGATACAACAGTAGTAGCAGTGTGTGTAGCATGTGTATGTGGTGGTGTAAGGAACTTACTCAAAACAGACGGTGAATCAAGAGCAGTAGAGGTGTTCAGAACCGTACCTCTTCTTGTAGTAGATGGTAAAATAGGAACCTTGCCATCACGAGACTTACCCATGATGGATGGATATCAGCGAACAATAGAGAACCCAAGTGAACTTGATAAATAAAGCTATGCTCCCCAGCAACGGCGCCAGAAAATAGTCTTGATGACCCACAAGTATAGGGGGTGTATCGCAGTATTTTCGAGGGAAGTGAAACCCAATTTATTGATTCGACACAAGGGGAGCCAAAGAATATTTATAAGCCTTAACAACTGAGTTGTCAATTCAGCTGCACCTGGAAAGAATCTTGCTCACAACAGTTTTGTAGTAGGAATAGTAAAGCAGCAGCAGTAGTAAAGCAAAGACAGTAGTAACAAAAGCAGTAAATAGTGGGATTCGAGTGCGGTAGGCATAGGGATGGATGGACGGGCGTTGCATGGACAAGACAATTCAAATAGCAATCAGAACATAGGGAAATTGCAGATAAATAAGATAAAGCATCCAAGTACTAGACAATCCTAGGCATGTGTTCCATATATAGTCATACGTGCTCGCAATGAGAACTTGCACAACATCTTTTGTCCTGTCAGCCCGTTTGCAGCGGGGCCTCTTGGGAACTACTGGCAATTAAGGTGCTCCTTTTAATAGAGCACCGGAGCAAAGCATTAACACTCCGTGAACACATGTGATCCTCACATCAAAGCCTTTCCCTTCCGGTTATCCCGATTTCTGTCACTTCGGGGCCATAGGTTCCGGACAACAACGTGTGTATACAACTTGCACATAAGACCCAAAACAATACTATCATAATGAATCAATAATAAGTTCAGATCTGAAATCATGGCATTCGGGCCCTAGTGACAAGCATTAAGCACAACAAGTTGCAACAAAGTCATAAAGCACTAATAGAAGGTACTAGGCACCATGCCCTAACAATCTGATGCCATTACATGAATGATCTCATCCAATCCCTACCATCCCCATAGCCTACAGCAGGGGATTACTCACTCATAGATGGGGAAAACATGGATGGTCGATGGAGAAGCGATGGTGATGATGATGGCGATGATCTCCTCCAATTCCCCGTCCCGACAGGGTGCCAGAATGGAGTTTCTAGTGCTGTTTCGTGGAATCTGGTGGTGGCGGCGGAGCGGAACTCCTTTTGGAAAAACATCGAACCCCCCGAAGTTTTTAGGTCAGAAGGCTCCTTATAGGCGAAGAGAGAGGCCGATGGTGTGCCTGGGGGGCCCACAACACCCCCTGGTGCGGCCTGGCCTGGCCCACGCCAGCAGGTGGTGTGGCCACCTCCTGGCTCTTCTCCCTCTCGTATTCTGGATCCTAGAGTCTTCGGGTGAAATAGGATTTTTGGCATATTTTCCCGGATTTTTCCTGATAGTTGATTTTCTGCATAAAAAGTAGACACCAAAGCAATTCTGCTGAAAACAGCGTCAGTTCGCATTAGTTGCATCCAAATCACTCAAGTATAGAGGAGAAACAATAGCAATAGTGTTCGGGAAAGTAGATACGTTTTGGACGTATCAACCCCCAAGAAGACCCCAACCATGCCAGTGATGGAGAAGAACAGCGCAGTGGCCATCGGAGCCTCCAAGGCCACCGGGGAGGAGGCCTCCGTCCCCGTACGGGCCCCCGTCCCCATCCCCGTATCTGCCGTAGCCACCGATAAGGAGGCCCCCACCGGCTCGGGTAGATCCCGCTCGGCTGGGACCCCTACGAGGAGGTTGTTTACATAAGGCCGGAGAACCCCTACGACACCAGCATCGCCGATCCTTGGTCGGAGGTAACCAGGGTTTTCTCCCCTTCCCTTGTTCTTCCCCTGTTCCCATTGTTGGATGCTAGATCGTATGTTATTAGGGACCAACTGTTCGTATTTTTACAGTAGCTATTCATCTTGTGTTAGATCTTGTCGTTGTATTGGGAACGGCAGTACCTGAGGAGGTTAGATAGAGGTGTGGGGACTAGCAGGGAAGCTATCGACATCGTCCGCAGGCGGGATTGGATACAAGCGAGCGTAGTGGGACGCAAGAAGTACCCAGGTTCGGGGCCCTCGTGGTGAGGTAAAGCCCCTACTCCTGCCGGATCTGACTATGTGGAATACTCGAACTACAAGTGCTCCTCGAGTCAGACACGCTTAGCTACGCCTTAAATGCACCGAGACCAACCCTTTCTCTGAGGCCCGCCTCTCCTTATATAAGCGAGAGGCAAAGGGTCTCACCGGTCCGCTGATCGGCGGGCCCCAGCACAGCCGGGTCCTGGGCTGGCTAATCCATTGGGCGGGGCCCCTGGGGGTCCCCCATTAATTATCATCTACAGATGTCCAACAAAGATGGCTTGTCTTATCGGTGTATGGTATGGTATGGCTGTCGTACAAATGCGAGCTGTCAAGTCAAAGCATCGCTCCAGCGTCACCCACGCAAAGTCTTGGTATGGGCAGGTGGTTGCCCGTCTTATCATCGTGACAGGCGTATCGCACCGATACGCACGCCGTCTCTCTTCGATTGGGTCCGCTACGCCGTCGTATCCGGCCGCCTCTTCTGATTCGCCATCGGTGATAGCCGCCCGCCCGCCCCGTCTGGCCAGATCTGGTCATCCGGACGCGATCCGACTGTCCTGTTTCTTATTCGGATGGGGTACCCGGGGATCATCCCCCTAACACTAGCCCCCGAGCGCGTGGGGATTCCGCCCTTAGGCGAAATGTGCGCGCGCTCCTTCTTGCTTTTCGAATTTTGATTCGGCTGAGCCTGGCGGTTGCGCTACCTGTGACGTCAGTGCTGACGCCGGCCACGCGCGCACGCGTCATCATTGCTCTGCGGCGGGCAGCGTAACGTCCCGTCGCACGTCGCCTCGGGAAACTGCTGTCCGGCGCTTTGGTTCTCGCTCCAGGATCTTCTGCGCATCCTGTTCTGGCGCACGGGATCCAGGCGGCGGTTGGGATGTGGGTTGCCCGGATGCACGCCACGTGGCCCTGCCGACGGTTGCCCTTCCGATCCTTTAAAGGGACGCCGCGGGGGAGGTAGTTCTTTTCCTTCACTCCCCTGCTGCAATCTCCTTCTCCCTCGCGTGCTCTTGCTCCTGCGTTCTTGCCCTCTGCGCCGCCCGCTCGCCGTCATCGACATTACGGGCCACCGTCACTCTTCCGTTGCCGCTCCTCTCCCTCAGCCGGAAATGGCCGCCGACCGCGGAGCCTGGTGCGACTCCTCCGTCACCGAGGACCAAATCACGAAGTATCGCGCGACCCGTGTCCTCCCGCCGGCGAAGGAGGTGGCGGTGCGGTTGGCACCGGTGGGGGAGGTGTCGCCGCATCCGGCGGAGGGGGAACGCGTCATCTTCCTTTCGCACCTGGCGCGCGGGTTCGCGCTGCTGCTGCATCCATTCTTTCTCACGTTCTTGGCCTTCTTTGACCTCCGCCTCCACCACCTCGGCGCCAACGCAATCGGAACGCTGGCGCACTTCATGGCGTTCTGCGAGAGTTACCTCGGGATCCAGCCGAATCTTGGGCTCTTCTGCCGGCTCTTTAGCCGCAGGTGCAGTACACGAAGGGGCCGCTAGTCGTCTGCGGCGAAGCCTCCATATACTCCCGCACCCAATCCGGCTACCCGAAGTTCTTGCTCTAGGACACGGTACGGCTGTGGTAGCAGTCGTACTTCTACGTCAAGAACGTCACCAACATCGACCGGATAAACCTGCCGGTCTTCCAAGACGTCGAGTCCAGTCGGCAGAATCGATCCAAGATCCACGGCGACAAGGCGGAGACGGATGTGATGCTAGCACGCATGCGCTCCCTTGTCACCTGCTAGCTAACCGGTCGGGACATCACTCTTAGCTAGATGTCCCGGCTGATGATGCCGCTGCAGCAGCGGGTGCACAAGATGTGCTACTACTCGGGCCGGCTGGACCCGACCCGGCTGTCGCGCCGCGATCCCCGCTACCACAACTTGAAGGAGTGGTTGTGGACGATCAGCAAGGAGCGGCTACCGGAGAACTGGAAGTTCAGTCTGGCGCCCTACAACCGGGAGAACCGCGCGCCTCGGGTAAGTTCTTCGTAGCCGGAAATTTTGCTTATTCTTTCTATGTTATTTCCTTGTTCTGTCTGATTGACTTCTTGCATTCGTCAGATCTTCGCCTGCATCCTTCGTGAGGAGGGAGAGGCTCCCCTCGAGGTATTCACGCCAGACTTGCCCGAGCCGCGCGCTCGGTGGTCCGGCGAGGAATCGGATGGGGACGGCGACACCTTCCCCAGCCGGAACGACGAGCTGGCCGCCGACCCGCACGCCGAGGTGCACGAGGAGGAGGAGGCCAGTCCGACAGCGGTGATCTGTTGCGACGGACGGCGGCAGTGTGGAGCGCTCCGCTGCTCCGGCTCCGCCGCCTGCGGCGGAGGAGCCGATCAGACTCCGCCAAGCTGTCTTGGCTGGAAGAAAGGGCCGCCCCCGGTCGTGCCGGGTACGTTTTTCCTCTCCCCCTCTATCTTTTGGTGCCTTCCCTCTATTTCTCTTCCTTCTTGTTTTTCTGAATTTGGCTTATTTTGCCTTTGCCTTTTCCTCCTTCTTCTTAGCGCGTTGGTTTCTTTCGAGACCCGCAGGCTCGGCGCCAACCGGTCGCGCCGCTGCGCCACGACTGAGCCAACCGGCGCCTCTCCTTCTTCTGAGGCTGAGTCGGCTGCCTCCTCCTAGCCGGAGGGTCCCCAGCCGGAAGCGGATCACTCCCAGCCGGAAGGTTCCTCCGCGGGTGCGCGGGGGGCTGCCGGCAAGGAGCTCGTCGTTGTTGGCGACGACAACTCCGACGAGGCACTCAGGAAGGAGTGGCAAACAGCGGTGGTCGCGGTGAAGGAGTCCTTGGCCGTCAACGCCGTGGACGTCGACGCCTCCTCCGATGCTTCGCTGTCGGATCTTGCCGCCACGCTCGAGCTGGCGGTGAAGGAGATCCGGCTGCTTGAGGCTACAGCCGGCAGGAACCGGACCCTGGAGCAGAAGCTTGCTGCCGCCAACGGGACCTCCCAGAGTAAGTTCGCTTTATCCGTATTGCTCTCTTTTTTTTACTGATAGCCGGTTTCGTTGCAGCTATACTCGTGTGCGCTCAGCGCGAGATCGATCGCTTGAAGAAAGCGAACGACCGGCTGAGCAGGTCCAACTCCACTCTGCGCCTGCAGAACAAGGATTGGCATGCATGAGTAGACGGTTTGGAGGCCATCGTCAACGAGCACGACGCCTCGCTCGCTAGCCGGGCCAAAGCCTTCTCCTTTCTCGAGGCCCAGAACATGGACCAAGAGAAGGAGATAAAGCGGCTAACGGTCAAGGAGAAGGCGCTGGTGGAGGAGCTGATGCAGGTCGGCCACACTGCCAAAGGTGAGTTCTTTCTTCCGTCTTCCTTTCTTTCCGGATCCGGTAGCCGGATCTGACTCCTCTTTTCTGACAGCTTTTTACCCCGGCATAGACCTGCTGGCCTACAACCGGCTGCAGGAGAACTGGCCGGGAGCGCAGCCTACGGCCCAGGAGCTTGTCGTCCTTCTTGGCGAGGAAGCTGCGAAGCTTCGTCAGGAGGCACGGGACGTCTTCTCCTTCGTGTGGCCAGAGGCTCTGGTTCCGGAGACAATGGCGCAGCTGGCGGCGAAAGTGGGAGAGGTACCGGCTACGGTGGACCGGCTGCGGGACCTGGCGGCGCGGGCCGGAGCGGAGATGGCCCTGGCACTGATGCTCTCCTGGTACAAGGACGCTCGCGTCGAGAATATCAATGGGGGCTTCCGTGCCGGAGCCGATCTTGCCGCCATCCGCCAAGCCCATCCGGAGCTTCGTGGGTCTGCCATCAAGATCGCCGACTATGTGGACCCGGACGAGGTGCTCACCGACTCGGAGTCCATCGGTACTCCCGATGTGGAGGCCCCGGTGCCGCCGCCTGCCAGCGCCGGAGCCGGATCGAGCACTACGGCTCCCCATCCGCCCCCAGATTCTACCGGCCATGAACTCCCCCACGGCAAAGGCCCTGCCGTTTAGCTGCTGCCCCGGGATGCCGGGTGTATTTGTCTTGTTTTATACATTTGTGAACTTTGTTCGTTTGTACCGGCTATCTGCGATGCCAGGTAACTTATGGGAGCTTCGTCTCCTTCTTGTTTATTATTGTTGAAGTTCTTGAATCTTCCTTGTGCGTTGAGCTTTCCTTTTACGTATTTTGCCCGACTGACTTAGTCCGGCTACACACCTTTAGCCGGCGACTGCACCTCCAAAGGGGCGCAAGCGCACCAATCGGTTTAGCCCCCGAGATTCGGAGTAGTGAGCCAGTGCTTCAATCTTCTTATTTCGCCAAGTCTTCTAACTTTACCCGACCGGCCTCGTCGATCGGCCGCTTTCGTCGGTGGGCGCCTTCCGAGAACTATCGATCCATGGGGCACACGGCGCACCCACTGGGTGTAGCCCCCGAGATTCGGAGTAGTCGTGGCGAGTGCTTCAATCTTCTTGTCTTTCTTGCTCCCGCCTTGCCTCACAGGCTACGAACGGCCGGCTAAACGCCCTTAGCCGGTCAGGAACTACAAGATTCCACTGGGGGCGCGCGAGCGCACCCAGTGGGTGTAGCCCCCGAGATTCGGAGTGCTTGATGAAGGCAAGGACTTCGAATCTTCTTTCCTTCTCTTGAATTCTGACTCGAAGTAGCCGGACAAGAAAGCGCATATGCACACACATACATCTTCACAGGTTAATAGGTTAGTCTGTCAAATCGTATTGTTTTTTCGAAGACTGGCTTGCTCCTTTCTAGACACTTAGTCGCCTTCTCGTGTGTTCTGCTGTTTTCGCTGCGTCCTTGCCGGGCAGCCGGGTTGCGGTCTGCAGCCGGAATCGAAGGGAGCGATAAAGACATTACGCACGGTACTAGCGGCTTAGCAGCTGGATTGGTTCGAGCTAGTTGCGGGGCCGGGACGCCCGATCTGTCGTGCCTCTTCCCTGTTTTTCGTGTGGGATGCCTCGGGCTTTTGCTCTTGCTAGCCGGACAGCCGGGTTGCGGTATGTAGCTGAGACGAAGAGTGGGCCTCTGACATCATCGCACACTACTCAGCCGGTTTGTTGGCTTAACAGGCCGGGCCAGCCGGCGAGCCCCGGGTGGGGGTTACCGGAGCCGGAAAATTTGAACCGAAGAACAGGTGCACACACATTTCTAGAAGGAGTCCCCAAGATTCTCGTGGGAGTTCGCATTTTCATTCATGGGGTTTTCGGGATACATACATTGCCTGGCGACTAGGTGTGAAACGGGCGCAGTAGGGCCGCGTTCCAAGGACGTTCGGTCTCCTTGTCCGATTTGTCCATCTTGTTCTTGCGCGGCTGCTGTGCGTCGTTGAGGTAATAGGAGTCATTGGGAAGCGCCCGGCTAATGATGAAGGGGCCCTCCCAGGGTGGTGATAGCTTGTGCATGCCCTTCGTGTCTTGCACAACCGGAGAACCAGGTCGCCCTCGCGGAATGCGACTGGGCGAATCCGGCTTGAATGGTAGCGACATAGTCGCTGCTGGTATAGGGCAGACCTGGACAGGGCCAGCTCACGGGCCTCCTCCAGGAGATCCACCCCGTCCTCCCGCGCCTCCTTGTTGGCTTGCTCATCATAGAGGAGCTTGCGAGGGGAGTCAAATTCGATGTCGGCGGAGAGGACGACTTCCGATCCGAAGACCAGGAAGAATGGCGTGTAGCCGGTTGACCTATTCGGTGTGGTGCGGAGGCTCCACAGCACAGTCGGAAGTTCTTCGATCCAACATACGGGTGACCGCTCCAATGGCTCGATGAGACGTGGTTTGATGCCGGCTAGCACCAAGCCGTTTGCTCGTTCGACTTGCCCGTTGGACTGCGGGTGTGCAACGGAGGCGAGGTCCAGCCGGATGCCCTTGTTGCTGCAGAACCGGGCAAAGGCCCCCTTGGCAAAGTTCGTGCCGTTGTCGGTGATGATGCTATTGGGGTAGCCGAAACGGTTGATGATGTCGGTGAAGAAGGTAACAATTGTCGCTCCATCCAGCTTCTGGATAGGCTTGGCCTCGATCCACTTTGTGAACTTGTCCACCGCTACCAGCAGGTGGGTCATTCCCGCACGGGCTCACTTGAAGGGACCGACCATGTCGAGGCCCCAAACTGCGAAGGGCCAGGTGATCGGTATGGTCTTGACCACCGAGGTTGGCATGTGCCTGAGCTGCCCGAAGCGCTGGCACCCATTGAACGCGCGGACCAGCTGCTCGGCATCCTCGAGGGCGGTGGGCCAATATAAACCATGGCGAAACGCCTTGGCGACTATCGCCCTTGACGAAGCGTGGTGCCCACACTCACCCTGGTGGATGTCCTTGAGTAGCCAGTAGCCTGTGTCTACATCGACACATCTTTGGAAGATACCGGATACACTGCGCTTGTACAGCTCGTCGTTTATGATGGTGTATGTATGCGCGCGGTGTCGGATTTGCCTGGCCTCTACCTCGTCGTCCGGGAGTTCTCCGTTGGCGATGTAGTTCATGAAGGGTTGTGCCCAGGATGGCACTTCCCGGATGACAAGGACGATCCTGTCCTCCGGCTGACGGGTGTCGGGGGGTCGTCCGGGTGGAATATCCGGGACGGCAGCCCCCGAGCCATTAGGCGAGCCGGCAGCCCTCGGGTCTTGCGAGCCGGAGGGCACTGCCTGGCCGGAGTTGGTGCGGGTTTTCTTCTTTGGTGGTTCTGCCGGCTCCGTTTCCGTTGCTCCGGCCGCCGGAACGCTTCCCGCCCAGACGATGGAATCTGACTCCGGCGACGGGTTGATGGATGTCTTGCGCAGATGCTCCAAGGAGACCCCCTGTGGGATGGCCTTCCTGGTGGATCCTATCTTGGAGAGCGCATCGGCTGCCTCGTTGTTGGTGCGGGGGACGTGATGAAATTCGCACCCGTCGAAGGAGGCGCTGAGCTTCTGGACGTGGAACCGGTAGACACCTGTTGCACCACCAAGTTCGAATCACCGAAGCACAGGATCCGGTTGACGCCGATCTCGTTGGCCAGCCGGAGCCCATGCACCAGCGCCTCGTATTCGGCTACGTTGTTGGAGGCCTTGAAGTGGATCTGCAACACGTACTCCAGCCGGTCTCCCTTGGGCGAGGTGAGCACGATGCCGGCTCCCAAGCCCCCGAGCATCTTCGACCCGTCGAAGTGCATTCGCCAGTGGTCTGAATCCGAGACCGGTGGGAGATACTGGGTCTCGGCCTACTCGATGAGGAAGTCCGCCAATGCCTGTGACTTGATCGTGAGCCGGGGCTCGTACTGGATGGAGTAGGCGGCAAGCTCGATGGCCCACTTGGCGACTCAGCCGGTGGCGTCCTTGTTGCCGATGATTTCCGAAAGGGGTGCAGTGCACACGACCTTGATCGGGTGCTCCTGGAAGTAGTGCTTGAGCTTCTTGCATGCCAGGTACACACAGTAGCACATCTTTTGGTAGGGGGGTTGTTCTGCTTGGAGAGGGAGAGAACCTCACTGAGGTAGTAGACGGGTCTATGAACCGGCTGAGCCTTGCCTTCCTCAGGGCGCTCCACCACCAGGACGACGCTGACGACCCGGCTGGTGGCTGCTATATAGAGCAACATCGGCTCCTTGCTAGCCGGCATGGCTAGAACCGGCGCTGTGGATAGCATGCGCTTGAGGTCGTGAAACGCGGTGTCGGCCTGCGAAGTCCAGGAGAACTTGTCCGTCTTCTTCATCAGTTGGTACAACGGGAGTGCCTTGTCTCCTAGCCGGCTGACGAAACGACTGAGGGAAGCCAGGCATCCGGTGAACTTCTGGACTCCCAGCAGGTTCTTGGGCGACTGCATCCTCTCGATGGCCGCGATCTTCTCCGGATTCGCCTCGATACCTCGTTGAGATACGAGGAAACCGAGTAGCTGACCGAATGGTACTCCGAAGCCGCATTTCTCGGGGTTCAGCTTCATCTGGTACTGGCGGAGGTTGCCGAATGTTTCTCTCAGATCCTCGAGGAGGGTGCGCTTTTCCTTGGTTTTGATGACTACGTCATCCACGTGGCGATGCATGTTTGACCCTATCTGCGAGTGCAAGCATTTACGCATACATCGCTGATAGGTGGCGCTGCATTCTTTAGGCGAAAGGCATGGTTACATAGCGTAAAGCCCGTAGGGGTGATAAATGATGTCTTAATCTGATCAGCGGGTTTAGCGGATCTGATTACCGAAATAACAATCTAGAAAGACAACAAATCACAGCCGGCCGTGGAATCGATGACTTGATCGATACGGGCAAAGCGAAGGGTCTTCGGGCACGCCTTGTTCAGGCTGGTGTAGTCGATACACATGCGCCAGGTCTTGTTCTTCTTCAACACCAAGACTAGGTTCGCCAGCCAGTCTGGGTGGTACACTTCCATGATGAACCCGGCTACAAGGAGCCGGGTGATCTCGTCACCGATTATCTTTCTCTTTTGCTCTGCGAACCGGCGCAGAGGTTGCTTGACTGGCCTGGCATCCAGACGCACGTGAAGTGAGTGCTCGGCGAACTCCCTCGGCACACCCGGCATGTCTTTGGGAGACCATGCGAAGATGTCCCGATTCTCACGGAGGAAGTCGACGAGCGCGCCTTCCTATTTGCTCTCCAAGCCGGCGCTAATGGTGACGAACTTAGTCGGATCGGAGGGGTCGAGCAGAATCCTCTTCGTCTCCTTTGCCGGCTGGAAAGCTCCTTCTCTAGCCGGTTTGCTGCTAGCCGGAATGTCCTGCTGGGCCATGGCCACATTGCGCATGATCGCACGCTTATCTTCGGCTATGATGAGGGCCTCTGCCAGTTTGGAACCGGCTGAGGCGCACTCCATCGATCGCCTGAAGCAGCCGGCGATGGTGATCACGCTGTGGGGTCCCGGCATCTTTGTCTTGAGGTATGCGTAGTGGGGGATGGCCATGAACTTGGCGAGGGCGGGGCGCCCGAGGAGAGCATGGTAGGAGCTCGTCAGATTTACCACTTCAAACCAGATTGATTCGCGGCGGAAGTTCTCCTCGGTCCCGAAGATGACGTCCAGTTGGATTTTCCCCAGCGGCGCGCAGGCTGGCCCCGGCAGCACGCCGTGGAACGTCGTGGTAGTCGGGCGCGGGTCGCTTTCGCGAATGCCCAGCTTCTCCAGCGAGGACTGGTAGAGGAGGTTGAGGCTGCTGCCTCCGTCAATGAGGACGCGCGAGAATCGGCAGGTGCATGCGTTGGAGACGATGAGGGGGTCGAGCACCATGGCGTAGCCCCCGGGATTCGGCAGATGCTCAGGCTGATCTGCCCGGCTCCAGGTGATGGGGGTTTCCAACCAGTTCAGGTACCGGGGGACCGGAGAAACGATGGCGTTGACCTCCTTGGAGCGTCGACTGCGACTGTGCTTGTCGTCCTGCTCCGTCTCGAAGATGTGGTAGGCGGCATGCGGCTGGGGGTAGCCATTGTTGTTGTTGCCGCCGTTGCCGCTGTTACCATCATTACCGGCTCCCCTAGCCAGTGGCGGGGGTCCACTCGGTGGGGGAGGCGGGAGACGAGGCTGGTTGCCCTGGTCCTTTATCTGGCGAGTCCAGCTGCAGTTCCGGGTGGTGTGGGTAGCCGGTTTGAAGGGACCACTATGCCACTTGCACGAGCCGTCAATCATCTGGTCGAAGGTGAGCTGGGGCTTCTGCCTTCTTGTGTCGTTAGTCGGTGCGACGGGCGCACCCTCCACAGCATTGACCTGCCGTGCGTGGTAGCGAGGCTTCTGTTGTCCGGCCTGGCGGTCCCGTGGAACCGGTTGTCGTTGCCGTGGCGTCTGGAGGATCCGGCTTCACCAGTCGGATTGCTCGGACGGTCGCGAGCCGGCTCCGTGGGAGTCGGACGGCCGTCCGCATTCACTCGGAGGGGCTTCTTCATGGCGGCATCCGCCATGGCGTACTGGTCTGCGACCGTCATGAGCTCCGCCATGGTTTTTGGCTCGTCACATAGTAGCCAGTGGCGAAGCATGGTGCCCTCTCGGCATCCTTCGATGAAGAAGCTGATGGTTTGGCTCTCCAGGATGCCCTCGCAAGTGTTGCGGAGCTCCGTCCACTTGGCGAGGTACTCGCGGTCGGTCTCGCGGTCGCCCTGGACGCACAAGGCCAGGTCGTGCGGGCGTCCTGGACATTTGTACGTGCCGTTGAAGTTGCGGACGAACACCTTCTCGAAGTCAGGCCAGGCGTTGATGCTGTTGGGCGCAAGGCTATTGAGCCATGTCCTTGCCGACCCGGTTAACATGAGAGGGACGTAGCGCACAACTGTGCGCTTATTCCCGTGGGCGATGCCGACTGCCGTAGCGTAGTCGGTCAGCCAGTCTTCCGGCTTCATGCTGCTGTCGTACTTGGGGGTGTCCCTGGGCAGGGAGAATTTATCCAGAAACGGCTCGTTCCGGATGCGGGGTCCGAAACAAACCGGACCGGTAGAATCTTCCTCCTTCGTGACGCGCGCTTGAGCGAGGAGCTCGATGCGGTCGCGGGCATCCGAACAATCTGGGTTGGGCGCCCCCACCAGGCCCGAGAGGCAGGAACCGGCTGGTCTGGGCACTGCGGCTGGTGGTAGGGGAGGTGGCGGGTTGCTGTTCACTGTCTGCTCCTGGCGCGGCTGGCCCCTGTTGCCCGAGCTACGGCGCCTGCTGCGGGCCCTGGGCGGCGTTGAGGAGGACACCGGGTGTGCTGGGTGTCGCAGGTAGCTTGCTTCCTCTGGAGTAGCTAAGGTCCTCCTGCGTCTGCCGGTTGGCGCCGGCCTGCTCGTCCGCGACGCGGAGGAGCTCCTGGATGCGAGCGTGCTGGCGGGCTCGCTCCTCGCCCTCCAGGCTGGGTAGTTCTTCTGCTGCGGCTCGCGCCACACGCAGGTTCTTGATGGGCGTGCTGTAGGTGGACCGTGTGAGGGCAGGCGCGGGGTCCGGTTCCTCGTCCTTCTCCATCCTACCACCCAGCTCACCGCCCGACCGCCGTGACAGCCGCTCCGGCTCGGCTCCATGTAGCCGGAGTGAGCCGTCTTGCAGCGCGTACTCGCTTAGCGATCTCCAGTTGCTTGCGGGCTGCTGCCAGTTCCATGGCCTCCTGGAGGAGGATCTGTCTCTCCATGGTGAAGTTGGCCTCCGCTTCCTCGGGGTTGTCCCCGATGTTAACCGGCGTCAGGAGTCGATCAATGGCATCCTCCACCGGGTTCCGATGCTGCGGGGGAGCGGAAGTTCCGACCTCGTCCGCGCCTCGCTCCCGCGGCTGGCAGGGATGCGAGCTATATCCGGCCATCATGACCTCCACGCTGCATGGTGCGGTGGAGATGCTGACGTCTGACCACGGCAGCCCCGCGACAGAGACGATTTCCCTAGGGAAATGCTCCGGGACGGTGGCGATGTAGATGGGGAGATCGCCGAATAGCAGGACGGTGCCGTTCGCTGGGAAGGAAGTTCCGATGAAGCAGGAGGCATTGTCGATGACGCAGTCAAACTTGCCGAGCGTGAGCACCAGGCCGGAGGCCACGCGCTCACCGGCTGAAGTGCGGGGTCTCGTGCGGAACGTGACTCCGGTCGAAGCCATCAGCCCCACGATGGGCGCCAACTATCGTTGTATTGGGAACGGCAGTACCTGAGGAGGTTAGATAGAGGTGTGGGGACTAGCAGGGAAGCTATCGACGGCGTCCGCAGGAGGGATTGGATACAAGCTAGCGTAGCGGGACGCAAGAAGTACCCAGGTTCGGGGCCCTCGTGTCGAGGTAAAGCCCCTACTCCTGTCGGATCTGACTATGTGGAATACTCGAACTACAAGTGCTCCTCGAGCTGTATACGCTAGCTACTGCCTTAAATGCACTGAGACCAACCCTTTCTACTGAGGCCCTGCCTCTCCTTATATAGGCAGAGAGGCAAAGGGTCTCGCTGGCTAGTCCGATTGGCAGGCCCCACAGGCGGGTCCCAGCCGACTAGTCATCTACAGTGTCCAGCATGGCTTGTCTTATTGGTGTATGAGTGGTATGGCTGTCGTAGGTACAGTGGACGCCGTGCGAGCTTCGTCGGCCACAGAGCCCTTTGTTCAGCGTCACGCATAAAGTCTTCGGTATGGGCAGGTGGTTGCCCGTCTTGTCATCGTACAGGGCGTACCATGCACTGATACGCACGTTGTCCTGTCTCTCTGATTGGGTCTGGCTACGTTGTCGTATCCGGCTGTCTCTTTCTGATCCGGCTACTGGGTGATAGCCGGCCCGTCTTGTCCTGTCCGGCTGCATCTGGTCAGCCGGACACGATCCGACTGTCCTGTTTTTTATTCGGATGGGGTACCCGGGGATCATCCCCCTGACAGATCTCGTATTTCAATGAATCCCCCTTTTCGTATTTGAACCCCCCTGTTCGTAGTTGGGATCAGTATTCGATTTGGTTTGAGATTTGAGGAATAATCAGGAGATCTCAATCGGTTATTATGCAAGTAATCAATCTCGATAATCAAAGTATCTCAATCATGTCCTTATTGCACTCTACAGTAGGATAACAACGACGTCCGCAGCGACGATGAGTCCAAGGACACCAAGATTCGTCATATGCTGAGGAGGCTGAAGTCCGGCTAGTACAATAACTTCTTCACCGGCCACGTGTACATGTGCCCCTTCTGCCCCACTAGGAGGCTCCGCGCCATGGACTTCAACTGCCTCGTGAAGCATGCCGAGGATGTGAGGACCTGCGGCGAGTCCATGAACATCCACGGCTTCATAGCCAAGCACGAGATGCTCGTTCTTCACCTCCGCAACCTCCAGAAGGTGGCTATCGAGGAGGGCCGCATGCCCCTGATCAAGACCAAGGCGCCCAAGGTCAAGGGACCGGGTAGCAAGAAGTGGAGGAAGCGTCAGAGGGAGGAGGTGGAGGCCCTCCTGGCAGAGGCCATGAGGGGCCACTGATCTGCCGTTGCTGTTGTAAAGCAGCTTCTTTTGTCATGTCTGTGTTGAACTTGTCCGATACTGCTGCTGAGCAGCCTAATTGTCGAACCTCGTTAAGTATCGTACTATATAACCTATATTAGATGCTTTATCTATATCTGCTCTGTTTACTGAATTTATTTATGGTGCTGGTTAGTTTTACTGCTCTAGATTTGCTACCAGATTGGGAAAAACAAGGGCAAAAGGAACAATGAATGAAGAGAGAAGCTGCTCTAGATTCGCTAGCTTTTTGGAAAAAACACAACTATTAGCGAGAGAGAGGGGGGAAATGCGCTCTTAAAAAGGCCAATCATAATATTAATAAAAAATAAAACTTCCAATTTAGGCGACAGCGCGCACGTAACCACCAAACGCACCCCACATGGTCCCACACCACGTCCCCCATAATCAGCGAGAGATGGATGGCTGGTCCGCTGTGTATCCTAGCCCCACCTGTCAGCATGTAACGGTTGCGCCATAACGTAGCGCTCAAGGCACGACCCGTCCCAACGCAGTCCCACCGGTCAGCATCTAACAGTCAAGCCTTTGACCTGACGGCATCCCCCCGCCTAAGCGCATGTGAGGGTTTCGGAATGGAGGAAAGGCAAAAGTGAGGAAACACTAAATGGCTAGGGAAAACTGAGTACAACTAACGAACTAGGGGCACAAAAATAGAAATCCCAAAATATAAAGTGGCTTATAAAATAAAGCTAAAGCGATAGATAAGCTTAACCAAACAACCCCTCAACTTCTTGATACGAATGCTAATAATGCAGCCTAATTTGGGACCTTTTGACAGAAAAATCCAAATAAAAGATATATAAATTGAAGCAATGTCTTTTTTTTCACAGAGTATTTTGTTATGTGCACTGCCTATGCTAAAATTTTACAACTTTCGAAGAAACCCGTTTCACAATATGGCGTACCATATGAACATTCATGGCTTTCAAACAAGATGACCAATGTCATGGCAATATGTTTGCCATAGTTTATGATAACTGATATGTTGCTAACCTATCCATAATTTTTGATGTTCCATGCTTGGTTTTATCTACTTTCTTATGTTTTGTCCACACTTTGGAGTACTTTTTATACACTTTCTTGGACTAACCTATTAACAAGAGCCACAGTGTCAGCTGCCTGTTTTCTGCTGTTTTTGGTTCCAGGAAAATCAGGAAATGAATATTCTTGGAATTGGACGGGACAAAAGCCAAAGTCAGTTTTTCACCGAGGGACATACGAAGCCAGAGTATGAGACGGAGAGGGGCCAGGGGACCTGGCCACGCAGCCCAGCCTGGCCCGCGCCAGGGGGTGGTGTGGCCAGCCCAGGCACCCCCTCGGCCTCCCCTTTCGCCTATAAGATGCCTCCGATACAGAAACCCTAAGGACCCAATCAAAATTCCACGAAAGAGTCTACAACCACCGTCATCTCCATCCCTAGATCAGGAGGGATCTGAAGCTCTTCCCGGCACCCTGCCGGAGAGGGGAATTCACCCTGGAGGCCTTCTTCATCACCATGCAAGCCTCCAGTGTGATGCGTGAGTAGTTCATCCTTGGACTACGGGTCCATGTAATAGCTAGATGGCTGGTTCTTCTCCATTGTGCTATCATGTTTAGATCTTGTGAGCTCTGTTCATGATCAAGATCATCTATTTGTAATTCTACATGTTGTGTTTGCGGGGATCCGATGGATATTGAGATGCTATTTTAGATTGATTATTGATTCTTTCATTTCTTTGTTATTTGTGATCTTGAATGCTCTTTGTTCTTAGTAGATATGTAGATGCTAGCAACTCTAAGAGGGAGTATTTATGCTCGATAGTGGGTTCATGCCTCTAGTAATCTAGGGAAGTGACAGAAATCTCTAAGGTACTAGATGTCTTTGTTACATTAGGAGAAAACAACAATCCTTTGTTCATAGAACAATCTTATTGTTTACTTTACACGCAATGCGTAATGCAATTATCTATTGCTTGCAACTTAATACTGGAGGGGGTTCGGATGATAACCTGAAGGTGGATTATTAGTCATAAATGCAGTTGGATTACGGTCTATGTATAATGTTGTAATGCCCAATCAAATCTCGTAGGAGTCAAGATGATTAGTATATGCATGTATGCTTTCTTGATGTTTGTCAATTACCCCGCTATAATTTGTTCACCAAAACATGTCATCTATCTTAAGGAGAGCCACCACTAGTGAACTATGGACCCTGGTCCTTTCTTTTATCATCAATCTACAACTATTTATTGCTTTCTGTTTACTTTCTGCAAGCCTTTACCTTCTTCCACACAATACGTTTAATCCTTTGTTTTCAGCAAAACCGGTGAGATTGACAACCTCACTGTAAGTTGGGGGCAAAGTTCTATGGTTGTGTTGTGCAGGTTTCCATGTTGCTGCTGGCATCGGTAGTGCGCCCTGCCAAAGTCCAGCTAGCAACACCTTGGAGGTGTTTCCTTGCTCCTACTGGATTGATAACCTTAGTTTCATAACTGAGGGAAAACTTGTTGTTGTGCTCATCATATCTTCCTCTTGGGGTTCCCCAATGAGCTCGATATATTTTGGGCCATAAATAACGTGTCCATGTTTGGTAGATCGGTGCATAACTTCATATTGGCATTTCAAACAATGTTTGCAAAAAGGGTGCATCCAAATTCTAAGTTATTTTAAATTGTCCAACTGACAATAATGGCTTCCTTTGTGAAGCAACTACAAAGAGTATATGTGGATCCAAATATCACCGCACCAATTTTCTCACAAAGTATAAAAAATTGACGGATAATGCCCAAGTTTCATGAACTTTCAAGCTTCCGAGCCAAGTTCGATGATTTTAACGATTTTATCTCGGTTTAGCGAAAAATGTTCGAATTTTGAACAACAAGCGATGGGAATCTCTACTTCTCGTAATTCTGGTTCACTAACATGTGGGTCACTTGCATGGTGGGTCCAAAACGTTAGTGTAGGTCGGAGTGGGCGGGCAGGTAAATATTGAAGAAGGGCTAGGAAACGTTGATCGGGTGATGGACTTGGGAGAACGCAAATTTACCACCTATATTCCTCTATTATTGCAGTGCTCCTCGGATTCTTGTTTCCGGAGCAGGGATAAAAGAGGAATTTTGCATTCTTAGAAGAGGTGATGCATGTTTGAATGGATGCGCGGGATATTTTAATGGATGGGTGCGATGTTTGGGCGCCGTACCAAAATTTTGAGGTCGAAGCTTCTAGCATGCTACTCTAGCGTGGGGCCGCTCAGATGCGTTGTCACTGTCAAGACCCACATGCTAGCGAGAGTTGATTTCCATCATTTAAATGAGTTTCTAGGCATTTGCTGAAATTCTCGAACAATTCAATGAAGGAGATATGCCCTAGAGGCAAATAATTAAGCGTATTGTTTGATATATCTCTTAACTTTCATAATACGTTTCATATTGTGCTATAAATGTATTAATAAGAAACGTTAATACACGTGTGGTATGTAAACAAACCAAGTCTCTAGTTACCTCTAGCAAACTAGTTCATGAGGATGATCTAGGGTTTCGAGATCATGGGAATTTATGCCAATTGACAATGAGGTCATGTCATTAGTTGAATGATGTGATAGACAAACAACCCAACAAGTTGTATCATAATGAGAGCTAGTTACAAAGTTCACCATTAGTGATAAACTAAGGAAACCTCGCAACCTGATCCTTAGACTATGAGATAATGCAAATCACTGTTCTGGAGGGAGCTTAGATGGTATCAAGTATCATTCCGTGACTGAATGATCAAAAAGGCGCGACTTAGGTTTCCCAAAGGGGCGTGTAGAGGAGTACATATCAATACCAGGATTTGCCCATCCATGTAACGAACATAATTTGTGGCCATCTCGGTGATGTTGCATTAACGAAGCTTACAAGCGTGTGACTGGGTCATGGAATGCAACGACATGGGAACGAGAAAACAAGTTCATCGGTAATGAGATCGAACGAAGGTATGGAGATACCATAGATCAAATCTCGGGTGAACTAGGTATCAAGTGGGAAAGGGAATGGAAAACGAAATTTACGGTTCAAATGACATTATCATCATGGAATCCACAGGGGTCATTATGGGCATCTCGGTCCCGCTATTTTTTGAGGGAGATATAGCAGGAGAGGCTCCTACTACTTATTTATTAAAAGGAACCAAAAATATTTACATACTTGTTACAAGTGTACCATGGTTAGGCCATGGTTCCTTTGGACATAGTTCACACTCTCAATGTGGCTACAAAAGTTTTAATGGTCTCTCTAAGTTCAGGCTCTACCCTTGAACCTAGCAAATTAGAGTCTATTAAGAAATGAACCAGCCAGCTCTGAGCCGAGTGGTCTATGCCATCAAAGTTCTTCTTGTTCCTTTGTTTCCAAATAGTCCTGGTCCCGCTATTGATCATTGATGGAGATCATGTCTATGCCATTCCCGAGCCATGGGGAAATACACTTAAGGGTATGATGAGCTAGAGATCCTCTGTAAGTTGGAATCACCATATGAAAGAGAAAAGGAAACCGGAAAAGTTCCGTGGGAGAACCGGAATCATTCCGGGAAAGTTCCGAAGTTGTTCGGAGGAAATCGAAAGGGAACCGAAAGGTGTTTCGGGTCAAATCAGATTTTGTAATATATATTTACATGTTAATTAATGTAATTAATATTAAATATAATATTAAAATCTAATTTGACAGGAAATTCCACTAATGGGTCAAATTCCTAGGGAAAAGGGCCCATGAGGGAAAACCGCAAGAGGGAAGGGCCAAGGGTCAAAGGGGCAAAGGCCTAGCCGCCTCATGGGGCCCACCCGACCAGCCTAGGGCTGTGCGCAAGTGGGGCCACCCCTAGCCGACCAGCCCATGGTGACCTAAGGGCCCATGGCGCCTCCCCCTCTCTCCCTTGTTTAGTCCCACATGGGAAACCCAAAGGGGAGGGCATACCTCCCTCCGCGTATATAAAGGGGTGCCCATGGGTGGGAATAGACACACAATTTGAGAAGTTCTCTAAGGCATTTTCCTAAGAGAATTCCTCCCTGTCTCTCTCTACATAGTTGTCTCCTCGCGTTGGCACGGTCCCAAGTAATGATTGTTCGTGCAAGATACGGCACACCTGCAGCACGCCGTTGTGCTACAGGGATTCTAAGCCAGAGATCTACTTCCACACTCGCGGTAGGGACAAGGAGATGGTGGTCATCATCGTACACCGTATGTGTACAAAACCTCGAAGGTGCCTCATACGAGGGCATCTTGGATGTCGTGAGCCGGAGCTACTGCACGATGAAGATGGAACAAGGGGTGACCTGCGAGGAGTTTCGTGACCTTGAGGTCGGCTACGAGTTCGACTACTTCAACCACGTTCCCCTCAGAATGTTAACCACGTATGGTCTACAAGGGTATGTATTCTATATGCTCCGGTCTTTATTGCATTGCTACATAGATAGATCTTGGGCGTTAGGAGGTTGTAACTTAGGATTTTTTGTTTTGTCCTATGGAACCCTTTAGTGGTATAAGAGCCGATCTATGCGTAGGAGTGTTGTACGGCCAGTACGCACAAGTATTGTGCAGGCATTGATCCCTTAGTTGTTACCCTCTAACGTGTACGTGTTTATATCACAGGATTGTTTGATGAAGCGGCCCAGCCCGACCTTACGCGTATTCGTACACGAGACTGGTTCCACGCTCGACATATGACTTGTTCCATATAAGTGGCTAGCGGGTGTCTGTCTCTCATTCAATAGTTGATATGGCATTTACAACAGAGGGCCCCGAAAGGGGTGTAGTAGAGACAACTGTTGGATCCATGTTGTGGTTGGAAAGTTCATAGATTAGAAATGATTCTATTATGAAAGCCCTAACAACCACGTAAAACTTGTAATACATAAAGTAGAGGCGTCTAACTTTATTTTGCAGGAGGGCATGTGATTTGATATGGTATTGGTCGTTACGAAGGGAAAGTTGTTTACTTTTCTATTACTAAGTAGTATAGTTATAGCCATCATTTCGATGGACGACCTTCTGGTGGTGTCGTGGACTTGGCATCAAACCAGGGGTAAGATGGAGATCATGCTAGAGCGCTCGATGGAGATCAAGGCGCAAGAAGAAGTATCATATCACAATATACATGTGATGTTGATACCTATTATTCATCTTATTGTATGCTAGTATTAAGATACTCAATGGTAGCAAATAAGATAATCCCTAAATAATTCCAATGATAGTGTTCCCCTTATGTGTGCACCACCAAGAAAGTTCTCCATTATGAGGCAGGTCATGACGATCGGGTGTCAAACATATCTGCATTTGCATACAGTGGGTGTAAGCCATGTTGCACTACAAATACACACAAGTTAGATTTGGCGAGCCTAGCATGTGTAGGCATGGCCTCGGAACACAAGAGACCGAAAGGTCGAGCATGAGTCACATGGATGATGTGATTGACATTGGGGAATGTCTACCTTTGAAACTGCATTGCCGGCTGTGATGATCGGGGGTGGTGTAGTAGATTGGGATCGTGTGATCACTAAAATCGTCTAGGAGATGACAATTTTAGTGGGAGCTCAATTAGGATTGAACTCATATTATGAACTTAGTCTAGATGTCTATTTCCAAATATCTTAGTAGATCATGGCCTATCCCATTGAGGTCCTTTGCGACCATGGGAAATTTCTTTCTTGATGTGGAACTTAGCAAAAGGGTCCAACTTCATAGATTAATACCCACGCCTGAGGAATATCCTCGAAAAAGGTGATCTTCTCTTCTTGATACAATAACCATTACGAGATAACCCGATGACTCCAGAATGTTTGTGTTTTCTCCATTATCACCCGATAAGCCATTGTTTGTTCCATGGAGAGTAGGTCTACAAGATCAGGAACATAAAGTATGAGCCGCTGGATGAGTTTTCTTCCATGATGGATGAAAAGAGAATATCTGGAGAAACACTTAACAATCTTGCATTAGAGTTGTGAACTCTCAGAAGGTTTTGATTGCAATGGATGCCATGAATGAAAAGGCTATATGTTAGATATACAGAGTTATAAATGTAATTCTTGCAAAAATCATTGCAGTTTATAGAAATATAGGATACTTGTCCCGTTTTGTGAAAACAGGATGGTCTGCTTGAGAATTGCTGGAATTGAGGTAATATGGCTTGATGACGACAAGCAAAATAGTTGATGGCCAACATCACCTCCTTTCCTCAAGGTTTATCATTTGGATTAGTGGACTTGAATATAAATTTGAAATCCTTGTTTGTGCGTTTGCTTTTAGCGAGACAATTATTCATATAAATAAGTTAAATCCAGTTGTACTATTCTTATGAATAATACCGTTATGGTCACATTACGATTATAAATGAGTTATTCTAATCACTATGTTAATGATAATAGTTTAAAAGCATTTATAAAGGATTAGAATGCTAAAATATAACCAAAGTTTGATTATGATATGACACTATTGTTTAAGTCATGGTGGTTATTGCATGTTCTTCATTCTAAATGAATATTGGGGTCTATGATACTTAATCTAGAGACTTTGCAAAAGCATGCCTTGTTGGGAAGAATGACTAAAACTCCACTTTCTGGTAAAATGGTGATATGTGAAAAAATGTTGAACTATATACATAGTGATGTATCGCATTTTCAGCAAATAGTGGAAATCATTATTTCATACTTAATTGTGGATTTAAGTGAATATGAATATTTACTTAATGAAACATAAGTTTGAAACTGTTCTGAATTGTTCAAAAGATTCCAAAGTAAAGGAGGATATTGAATTAACAAAAATACAAAGTCTCTTCGATTTGATCGACATGACTAAAGTATTTAAGTTCATTTTGGCATAAAAGGACATGTGAAAGAGGTTTCACAAATTATGATAATAGGGCAAATTCAAAGTGTGTTGAAATGTCTAAATATCATAATAATTTTGTATTAGATACATATGGTCCGATATTATCTCTTATCGGGGTTATAGTTGTCGTTTAGAGTTAGAGATCAGAATAAGATAACACTCGTTTGAAATACAAAGGAACATCTAAATGATTCATGGAAACAACACCATAAGAGTTATGGCATGTTTGAGTTTCTAGAGGTTTCGATAACTCGAAATCGTGGCGAATAAACAAGTCTTTGTAGCGTATTCTTAGGCAACTATGAATACATATTCCACAAGGGGCAAACTTGCTATTGTCCAAAGTTGAAGTGTCTTGATGAAGATACAGGTGGAAGAAAGTAAAAGATCGGAACAAGGTATATGACCTTGCCTCTAGATTGTTGATGTCAACACCCGGATTTTTAATCCCAGATGCCTGTTATGCCATACCTCGCAATCCCAGGATTACCATTTTTGCGAGACATAACAGATTGGATATCCCTCGCAATCCTAGGAATTCCGGATGAGGACGCTCCAAGAATTCAGATAGTGCATTCAAATACCTCTCGAAGATCAGTTGGCCTCCGTTGCCCAACTGGTAGAACTTGCTATATTGAGCTTCCATCTATAAGAATTTAGGATGAGGAAGTTAGTGAAGTGATCAAGTGTGTCAAAGTTTTATGTAGTAATGTAAGAATTTGGAGGAACATGGATTTTTTTTGAGAGAAAGAATTCCCAAGGGTAAGAGAGGACATAGTTTTCATAAATACTCACTTTGGTTTTTGAAACTAAGTTTTTGTTCAGACGTCCATTCTAACTAGGGTCTCCTATGGTCAGGATGGCTCTGATACCAACTTGTCAACACCCGGATTTTTAATCCCAGATGCCTGTTATGCCATACCTCGCAATCCCAGGATTACCATTTTTTTGAGACATAACAGATTGGATATCATAGTACATCATCCATTACAAACCATAATTAAGGTCTTACACAAATAAAGGATCTCATGATCCAGTCTTAGTACAATCAAGTAGCAGAATAAATAGTGTAGCGGTGGGGTCCATCTTCAGAGTCACAGGAAATGCTGACGATGGAAGATAGTCCTAGTTATCATAGTCGTCCTGCTGTCCTTCATCTTGGTAATCTCCTTCATAGTCTGGCCATAGGAATAGCCAGGGACAAAAGCCATGAGTACTCTTTAAGTACTCGCAAACTACCACTAACAAATAAGGCAGTTCTAAGTATGAAATGCTAACTCTAAGTTTAATTGTAAAGTTAAGTATGAAACCTAAGCTGAGTTCTGAAACAAAGAAAGATAAAAGAGGTTTGAAAACACCTAAGTGGGAACTTAATCATCATAGTCACAACTCTGTTGTGGTCAAGTCATGCCACACTTCACTTCATAAGTTGTTTTGAAAACATCTGACAACAGAACAGTATGGCCACTACAACTGTCCATAACCGCGGATGCTGCTATTCGAATAGTTTGAAACTCTATAGAGGTGGTACACTTTCACCACAAGATTCGATACATCTGTCAGGGATAACCCTGAATCATCATACTTAGTATGCAGATAATCAAACATAACCTTTCCATTACACACCTAGTATAAGCACCTCTCCTATGAGCATGGCCCCCCAACCATGACCATCTGTCATCTTCGGCACTACATAGGTGGACAACATCGAGAGGTAGCCTCAGCTCAAACCTCTCTCGCGAGGGAACTAATACTAATGCATATAAACTTCCGTCTAAGCCTTACCCAATTCAGGTATTATGGTTGTACGGTAAAATTGGAATGGTAACGCATCCGAACCCAACCATCAGTTTTGTAAAAGGGCTAAGGCTCATGCCTTAACATTTTCATCATCATAAACCATTTATGTTTCTCAACACATGTCAAAACATCCCGATAGAATGACTCATCATTCCAAGGTTTTCACAAGTCATTTTCACCTAGTATTCCCATCTAAAGTGATCTAGTTTTTGGTTTTGCTCTAACTACCAAGTTAAGAGTGTTCACTAATGTGGGATGCTAAGATCAATCTCATGCCATAGAATGACATCTAAGTCTAACTAGACAGGTCAAGTTTTATAACCTTTATGCTACCTTCAAAACAAGTAAAGGACTTTGGTAAAGTAAAGAAAAGTAAAGCTTGGAAATAAATCTTGGAATAGGTATAAGTCCAAAATGGTATAACCAAAACATGCCTAATGCATTTGCTTAGATTATCTAGCTTGCAAGGGTTAGCTTGCATTGTTAATGATGGCTTGCCTTGTGCAGTGTAGTGGTTGAAGTTTTCTTCTTCCTCCTCTTGGTAGAACTCCTCCTCCTCGTAAGCTTGGTCAGTACTATCGTCTATAAATACATGCGGAGTACACAATCACCAAACAATACTTAGCTAGTCTACTTAGCACACTAAGGCACACATTTTATGATCTAATATCATCACAAGCATCACAAGGTTTAATGAACTAGTTTCATTTATTTTATTTGAGAAAACTAATTTCTACTCATTGAAATTAACTAAGAGTTAATATTCTCCAATTAAAATATGGGGTCATGTGGACACATGTCATACCATATATTCTAACATATGGGAATGTGATTTAAAGGTTGGATCACATTTTAATAAGTTTAGGTTTAATATTTAATGATTTAAAGTGACTAGAAATGCCTATATAGCATTATTTTGGTACTAGTCCAAAGTCACTACATGTAAACATTAATATTATTACATATTCAGATAGGTATGGTTAAATGTGATTTTTGAGATTTGGAATCAACTCAAAAGCTATTATGGTTGATTTTATAAAAATGTTTGAAGGTGCAAATGCTTTTGTCTTGTTATTTTTACTAGGAGATATCTCTAACTCTAAATGAATTAAATCCAACTGGCTTGGATAGATCTTTTCAGTAGCTTTCTAACAAAATTGGAATCACTCAATTTGGTTCAGTAAATCTTCCTGAATTGATTTTTGAACTAAGGGACAACAATGATTTTAAGTCTAAATAGAAAAACACTTATTTGAATTTACGGGCTTAGGCAGGAAGACTAATGGGCCGGCCCAGTGACGCTTAGCAGCGTTGAGGGCGGTTAACAGGTTGGTCCCGCTTGTCAGCGAGACTTAAAACCCGAAACGGTATCTAGCAATCTGGGCCACACGATTATAACACAGATCAACGGCTCATAGTCGTCGTCGACGACGGACTCATCGCCGGCGAGACCAAACCCTAAACGGCCGGTGGGGGTCTACTGGGGACATACCAGGGCTCCAGCTAGTGCGGCGAGGCGGGCGATCGAACTGGACGGTGACGGCGGACTCAGGCGAGGTAGCGGCAGGGGCTAAGGTGGACGGAATCGATGACAGCGTCTCCTCCTCTACATCGGCTTCCTCCGGTGAAATTCCAGCGGCCTGCTGCTCGAGCTGCTCCGACGAGAGGTGGGGAAGGACTGGGAGTGAGAGGGGAGTGTGAGAGTGTGAGGAATTTGTTCTGGGGAGGCCTGCTTATATAGGCGCAACGAGGGGGCGGACGGGTATGGGCAGGCGTCTCCGGCGAGGGCGATACAGGGGGCTACCGGCGTGGGTGAGGTAGGCGGACGGTGGGCGATTCCCTGGCGGTGCTCTACGGCGTAATGGCGATGCTAGGGGCGGTTCATAACTGTCGGGGGCCTCACGCGCTCTAGGGGATATAGGCGGTGCTCGACGGTGAGCAGGGCGACTGTGGGTCACGCGGTGGTGCACGGCCGTGTCTAGCGGGGTGCTGGGGTCGAGGCGGAGCGGCGTGCGTGATATGGCATCAAGGCACGGTCTGTTGCGTGCTGGCGGCGATCGTCCAGGGGCTAGGGTTGATCGACGGGTGGACCGTGGGCGGCGGTAGGGTTGGGAGGAGCTAGTGGGCATGCTGGTTTGGCGCGGCGTGGTCCCTGGCGTGCTACCCGCTTCTGGCCGGCGGTGACCTCATTCAGGCGGCGTGCCACTACTGCAATAGCTAAGGGGGAAGCTGGTTGGGGACTTGGTTGGACTCAGGGGGGACATAGGAGAGTAGAGAGGGTCCAATGGGGGACAAGGGTTTAACTTAGCAACAGTATTAGTTAGGCAGATGATCTCTGTCTGCCACCCGTTCGACAAAATGGCCGCATGAGAAAAGTTTTTGAATTTTGAGCTGATTTTTGGTGGATGCTTTGATATAATGCTTGGTAGGCTGTGGTTGCTAGGATTTATTAACTGGAATTCATTTGAGTGGTTTTTGCAAAAGTGTGATCTATAGATATGAACTACATTCAATTTTTAATTGTCATTTAAATTTAGTGTTTGAAAGTTTTTGGGATAAAACAAAGTGGGCCTTGGTACATCACTACTTGTACAAGCAAGGGGTGCAAAGAACCTTAATTGTTTCTGTTAAGATTTGAGTTCTAGGAATAGCCAAAGTAGGCTAGTTAGTTAAAATGGCACAAATGACCATTTCCTTATTTTATTCTTTTTGATTTCTTTTTCTTTGGGAATTGCTTGGGAATGATCTAGATGATGTTTAATTCACCTTAGAATCATTTTACAATCAATGGATCACTCAAACATGGCAATTCAAAACAACTCCTAAATTAAATGCACACACATATGAATGCTTAATCATTTTAAATGGAAAAGATTTTGTTAACCCTAAATTGGGTAGATTTGATCTTGATTACCTTGAATTAAGTTTTGGGATGTTACAAACCTTCCCCCCTTAAACAAAATCTCGTCCCGAGATTTACGAAAGAAAACTAGGAACTAAAGAGATCTGGGAACTCAGTCCTAATGTAATCTTCTCACTCCCAAGTGGCTTCCTCTTCGGTATGGTTGCTCCATTGAATCTTGAGAAACTTGATACTCCTGGTCCTGGTGGTTCCGTAGGCTTCCTCCAGGATACGGATGGGCACTTCACGATACGTTAGGTCCATGTTAATATCAACAGCTCGGTGATCGATATTCTTGAAAACTTCGGTCTTCTCCGGCACTTCTAAACATTTGCGAAGTAACGAGATATGGAACACATTGTGGATGGCAGACATATCTTCAGACAGTTCTAGTTGATAAGATACTTCTCCTCGGTGATTCAGAATCTTGAAAGGCCCGATATATCTGGGGGGCTAACTTTCCTTTCAGACTAAAACGTTGGGTTCCCTTCAGTGGTGAAACCTTGAGATACACAAAACCTCCGACATTGAAAGTCAGGTCTCTCCTTCTCTTGTTAGCATAACTCTTCTATCTGGATTGGGCGGTCTTGAGGTGCTCACGGACCTTGTGAACCTTCTCTTCGGCTTCTCGGAGAATGTCGGGTCCAAAGATCTGACTCTCTCCTACTTGCGACCAATTCAAAGGGGTGCGACACTTTCTTCCGTATAGGAACTCAAATGGTGCCATTTGCAAACTAGCTTGATAACTGTTGTTATATGAGAATTCTGCGAAAGGCAAGCAATCTTCCCATTTTGATCCGTATTCCAACACACAAGCTCTCAACATATCTTCTAAGATTTGGTTGACTCTTTCAGTCTGTCCATCAGTTTGCGGGTGATAAGCGGTGCTGAAGTTCAACTTGGTTCCTAATCCTTCCTGGACTTTCTGCCAAAATCTCGAGGTAAATTGAGTTCCTCGATCTGATGCTATGGTCTTGGGGGTTCCATGCAGACTAACGATTCTAGCAATATACAGCTCTGCTAGCTTCAAACTCTGGTAGGTTGTCTTGACAGGTATAAAATGAGCTACCTTGGACAGTCTATCAACAATGTTCCAGATTGAGTCATTTCCCCTACTCGAAGTAGGAAAACCGGTGATAAATTCCATTCCGACGGAATCCCATTTCCATTCCGGAATCTGCAATGGTTGCAACAGTCATGCGGGTCTTTGATGCTCTGCTTTGACTCTTTGACAGATGTCACACTTGGCGATGTAGCTTCTGATTTCTCTCTTCATCTTGTGCCACCAAAATTGCTCTTTCAAATCTTGATACATCTTCGTTCCTTCGGGTGGATAGAATAAAGAGTATCATGAGCTTCCTGCATGATAACTTGCTTCAGCTCCGAATCTGCTGGCACACAGATACGGCCTTTGTACCAAAGAACTCCTTCTTCGTCTTCAGTGAATCCAGGTACCTTTCCTATACCAATACGACATTTGATTCCGTCAATACTTTCATTTCCCTTCTGGGCTTCCTTGATTTGGCTAATCAAAGTGGGTTGAAGTTCAATGCTAGCTAAGAATCCTTTGCTAACTAGCTCAGTTCTAAACTGCTCCAACTCCTCATACAAACTTGGTTGCTTCTCTTTGATCATACTATTTAGCCTACACGACAATCTGCTAAGAGCATCTGCTACCACATTGGCTTTGCCGGGGTGATAGTGAATGTCAAGGTCATAATCATTGATTAACTCTATCCATCTCCTTTGCCTCATATTCAGCTCCTTCTGAGTGAAAATATAGTTCAAGCTTTTGTGATCTGAGTAAATCTCACAGCGATTACCCATCAGATAATGACGCCATGTCTTCAATGCCAAAACTACGGTTGCTAACTCCAGATCATGAGTAGGGTAGTTCTGCTCATGCTGCTTTAGTTGTCGAGACAGATAGGCGATGACTTTGCCTTCTTGCATCAATACACATCCGAGACCAATCTTGGATGCATCACAATACACATCAAACGACTTCTTGATATCTGGCATGATCAATATTGGGGCAGAAATCAATCTCTTCTTCAGTTCTTGGAAGCTGGCTTCACATTTGTCGGTCCATTCAAACTTCTTGTCCTTCTTCAATAATTGGGTCATGGGTCGGGCGATGCTTGAAAATCCTTTGACAAACTTGCGGTAATATCCCGCTAATCCGAGAAATGCACGGACTTGGGTTTGAGTGGTTGGGGCTTCCCATTCTTCGACATCTTTAATTTTGGCGGGATCAACAGAGACTCCTCCGGCAGACACAATATGTCCTAGGAATCCTACTTCTTTAAGCCAGAACTCACACTTGCTGAACTTGGCATATAGCCTATGCTCTCTAAGGGTTTCAAGGATGATTCTCAGATGTTGCTCATGCTCTTCTTCTGACTTGGAGTAGATAAGGATATCATCGATAAACACCACGACAAACTTATCCAGGAAATTCATAAAGATCTTATTCATGAGATTCATGAAATAAGCAGGGGCATTGGTTAATCCAAAAGACATAACCATATACTCGTATAAACCATAACGAGTAGTAAAGGCGGTCTTCGGAATATCCGTTGCATGAATCTTAAGTTGGTGATAACCAGTCCTAAGATCATTCTTCGAGAATACCTAGGCACCAGTCAATTGATCAAATAGATCTTCTATCTTTGGCAAAGGGTACTTGTTTTTTATGGTGACATCATTCAACTTTCTATAATCGGTGCACAAACGGTTGCCTCCATCTTTCTTGTCGAAAAATAATACTAGCGATATCCATGGCGATGCGCTTGGTTGAATCAAGCATGTTGCTAACATGGCATCCAACTGCTTCTTCAATTCTACTAACTCTGAGGGGTTCATGCTATAGGGTCTTTGGATATGGGTTGATACGTCCAAAACGTATCTACTTTCCCGAATACTTTTGCTATTGTTTCTCCTCTAAACTTGTGTGATTTGGATACAACTAACGCGGACTGACACTGTTTTCAGCAGAATTGCCTTGGTGTCTACTTTTTGTGCAGAAAATCAACTATCAGGAAAAATCCCGGGAAATATGCCAAAAATCCTATTTCACCCGAAGACTCAGAGCTGAATACGAGACGGAGAAGAGCCCTGGTGGCCACACCACCTTGGCGGGCAGGCCACCGCGCCAGGTGGTGTGGGCCCCTGATCATCCTCGGCCTCTCTCTCTTCGCCTATAAGGAGCCTTCTGACCTAAAAACTTCGGGGGGTTCGACGTTTTTCCAGAAGGAGTTCCGCTCCGCCGCCACCATCAGATTCCACGAAACAGCACCAGAAACTCCGTTCTGGCACCCTGCCGAGACGAGGAATTGGAGGATATCATCGCCATCATCATCACCATTGCTTCTCCATCAACCATCCATGTTTCCCCCATCTATGAGTGAGTAATCCCCCGCTGTAGGCTATGGGGATGGTAGGGATCGGATGAGATCATTCATGTAATGGCATCAGATTGTTAGGGCATGGTGCCTAGTATCTTTTATTAGTGCTTTATGACTTTGTTGCGACTTGTTGTGCTTAATGCTTGTCACTAGGGCCCGAGTGCCATGATTTCAGATCTGAACTTATTATTGATTCCTTATGATAGTATTGTTTTGGGTCTTATTTGCAAGTTGTATACACACGTTGTTGTCCGGAACCAATGGCCCCGAAGTGACAGAAATCGGGATAACCGGAGGGAATGGCTTTGATGTGAGGATCACATGTGTTCACGGAGTGTTAATGCTTTGCTCCGGTGCTCTATTAAAAGGAGCACCTTAATTGCCAGTAGTTCCCTTGAGGCCCCGCTGCAAACGGGCTGGCAGGACAAAAGATGTTGTGCAAGTTCTCATTGCAAGCACGTATGACTATATATGGAACACATGCCTAGGATTGTCTAGTACGTGGATGCTTTATCTTATTTATCTGCAATTGCCCTATGTTCTAATTGCTATGTGAATTGTCTTGCCATGCAACGCCCGTCCATCCATCCCTATGCCTACCGCACTCGAATCCTATTGTTTACTGATATTGTTACTGCTGTCTTTACTTTACTGCTGCTGCTACTTTACTATTCCTACTACAAAACTGTTGCTACTGATAAACTGCTGTGAGCAAGATAGTTTCCAGGTGTAGCTGAATTGAAAACTCAGTTGTTAAGGCTTATAAATATTCTTTGGCTCCCCTTGTTTCGAATCAATAAATTGGGTTTCACTTCCCTCGAAAATACTGCGATACACCCCCTATACTTGTGGGTCATCAAGACTATTTTCTGGCGCCGTTGCCGGGGAGCATAGCTTTATTTATCAAGTTCACTTGGATTCTCTATTGTTCGCTGCTATCCATCCATCATGGGTAAGTATCGTGATGGCAAGGTTCCTATTTTACCATCCACTACAAGAAGAGGTACGGTTCTAAACACCTATGCTGCTCTTGATTCACCGTCTGTTATGAGTAAGTTCCTTACACCACCACAAACACATGCTACACACACTGCTACTACTGCTGAATCTGAAACTTCTGATTCTTATGATGCTGCTTCTACTGTGCTTGATAAGAGTGGTTCATTAGGTCCTTTCCTGGATGCTACGATTGCTCGAACTATAGCTGGAAATACCGAAACTCCTAATGAAGACACTACCACACCTGTTAGTTCACCTCAGTCTAGTGAGAGTTATGATATTGAAGATGGTTATGTTGAGATGACCGATGAAATTATTAAAGAATGTAAAAACACCCATGATAGGAGCACGGCTAAGAGTCTCCTTGAGAGGCGTACTATTAGACCCAAATTGTCTCCTATTGCTAAGTTTGCTGTCTCTCCCATAAACATTACAGATAAAGATTATGATTTCTCTCTCGATCTATCTTACGTAGCTATTGTCGAGAAAGGACCTTTTTGTGGGACTAAGAATGAAAGTGCGGTAGCACATATGAATGAACTTTCTACCATGAGTGGCTTGTTTTCTGATGATATTAAGATGCGTACTTACTTTGTTGCCAAGATCTTCCCTTTTTCACTGAAAGGAGAAGCTAAAACTTGGTTTAGTAATTTACCTCCTGGATCTATTGATAGCCCTGAGTGCTTGATTAGTACTTTCCTGCAGAAATATTTTCCTCCTAGTACTAGACATGCTATTTTGCAGGAACTTTTTGATTTTAAACAGGGAGAAAAGGAGGTATTGCCCGAATCTTGGGCAAGGTTTTGTGCTTTGATTCATGCACAAGCTGGAAGTCCATTACCTAAGAATGAGCTTCTTGATATATTTTATAATGGACTAACCGATGAATCTAGGTGACATGGGTATACCCTATAGGTACTCGAGCTTGGTATATACGTCCTGAATACATGGAGGCACACGGTGTCGCCAGGGCCCAAATGAAGAACTCGAGTAACCTACGGACTCTCTATTGCTTGAAGAAAAGGAAGAAGCTAAAGATAGAAAGTTTAAAGGGGAAAACCCTAACCTGTAACCGACTCGGCCTGCTACATGATACCTAGCCTATCTATATAAAGGCTAGGAGGGGGCAGCGAGAAGGACACACGCAACCCTAGTTTCCACAACCCTCGCCAGATAGCATCTGCGCACCATTGTAATCTTCGATTCCCTTGATAGTTCCACGAGCAGACAAGCAGGAGTAGGGACCTCTACGAGGCCTGAACACAGGTAAATCTTGAGTCCCACTGTGCTTGTTTGCTAGCCGATAGATGTCTCCAACGCTCCCTCCTTCTCCAAAACCCAAGTCCATAATAATGGACATTGATGAGTTAAACCCTCGTCAATAGGACATACCTAGATAGTTGTGCTGATTGTGTTTTCAGGAATAGGACTCCAAAGGAAGCTGAGGAATTAATGGCCAAAATAAGTAAGAATTATGAAGATTGGACTCCTCCTAAACAAGCTATACCTGAAGTAATTATACCTGAACCTACTATTCCGGTGCATATTCCAACATCAAAGAATTATGTAAGCCTATTCCCTACTCATCCACTATTGAGATACACTCTCTCCAACACTTTGATGAAGGTGATATCCCTTACTCTAAACCTCCCGATCAATGCTTAGAAGAATTCGATATGTTTATTGTTAAGCAAGATAATTTTAATAAAAGGGTGCAAAATCATCTAATGGAAAACACTAGAGCTATTGTTGAGTTGAAAGATATTGTGGAAAGAACCTCTAATGATGTTAAAATGATTGTTAAACACTTTCAAATGGTTCAAACTCCAATAGATCAACTCGTTGAAGTGCAAAACGACTTGCTAGTTAATGCTGCTAAAGAAAAACATGCGTATGAAATCAGAACTAGAAGTGGAGTTGCTACCGAGGATCCTCTATATCCTGAGGGGCATCCCAAAAGAATTGAGCAGGATTCTCAACAAGCTGAAAATAGTGGTTCTACTCATAAGAAAAGGAAAAAGAAGCATAAAACTATTGTAGAACCCTCTGAACCTACTATAGATCCTAATAGTATATCTATCTCTGATGCTGAAACTGAAAGTGGTAATGAAGAAAATGAAGCTCCTAATGAACAAAAAGTTGAAGAAGAACCTAAAAACCACACTAAGAATACTAAATACACTAAAGAAGATTTTATTGCTAAGAAACATGGTAGTGAAAGAGAACCTTGGGTCCAAAAACCTATGCCTTTCCCTGATAAGAAACACAAGTCAAAGGAAGATGAACATTATAATAAGTTTTGTGAGTGGATGAAGCCTTTATTCTTGCAAATTCCTTTGACTGATGCTATTAAATTGCCTCCTTACTCAAAGTATATGAATGATATTGTCTCGAATAAAAGGAAGATCCCTAATGAAGAAATTTCTACTTTGCTTGCTAATTATTCCTTCAATGGTAAGGTTCCTAAGAAACTTGGGGACCTAGGGATTCCAACTATCCCTTGCTCTATTAAGACCAGTTATGTTAGAACTGCTTTGTGTGATTTGGGAGCTGGAGTTAGTGTTATGCCTTTCTCTCTCTATAAGAGGCTTCAAGTTGAAAAATTAATACCAACTGATATATCTTTGCAAATGGCTGATAAATCTACCACTATCCATGTGGGTATATGTGAGGATGTACATGTTCAAGTGGCTCATAATTGCTTGATATTAACTGATTTTGTTGTGCTTGAAATGCCTGAAGATGATAATATGTCTATTATTCTTGGGAGACCTTTTCTTAATCTGCGAGGCTGTTATTAATTGTAATCAAGGAAAGGTGACTTTCAATGTTAATGACAAGGAACATACTATCTATTTCCCCAAGAAGATTGAAAGGACTTATGGTTTGAATTCAATTGAACATGTTGAAGGCATTGAAGTTGGAGAAATATATTGTCCCATACCAAGAGAAAAATTTGAAACTATTATGATTGGGACCATTGCTATCAAAGTTGAGGTAACATAATCATTAGTGGAATACAAAGTCTTGTCTCATATGGAATTGTTTTGGTAGCAAGACTTGATCAACCTTGTTAACAAAAGAATTTCATTGAACAAAACAATGTTTTCATTATGATTATCTCCGTTTATTTCTATCCTTTGCATTTTAGTTTTTGTTTTTGTTTAGTTTTCTTTGTTGTTAGTTGCTTGCATATTAGAGTGTCTTAGAACTTCTGTAGTTCTAGCCTTGTTTTGTCCTTGCATCATGTTTCCAAAAGAAAAAATCTGTCTGTCAAAAAATCATTCTTCTATCTCTGAAAAATGCCCAAAAATAAAGTGTCTCGAAAAATTCCAGAAAATTCATATTAAATTTTTACGTGAAAAAAGGGGCAGAGGAGTACCTGGGAGGTACCAGGGGACCCACCAGGCAGGCACACCACCTGGTGGCGCGGCCAGCCCTGGGTGGCACCATGCCCTAGTGTGGGCCACCCCTGGCCCCCACTAACTCTCTCACCTGCCACTTTCTTCTCTCTCCCGAGTAAGCTCCAGTTCATTGCTCAAAATCGCGTTCTTGCTGTGCTTGCTCTCGATTTTTTTGATCTCCTTGCTCAGCCCATATTTCTTGCTGAAATTTGGAGCATTTGTTCCCTAGTATGTGACTCCTCCCCTTGTCCAAGTAGATTTGTGTTTAGTGGATTATATCTTGAGTATTTTGCTACTATAGGTGACTGATTATGAGAGCTTGTAAGCTTGTTTGATGCTTAGAGATATAGTTTTGATGCATGTTTAGGCCTCTTGCAAGTCCCTATGAGTAGAATCCTTCATTATATTTACTTTGCAATCACTTGTTTAATAGGTGTTTAAATTTCAGAATAGAAGATGAGTGAACACCACCTAAGCCAACATGAGCTTTGGGTACCTGAGGTCATGAAGGTCCACCGGGAGGAGGAAGTTTTTCCCTCCATTTATCCATGCTTTGAGTTCATGAGAGCTGCAGGAATTCTACAAGATTTCCACACTTTGGTTTCTAATGCAGGGTTAGATCACTTTTTGGAAGATGAACCTTGTCAATTTGTGAAGCTAACCATGTCTGTGGTGCAGGATTTCCAATTTAGTCACTCTTTGCCTAACCCCATGGTCCATTACAAAATTTACAATATTGCTGTCAACCTTTCTCTTGATGATTTTTGTGCAGCTATTAAGGTACCTCAATGGGGATCGTGTAGGAAGATTAAGGAGAGACCTGAATCACTCATGGATTTATACGCAGAAATTTGCCAAGGGAGTAGCTTCTCGAAGGAGAGTGGAAAAATCCGTAACATTCATCTTCCCTACATTCTCTACTTTGTCTACTTTATTGCCAAGTGTGTTCTTGCTAGGAAAACTGCCAATAAGTTATCTTCATTTGATCTAGCATTTATCTCTGCTGCTCTTAGACGAGATAGGTCTTACAACTTGGGTGCTTTGATAGCTTTCCGTCTTGCTGCTAACCATGAGAAAGGTGAAATTTGTGGAGGCCTCATTGCTTCTCGTTTACTAGCATTGCATGGTTTAGTGCCTCATCATCTAGACCTACAGTTTCCCATAGAAAGGCTTGATCTTAATTCCATGATACAGCATAAATTTGTTTTCTCGTGGGATAGTATGAGTGAGTTATCTTATGAAATTACCTTTCTGAAAGCTGGTTGGAGAAAGAGCAAGTCCGAGCGTGTTGTTCTTTTGCCTGCACCTGTTTTGTTTAACCTTGATAACATGGAAGGATGGTCCCTCACTGAGGAGGAGCTTGACATATACTTGGGAGAGCTCTCCCAACAGGAGCAGGACACTAGAAGGGAGGTCACGGATGATTCGGTCCAGCCCTCGAATGAGGGAGAATCTTCATATCAGCAGCCCGCTTATGATTGGGGAGTTTCTTCTTCTTCTCATGGGCCCAACAACGACCATTCTTACCAAGATCCGCCCGCTTGGAACCCCTATTCGTACATGGATTGATACCCACTTAGGCCAAAAGCCTAAGCTTGGGGGGAGGTACGCCGACACCGCACTCATCTCCATAGCATGTTGCGTCGGTACTTTGTATATTCATGTTTTCGTTCTCTTTTTAGTTTTCGTTCTTCTTTGCTTTTGCTTTCTAAATCACAAAAAGACCAAAAATATTTCTGTTGTTTCTCTTTGGTTTGCTTCTTCTTTTTGCTTTGCTTGTTTTTCCTCTTTAGTTCTTGTTTTAAAAATCAAAACAACAAAAATATTTGTCATTCTTCTTTGGTTTTTGTGAGTTTGCTACAGGGTTCAGCAGTCCTCAGTGGATATTGGTTTCATATTATTATTCAAGCCACACAAGTGAAGAGCAATAATGAGGATTAATGACAACTTGAGGCGTGGTAAGAGGCTGGTAATGAACTCTATTTGTTTTCATTTTTTGTACATATACTCATCACTGTGGGCATGCTTAGTCCGTTCGTGTAGAGTGTATGTTATCTTTGGATGCTTAGTAGTTCTTGCTTTCTTATGATTAGCTCCAGCTCGCTAATAGTTTGTAGCATGTCTTATGAATGTTTGCTTGCATTTCTCTATTCGTAAATTGGTATGACACCGTGGTATCCTCCTCTGAATGTTTCATTTGAATTGACTTGGCACATGCTCACGCATGCACATGACTGTGATAATCAAATAAGCCTTGATGAATTATTTTGCCTTGAGGATCTTGAATCATTTCATGCCATGAGTAGTCCTGTTTTGTTGCAAGCGTGATAATGACAGCTATTGCTCTCTCTTTTGTCGCTCCCTTACTATTGCTAGCCTTCACTTTTTCTGAGTATGTTTTACTCAAGTTTCCAACTCCCTAGCAATAGTAAGGGAGCGACAAAAGAGAGAGCAATAGCTGTCATTATCACGCTTGCAACAAAACAGGACTACTCATGGCATGAAAGTGATTCAAGATCCTCAAGGCAAAATAATTCATCGAGGCTTAACTGATTATTACAGTCATGTGCATGCGTGAGCATGTGCCAAGTCAATCCAATGAAACATTCAGAGGAGGATACCATGGTGTCATACCAATTTATGAAAAGAGCAATGCAAGCAAACATTCATAAGACATGCTACAAACTATTAGCGAGCTAGAGCTAATCATAAGAAAGCAAGAACTACTAAGCATCCAAAGATAACATACACCCTACTTGAACGGACTAAGCAAGCTCACAATGATGAGTATACGTACACAATGAAAACAAATAGAGTTCGTTACCAGCCTCTTACCACGCCTCAAGATGTCATTGATCCTCATTATTGCTCTTCACTTGTGTGGCTTGAATAATAATATGAAGACAATATCCACTAAAGACAGCCGAACCCTGTAGCAAACTCGCAAAAACCAAAGAAGAACGACAAATATTTTTGGTGTTTTCGATTTTTAAATAAGAATCGAAAGAGAGAAACAAGCAAAGCAAAATCTTTTTGGGTTTTTTGAATAGTTCAAACAAAGCAAAACAGGGAAAAGCAAACCAAAGCAAAAAGAAGAAGCAAACCAAAGAGAAATAACAGAAATATTTTTGGTCTTTTTGTGGTTTTTTAGAAAGCAAAAGCAAAGAAAGAGAACAAAAACTAAAAATAGAACAAAAACATGAATATACAAAGTACCAACTCAACATGATATGGAGATGAGTGCGGTGTCGGCGTACCTTCCCCCAAGCTTAGGCTTTTGGCCTAAGTGGGTATCAATCCATGTACGAATAGGGGTTCCAATCGGGCGGATCTTGGTAAGAATGGTCGTAGCTGGGCCCATGAGAGGAAGAAGAAGCTCCCCAATCATAAGCGGGCTGCTGATATGAAGACTCTCCCTCATTCGAGGGTTGGACCGAATCATCCGTGACCTCCCTTCTAGTGTCCTCGCCTGCTGGGAGAGCCTCCCAAGTACATGTCAAGCTCCTCCTCGAGGGACCATCCTTCCCTGTTATCAAGGTTAAACAAAACAGGTGCAAAAGAACAACACGCCGGATCTCTTTTCTCCAACCAGCTTTGAGAAAGGTTATTTCATAAGATAACTCACCATACTACCCCACGAGGAAACAAATTTATGCAGATCATGGAATTAAGATCAAGGTGAAATCAGAGGTCTAGATGATGAGGCACTAAACCATGCAATGCTAGTAAACGAGAAGCAATAAGGCCTCCACAAATTCCACCTTTCTCAGCAAGAAGACTAAAGCTATCAAAGCACCTAAGTTGTAAGACCTATCTCGTTTAAGAGCAGCAGAGATAAATGCTAGATCAAACGAAGATAACTTATTGGCAGTTTTCCTAGCAAGAACACACTTGGCAATAAGGTAGGCAAAGTAGCGAACGGAGGGAAGATGAATGTTACAGATTTTTCCATTCTCCTTCGAGAAGCTACTCCCTTGGCAAATTTCTGCGTATAAATCCGTGAGTGGTTTAGGTCTCTCCTTAATCTTTCTACATGATCCCCATTGATGTACCTTAATAGCTGCACAAAAATCATCAAGAGAAAGGTCGACAGCTATATTGTAAATTTTGTAATGGACCATGGGGTTAGGCAAAGAGTGACTAAATTGGAAGTCCTGCACCATAGACATGGTTAGCTTCACAAATTGACAAGGTTCATCTTCCAAAAAGTGCTCTAAACCTGCATTAGAAACCAAAGTGTGGAAATCTTGTATAATTCCTGCAGCTCTCATGAACTTAGAGCATGGATAAATGGAAGGAAAAACTTCCTCCTCCTGGTGGACCTTCATGACCTCAGGCACCCAAAGCCCATGTTGGTTTAGGTGGTGTTCACTCATCTTCTATTCTGAAATTTAAACACCTATTAAACAAGTGATTGCAAAGTAAATATAATGAAGGATTCTACTTATAGGGACTTGCAAGAGGCCTAAACATCCATCAAAACTATATCTCTAAGCATCAAACAAGCTTACAAGCCCTCATAACCAGTCACCTACAGTAGAAAAATACTCAACATATAATCCACTAAACACAAATCTACTTGGACAAGGGGAGGAGTCACATACCAGGGAACAATTGCTCCAAATTTCAGCAAGAAAGATGGGATGAGCAAGGAGATCAAAAAAATCGAGAGCAAGCACAGCAATAACGCGATTTTGAGATATGAACTGGAGCTTACTCGGGAGAGAGAAGAAAGTGGCAGGTGAGAGAAGTAGTGGGGGGCCAGGGGTGGTCCACACCAGGGCATGGCGCCACCCAGGGCTGGCCGCGCCACCACATGGTGTGCCTGCCTGGTGGGCCCCCTAGTACCTCCCAGGTACTCCTCTGCCCCTTTTTTCACGTAAAAATTTAATATGAATTTTCTGGAATTTTTCGAGACACTTATTTTTGGGCATTTTTTAGAAATAGAAGAATGGTTTTCTGACAGACAGACCCCCTTTTTTTTGGATACATGATGCAAAGACTAAACAAGGCTAGAACTACAGAAGTTCTAGCATGCAAGCAACTAACAACATAAAGAAAACTAAACGAAAACAAAAACTAAAATGCAAAGGATAGAAATAAACGGAGATAATCATAATGAAAACATTGTTTTGTTCAATGGAATCCTTTTGTTAACAAGGTTGATCATGTCTTGCTACCAAAACAATTGCATATGAGACAAAACTTTGTATTCCACTAATGATTATGTTACCTCAATCTTGATAGCAATGGTCCCAATCATAATAGTTTCAGATTTTTCTCTTGGTATGGGACAGTATATTTCTCCAACTTGAATGCCTTCAACATGTTCAATTGAATTCAAACCATAAGTCCTTTCAATCTTCTTGGGAAAATAGACAGTATGTTCCTTGTCATTAATATTGAAAGTCACCTTTCCTTGATTACAATTAATAACAGCTCCTGCAGTATTAAGAAAAGGTCTCCTAAGAATAATAGACATATTATCATCTTCAGGCATTTCAAGCACAACAAAATCAGTCAATATCAAGCAATTGTGAGCCACCTGAACAGGTACATCCTCACAAATACCCACAGGAATAGTGGTAGATTTATCAGCCATTTGCAAAGATATATCAGTTGGTATTAATTTTTCAAGTTGAAGCCTCTTATAGAGAGAGAAAGGCATAACACTAAGTCCTGCTCCCAAATCACACAAAGCAGTTCTAACATAACTATTCTTAATAGAGCAAGGGATAGTTGGAATCCCTGGGTCTCCAAGTTTCTTAGGAACCTTACCATTGAAGGAATAATTAGCAAGCAAAGTAGAAATTTCTTCATTAGGGATCTTCCTTTTATTCGAGACAATGTCCTTCATATACTTTGAGTAAGGAGGTAATTTAATAGCATCAGTCAAAGGAATTTGCAAGAATAAAGGCTTCATCCACTCACAAAACTTATTATAGTGTTCATCTTCCTTTGACTTGTGTTTCTTATCAGGGAAAGGCATAGGTTTTTGGACCCAAGGCTCTCTTTCACTACCATGTTTCTTAGCAATAAAATCTTCTTTGGTGTATTTAGTATTCTTAGTGTGGTTTTCAGGTTCTTCAACTTTTTCTTCATTAGGAACAACATTTTCTTCATTACCACTTTCAGTTTCAGCATCAGAGATAGATATACTATTAGGATCTATAGCAGGTTCAGAGGGTTCTACAACTGTTTTATGTTTCTTTTTTCCTTTTCTTACGAGTAGAACCACTATTTTCAGCTTGTTGAGAATCCTGCTCAATTCTTTTGGGATGCCCTTCAGGATATAGAGGATCCTGGGTAGCAGCTCCACTTCTAGTTCTAATTTCATAAGCATGTTTTTCTTTGGGAGCATTAACTAGCAAGTCGTTTTGCACTTTAACGAGTTGATCTATTTGAGTTTGAACCATTTGAAAGTGTTTAACAATCATTTTAACATCATTAGAGGTTCTTTCCACAATATCTTTCAACTCAACAATAGCTCTAGTGTTTTCCATTAGATGATTTTGCACCCTTTTATTAAAGTTATCTTGCTTAACAATAAAGATATCAAATTCTTCTAAGCATTGATCAGGAGGTTTAGAGTAAGGGATATCACCTTCATCAAAGTGTTGGAGAGAGTGTACCTCAATAGTGGGTGAGTAGGGAATAGGCTTACATAATTCTTCTATAGGAGGTAAATTTTTGACATCTGCAGCTTTAATTCCCTTCTCCTTAAGACATTTCTTAGCTTCCTTCATCACTTCATTATTTAATTCAATAACTCCCCTCTTCTTTGATGTTGGAATAGGCACGGGAATAGATGGTTCAGGTACAATTATTTCAGGCATAGCTTGTTTAGGAGGAGTCCAATCTTCATAATTCTTGCTTATTTTAGCCATTAATTCCTCAGCTTCCTTAGGAGTCCTATTCCTGAAAACACAATCAGCAAAACTATCTAGGTATGTCCTAGATTCCTCTGTTAGCCCATTATAAAATATATCAAGAAGCTCATTCTTAGGTAATGGACTTCCAGCTTGTGCATGAATCAAAGCACAAAACCTTGCCCAAGATTCGGGCAATACCTCTTTTTCTCCCTGTTTAAAATCAAAAAGTTCCTGCAAAATAGCATGTCTAGCACTAGGAGGAAAATATTTCTGCAGGAAAGTACTAATCAAGCACTCAGGGCTATCAATAGATCCAGGAGGTAAATTACTAAACCAAGTTTTGGCTTCTCCTTTCAGTGAAAAGGGGAAAATCTTAGCAACAAAGTAAGTACGCATCTTAATATCATCAGAAAACAAGCCACTCATGGTATAAAGTTCATTCATATGTGCTACCGCACTTTCATTCTTAGTCCCACAAAAAGGTTCTTTCTCGTCAATAGATATGTAAGATAGATCGAGAGAGAAATCATAGTCTTCATCTATAATGTTTATGGGAGAAGCAGCAAACTTAGCAGCAGGAGATAATTTGGGTCTAATAGTCTGCCTCTCAAGGAGACTCTTAGCAGCGCTCCTATCATGGGTGTTCTTACATTCTTTAATAAACTCATCGGTCATCTCAACATAACCATCTTCAATATCATAACTCTCACTAGACTCAGGTGAGCTAACAGGTGTGGTAGTGTCTTCATTAGGAGTTTCGGTATTTCCAACTATAGTTCTAGCAATCGTAGCATGTAGGAAAGAACCTAATGAACCACTCTTATCAAGCACAGTAGAAGCAGCATCATAAGCATCAGAAGTTTCAAATTCAGAAGTAGTAGAAGTGTGTGTAGCATGTGTATGTGGTGGTGTAAGGAACTTACTCAGAACAGATGGTGAATCAAGAGCAACAGAGGTGTTCAGAACCGTACCTCTTCTTGTAGTGGATGGTAAAATAGGAACCTTGCCATCACGAGACTTACCCATGATGTATGGATAGCAGCGAACAATAGAGAATCCAAGTGGACTTGATAAATAAAGCTATGCTCCCCGCCAACAGCGCCAGAAAATAGTCTTGATGACCCACAAGTATAGGGGGTGTATCGCAGTATTTTCGAGGGAAGTGAAACCCAATATATTGATTCGACACAAGGGGAGCCAAAGAATATTTATAAGCCTTAACAACTGAGTTGTCAATTCAGCTGCACCTGGAAACAATCTTGCTCACAGCAGTTTATCAGTAGCAACAGTTTTGTAGTAGGAATAGTAAAGTCACAGCAGTAGTAAAGCAAAGACAGTAGTAACAAAAGCAGTAAATAGTGGGATTCGAGCGCGGTAGGCATAGGGATGGATGGACGGGCGTTGCATGGACAAGACAATTCACACAATAATCAGAACATAGGGCAATTGCAGATAAATAAGATAAAGCATCCAAGTACTAGACAATCCTAGGCATGTGTTCCATATATAGTCATACATGCTCACAATGAGAACTTGCACAACCTCTTTTGTCCTGCCAGCCCGTTTGCAGCGGGGCCTCTAGGGAACTATTGGCAATTAAGGTGCTCCTTTTAATAGAGCACCGGAGAAAAGCATTAACACTCCATGAACACATGTGATCCTCACATCAAAGCCATCCCCTTCTGGTTATCCCGATTTCTGTCACTTCGGGTCCATAGGTTCCAGACAACAATGTGTGTATACAACTTGCAGATAAGACCATAAACAATACTATCATAATGAATCAATAACACGTTTAGATCTGAAATCATGGCACTCGGGCCCTAGTGACAAGCATTAAGCACAACAAGTCGCAACAAAGTCATAAAGCACTAATAAAAGATACTAGGCACCATGCCCTAACAATCTGATGCCATTACATGAACAATCTCATCCAATCCCTACCATCCCTATGGCCTACAGCGGTGGATTACTCACTCATAGATGGGGGAAACATGGATGGTCGATGGAGAAGCGATGGTGATGATGATGGCGGTGATCTCCTCCAATTCCCCATCCCCAGGTGCCGAACGGAGTTTCCGTGTGCTTTAAAGGAATCTGGTGTCGGCGGCGGAGCGGAACTCCTTCTAGAAAAACGTCGAACCCTCCCCAAAGTTTTTAGGTCAGAGGGCTCCTTATAGGCGAAGAGGGAGACCGAGGGGGTGCCTGGGGGTCCACACCACCCCCTGGGACGGCCTGGCCTGGCCCGTGCCAGCAGGTGGTGTGGCCACCCCCTGGCTCTTCTCCGTCTCGTATTCTGGCTCCTAAAGTCTTCGGGTGAAATAGGATTTTTGGCATATTTTCCGGGATTTTTCCTGATAGTTGATTTTCTGCACAAAAAGTAGACACCAAGGCAATTCTGCTGAAAACAGTGTCAGTCTGCATTAGTTGTATCCAAATCACACAAGTATAGAGGAAAAACAATAGCAAAAGTGTTCGGGAAAGTAGATCCTTTTGGACGTATCAGGGTCCATCTTCAGAGTCACAGGCAATGCTAACGATGGAAGATAGTCCTAGTTATCATAGCCGTCCTGTTGTCCTTCATCTTGGTAATCTCCTTCATAGTCTGGCCATAGGAATAGCCAGGGACAAAAGCCATGAGTACTCTTTAAGTACTCGCAAACTACCACTAACAAATAAGGCAGTTCTAAATATGAAATGCTAACTCTAAGTTTAACTGTAAAGTTAAGTTTGAAACCTAAGCTGAGTTATGAAACAAAGAAAGATAAAAGAGGTTTGAAAACACCTAAGTGGGAACTTAATCATCATAGTCACAACTCTGTTGTGGTCAAGTCATGTCACACTTCACTTCATAAGTTGTTTTGAAAACATCTGACAACAGAACAATATGGCCACTCCAACTGTCCATAACCGCGGACACGGCTATTCGAATAGTTTGACACTCTGCAGAGGTGGTACACTTTCACCACAAGATTCGATACATCTGTCAGGGATAACCCTGAATCTTCATACTTAGTATGCAGATAATCAAACATAACCTTTCCTTTACACACCCTAGTATAAGCACCTCTCCTATGAGCATGGCCTCCCAACCATGACCATCTGTCATCTTGGGCACTGCATAGGTGGACAACATCGAGAGGTAGCCTCAGCTCAAACCTCTCCCGCGAGGGAACTAATACTAATGCATATAAACTTCCGTCTAAGCCTTACCCAATTCAGGTATTGTGGTTGTACGGTAAAATTGGAGTGGTATCGCATCCGAACCCAACCATCAGTTTTGTAAAAGGGCTAAGGCTCATGCCTCAACATTTTCATCATCATAAACCATTTGTGTTTCTCAACACATGTCAAAATATCTCAATAGAATGACTCATCATTCCAAGGTTTTCACAAGTCATTTTCACCCAGTATTCCCATCTAAAGTGATCTAGTTTTTGGTTTTTCTCTAACTACCAAGTTAAGAGTGTTCATTAATGTGGGATACTAAGATCAATCTCATGCCATAGAATGACATCTAAGTCTAACTAGATAGGTCAAGTTTTATACTCTTTAAGCTACCTTCAAAACAAGTAAAGGACTTTGGTAAAGAAAAGTAAAGTAAAGCTTGGAAATAAATCTTAGAATAGGTATAAGTCCAAAATGGTATAACCAAAGCATGCCTAATGCATTTGCTTAGATTATCTAGCTTGAAAGGGTTAGCTTGCATTGTTAATGATGGCTTGCCTTGTGCAGTGCAGTGGTTGAAGTTTTCTTCTTCCTCCTCTTGGTAGACCTCCTCCTCCTCGTAAGCTTGGTCGATACTATCGTCTATAAATACATGCGGAGTACACAATCACCAAACAATACTTAGCTAGTCTACTTAGCACACTAAGGCACACATTTGATGATCTAATATCATCACAAGCATCACAAGGTTTAATGAACTAGTTTCATTTATTTTATTTGAGAAAAGTATTTTCTACTTATTGAAATTAACTAAGAGTTAATATTCTCCAATTAAAATATGGGATCATGTGGACACATGTCATCACCACATATTCTAACATATGGGAATGTGATTTAAAGGTTGGATCACATTTTAATAAGTTTAGGTTTAATATTTAATGATTTAAAGTGACTAGAAATGCCTATATAGCATTATTTTGGTACTAGTCCAAAGTCACTGCATGTAAACCTTAATATTATTCCATATTCAGATAGGTATGGTTAAATGCGATTTTTGAGAGTTGGAATCAACTCAAAAGCTATTATGGTTGATTTTATAAAAATCTTTGAAGGTGCAAATGCTTCTATCTTGTTATTTTTACTAGGAGAGATCTCTAACTCTAAATGAATTAAATCCAACGGGCTTGGATATATCTTTTCAGTAGCTTTCTAACAAAACTAGAATCACTCAATTTGGTTTAGTAAATCTTCCTGAATTGATTTTTGAACTAAGGGACAACAATGATTTTAAGTCTAAATAGAAAACACTTATTTGAATTTACGGTCTTAGGCGGGAAGACTAATGGGCCGGCCCAGTGACGCTCAGCGGCGCAGAGGGCGGCTGACAGGTTGGTCCCGCTTGTCAGCGAGACTTAAAACCCGAAACGATATCTAGCGATCTGGGCCACACGATTATAACACGGATCAACGGCTCACAGTCGTTGTCGACGACGGACTCGTCGCCGGCGAGACCAAACCCTAAACGGCCGATGGGGGTCTACTAGGGACGTACTAGGGCTCCAGCTAGTGCGGCGAGGCGGGCGATCGAACTAGATAGCGACGGCGGACTCATGCGAGGTAGCGGCGGTGAGGTGGACCATCGGCACGCGTCTCCTCCTCTCTTGGTCGCCTCGGTGAAATTCTTTGCTCGAGCTGCTCCGGCGAGATGTGGGGAAGGATTGGGAGTGAGAGGGGAGTGTGAGAGTGTGAGGAATTCGTGTTGGGAAGGCCTGCTTATATAGGCGCGACGAGGGGGGCGACGGGTATGGGCAGGCCCCTCCGGCGAGGGCGGTACAGGGGGATACCGGCTTGGGTGAGGTAGGCGGACGGTGGGTGGTTCCCTGGCGGTGCTCTACGGTGTAATGGCGATGCTAGGGACGGTGCCTAACTGTTGGGGGCCTCACGCGCTCTAGGGGACAGAGGCGGTGCTCGACGGCGAGCAGGGCGACTATGGGTCGTGCGGCATGCAACCATGTCCGGTGGGAGTCTTTGGGGCGAGCGACGTGGCGCGATATGGCGCGTAAAAGCGCGATCTAGCGTGCTCTTGCTGGCGATCGCTCGTCTGGGTGGCGTGGGTGGCGTTAGGCTGGGGTTGATCGAGCTAGTGGGCATGCTGGTTTGGCGCGGCGATCCTTGGCATCTTTGCCGCTCGGCCGTGGTGACCTCATTCGGGCGGCGCGCCACTGCTGCAACGGCTAAGGGGGAAGCTGGTTGGGGACTTGTTTGACTCAGGGGGGACAGAGGAGAGTAGAGAGGGTCCAATGGGGGACAAGGGTTTAACTTAGCAACAGTATTAGTTAGGCAGATGATCTCTGTCTGCCACCTGTTCGACAAAATGGCCGCATGAGAAAAGTTTTTGAATTTTGAGCTAATTTTTGGTGGATGCTTTGATCTGATGCTTGGTAGGCTGTGGTTTCTAGGATTTGTTAACTGGAATTCATTTGAGTGGTTTTTGCAAAAGTGTGATCTATACATATGAACTACATTCAATTTTTAATTGTCATTTAAATTTAGTGTTTGAAAGTTTTTGGGATAAAACAAAGTGGGTCTTGGTACATCACTACTTGTACTAGCAAGGGGTGCAAAGAACCTTAATTGTTTCTGTTAAGATTTGAGTTCTAGGAATAGCCAAAGTAGGCTAGTTAATTAAAATGGCGCAAATGACCATTTCCTTATTTTATTATTTTTGATTTCTTTTTCTTTGGGAATTGTTTGGGAATGATCTAGATGATGTTTAATTCACCTTAGAATCATTTTACAATCAATGGATCACTCAAACATGGCAATTCAAAACAACTCCTAAATTAAATGCACACACATATGAATGCTTAATCATTTTAAATGGAAAAGTTTTTGTTAACCCTAAATTGGGTAGATTTGATCTTGATTACCTTGGATTAAGTTTTAGGATGTTACAGTTGAGTGGCGCAGTGGAATTTGTTCTGTGAAACCGGTCTCTACATATAGAGGAGAAACTAATGATAATGATCATAAAGTTTCAGTGAATAATCTTACTAAAGAAATTAGGATTCAACTATATATTCTGCAAGTTTGCAGAATTATATCATTGATTCACTTGTCATGTTTTGAACAAGACATACCTATGAACTACAAAGAAGCGTGATGGACCTAAGTGCGAGAAATGACAAGGAGTCATAAAATATTATATTAAGTTACATTTAAGATTGCAATGTAATATGTTACTTGATCTTGTCAAGTAAAGAAGTTTACTTGATATTTTTGAATGACTACAAAGTCATTAGAAGGGAATGAAACTTAATGAAGACGTCAAGCTCAATTTGTCACAAAGTATGGAGAAATTCAAGGAGTTGACTATAATTATTGCGATGTTTAAGTCTATTGGATTTACACAAGCAATATATGGATATTGAAGTCTTGTAACTAGAATTCTCAATTTGATGGTGATCAAAGAATTTTGGAATGTCCAAGATTATCAAGAGGACCTGCATTTGAGTGGGAGCTAATCAGCTTGGCCCAATCTTAATATGTAAGAGATATATTTTGAGTGGGAGCTAAGTGAAATCCCTGGATCTCATATATGGATGCCATATTTGAGTGGGAACGTGAAATCATTCTGAGATATGTGGACAACGTATATGAATGATGTGATTGAAATTGATAACATTTAAGTTAGTAAATATGAATGAAGTTGAACAAGTTATTAAATAATGAGATCTATCGAGACAGATTGGTAAGTTTAATAATAATCATAGTTGGATGCTTCCTAGACTTAATTCTGAAGATGTTCATAATATCCTAGATAAGATTCTAAAGTAGTTCAGAATGGAACAAGGAAAAGAAACAAGTTCTTACTTGTATGAAGCATTGAGTTAGTCTTAGTATTACAACTATGGTTAAAAGAAAGAAAGAGGTGTGCTACATCTCTTATGCCTCAATCATAGGTTCTTCCATACAACCATATTGTATACTCTACGTGATGTGACCCGAGGTTCTGATTGGAAGGACAAGCTCTTATCTGTAAGAACATGTCTTGAAGTGATTCCCTGAGTTAATCACTGAACCAGAATTAAGTTTGTCCTTAAATGGCAAGAAGCAAAGTAAGGTGCATAGTTGCATTTCATGCACTAGGATCTACATGGATATAGAAGTATAAGGGCTCCATCTGACGTGATGTATATTGTTGTGGCAGGACTAGTTCGTCTTTATGCAGAGGGTGTGTCCCAGGGCATAGTGCCCATGAGAAAGATCATTGTGGCTGATCTAACATCACTGCTGGCTCCTGGATACAGACCTCACTCTGTTACCATAACTTTATATATACACACAAAGGAGCGCGAAGCGTGTTTCAAAGTTTACATGGCAACAGTGAAAGCAACCGTCACGGTAAACACTAGAAACAAAGTCTCACTTTGTCACCAAATGAATACTTCAACCCATTATGAGATAATGGTATGAATGTGAAAAATAGGAAGACATTAACGATTTGCAAAGACATAATGATCTGGTAAAACACAACATCGACATGACATTTTCCTTAAGCATGCATGATCAATAAATGCATATGTGATATGGTTTATGATGAGTAAAATGCGAGCTAGATTATTTGTACTCTAGTGCAAGTGGGAGACTGAAGGAGGTATGCCCTAGAGGCAAATAATAAAGTGTATTGTTTGATATATATCTTATGTTCATAATACGTTTCATATTGTGTTATAACTGTATTAATACGAAATGTTAATACACATACGATATGTAAACAAACCAAGTCTCTAGTTACCTCTAACGAACTAGTTCATTGGTCATGAGGATTATCTAGGGTTTCGAGATCATGGGCATTTATGCCAATTGACAATGAGGTCACGTCATTAGTTGAATGATGTGATAGATAAACAGCCCAACAAGTTGTATCATAATGAGAGCTAGTTACAAAGTTCACCATTAGTGATAAACTAAGAAAACCTCGCAACCTGATCCTTAGACTGTGAGATAATGCAAATCACCGTTCTGGAGGGATTTTAGATGGTATTGATGGCCCAAGATATCTCGAGCTCGTTGGGGAACCCCAAGAGGAAGGTATGATTAGCATAGCAGCAAGTTTCCCTCAGTTATGAAACCAAGGTTATCGAACCAGTAGGAGCAAGGAAACACCTCCAAGGTGTTGTTGCCAACTTGGAATCCTGCACAACACAACCACAGAACTTTGCCCCCAACTCACAGTGAGGTTGTCAATCTCACCGGTTTTCCTGAAAACAAAGGATTAAACGTATTGTGTGGAAGAAGGTAAACGCTTGCAGAAAGTAAACAAAAAGCAGTAAATATTTGTAGATTGATGATAAAATAAAGGACCAGGGTCCATAATTCACTAGTGGTGGCTCTCCTTAAGATAGATGACATGTTGGGTGAACAAATTACAGTAGGGTAATTGACAAACATCAAGAAAGCATACATGCATATACTAATCATCTTGACTCCTATGAGATTTGATTGGGCATTACAACATTATACATAGACCGTAATCCAACTGCATCTATGACTAATAATCCACCTTCAGGTTATCATCCGAACCCCTCCAAAGATAAGTTGCAAGCAATAGATAATTGCATTACGCATTTGCGTAAAGTAAACAATACGATTGTTCTATGAACAAAGGATTGTTGTTTTCTCCTAGTAGCAACAGACATCTAGTACCTTAGAGATTTACATCACTTCCCAGATTACTAGAGGCATGAACCCACTATCGAGCATAAATCCTCCCTCTTGGAGTTGCTAGCATCTACTCGGCCAAGATATCTACTAACAACAGAGAGCATGCAAGATCACAAATAACAAAGAAATGATAGAATCAATAATCAATCTGAAATAGCATCTCAATATCCATCGGATCCCCGCAAACACAACATGTATGATTACAAATAGATGATCTTGATCATGAATGGAGCTCATAAGATCTAGACATGGTAGCACACAGAAGAAGAACCAACCATCTAGCTACTACATGGACCCATAGTCCAAGGATGAACTATTCACGCATCACACTGGAGGCTTGCATGGTGATGAACAAGGCCTCCAGGGTGAATTTTCCCCTCTGGCAGGGTGCCGGGAAGAGCTTCAGATCCCTCCCAATCTAGGGATGGAGATGACGGTGGCTATAGACTCTTTCGTGGAATTTTTGATCGGGTCCTTAGGGTTTCTATATCGGAGGCATCTTATAGGCGAAAGGGGAGGCCGAGGGGGTGCCCTAGGCGGCCACACCACCCCTTGGCACGGGCCAGGCCTAGCCGCGCGGCCAGGTGGTGTGGTGGCCCTCTGGCCCCTCTCCGTCTCGTATTCTGGCTCCATGTCCCCCTCGGTGAAAAACCGACTTTGGCTTTTGTCCCGTCCAATTCCAAGAATATTCATTTTCTGACTTTCCTGGAACCAAAAACAGCAGAAAACAGGCAGCTGGCACTATGGCATCTTGTTAATAGGTTTGTCCAAGAAAGTGTATAAAAAGTACTCCGAAGTGTGGACAAAACATAAGAAAGTAGATAAAAACCAAGCATGGAACATCAAAAATTATAGATACGTTAGCAACGTATCAACATCCCCAAGCTTAACTCCTGCTCGTCCTCGAGTAGGTAAGTGATAAAAAGAAAGAATAATTTTTGAGGTGACATGCACCATCATAAACTTGATCAAAGTATTTGTAAAACATTGATAGCTGGGATCATAGTACTTCAACATAGCATGAAAGATAAAGTTCTAACAATAATACATAGCAACTATGTTGCAACATGAAAAGGCACAAACAAAAGATTCATGAATAACAATACTTTGCAAGACGTTTGTTTGTTTCACATAAAGAAAACATAGCATAGTGGCATTCATCTTGTCCCTCATAGAGTAGCAAATATAAATGCATAGGACACCTTCAAAGTTCATAAGAGTGACTAGATAAAATAGTTTAAGAACAAGCAATATCAAAGTTATGCATCAATCAACAAGTCTTGGGACAATGCACATAGAACTAAGAATGGCCACTATACTCTCAAAATAGGTGCATAAAGATAGAAGGTGGAGACTCAACATAAAAGTAAAAGAAAGGCCTTCATAGAAGGAAGTAGAGATTCAAGTTTCATAAAGAGCTTCCAAAAATTATGGTACTTATTAGCTTTCAGCTCTCATTGCCCCTATCATAAGCATATTTAGGTGATTAAGGTTAAAGTGACACAACTAAGAGTATATGCTTGACAAGTTATAAGCCAAAATCTCATGCCCCTTACTTACGAAGACCGAACCTCATGCTACTCAACTTCAGTCACAAGTAAGCTCTTGTCATAGTAAGTACATATGTATCATAGAGAACCTCCAATGGGGCACCCCTTGCACATGATGTAGGCAATATGCCCGAGAGGCAATAATAAAGTGGTTATTATCTTATTCCATGTTTATGATAAATGTTTATTTTACATGCTAGCATTGTATTGATCGGAAACATCAATACATGTGTGTTTAATAAACAAAAGGGGTTCCTACTTATGCCTGTCTTATAGACTACCTTGTTGATTAACATGATGATCAAGGTTTCCTGATCATGGACATTGGATGTTGTTAATAACAAGGTCACACCATTGGTGGAATGATGTGATGAACATTCATCCGAAGTATAGCATTACGATCAAAGTCATTATGTTTATATTGCTATAATATCATACGAAGTAATCTTTATCCTTAGACCATGAGATCATGTTAATTGCTAACACCGGAAGAGTATCTTGATAACATCAAACGTCACACCGTAACAGGGTGACTATAAAGGTGGGTTCATTTTTCTGAAGGTGTTATGTTGAGGCTCATGGATCAAGAGTGGGATTTGTCCATCCCGATGACAGATAGATATACTCTGGGCCCTCTCGGTGATATCACATTGAAATAGCTTGCAAGCAAGTGATGTGATCACTAGAATGTTATATCACGGGAACGAGAAAAGAGTGCATGTCAGTAACGAGATCAAACTAGGTATGGAGATACCGATGATCGAATCTCGGACATGTAATATATCGCGGGACAAAGGGATTTAGTTACTAGCGTTAAAGGTTCTCACGATCACAGAAGTCATCGTTGAATGTGTAGGAGTCAGTATGGATCTCCGTGTCCCATCTGATTATTGATCGAGAGGGTCTCGATCATGTCTTCATGATTCGCGAACAGTTGGGTGACACACTTAAGTTATACCGTGAAGATTTGGAGCAAATATGTTTTAGATAAAGATTTAAGAAAGCGATGGAATTAGTTCAATAGACACCGAAACTGTTTGGGTGAAATTGCTGAAATTGGTTATGCATGTAATATTGAAATGTTGCAAGGGGGTTTATGTGAATGTTTGTTAATTAAAGTAATTAAAAAATTCTGAATAAAAATAATAAAAGAGTTTTATTAAATGAGAGAGCATTACATTTGGAGAAAATTAATGCATTTAAACTAGAGACTTTAAAAGAGAATGCGAAGGCGCATTTTAATGTGGAGTGGTTACCACCACATGAATGGAGGAGGTGAAGGTCACCCCCTCCATGCGCTGGCCATGAAGGAGGGTCACCCCCCCTCCGCCTATAAAAGGCCACCCCCACCGCACTTCTCACTCACACCTCCGGGTGAAGGATCTCTCTCCCCCGCTCGTAGTCTTCCCCCATGGTCTCGGATTAGCGAGATACATGTTCCCGGTGGATTTATCTGGAAAGGATTTGCTGCTTCCGCTGCTTCGCTGGAGTGAGGGACGGAGGTTGTCGGGTACCGGACATGTGTGCGATCACAGATGCACGCTGCTTTGTGGTGCTGGACTTGGTGGTCTGGAGCTGGATCGATGGGCGTGCTAGAGCGGACTGCTGGACTTCATCACGATCTTGAGATCGGCAAGTGTACGACTACATCAACCACGAGTTCCTACTCGTTAACAAAGCTTGTTGTCTCGAGGTAAGTTCTCGTGGGATGTATGTCCACCCGTTGCTTTGTACCTAGTAGATAGATCTTGGCGTGTAGTTCACACCGTAGGAAATTTTTTGTTTTCTATCTTCATGGACCAACAAAGTGGTATCGAGCCAGTCTGCGTGGTGCTTTGCATGGGTAGTACGCATATGTTTATATGTGGGCGATGATGATCATGTTATTGCATCTTCTATGTATTTTGGATATTGGTGGCATAGTGGGATGAAGCGGCCCGGACCAACCTTACATGTCATCGTACATGAGACCGGTTCCACGACTGACATGCAACTTGTTTTGCATAAGTGACTGGCGGGTGTCTGTATCTCCTACTATAGTCAATATCTGATTTACAACGAGTTTCTAATAACTTAGTTATCCTCATTGTGGTTCATGTTCGTAGGTAAGAACGGTTCTATCTCCGAAAGCCCTAAGCCATGTAAAACTTGCAATTGATAAATTAGAGGCGTCTAATTTAGATCGTTGCTGGGCTAGTGTATTGATATGGTATTGTTGTAAGTAGATGTATGATAGATACTCTTACAACACACTCAACGTGTAAGTTCCATAGACCTTGGCCTTACACACAAAGGAATGATAGAGATCATACCACGATGCAAGTGATAGAGATCAAATGCATGGACCATATCATCTCACTTTACACATTAGATGTTAGCATCTTATACTGCTAGTTTGGCGCTTTCTGTAGCATTGTAAGATGATCCCTCATTTAAATATCAAGATAAAATGTGTTCTTCCTTAAGTATGCACCATTCTATGGATCGTGTTTTCGAGACATCACGTGATGATCGGGTGTTCTCAACTCTACGCTTTCATGCAACGGGTGTAAGATAGTTTTACACATGCGAGTACTAAGGTTCTTACTTGGCGAGCCTAGCATGTACAGACATGGCCTCGGAACACGGACCAAAAGGTTAAGCATGAGTCATATAGTTGATGTGATGACCATATTGATGCTCGCCTTTGAAGCTACACCGACTCACGTGATGATCGGACTTGGTGTAGTGGATTTGGTTCATGTAATCACCAAAAAGGCACGAGGGATGTCGTTTTTGAGTGGGAGTTCATTTCTAATTTGGATTAGTCGAACTCAATTTGTCATAAACTAAATCAAAGTGAATTTGCATAATTTGTTGTAGTCATTCGCATCTGTTCACTACCTTATGCTTAGTTTTAATTGAGATAATAGAACTATAGAATTCTGGATATTTACTTTACGAACTGATATCGTATTATTTTGAATGTCAATTTAAAGTTTATAAGTCCTATTGCAAACTTTCAGCAAACTCTATTTACTCCATGAAGTTTAATAAGTAGTATTAAATCAAGAGTAAGAATTCCAATGTTAGTATCTAAAGTGTCATGTTTGCCTCCATGATTATTGATATTCAAAAAGTTGTTTTAATATCAAGATTATATTGGAGCTGGAAATTGTTTTAGAAACCATCATGTGTGAAAGATATTGTGATATCTGAAACAATGTTTTTGGTTGCATTATGATAGAGTATAATTTAGCAAAATACATGTTCTCATATTGTATGAGAATTTGTGAAGGATGGAGATGCTAGGCATCCGAATCTACCAAAAGGGTTTTGGGAACTGATATTATACTCACGATTCTTCCTTATAGGCTATAGTAGCTTGATCATGAAAGTTGTCATGATAAGGATGAATAGAAGATGTAAGTAAAATGTTTACTACACTAATAGATTACTAAAGAATGGATTTTTGAAAGAACACCAAACATTTGATGATGGTGATCCACTTCAAAGTGCAAGTCCAAAGGTATTAGTATTTGACTATATACGCTTTGTACCATGTGTCATGTTGATGACACCACTATTGATGTTGATAGATTCTTTTAAAAGAAAAAGGAATTGCTGAAAGAGAATCTATAAAATATTTGGCAGAAAATAAAAGGTTGGAGATGTCCAACTTAGGTATAAAGAAGATATACATGTTATGGCTATATTCCTTGCTTGTTAAACAATGTGGTTCTTAGGTATTGGATACCGGTATTGGATACCGAATTGGTTCGTATGAAGTGTCATACAGGACAACGCAATTCATGAACTACAATGACCTAAGTAACCAGCAAGAGAATGAGTGATGATGTTCATCGAAAACAAATAAAGTGTTATTGTGTTTTTCGTTGTCATCAAACCAAGCCTTCAAGATTTGTTTAAATAATTTTTATTTTGTTCCAGTATCATGAGAACAATGGTTGTTCAAATAATTACCGTATTCTATAAAGGATGGATGAACTTTTACAAGTATAGTTGGAGAAATCACATCCATAAACACTATTGCTAAAATGTCGCAAGACAAATGATTGAAAGATCACTTATGAAGTGACATCGTTGTTTAAATTATATTGGAAATAAAACATGAAGAAACTCCATGTTGGTGGATTTTTGGAGTCTTTTGATTTTGATCAATTGACGCATGTGAGACTTTCCTCGAGATAATTGAAACTCCGTCCATAGGCCAGAGAGGAACGGATGACTAGCTTATTGGAAATTGTGCATGCTGATGTGCATAGTCATTATGTGTAGCCATATGCGATGGATCATTTTGCTTCATATGCTTTCTTCAAAAATTTGAGTATATCTGTATATTTACTTAATAAGGAAGAAGTATGAAACATTTGAAATTTGTTCAAAGACTTTCAAGATGAAGTGAAAAATCATTGTAACAAGAAAATAAAAGAGTTTATGATTTGATCATAAAGGAAGATATTTGAGTTACAGGTTTAGCAAAACACCTAAGATTTGAGGAATTGTTCCATGATTTGTGTTTTCCCGATAAACCATAGGAGTATGGCATATTCGAGAGATGAAATCAAACCATGTTTGACATGGTAAGATCAAAGGTGTCATTTATAAAACTGCCATTATGTTTTAAAGATTGAAGCTTTAGAGACTACCGCTTTTACACTGAAAAAAGCACCATCGTGATCCATTGAAATGACACCATATGAGTTATGGTTTGGGATAAAACCTGAATTGGCTTTTCTTAAATTTTGGTATGCTATCAAGTAAAATGTTTACAACCAAAGTCGGATAAGCACGTCTTTGTAGGTTATCCCAAAGAATTTGTTGGGAATTTCTCCATAACACCAAGGACAAAAGAGTTTGTCGCTTGGAACGTCAAGTTTCTTGAGAAGGAACTTTTCGTGAAAAGTTAAGTGGGAGGACAATAGAACTTTGATAAGGTTGTTGAACCTTAGATATATATGCTAAGTAGCATAGCGCCGGAAAGTGTCCCGGTGGCGGCCACAATGCTCATGGCTCTCGTGATTACAAAAGGTATGATCTCGGAGATTAGAGTTCCTATAGAACCGTGTGGGTCGGTAAGAATCAAATAGTAAGATTTGATAAGCAAGTCTTTATTGTTTTGACAATGATGAACCGACTACATGCAAAGAAGCGATGATGGGCCCTGACTCCATAAAATGACTAGAAGTCATAGAATCCGTGATAGTATCCATACACGAGAAATCAAGTTTCTGAACTTGGAAGACCCTCCGGAAAGGCGTGAAGCCTATCAGTCGTGTTTGGATCTATAAAGAAATAAGACATGGATGTTTAACATCTATGAAATAGTCGACATGTCAGAAAGAAGTTTACGACAATGTTCAAGGAGTTGACTATGACAAGATTTGATCTTTCATAGCGATATATAGTCTTGGCGGATTAATGTAGCAACCACTACATATAATTTGGTATATGGTAGTTGAATAAACAAAACAAGGTTCTTCTAATAGAATGGTAACCTAGGACATGTCCATGACATGGTCCGAAGGGTTTTGTTAATTCAAAGGGTGCTAAAAGGGCATGTAAACTTCAATAGTTGAAGTAAGCATAGCGGAGTTGGAATCTTCACCATGATGAAACTGTTAAAAGAGTTTAAATTCATCGGAGATGATGATGATGCTTGCATTTGCAAGAAATTAAGTGGGAGCGCTGAGACATATTTCTAATACATTATGTAGAGGACATATTGTTGATTGGAAATGATGTATCTTGTATTGACACAAGTTAAGAATTTCATTAAAATAAGATTTCGATGAAAGACTTGGGCAAACCCAGAATATTAGGCATCAATATCTATATGGATAGATTAAGGCGCTAATATGGTTGTGCCAGACATACATATATGAGATATTGAAAGGTTCAATATGGAAACAACAAGAAAGGTTCTTGCTGCATGGAAAAGATTGTATCAAAATTCAAGTGTTTCAACACTTGGTGAGTAAAATCACATGAAGATTTTGATCGATTATACCATGATATGTATATATCCAGAATGTCCTATGCTCTAAATGTTATGAGCATACACCAGAATGATTCATAAGATGATCATTGGACAATAGTAAAGATATTCTTATGAGCTTTAGAAGAACTAAGAATATATAATGTATAAGTGACAAATAGTTAAAGGTAGTTCATTGTAAAGTGTTACATTGATACTAGTTTTGTCACAAGATACAAATTAAATTTATATCAATTTAGACTATGGGTGGCACAATGTAATGGAAAGGATGTTCCATGATGGATTTGGATGAGTTCCAAAGTTGAGACATTGTGACGGATACTACAACAAAAGGCTAAGTATATGACTGCTATAGTAGCGACAAGGAGGGCATTTGTGTTAAGTAGTTTGTTATCAAACTAGGTGTGGTTCAAAGTGGGCTAATACTATGAAGATATATTGTGTGACAATAATATCAACATATTTTGAGCCGAACAAACTAAAGGTCTCACCAAAGGACCAAATCTATACAATGCCATCTCATTTGAGAATGAGTGATGCATAGAGACGCAGAGACATGCAAATACACACGGACCTGGCTATGATCCGAGATTATGTTAACCACTAGCAATAGCGTATATACAACACCAGAAAGCCATAGGTGTTCAATACGCAAAGTTTTTCAAACTAGATTATTGACTCTAGTGCAAGTGGGAGACTAGAGGGAATATGCCCGAGAGGCAATAATAAAGTGGTTATTATCTTATTCTATGTTTATGATAAATGTTTATTTTACATGCTAGCATTGTATTGATCGGAAACATCAATACATGTGTGTGTAATAAACAAAAGGGGTTCCTAGTTATGCCTCTCTTATAGACTAGCTTGTTGATTAACATGATGATCAAGGTTTCCTGATCATGGACATTGGATGTTGTTAATAACAAGGTCACACCATTGGTGGAATGATGTGATGAACATTCATCCGAAGTATAGCATTACGATCAAAGTCATTATTTTTATATTGCTATAATATCATACGAAGTAATCTTTATCCTTAGACCATGAGATCATGTTAATTGCTAACACCGGAAGAGTATCTTGATAACATCAAACGTCACACCGTAACAGGGTGACTATAAAGGTGGGTTCAGTGCTACGAAGGTGTTATGTTGAGGCTCATGGATCAAGAGTGGGATTTGTCCATCCTGATGACGGATAGATATACTCTGGGCCCTCTCGGTGATATCACATTGAAATAGCTTGCAAGCAAGTGATGTGATCACTAGAATGTTATATCACGGGAACGAGAAAAGAGTGCATGTCGGTAACGAGATCAAACTAGGTATGGAGATACCGATGATCGAATCTCGTACATGTAATATATCACGTGACAAAGGGATTTAGTTACTAGCGTTAAAGGTTCTCACGATCACAGAAGTCATCATTGAATGTGTAGGAGTCATTATGGATCTCCAGGTCCCGCTGCTGATTATTGATCGGAGAGGGGTCTCGATCATGTCTGCATTATTCGCGAACCGTAGGGTGACACACTTAAGGGATACCGACACCATTTGGAGCAAATATGTTTCAGATAAAGATTTAAGAAAGCGCTAGAATTATTTCAATAGACACCAAAACTGTTTCGGGTGAAATTGCTGAAATTGGTTCTGCATGTAATATTGAAATGTTGCAGGGGGGTTTATGTGAATGTTTGTTAATTAAAGTAATTAACAAAATTCTGAATAAAAATAATAAAAGAGTTTTATTAAATGAGAGAGCATTAAATTTGGAGAAATTTAATGCATTTAAAGTGGAGACTTTAAAAGAGAATGTGAAGGGGCATTTTAATGTGGAGGGGTTACCACCACATGAATGGAGGAGGTGAAGGGTCACCCCCTCCATGCGCCGGCCATGAAGGAGGGGCACCCCCTCCTCCTATAAAAGGCCACCCCCTCCTCACTTCTCACTCAGACCTCCTTGTGAATGATCTCTCTCCCCCTCTAGTATTATTCCCCCATGGTCTCGGATTAGCGAGATACATGTTCCCGGTGGCTTATCTGGAAAGGAGTTGCTGCTTCCGCTGCTTTGCTGGAGCGAGGGACGGAGGTTGTCGGGGTACCGGACGTGTGTGCGATCACGGATGCACTGCTGCTTTGCGGTGCTGGACTTGGTGGTGCTGGAGCTGGATCTGATGGACGTCTTTGGGCGGACCTGCTGGACTTCATCACGATCTTGAGATCGGCAAGTGTACGACTACATCAACCACGAGTTCCTACTCGTTAACAAAGCTCGTTGTCTACGAGGGTAAGTTCTCGTTGGATGTATGTCCACCCGTTGCTTTGTACCTAGTAGATAGATCCTGGCGTGTAGTTCACACCGTAGGAAATTTTTTGTTTTCTATGTTGCGGACCCAACACATGATACAAGAGCTATCCCATAATCAAAATGACAAGGCAAGCAGACAATGAGCATCTCAGCAATCTTTTTATTTGCTATTTGCATAGGTTTTTATTGGGGATGCTTCATAGAGTGCTCATTATGGTTATGCTACAAGTTTCCACCATGATTAGGCATGGCTTAGGCTAGCGGCCCAGGAGTTTCTCTAACACACATACAAACTCCATGATCTTACAAGTTTTATTTCACACCGCCAGGATCCATAAGCAAAAGAACATGATATCAACGGGGTACAATGTACACGTGCAATGTTGAAAGCGTTCCCCATGATACATGGTTCTGCTAACTTCAACTTATAAAGCGCAAGCATATACGCAACAAAGATGGACACAATGGTTCAAGTTTATTAAATGCAAGAAAGTAAAGTGTGCCATCAAGTTCGTGAGAGCTTTAATCACTAATTTTCACATAACAAGTGTAATTTGGAAGGTAGATAAAAACATGAATATACTTGGAATAGCAAATGCTAATAGGTAGGTATGGTGGACTCTTTGGAATAACTTGGTTTTAGGAGTTGTATGCATGAGTGGAACTTACACTTGGTTATGGAGGCTAGCAAAAGACTGGGAGCGACCGACTAAGAGAGCAAAATGGCCATAATCATGCAGAGTGACAAAACATAATTAATCAAAGCATAAAATGATACTACAAGTCGAAAACTAAAGGATCATAAATACTTATGGTGACTTGGGATAGTCATAACATGGTCTGAGAATGCGCCAAGTCAACCCAAATAATGCATCAAAGGAGAATGCCACAATACTTATGCTTTAATATGCTAAAACAACGCATGATTCTTCCAAGGCACATTAATCAATCTCAATTGTTTATAAGGTGTCATGCTACAACAAATATCACTAAGCATAAAGCCAAAACAATATCAAGCATGGCATGACAAAGCATTGGCCACAGTCCAAAACAAGCTCTCTTTACCACTTAAGCATGAACTTTCCTACTCTTTTCCAATCCAAACCAAACTATTTGAAAACCAATGCATGAAAGAGGGGGTCCAACCAATTTATTCAACAAACTAAGAAAATCCAGCAAGTGAAAACCAAAAACAAAAAACGAAGATGCTCCAAGAACAACACAACTGTGCATGAAACAATAAAAATGAAGTGTTTGGAAGAAACCTGAGATTTTTATTGATGAAGAAGGGGATGCCTTGGGCATCCCCAAGCTTTGACGCTTGTACTTCTTGGATATTTCTTGGGGTAACACGGGGTGGCATCCCCAAGCTTGAGCTTTAGTCCATTCTTCATCTCATTACAGCATTCTCTCCATACACCTAAATTTTTTCCTTCATACAAAACTTCACACAATATTAGCAACATTAGTGCACTCAAGATAATAAGTCTTTAGATTCAGTTTCAACACCAATAAAACTTCCACTAAAACACAAGCTACTGTAGCACTTCCCTCAAAAATCTCAATTCCCCAAAGAGAACTCAAAAAGGAACTAACAAGAAGCAAATGCAAATAATGGCAGAAATCTGTCAAAACAGACCAGCAGGTAAAAACCAATTTTTTCGAAGACCTTCTATTGCTCAAATCGAAAAGTGCTGAACTAACGAAAGTTAGATAACAACCTGGGGCAGAAGCACAAAAATTCACGCCTCAAAACGGCGTACAGAGAATTTACACGAATGTTTACGGTGAAGCACAAAAATCTGTTTCGGAACAACAACTTTCCCAATCATTACTTCTCTCTAATTAGAGGTTACTCTTGGCACAAAAAGCAAATAAAAAGGATAAAGAGCGGTTATTACTGAAGCAATAACTTCCAAGACTCATCTAAAACTTTTGGGTTATCTCCCAATAAGTAATTTTTTAACGCCTTTAAGTTAGGCATAAGAACCAAGAAAAAGAATCAAGTGTTCTCAAATGAAGAAGCATTAAAACCAAATTTCTTGCCCTTACTTATCTTACTTTTATTTCTTAACCTTGGGGAACATATGATTGTTTAGTGGAGAAGCAAAGTGCATGGTGCCCTTCTCCACATCTATTATTGCTCCAAGGAATTTCAATAGGGATCTTCCAAGTGTAATTTGTCCCTTTCCTACACATTCAATAACAAGATAATCAGTAGAAATAGGATCTTTGTAAACACTCCTTTAGCTATTCCAATTGGTGATATTGTGGCATTATTAGCAAGAAATATTTCTTCTCCTCCTTCAGAAAGTCCCCAAAGATTCAAAGATTCATAGATATCTTTAGGCATAAGACAAAATTCAGACATGATATCACAGCGAGCATGAAAAGTTTCATTATTTATAGCAATCTTTACTGTGGGAAGCCATTTTGAGGGTTCAGAATTTATTGGAACATAGTCATGATGCTCTCTAAGTGTATTATAGCAATCTTTTAAACTAGCAGTGCTGGTCTCAAGAGTATTCAATCTAGCAAATATGTTTATGAAGGAAGAATCAAATTTTCTAGGCAAGTTGTAAGTAAAGACCAACTTCTTAATGGCATTACAAGCATCATCCTCATTGCATTGGAGGAAATCTCCTCCCACTATAGCATCCAAAGCATATCTATAGCAAAGAGCAATTCCAAGGTAAAAACTGCTAAGGAACAAGCTTTGAGTCATTTTAGGTTCAGTTTTTTCATGTAGATCAGAGATTCTAGACCAAGCTTCTTTGAAACTCTCTTCGATTCCTTGTTTAAAAGTGAAAATCATTTCCTCAGGTGACATAGTGATTGGAGCAATGCTAGACACAAAGGCAACCTAATATATGAACTAATATTTTTTGTGTTTTTAATAAAGAAAGCAAACTAGTACAACTAATTTTTTTGTGTTTTGATAAAGAAACAAGCAAACAAAGCAAGAATAAACTAAGCAAAACAAAAATAACAAAGTAAAGAGATTGGTTATGAGGGACTCCCCTTGTGAAGATGTCCTTGACTCCCCGGCAACGACGCCAAAAAAGAGCTTGATGGCCCAAGATATTGCGAGCTCATTGGGGAACCCCAAGAGGAAGGTATGATGACCACAGCAGCAAGTTTCCTTAGTTATGAAACCAAGGTTATTGAACCAGTAGGAGCAAGGAAACACCTCCAAGGTGTTGTTGCCAACTTGGAATCCTGCACAACACAACCACAAAACTTTGCCCCCAACTTACAGTGAGGTTGTCAATCTCACCGGTTTTTCTGAAAACAAAGGATTAAACATATTGTGTGGAAGAAGGTAAAAGCTTGCAGAAAGTAAACAGAAAGCAATAAATAGTTGTAGATTGATGGTAAAAGAAAGGACCGGGGTCTATAGTTCACTAGTGGTGGCTCTCCTTAAGATAGATGACATGTTGGGTGAACAAATTACAGCGGGGCAATTGGCAAACATCAAGAAAGCATAGATGCATATACTAATCATCTTGACTCCTATGAGATTTGATTGGGCATTACAACATTATACATAGACCGTAATCCAACTGCATCTATGACTAATAATCCACCTTCAGGTTATCATCTGAACCCCCTCCAGTATTAAGTTGGAAGCAACAGATATTTGCATTACGCATTGCGTGTAAAGTAAACAATACGATTGTTCTATGAACAAAGGATTGTTGTTTTCTCCCTAGTAGCAATAGCACATCTAGTACCTTAGAGATTTCTGTCACTTCCCTAGATTACTAGAGGCATGAACCCACTATCGAGCATAAATACTCCTTCTTGGAGTTGCTAGCATCTACTCGGCAAAGATATCTACTAACAACGGAGAGCATGCAAGATCACAAATAACAAGACATGATAGAATCAATAATCAATCTGAAATAGCATCTCAATATCCATCGGATCCCCGCAAACACAACATGTATGATTACAATTAAATTATCTTGATCATGAACGAAGCTCACAAGATCTAGACATGGTAGCACAAAGGAGAAGAACTAACCATCTAGCTACTACATGGACCCGTAGTCCAAGTATGAACTACTCACGCATCACACCGGAGGCTTGCATGGTGATGAAGAAGGCCTCTAGGGTGAATTCTCCTCTCCGGAAGGGTGCCAGGAAGAGTTTCAGATCCCTCCCGATCTAGGGATGGAGATGACGGCAGCTACAGACTCTTTTGTGGAATTTTTGATCGGGTCCTTAGGGTTTCTGTATCAGAGACATCTTATAGGCGAAAGGGGAGGCCGAGGGGGTGCCCTAGGTGGCCACACCACCCCTTGGCGCGGGCCAGGCCTGGCCGTGTGGCCAGGTGGTGTGGAGGCCCTCTGGCCCCTCTCCGTCTCGTATTCGGGCTTCGTGTCCCCCTCGGTGAAAAACTGACTTTGGCTTTTGTCCCGTCCAATTCCGAGAATATTCAGTTTCTGACTTTCCTGGAACAAAAAACAGCAGAAAACAGGTAGCTGACACTGTGGCATCTTGTTAATAGGTTAGTCCAAGAAAGTGTATAAAAATTACTCTGAAGTGTGGACAAAACATATGAAAGTAGATAAAAACCAAGCATGGAACATCAAAAATTATAGATACATGAGCAACGTATCAGGTATCAAGTATCATTCTTTGACTGAATGATCAAAAAGGTGCGACTCAGGTTTCCCAAAGGAGCGTGTAGATGAGTACATATCAAGACCCAGATTTGCCCATCCATGTAACAGATAGATACATTTGTGGCCATCACAGTGACGTTGCATTAATGAAGCTTACAAGCGTGTGACTGTGTCATGGAATGCAATGACATGGGAACGAGAAAACAAGTTCATCGGTAATGAGATCGAACGAAGGTATGGAGATATCGTAGATCAAATCTCGGGTGAACTAGGTATCAAGTGGCAAAGGTATGGAAAACGACATTTACGGTTCAAACGACATTATCATCGTGGAATGCACATGGGTCATTATGGGCATCCCGGTCCAGCTATTGATCATTGATGGAGATCACGTCTGTGCCATTTCCGAGCCATGGGGAAATATACTTAAGGGTACGATGAGTTAGAGATCCTCTATAAGTTGGAATCACCATATGAAAGAGAGAAGGAAACTGGAAAAGTTCTGTGAGAGAACCAGAATCGTTCCTGGAAAGTTCCGAAGTCGTTCGTAGGAAATCGAAAGGGAACCGAAAGGTGTTTCAGGTCAAATCGGATTTTGTAATATGTATTTACATGTTAATTAATTTAACAAATATTAAATATAATATTAAAATCTAATTTGAAAGTAAATTTGACTAATGGGCCAAATTCCTAGGGAAAAGGGCCCATAAGGGAAAACCGCAAGAAGGAAGGGCCAAGGGCCAAAGGGGCCAAGGCCTAGCCGCCTCATGGGGCCCACCCAGCCAGCCTTGGGCTGTGCGTGGGGTGGGTCCCACCCTTGGCCGGTTGGACCATGGTGTCCTAAGGGCCCATGGCGCCTCCCCCCCCCTCTCCCTTGTTTAGTCCCACATGGGAAACCCAAAGGGGAGGGCATACCTCCCTCCGCCCATATAAAAGGGTTCCCATGGGTGGGAATAGACACACAATTTGAGATGTTCTCTAAGGCATTTTCCTTATATAATTCCTCCCTCTCTCTATCTACAAAGTTGTCTCCTCGTGTTGGCATGGTCCCAAGAAAGGATTGTTCATGCAAGAGACGGCGCACCTGCAACACGTCGTTGCGTTGCAGGGATTCCAAGCCAGAGATCTACTTCCGCACTCCCGGTAGGGATCAAGGAGTAAGAGGTCATCATCGTACACCATATGTGTATGAAACCTCGAGGGTTCCCCATACGAGGGCATCTTGGATGTCGTGAGCCGGAGGTGTTGTACGATGAAGATGGAGCAAGGGGTGACCCACGAGGAGCTTCGTGACCTTGAGGTTGGCTACGAGTTCGACTACTTCAACTACGTTCCCCTCAGAATGTTAACCGCGTACGGTCTACAAGGGTATGTACTCTATACGCTCCAGTCATTACTCAATTACTACATAGATAGATCTTGGGCGTTAGGAGGTTCCAACATAGGAATTTTTTTGTTTTCTGCTACGGAACCCTTCATTCAAGGCTTTCAAGAAGATGACTATCGTCCAAAAAAAGGTGACCAAGGTCATGAAAATAGTTTATGATGACGTGTCCGCATTTGGTAGATTGGTGCATTTTGGCAAATCAACCAATATGTCTGGTTCCAAATTTGAAGTTTGTTTTCAAATTTCCAAGTAACAAACAATGTGTTTTGTTGTGGAGCAACTACAAAGATCATGCCTCAAAATGCCACCGCCCCCATTTTCACATAATGTACAACGCCCTTTCAAGCTTTCATGCTAAATTTGTGCAATAAAATATTTTTTGGGGCTAGATGTTTGAATGGATGGGCGAGATATTTTGGCGCTCTACCGAAATTTTAAAGTTGAAACTTCTAAGGTACGTTACTCCTACTTGGGATGCTGTTCCCATCAGATAGACCCACAGGCATATATGCTTTCCAGCATTTAATGAGTTTATAGACATCTGCCAAAATTAATGAACATTAATTCAAGGCTTTCAAACAAGATGATGAAGTTCACAACCATAGTTTCTGTACCATGTCCATGTTTTGTACTACTCCGTACATTGAAGCATCTTTGCCAATCAAGCATACAAACGTGTCCATATTTGGTAGATCGGTGTATCTTGGCATTTCAATAAATTGTTTACAAAAGGAGATTCCAAATTTGATGGATGATACCCTACTTTCATGAGTTTCCAAGCTGCCTAGCGAAATATGTGCAATAAAATGACCTTTTGACAATTTAAAATAAGTATGTCTGATTACGGACTATAAAGTGTGTGATATAGCTTGCTCTTGACTTTTTAAAAATAGTTTAAAGGTATCGAATTAGTCAAATATTGGAGAACCATCGAGAGTTTTGCAAGATTTTAACTTTTGATATGAATGGTAATGACACCAAATCTGGGCTATTTTTATTAAAAAATAGATAAACAAAATATAAAATGAAATACAACCATTTGTTTCTCTGTTGGTGTCTCACCGTGTATCATCTCTCGAGAGTTAGATAGTCTATGTTGATTAGTGATAAAAGATCTATGTAATATTGTCTCTTACTGCATCATGTAGTAAAAAATCTTGTGTTTCGCTCTAATCGAAAACTGTTGGTTCATCATCGGTGATATTAGTATATATCCATAGGAACTATACGTGAATGAAGATCGAGAAAGTGTAACGAGATTTGACACGTGGATGATGTAGTCGATCGCTTGCCGTCTCAAGATCGAGAGGAAATCCTAGCGCCACAAATCAGCAGCGCATCCATGCTCGCACACACTCCGGTCCATCGAACTACCTCCGCCTCCTTGCTCTAGTGATGCAGCAGAAGTGATACGTCCATTTTGCATCACTATTCTATGTCATAATTTACTGTTATTCATTGATATATTTCATATTAAGAGATGATACTTATGTTATTTCATCTGTTTTTGCATGGTTGATGACTTTTGGAGCATGGACCGCTGCAGTCAGGATTCTGATGGAAAAGGTGTTGTTTGGAGGCAAAATTCACGAAGATCAGAAAATCCGAGAAAATATATGGAAAATCCTATTTTTCCAGAAGACTAAGGATGCCAGAAGGAGGAGTGGAGATGGGCCAGGGGGCCCACACCACCCCTGGCACGGGCCACCCTAGGCCGCGCCACCAGGTGGTGTGGCCGCCCTGGCCCACCTCTGGCTCTCCCCTCTGGCGTATATATTCCTCCCGAAACCCTAAGACTCGAGGAGCGACCATAGAAAGATACCGCCGCCTCTACGGGGCGGAAAACACCGAAAGAGAAAGATCTCTCCAGCAGACAGATTTCTGTCAGGGGAATTCCATACCGGAGAGGGGAGATCGTCGCCATCAACACCACCATCAAGCTGGACTTCATCGGGATCATCATCATCATCACCACCATCATCACCATCAGCACCCTCATCACCATCAGCACCCTCATCACCATCTCCATATTGTTGTAACAATTGGGTTGAATCTTGCATAGTTCTTAGGGGAAACTTTCCCGGTGTTGATTACTCTCTGTAGTTGATGCTATTGAGTGAACCATTGAATTATTGTTTATGTTCATATTGTTATACATCATTATTCCATCTCTGATCATGATCCATATGATGTCTTGTGAGTAGTTCGTTTTGTTCTTGAGGACATGGGAGAAGTCATGTTGTTAGTAGTGGAGTTGTGTTGAGAAAGATTCAATAGTTTGATATTTAAGTCGTGGTGTACTTATTCTAGTGGTGTCATGTGAACGTCGACTACATGACACTTCACCTATATGGGCCTAGGGGAATGCATTGTGTATTTGGCTAATAATCGTAGGGGTTGCGGGAGTGACAGAAACCTGAACCCCCGTTAGGAAACCATTGCACAAGGGACGTAAGGGTCTTAGAGTTTAAAGCTATGGTTAGGTTTCTACCTTAATTACTTTCTTGTACTTACGGATGTTTGCAAGGGGTATAATCACAAGTATGTATTAGTCCTAGGAAGGTCGGTACATTAGCACAGGTTCACCCACACAACACTTAGCAAGCTAAAGAAGATTAATCGACTATATGAAGCGAAAGCACTTGACAGTCTTCCCATGTGTCCTCGAGAACGTTTGGTCATCTTAAATAATACAACCGGCTTGTCCTTTGCTGCATAAAGGATTGGGACACTTGCTACATTTATTCCTACTGTCTTTTATTTACTTGTACTTTATTTACCTGCTTTATCAAAACCCCCTAAAAATATGTTTGCCAAGTATTTGCAGAGAATTCCTAATCCATACCACTAGCCAGCACCTTCTGCTCCTCGTTGGGTTCGACACTCTTACTTATCGAAAATACTGCGATACACCCCCTATACTTGTGGGTCATCAAGACTATTTTCTGGCGCTGTTTCCGGGGAGTGAAGCGCTATTGGAGAGTGGAACTGGTAAAGGAAACTTCTACTATGAGTATTGTTTACTTGTGTTAGTTGCTTTATTTTTGTTATGGATAATTCGCTGAGTTTCTTATTTGGTAATGCTACTACCACTGCTAAGGTAGTAGATGAACCACCACCTGCTAAGAATGATGCCTTTAAAATACCTACAAGAATTATTGATCGTGTTATGGATAACTACTATGTTGGGGATGGAACAGTCCATCCCGGTGATCATTTTCTCTTTATACACGAATTATGCGGGTTGTTCAAGTGTACAGGTATTACTACAGATCAAGTTAATAAGAAGTTATTCTCATTATCACTGAAAGGAAGAGCTGAGGAATGGTATAAGCTGCTAAAGAATGGTCAAGCTCTTGAATGGGAGGAAATAGTACCTCTCTTTTATTCAAAGTTTTATCCTCCTAGTGAGATTCATAAAGATCGGAATCAAATATACAACTTTTGGCCTCTTGATGGAGAGAGTACATCTCAAGCTTGGGGAGATTGAAGTTACTAATGCTCAAATGTCCCATTCATGAGCTCCCCAACAATATTATTATCAATAACTTATATGCAAGGCTTCCTCTACATGACAAGGATTTATTGGATGCTTCTTGTGCTGGATCATTCACTCACATGGAAGAAGAAGCTAAATGGGATCTTCTGGACCGTATTCAAGATAATGCTAAAGATTGGGAGAATGACAAAGGTAGAAAGTCAGGTATAAATTATGATTATGAATGCATTGAATCTTTTATGGGAACTGATGACTTTCAAAATATTAATAATACCTATGGTCTTCATTTACAAGTTATTACACATTGCTTTAAGGCTTTTGCTTCTTATATTGAAATCCCAAAAAGGGGATGGAGCAAGTACCATGCGCCTTATAAAGATATTGTTGACTGTGTTCCTATTGGGATTACTGAGTTTTACACCATTGATCACATCTTACCTGAACTTTATATCGAGAAACCCTTCCCGAATAAGGTAAAGGACCATCCTATGATAACTAGTGTAATCACTAAAAGTGCAAAGAGAACTGTAAAACCTGATGAACAAATAAACATTGAACCTGTTGTAGCAATTGTGAATGACCTTGTCACTAAAAGCGTAGAAGATGGGCACATAGTCTTTTGTGAGGATGCTTCTAATATTGTTTCACATCCTAATAGAACTAAAAAAGCTAGTGTCCCTGTGCTTTCTATTAGAATTGGTGATCATTGCTATTATGGTTTATGTGATATTGGTGCAAGTTCCAGTGCTATTCCTTATGAGCTTTACAGAGAAATTATGCATGAAATTAGTCCCTGCGAATTGGAAGAGATTGATGTGGTTATTCACCTTGCTAATAGAGAGACCATATCTCCAATTGGTATTGTACGAGACGTGGAAGTTCTTTGTGGTAAGATTAAGTATCCTGCTGATTTTCTATTACTTGGTTTAGCTGCTAGTAAAACTTATCCTATTATTTTTGGTAGACCTTTCTTGAGTACTTGTGGAGCTATTATAGATTGCAAAAGGGAGAAAATCTTGACTAAGTTTGATGGGGAATCTTATGAGTTTAATTTTTTGAAATTTACTAAAGAACCTTGTGAAGAGGTGTAAGATCTCACCATAATAAGGTAAGATCCATGTGATTGCAGTGCTAGTCCCTGGATCGAAAATGCTAGAACCCACAGTTTAAGATGAAGTACATAGAAACAAAGGTCATTATTACATCGCATATCCAGGAATATAATGGTTCTTACAACTCACTTAGCCCAAGGCTAAGATACTTAAAGTTCACATTACATAGCATAATAATAATAATAGAGTCTTTAGTCTTCATGTGCCACAGGCAAGCATGTCGAGTGCAGACCCGCAACCCTACTCATCATCAGAGTATCCTGCAACATAATAAGTTACAGCCACAAGGGTCAATACATTTGGAATTGTATTGGCAAGTGATACCATAGATACTTAGTATAATCCAACAACTACATGAATATATGGCTAAGTGGGGTTTATGGCTAGCTTTGCTAAAATTAGTTTAACTTATAGTTTTTGAAGAAGTTTTTCATTCCAGCTATAAGGTACCAATGATAGACATCACTGAACCTCTACCCATGTTCACCCACAAGTTTTAACTTAGAGAAATTTGGATGAGGAGATTATTGAACTTCCTTTGTCTTGAGGCTCGGGAATGTCCATAGCAGGGACACGGCTAAGTACTTAGTTTTACCCTCGAGAGGTGGTGCACTTTCCCACAAGACTCGACATGCATCGAGACGAGACTTTTCAGAAGCAATCCCTCGGACCACCACGGACGCGTTCCATCCTATCATCACTACCACCCTCTGTCCGTCTGGCTGAGTTCTCGCAACTTAGTCGGTCAAGGCAGAGCCCATATGCCATGTGGCTGCACTAGAAGCTTCGCGACAAGAACGTCTCCAATCTCTTTGTTCCTGGGTGGCCATCCACAAGTGTGATACACCAGCTGACCATAGACATGGCCCCTGAGTAACCACTCAACATAATCCAAGCAAGCCCATTCCACCCAGGTGTTTCATTAACATTAGTTGTTTTCTTAGTTAAACAAAATAATATCTTTCCATGCTATCTTATGTGTATATTCCACCCACGAATTCTAATAGCATAGCTAAGCATTCTAGCATACAAAGTCTTTATCTAGGGGATACTACCAAGATATACACTATAGGGTAGCATAGCATAGTATGGTAACATATGAATAATTCTATCATGCTAAGATCTAACAAAATAACACTAGTGCAATAGTGAAAAAATAATAGGACATGAGATGAAATATCACTTGCCTTGGTAGCTAGGGGAATAGGTACAATCCTCACAGCAACAAACTTCACAATCCACACAATCTACACCAGATCAATATAGCAACAATAATTCAATCAATAAAGCATTACAAAAACATGAATGCATGCAACATGCAAAGATATGATCACAACTCCATAATTTACAGAGTCTACAGTACTGAGGATGGAATACCTCATCTAAATGCATAAGAAATACCTAAAAATAATTTATAGAACAATTTTCATGAGCAAAATACTCCTCAAAAGGTTCTGCCTATAATTCCAAGTTTACTGAGGCAAAAGTGTGAAACAAGGCCTCCATAATAAGGGTCTTATTTTTCTGAATCCATAGACACCAAATTTGTATTTTTCTGATTTGTGGATCAAAAGTTATTGAATTTCTAAGTTTAATACTAAATCTGTCTATTTTCTAATTAAACAGAAATAGTCTGGCGACGTGGCGCTATCCTATTGGCTGGTACCGGTTCGGTCGGATCGACCGCTGTGGGCCGTCAGATCTTAAGTAACTACGGACGGATATGATTAGCCCGTACCCTTTCGTTTAGTGATCTAATCCTAGCCGCAGATACAAGATCTAATGGTCCTTAGCGACTTGGCCGGAGATGGGCGGCGCCGACCAACTGCGCGCGGCGGCGGAGCATCGGCCGATGAGGTTTTGGCGATTCTACGAGGTCTAGGAGACCGTGGACACGTACCAGAGGTTGAGAAGGTCGTGGCGATCTCGATGGAGGTCACTGCGGTGCGGGGGGTGCTCGGGCTTGGCCTGGATCCCTCGCCGGAGTTGCGCAGACGGTGGAGTTCACGGCTCGGTGTCGGAGACGGTGATCTGGGGCTCGAACCATCCAGCAAAGAGGTCAGCGAGGTGCGCACGTGTCTGCACGACCTAGTAAAGACCAAAAGGGGGTGGCGGAAACCCTACCTTTACCGGAGAAGGCGACTGATGGTGGCGGCAGAGGGAGTTCGCCGGACTTGGTCCGTGTCGTCGTCCTAGAGCAAGAGGAGGCACGCGGCTGGGTTAGTAGGTGCGCCAGGATACGGCAAACCATACAGGACAGAGAGGAGGGCGCCGGGCGGCCTGGGTTCACCGGAATCGTCGCCGGAGTCCGTCGGACAGCGGCGGTTCGAGCTCGGAATTTGGGGAGCCTAGGGGCTCTCCGGGGTGGTGTATGTGGGGAAAATGATGAGGAGAGGGTGAAGATTAAGTAGGAGTAATCGCCAGGGCAATTAATCGCGAGAAACTGCCGGGATTAAATCGATTCAAAACGGCCGAAGGGGAGAGGTCCATCATCGGCAGGGAAGACGACGAGGTGACGTGGGCGTGGGGTCAACCTATCAGCGAGAGGGGTAGAAACGAGGGGTGAGAAAAGACAGAAGGGGAGAGGGAGTCCGGGTGGGCTGATGGACCGGATTGGGCCAAAAGGCCAGAAGCTGTCTATTGCTTCTCTTTTTTTTCTCCCTTATTCTTTTTCTTTTTCTATTTCTGTTTTCTCCACAACTTTGGATTTAAGGATTCAAATTGATTCAAATCAATTTGTGAACATTTGTAAAAACTCAAATTAGGTTTTTAGGGTATTATGAAACATATTTATCTTCTATTTTAATCCAAAGTATTTACTTTGGATTTAATAGGTAATATAGCATTTTCTTTGATTCTATTTTCAAAAATTCATAACTTTTTGTTCATGGCTCAAAATTGCACCAAATTTTTGGAGGACATTCTAAATGCAATGCAATTACATGCTATGATGATATGAGTGCAATGATGATGATTTTAGATGAAATTTTGGGATGTTACAAATCTAACCCCCTTAAGATGAATCTCGCCCTCAAGATTCGGGTTGGCTAGCAAATAGGTGAGGGTGATCTCTCCGAAGTTCATCCTCTCGCTCCCATGTTGCTTCTGATTTAGTGTGATGGTTCCACTGCACTTTGCAGAACCTGATGGTCTTGGTATGGGTAATTCTTTCTGCGGTCTCTAGAATCTTAATAGGTTTCTCTTCATAAGTGAGATCATTATCTAGCTGAACCTCCTCCAATGGTATAGTGTCTTTCAACGAAGTTTCTTCCATCTCTGGGTGACACTTTTTCAGCTGACTGACATGGAATACGTTATGAACTGCTGACAGAGATTCTGGTAATTCTATCTCATATGCCACTTCTCCTTTTTGCGGCTCAAAATTTTGAAAGGCCCTACATAGTGTGGTGCTAATTTTCCTTTGATTCCAAATCTCTTCACGCCACGAAGTGGTGATACCCTGAGATAAGCTTTATCACCAATCTCATAGGTGACCTCTCTATGTTTTGGATCAGCATAGCTCTTCTGCCGAGATTGAGCTACCTTTAGCCTATCTCTCACCATCTTGACTTTCTCTTTGGCCTCTTTGATTAGGTCTGGCCCGAACAAATTTCTTTCCCCTACTCTATTCCATAGTAATGGTGTAGTACAATTCCTTCCGTAAAGAAATTCAAATGGAGCCATTTCTATGCTTGATTGATAGCTGTTATTGTAGGAAAACTCTGCGTATAGTAGACTTTCATCCCAACTGGATCCATAATCTAACGCACATGCTCTTAGCATATCCTCTAATATTTGATTGGTCCTTTCTGTCTGCCCATCTGTTTGAGGATGAAATGCAGTGCTGAATTCTAACCGAGTTCCCAGTGACTCGTGAAGTTGTCGCCAAAAGTGTGAAGTGAATTGAGTTCCTCTATCGGACACAATACTTTTAGGTACCCCATGCAAACATACAATTCTATTCATATAAATCTTGGGTAGCTTGGCACTTGTATAAGTGGTATTTACTGGAATGAAATGGGCCACTTTTGTCAAGCGGTCAACGATAACCCATATGGAATCGTATCCAGATTTAGTCCTGGGTAGTCCGGTGATAAAATCCATACCAATTTTATCCCATTTCCAATCAGGTATTGGCAGCGGTTGTAATAATCCTGCCGGTTTCTAATGTTCTGCCTTTACACGACTGCACACGTCGCACAAGGCAATGTGCTCTCCTATGTCCTTCTTTAAATTATTCCACCAAAACCTCTCCTTAACATCCATGTACATCTTAGTATTGCCAGGATGAATTGAATATGGTGAGTTGTGCGCTTGTTGTAAGATCAACTTCTTAAGTTCAAGATCCTGTGGAACACAGATACGTTTTTCGTACCATAAGATTCCTTGATCATCTACATGGAATCCTTTTGCCTTGCCTTCACTGACTTTACTTTTGATTTCTTCTATTTCTTTGTCCAACTTTTAGGCTTCTTGAATTCTGTTCATTAGTGTGGGTTGCACTTCCAAGGATGCAAGGTACCCTTCAGGAACTATTTCAAGTCTCAGCTCTCTAAATTGGGCACATAACTCCTCCGGCAATTCTCCTTTATTGAGGCCATTTACATGAGCCTTGCGGCTTAATGCATCGGCTACGACGTTTTCCTTTCCAGGGTGGTATTGCAAACTTAAGTCATAGTCCTAGATAAGTTCTAGCCATCTTCTTTGCCTCATGTTGAGCTCTTTTTGTGTAAAAATATATTTCAAACTCTTGTGATCAGTGAACATCTCACAACGTTTTCCCATAAGATAGTGCCTCCATGTTTTTAGGGCATGCACAACTGATGCCAACTCTAGATCATGAGTAGGGTAGTTCACTTCATGATTTTTGAGTTGTCTTGATGCATAAGCTACCACTCTACCTTCCTACATCAATACACCTCCTAATCCTTGGTGAGATGCATCACAGTATACTTGAAAGTCTTTCTCAATATCTGGCAAACATAACACTGGGGCTGACACTAGCCTCTTTTTCAATTCCTGAAAGCTGGTTTCGCAAGCTTCTGTCCAATTAAACTTATTCTCCTTCTTCAGCAGATTAGTCATGGGCTTTGCAATCTTAGAGAAATTTTCAATGAACCTTCGATAGTACCCTGCTAGGCCAAGGAAGCTACAGATTTCTTTAACTGATTTAGGAGGTTCCCACTGTCACCGCCACTTTTGCTGGATCAACTATACCATTACCGGATACTATGTGTCCAAGAAATCCCACTTCATTCAGCCGAATTCACATTTGCTGAACTTGGCATAAAGTTTATGTTCTCTAAGTTTCTCTAGAATCAGCGATGTTCTTCATGTTCTTTGCTGCTTTTGGAATATACCAATATATCATCGATGAATACCACTACGAACTTGTCAAGGAATTCCATGAATACCTTATTCATCATGTTCATGAAGTAGGCCGGTGCATTAGTCAATCCAAACGGCATCACTATATATTCATACAACCCGTATCTAGTGGTGAATGCAGTCTTGGGTATGTCATGTTCTCTGATCTTTAGTTGGAAGTATCCTGATCGAAGATCAATTTTTGAGAAAACACATGCTCCTCTAGCGATCAAGAGATCATTTATTCTAGGGGGATATTTGTTCTTTATGGTCACTTCATTGAGTGAACGATAATCTATGCATAGCCTTTGACTCCGGTCCTTCTTCTCAACAAACAAGACTGGTGCTCCCCAAGACGACGAGCTTGGTTGAATAAATCCCTTTTTCAACTATTCTCCCAGCTGTTTCTTGAGTTCTTTTAACTCGTCCACCGACATTTTATAAGGTCTCTTTGCTATAGGCCCCGTTCCTGGTAGTAGGTCTATCAGAAACTCCACATCCCTATCTGGTGGCATGCTAGGTAATTCCTCGGGGAACACATCTGGATATTCCCTCACTATTGGCACATTATCTAGGCTAACCCCCTTAAGAGAATTAACCTTGCTCCCCTTGGGTTCAAAGTTAGACTTGAACCTGATCCTTTTCTTTTCTGGGGTGGTGAGCATAACAGTCCGCTTGGCACAATCAATCACCCCTTCATAGCGGGTCAACCAGTCCATCCCTAATATAACATCTAATCCTTGGGACTCTAGGATTATTAAACTAATCGGGAACTTGTGTTTTCCAATTTCTAGGGTGATATGTCGGCACCCTGAATTTACTATCATTTCTCCACCCGGAGAACTTACCTTCATAGGACATCCAATAGTCTCAGTGGAGAGTTCATTTTTGATTACAAATGCTCTTGAAATGAATGAATGCGATGCGCCAGTATCGAAAAGGATAAGTGCAGGAAAGGCATTAATTTTGAACTTACCGATCATGGCATCAGCTCCTTCTTGCATTTCCTCCACATTAATGTGATTCACATGACCCTTTTGGAATGGGTTTGGCTTAGCCCCATCAGTCTTCTTTTCTAGGCATTCATTGGCATAATGTCCTGTCTTTTTACACTTGAAACATTCCACCTGACTGATGTCTTTCTTTGTTGGTTGACTGTGATTGTCCATTTTGGTTCCCATGGCCATGATTATTGTGATTGTTCCTGAATCCACTTTTGTTATGTCCACGATGATTGTTTCCATCATGGTGGTGGTTGTTGTTATGATGGTTATTATGATTCCCATTCTTGTGGAATCCTGAGCTCCCACTTCCTTCACCATGAGGGCGCTTGTGAGGAGATCCTGATCCAAACTTATCGAAATGGTGTTTCCTCTTTCTACCCTCCACTAGCTTCATCTTGTTTTCCAGGATGGTAGCTTTATCACATAAAGAGTAATAAGTTGGAACATATGCAACAGATAGTTGCATAGAAATTTCATCGTTCAGCCCATCTAGGAACTTCTCCTTCCTCTTCGCATCAGTGTCAACATCATCGGGTGCATAACGTGACAAATTATTGAACTCCTCGATGTATTCAGAAATACTGCGGTGGCGTTGCTTGAGGTTATGAAACTCCTTTTTCTTCAATCCCATTATTCCAGCAGAGATGTGAGTGGTGCGAAACCCATCTTCAAACATTGCCCAAGTCACTTCCTCAATAGGGTGGGTAATTTGAAAATTATCCCACCAAGCAGTACATGACCTTCCAACAAGTGCAAATCTGACCTTTTCGCATCCGTGCATCCAACCGTGACTAGGTCCTTATTCACGAGGCGTAACCAATCATTTGCTACCATGGGGTTGAGGTACCGAGAACTTGGCAGGTCTCAAATTTTAGAAATCTGGTCAGCATATCCAAAGGTGGTGGATTGTTCTGGTTATTGTTATTATTGTTGTTCTGGTTCTGGTTCGCCATAAATTGAGTCATCATTTGCATCAATTGGGTCTGTGCAGCCATCATCTGCTGCATTCCATTGTCATTGTCATTGTTATCCTCGTTGTTGCGTCGGGGAGGCATTTGTGGGTTTAGTAACGGTAAGTAATGATAGATAACCCAAATAAAACAACAATTCAGACAAACAAGCACATGCAAGTTCCAACATCACAACAATAACAGTAGTGCAAGATAACATACTAGCATAGTCACCCACAAGTCGGTATGACCTATGCACTCAATAATAATAGAATGATAGGTAGATGGAACAGATCACTACTCCTCCATGTCAACTTCCTCCTCCACTAGAGCAAGTCCTGATGCGAATCCTGCCTTGTATTCCTCCAAGATGGTAGTCGAGCATCGATCTTCTGTAACTCTCTCTTACGTATGTAGCCTCTCTATCACCTCGTGATCCGCTTCACTCAATGTTCTCCAGCTCTAACTCGGTCTCCAAGTCTCTAATCTTCTTGTTCTTCTCCTGAACTCTCTTCTCTTGGTTCTTGAATTTCTTATCTTGGTCTTCAAACTTCTTCTCCATTTCCTTGATTCGATTTTCCTGTTCCTGGAAGGCCTTGTCCTTCTCCTTGAGTTGGACTCGTAGTTCATCATTGCTAAGCATCACGTTAGTCCTATCAGTATCAAGGTGTCTAATAAGGCTCTCTAAGTCCTGGAGGTAGTGACGCACGGGCTTGATAGACTCCTTAGTGGCCTTGTCCAACACAATAGGCTCTCCATCCTCGTCGCGCCTCCCAAAGAAGTGGAAGTAGTGGCTCTTGATCTCAGAAGAATGACGTCCACAAAGGCATCCCAACAGCTCCTGCATAGCGACGTCGAGGCCCCTCTCCATGTCATCATGGAGAACCTTGAAGGTAATCTCTCCAGTTTGGGGCTCTGTCTCACGTCCTGGCTGGGTAACTCTGAATCCCCATAAGTCCTTCCTCTGAAAGTTCCCCAGCTGAAGTCCCTGAATAGTGGGGATTGGAAGAGCGAGCACTTGGACTAGCTCCAAGATACGAGTCCCAAAGCGAGTCCCCTTGAAATCCTCGGCCGTGCTGTAGACAAAGTTCGGCATCTTTTGCATAGTATGGAGAAAATTAGTAACACAATAGAGAAAGAAAATACAAGTCACAAAATAAGAGGGAATTCAACCAACAAAACATTCCAAGTAGCAATACATTAATTCAACTCAAGCACTCAAGGTTCCAGATATAACTTATTTTTGCCATACCACATAGGTTGGTATGATCGAAATACTAACGTGATAAAATGCCAAGGGTGGTGGTCCAACTAATATCTCACTCCTTCTTAACCAAGGTGGCAATCTGGGCATCCTTGGCAGCAATCTGCTTGTCTTGGTCGCATAGCTCCAAAGCTAGGCCTATGATATCCTTACTTAGGCGTTTCACAGTGGCCTTTGACTCTTGGGCAAGACGCTTCTCCTCCTTGAGATCCTCCTGAGTATTGAGCATTCTATACTTGAGTCTCTCCCCAAGTTCCTCAATAGCCTTCCATGCAGCATTCCTTGCAGAGTCAAAGAATGACGGGTGCATTTCAGAGTTGGTGAACATGCAAAATCCCGTACTCTTGGGATCGTCTTCCTTGTTCTTGTATAAGTGGAGTTGCACCCACCAATACTCTTGTCCTTCATCTATCACAGGAAATCCCTTGTACACGGCTTCACCATTCATCCCCAAGCCGAGCATGAGGTTCTTGATCACATTGGGAAATTCTGTCTCACACTCCAGGGTCATAGTCATCAGTGGTCCCTTCTTGACAGATTCATTGATGGTGGACATATACAAAAATAGATGAGAAGGATAATTAGGGAAAGCTTTACGAGATGAAAAGACAAGTGTAAAGTTGAAATATAGAGTTATTTTTTCTAAGGGTTTTCCTTAGTCTAATCCATTCTAGGGTCACGAACCTACAGGCAACACAATGCTCTGATACCATCTGTAAGATCTCACCATAATAAGGTAAGATCCCTGTGATTGCAGTGCTAGTCCCTGGATCGAAAATGCTAGCACCCACAGTTTAAGAAGAAGTACACAGAAACAAAGGTCATTATTACATCGCATATCCAGGAATATAATAGTTCTTACAACTCACTTAGCCCAAGGCTAAGATACTTAAAGTTCACATTACATAGCATAATAATAATAATAGAGTCTTTAGTCTTCATGTGCCACAGGCAAGCATGTCGAGTGTAGACCCGCAACCCTACTCATCATCAGAGTATCCTGCAACATAATAAGTTACAACCACAAGGGTCAATACATTTGGAATTGTATTGGCAAGTGATACCATAGATACTTAGTATAATCCAACAACTACATGAATATATGGCTAAGTGGGGTTTATGGCTAGCTTTGCTAAAATTAGTTTAACTTATAGTTTTTGAAGAAGTTTTTCATTCCAGCTATAAGGTACCAATGATAGACATCACTGAACCTCTACCCATGTTCACCCACAAGTTTTAACTTAGAGAAATTTGGATGAGGAGATTATTGAACTGCTTCACTGTCTTGAGGCTCAGGAATGTCCATAACCGGGGACACGGCTAAGTACTTAGTTTTACCCTCCCGAGAGGTGGTGCACTTTCCCCACAAGACTCGACATGCATCGAGACGAGACTTTTCAGAAGCAATCCCTCGGACCACCACGGACGCGTTCCATCCTATCATCACTACCACCCTCTGTCCGTCTGGCTGGGTTCTCGCAACTTAGTCGGTCAAGGCAGAGCCCATATGCCATGTGGCTGCACTGGAAGCTTCGCGACAAGAACGTCTCTAATCTCTTTGTTCCTGGGTGGCCATCCACAAGTGTGATACACCAGCTGACCATAGACATGGCCCCTGAGTAACCACTCAACATAATCCAAGCAAGCCCATTCCACCCAGGTGTTTCATTAACATTAGTTGTTTTCTTAGTTAAACAAAATAATATCTTTCCATGCTATCTTATGTGTATATTCCACCCACGAATTCTAATAGCATAGCTAAGCATTCTAGCATACAAAGTCTTTATCTAGGGGATACTACCAAGATATACACTATAGGGTAGCATAGCATAGTATGGTAACATATGAATAATTCTATCATGCTAAGATCTAACAAAATAACACTAGTGCAATAGTGAAAAAATAATAGGACATGAGATGAAATATCACTTGCCTTGGTAGCTAGGGGAATAGGTACAATCCTCACAGCAACAAACTTCACAATCCACACAATCTACACCAGATCAATATAGCAACAATAATTCAATCAATAAAGCATTACAAAAACATGAATGCATGCAACATGCAAAGATATGATCACAACTCCATAATTTACAGAGTCTACAGTACTGAGGATGGAATACCTCATCTAAATGCATAAGAAATACCTAAAATTATTTTATAGAACAATTTTCATGAGCAAAATACTCCTCAAAAGGTTCTGCCTATAATTCCAAGTTTACTGAGGAAAAAGTGTGAAACAAGGCCTCCATAATAAGGGTCTTATTTTTCTGAATCCATAGACACCAAATTTGTATTTTTCTGATTTGTGGATCAAAAGCTATTGAATTTTTAAGTTCAATACTAAATCTGTCTATTTTCTAATTAAACAGAAATAGTCTGGCGACGTGGCGCTATCCTATTGGCTGGTACCGGTTCGGTCGGATCGACCGCTGTGGGCCGTCAGATCTTAAGTAACAAGGACGGATATGATTAGCCCGTACCCTTTCGTTTAGTGATCTAATCCTAGCCGCAGATACAAGATCTAATGGTCCTTAGCGACTTGGCCGGAGATGGGCGGGCGCCGCCAAGCATGAGAGCGTCGGCCGATGAGGTTCTGGCGATTCTACGAGGGCTGGGAGACCGTGGACACGTACCAGAGGTTGAGAAGGTCGTGGCGATCTTGATGGAGGTCACTGCGGTGCGGGGGGTGCTCGGGCTTGGCCTAGATCCCTCGCCGGAGTTGCGCAGACGGCGGAGTTCACGGCTCGGTGTCGGAGACGGTGACCTGGGGCTCGAACCATCCAGCAAAGAGGTCAGCGAGGTGCGCAAGTGTCTGCACGACCTAGTAAAGACCAAAAGGGGGTGGCGGAAACCCTACCTTTACCGGAGAAGGCGACTGATGGTGGCGGCAGAGGGAGTTCGCCGGACTTGGTCCGTGTCGTCGTCCTGGAGCAAGAGGAGGCACGCGGCTGGGTTAGTAGGTGCGCCAGGATACGGCAAACCATACAGGACAGAGAGGAGGGCGCCGGGCGGCCTGGGTTCACCGGAATCGTCGCCGGAGTCCGTCGGACAGCGGCGGTTCGAGCTCGGAATTTGGGGAGCCTAGGGGCTCTCCGGGGTGGTGTCTGTGGGGAAAATGATGAGGAGAGGGTGAAGATTAAGTAGGAGTAATTGCCGGGGCAATTAATCGCGAGAAACTGCTGGGATTAAATCGATTCGAAACGGCCAAAGGGAAGAGGTCCATCATCGGCAGGGAAGACGACGAGGTGACGTGGGTGTGGGGTCGACCTATTAGCGGGAGGGGTAGAAACGAGGGGGTGAGAAAAGACAGAAGGGGAGAGGGAGTCCGGGTGGGCTGTTGGGCCGGATTGGGCCAAAAGGCCAGAAGCTGTCTATTGCTTCTCTTTTTTTCTCCCTTATTCTTTTTCTTTTTCTATTTCTGTTTTCTCCACAACTTTGGATTTAAGGATTCAAATTGATTCAAATCAATTTGTGAACATTTGTAAAAACTCAAATTAGGTTTTTAGGGTATTATGAAACATATTTATCTTCTATTTTAATCCAAAGTATTTACTTTGGATTTAATAGGTAATATAGAATTTTCTTTGATTCTATTTTCAAAAATTCATAACTTTTTGTTCATGGCTCAAAATTGCACCAAATTTTTGGAGGACATTCTAAATGCAATGCAATTACATGCTATGATGATATGAGTGCAATGATGATGATTCTAGATGAAATTTTGGGATGTTACAAGAGGAAACCCATAATGAGGATTTTAGAGTTGAACAACTTGCTTCTATTTCTCTTGCTCCTAACAATGCTTTGTAGCAATTTATGGAAGATCATGAAAGTGAAATCTTCATGGAAGAAAGGAATGAGATTGACGAGATTCTCCGTAATCGGCCTAAGATGCTTAAGCATAACTTCCTATAGAATACTTGGGTACTATGTTGCCACCTAAAAAGGATCCGATCTTTGATCTAAAACCTCTCCCTGATGATCTTAAACATGCTTACATTGATCATAAAAAGATATATCCTGTTATTATTAGCTCTAAACTTTTAGGGAAGGAAGAGGAACAATTATTGGAGGTCTTGAAGAAACACCGTGGGGCTATGGGCTATACTCTAGATGATTTAAAAGGGATTTCACCTACTATATGTCGGTATGCTATCAATATAGAACCGGATGCAAATCCAGTAGTAGAGCACCAACGACGTTTAAATCCTAAGATGAAGGAAGTGGTAAGAAATGAGGTATTGAAACTTCTTGATGCTGGTATTATTTACCCTATTGCTGATAGTGAATGGGTTAGTCATGTTCATTGTGTCCCTAAAAAGGGAGGTATTACTGTTGTGCCTAATGATAATGATGAGCTTATTCCCCAAATAATAGTAGTAGGCTATAGGATGTGCATTGACTTTAGGAAACTCAATAAAGTTACTAAGAAAGATCATTACCCGCTTCCTTTTATTGATCAAATGTTGGAAAGGTTGTCTAAAAAGACCCATTTTTGTTTTCTTGATGGTTATTATGGTTTCTCTCAAATTGCTGTTAAACAACAAGATCAAGAAAAAACTACTTTTACTTGCCCTTATGGAACTTATGCTTATAGACGTATGCCTTTTGGTTTATGTAATGCTCCTGCTAATTTTCAAAGATGCATGTCTGCTATATTCCATGGTTTTTGTGAGGAAATCGTGGAAGTTTTCATGGATGACTTCTCTGTCTATGGAACTTCTTTTGATAATTGTCTGCACAACCTTGATAAAGTTTTGCAGAGGTGTGAAGAAACTAATCTTGTTCTTAATTGGGAGAAATGCCACTTCATGGTTAATGAAAGGATTGTCCTTGGGCATAAGGTTTCTGAAAGAGGCATAGAAGTGGATAGAGCTAAAGTCGAGGCAATTGAGAAAATGTCCTGCCCAAGAGACATCAAAGGTATTTGTAGTATCCTTGGTTATGCTAGTTTTTATAGGAGGTTTATTAAAGATTTCTCTAAGATATCAAAACCCCTCACTAATCTTCTTTAAAAAGATGTACCCTTTGTTTTTTATGATGATTTTAAGGAATCTTTTGAAACTCTTAAGAAGGCTTTAACTACAGCTCCTATCGTTCAACCACCTGATTGGAGTTTACCCTTTGAAATAATGTGTGATGCTAGTGATTTTGTTGTAGGTGTTGTCCTTGGGCAACGAATAGATAAAAAGCTAAACGTTATTCATTATGCTAGTAAGACTCTAGACGCTGCTCAAAGGAATTATGCTACTACCGAAAAAAAATTCTAGCTGTCATTTTTGCTTGTGATAAGTTTAGACCTTATATTGTAGACTCAAAAGTCACCATTCATACTAATCATGATGCTATTAAGTACCTTATGACAAATAAGGATGCTAAGCCTAGGCTTATTAGATGGGTGCTGCTTTTACAAGAGTTTGATCTACATATTGTAGATAGGAAAGGTGCTGAAAACCCTGTAGCTAATAATTTATCTCGATTGGAAATTATCTCCTTTGACCCTATACCTGTTAATGATAGTTTCCCAAATGAATAGTTGGTTGCGGTAGGGGTAAGCTCGCGAGGGAGCCCTTGGTACGCTGATTATGCTAAGTTTATTGTCTCCAAGTATTTGCCTCCAACTTTTACAGCTCAGCAAAGAAGAAAGTTCTTTTATGATTTGAGGCATTATTTTTGGGATGACCCACACTTATATAAAGAAGGAGTGGGTGGTATTATGCGAAGCTGTGTTCCAGAATATGAACAAAAGGAGATATTGCGTAAATGTCATGGTAGTGCTTATGGAGGACATCATGCAGGAGATAGAACTGCGCAAAAGGAGTTGCAATCAGGTTTCTACTGGCCTACCCTTTTTAAAGATGCAAGAAAATTTGTTTTATATTGTGATGAGTGTCAGCGTGTTGGTAATATTTCTAGATGCAATGAAATGCCTATGAACTACTCTCTAGTTATTGAACCCTTTGATTGCTGGGGATTTGACTTTATGGGTCCTTTTCCTCCCTCGAAAGGTTATACTCATATTCTTGTTACCGTTGATTATGTTACTAAGTGGGTAGAAGCCATTCCTACGAAGAGTGATGATGGGGAGACTTCTCTAAAAATGCTTAAGGATGTTACCTTTCCTAGGTTTGGGGTACTTAGGTATCTCATGACTGATGGAGGTTCTCATTTCATTCATGGTGGTTTTAGAAAGACCCTTGCTAAATATGATGTTAATCATAGAATTGCTTCAGCTTATCACCCCCAAACTAGTGGGCAAGTAGAGTTATCAAATAGAGAAATTAAATCCATCTTGCAAAAGACTGTTAATAGATCTACAAAAAACTAGGCTAAAAAGTTGAATGATGCTTTATGGGCTTATAGGACTGCCTACAAAAACCCTATGGGGATGTCTCCCTATAAAATGGTTTATGGGAAAGCTTGTCACCTACCTTTAGAATTAGAACACAAATCTTACTAGACAGTTAAAGAACTAAATAGAGATTGTAAGCTCGCTGGTGAGAAAAGATTATTTGACTTAAGCTCTTTAGATGAATGGAGGAGTGAAGCCTATGAAAATACTAGGCTCTTTAAGGAAAAAGTTAAAAGATGGCATGAAAAGCGAATACTTAAGAGAGAATTTCATGTTGGTGAGAAAGTTCTATTGTATAGGTCTCGTCTCAGATTTTTTGCAGGAAAGCTACTATCAAAATGGGAAGGACCTTTCATTATTGAAGAAGTGTACCGTTCAGGAGCAATACAAATTTCTTCTTTAAAATATATACTACACAAGTAGTGAATGGGCAGCGACTCAAGCACTATATTGCTGCAGATTCTTACAATGAAGATGTTGATGCCTTTCAAGTTATAACTCCGGAAAATTTTATCAAGGACCAAATTCAGAGACCTGCAGACTCTGTTTTTGAATAGGTAATAGTTCTGGTAAGAAAAGTTCCATGAAAATACTATCCAACTATATTTTTGCTGTTTTTAGTCAATAGGGGAAGCTACAAAGCAAAAGAGGGACGGAAACGGAGCTAGGGTGGCTCACACCACCCTGTGGTGTGGGCCCACCCCTGGTCGCGCCACCAGGTGGTGAGGCCACCCCGGACTCCATCTCCGACCCGTTTTCTCCCAGTACCTTCATTTTGGTGTGAAACTTCGTAATATATAACCCCCCGGATCTCCCGAGGTTCGTATATAGTGTTTTCTTCGTTTTTTCGTTTCGATCTGTTTCTGACAGGTAGAGTCCCAGATTTGGAGCCACAATGTCTTCCTATGGATCAGTCAAAGAAGATTCCTTGGAGAATATCATCAACCCATACATGAGAGAGTTGAAGATTCATCCCAAGGAGTTGTTGCTTGAAGATGGGGAGGTCTGGATAAAAGAGGTTCAAGGCCCTAAAGGTCAAGGAAGTCTGGACGACAGGATGGAAGCACTGGAGCAAGAAGTCTTTAGGTACAAGAAGATGGCGGAACGCGAAGTGGATATCATCCATAAGATTTGTTCCGAACTCATCGCCGAGCACCAAGAGGAGACTGCTGAGCTCAAGGATGAAGTCCTTTCACTCCGCCAAACAACCAACGAACTACAAGCATAGCTCTACGATGTTCAAAATCAAAATTGTGAGTACGAGATTAGGTTTAAACGCATAAATGTTGCGGCAAGTTTCAGGATGCTGGAGACCACGATGTCCTTTGTTGATGGGAAGCCTTTGCCCTGGAAGTCGGACGATGATGAGAGAATACCACCACCATCGAAGGGGTAATTCATCATCAGGTTTGGCATCCCCTTGGTTTGTTCCAAGCTTGGGGGAGTGTCGTGGTATCATGATGACCCACAAGTATAGGGGGTGTATCGCAGTATTTTCGAGGGAAGTGAAACCCAATTTATTGATTCGACACAAGGGGAGCCAAAGAATATTTATAAGCCTTAACAACTGAGTTATCAATTCAGCTGCACCTAGAAACAATCTTGCTCACAGCAGTTTATCAGTAGCAACAGTTTTGTAGTAGGAATAGTAAAGTAGCAGCAGTAGTAAAGTAAAGACAACAGTAACAATAGCAGTAACAGTAGGATTCGAGTGTGGTAGGCATAGGGATGGATGGACGGGCATTGCATGGACAAGACAATTCACATAGCAATCAGAACATAGGGTAATTGCAGATAAATAAGATAAAGCATCCAAGTACTAGATAATCCTAGGCATGTGTTCCATATATAGTCATACGTGCTCGCAATGAGAACTTGCACAACATCTTTTGTCCTGCCAGCCCGTTTGCAGCGGAGCCTCAAGGAACTATCGGCAATTAAGGTGCTCCTTTTAATAGAGCACCGGAGCAAAGCATTAACACTCCATGAACACATGTGATCCTCACATCAAAGCCATTCCCTCCGGTTATCCCGATTTCTATCACTTCGGGGCCATTGGTTCCAGACAACAACGTGTGTATACAACTTGTAGATAAGACCATAAACAATACTCTCATAATGAATCAATAACATGTTCAGATCTAAAATCATGGCACTCGGGCCCTAGTGACAAGCATTAAGCATAACAAGTCGCAACAAAGTCATAAAGCACTAATAAAAGATACTAGGCACCATGCCCTAACAATCTGATGCCATTACATGAACGATATCATCCAATCCCTACCATCCCCATGGCCTACAGCGGGGGATTACTCACTCATAGATGGGGGAAACATGGATGGTCGATGGAGAAGCGATGGTGATGATGATGGCGATGATCTCCTCCAATTCCTCATCCCGGCAGGGTGCCAGAATAGAGTTTCTGGTGTTGTTTTGTGGAATATGGTGGTGGTGGCGGAGCGGAACTCCTTCTGGAAAAACGTCGACCCCCCTGAGTTTTTAGGTCAGAAGGCAACTTATAGGCGAAGAGAGAGACCTAGGGGGGTCTAGGGCGGCCAGACCACCCCCTGGTGCGGCCAGGCCTAGCCCGCATGGCCAGGTGGTGTGGCTGGGCCCCAGCCCCAGTCCGTCTCATATTCTGGCTCCGGGAGTCTTCTGGTGAAATAGGATTTTTGGCTTTTGTCCCGTCCAATTCCGAGAATATTCATTTTCTGACTTTCCTGGAACCAAAAACAGCAGAAAACATGCAGCTGGCACCGTGGCTCTTGTTAATAGGTTAGTCCAAGAAATCATATGAAAAGTACTCCAAAGTGTGGACAAAACATAATAAAGTAGATAAAACCAAGCATGGAACATCAAAAATTATAGATACATTTGCAATGTATCAACATCCCCAAGATTAACTCCTGCTCGTCCTCGAGTAGGTAAGTGATAAAAAGAAAGAATAATTTTTGAGGTGACAAGCACCATCATAAACTTGATCAAAGTATTTGTAAAACATTCATAGCTAGGATCATAGTACTTCAATCATAACATGAAAGACAAAGTTCTAGCAATAAGACAAAGAAACTATGATGCAACATGAAAAGGCACAAACAAAATATTCATGAATAACCATGCTTTGCAAGACGTTTGTTTGTTTCACATAAAGAAAACATAGCATAGTAGTATTCAGCTTGTCCCTCATAGAGTAGCAAATATAAATGCATAGGACACCTTCAAAGTTCATAAGAGTGACTAGATACAAATAGTTTAAAACAAGCAATATCAAGTTAAGCATCAATCAACTAGTCTTGGGACAATGCACATAGAACTAAGAATGGCCACTATGCTATCAAAGTAGGTGCATAAAGGTAGAAGGTGGAGACTCAATATAATGGTGGAAGAAAGGCCTTTTCATAAAAGGAAGTAGGGATTCAAGTCTCATAAAGAGCTTCCAAAAATTATGGTACTTGTAGCTTTCAGGTCTCATTGCCCCTATCATAAGCATCTTGAAGTGATTAAGGTTAAAGTGAACAAACTATGGTGTACATGCTTGACGAAGTATAAGTTAGAAATCTCATGTCCCTTGAATACGAGGGCCGCTCCTCATGCTACTCAAGTTTAGTCACCAGTAAGTTCTTGTCATCGTAAGTACATGTGTATCATAGAGAACCACCAACGGGGTACCCCTTGCCCGATGATACGGAAGAATCCCCATATCAAAATGACAAGGCAAGTAGACAACGAGCATCTCAGCAATCTTCTTATTTACCATGGGAATATGGTGCTTTTTTCTCTCTTTCCTCTTTTCATAATCTTTTTTTTCTCTTTTTTCTCTTTTATAAGAAGAATGCTTCATAGACAGCTCATTATGGTTACGCTGCAGGTTTCCACCATGTCAGCATGGATTAGACCAGCGGCCCAGGCGTTTCTCTAACACATATACATAACTCTATGGACTTACAAGCTCCCCTTTCATTTCACACCGACGACATCCATAGACAAAAGAGCATGATATCCACTAGGTACAAAGTACCCGTGCAATGTTGAAAGCGTTCCCCATGACAGCATGGTTCTGCTAATCCCCAATGAATAAGTGCAAGCATATACAACATAGACGACACAATGGTTCAAGTTTATTAAGGGCAAGAAAAGTAAAGTGTGCCATCAAGTTCGTGAGAGCTTTAATCACTAGTTTTCTCATAACAAGTTTAATTTGGAAGGTAAACAAAAGCATGAATATACTTGGAATAGCATATGCTAGTAGGTAGGTATGGTAGAATCTTTGGAATAACTTGGTTTAGGGAGTTGGATGCATGAGTGGAACTCATACTTGATTATGGAGGCTAGCAAAAGACTGGGAGCGACAAACTAAGAGAGCAATAATGGCCATAATCATGTAGAGCGACAAAACATCATTGATCAAAGCATAAAGTGATACTACAAGTTGAAAACTAAAGGATCATAAAGGCTATGGTGACTTGAGATAGTCATAACATGGTGTGATCATGTGCCAAGTCAACCCAAATAAAGCATCAAAGGAGAATACCACTATACTATGCTTTAATATGCTAAAACAACGCATGATTCATCCAAGGCACATTAACCAATCTCAATTGTTTATAACAAGTCATGCTACACCAAAGAATACTAAGAATAAAGCCAAAAAAATATCAAGTATGGCATGACAGAGCATAGGCCAAAGTCAAAAATGAGCTCTTTTTACCACATAAGCATGAACTTTCCTACTCTTTTCCAAACCAAACCAAACTATTTGCAAACCAATGTATGAAAGAGGGGGTCCAACCAATTTATTCAGAAAACTAAGCAAACAAAAGCAAACGAAAACCAAAACGAAAACGAAAAAGAAGAGGCTCCAAGAACAACACAACTGTGCATGAAACAATAAAAATGAAGCGTTTGGAAGAAACCTGGGATTTTTATTGATGAAGAAGGGGATGCCTTGGGCATCCCCAAGATTTGACGCTTGTAATTCTTGGATATTTCTTGGGGTGACACGCGTGGCATCCCCAAGCTTGAGCTTCAGTCCATCCTTCATCTCATTACTCATTCCTTCCATACACCTGAAATTTTTCCTTCATACAAAAATTCACACAATCTTTATTAGCAACATTAGTGCACTCAAGATAAATAAGTCTTAAGGTTCAGTTCTAACACCAATAAAACTTCCATTAGAACACTAGCTACTGTAGCACTTCCCTCAAAAATCTCAATTACCCAAAAGAACTCAAAAAGGAATCAACAAGAAGCAAATGCAGAAAATGGCAGAAATCTGTCAAAACAGACCAGCAGGTAAAGACGAATTTTTTAGAAGACCTTCTGTTGCTCAAATCAAAAAGTGTTGAACTAACGAAAGTTATAACAACCTGGTGCAGAATCACAAAAATTCAAGCCTCAAAAAGACGTTCAGAGATTTTACACGAATTTTTACTGTGAAGCACAGAAATCTGTTTCGGGACAGCAACTTTCCCAATCATTACTTCTCTCTCATTAGAGGTTGCTCTTGGCACAAAAAGCAAATAAAAAAGGATAAGGAGCGGTTATTACTGAAAATATAACTTCCAAGACTCATCTAAAACTTTTGGGTTATCTCCCAATAAGTACTTTTCTTTAACGCCTTTAAGTTAGGCATAAAAATAAAAGTAAACAAAGATAATCATGGTGAAAACATTGTTTTGTTCATTGAAATCCTTTTGTTAACAAGGTTGATCAGGTCTTGTTACCAAAACAATTTTATATGAAACAAAACTTTGTGTTCCACTAATGATTATGTTACCTCAACCTTGATAGCAATGGTCCCAATCATAATAGTTTCATATTTTTCTCTTGGTATGGGACAATATATTTCTCCAACTTGAATGCCCTCAACATGTTCAATTGAATTCAAACCATAAGTCCTACCAATCTTCTTGGGGAAATAGATAGTATGTTCCTTGCCATTAACATTGAAGGTCACCTTTCCTTGATTACAATTAATAACAGCTCCTGGAGTATTAAGAAAAGGTCTCCCAAGAATAATAGACATATTATCATCTTCAGGCATTTCAAGCACAACAAAATCAGTTAATATCAAGCAATTATGAGCCACTTGAACGGGTACATCCTCACATATACCCACAGGAATAGTGGTAGAATTATAAGCCATTTGCAAAGATATATCAGTTGGTATCAATTTTTCAAGCTGAAGCCTCTTATAGAGAGAGAAAGGCATAACACTAACTCCAGCTCCCAAATCACACAAAGCAGTTCTATCATAACTGTTCTTAATAGAGCAAGGGATAGTTGGAATCCCTGGGTCTCCAAGTTTCTTAGGAACCTTACCATTAAAGGAATAATTAGCAAGCAAAGTAGAAATTTCTTCATTATGGATCTTCCTTTTATGCGAGACAATATCCTTCATATACTTTGAGTAAGGAGGCAATTTAATACCATCGATCAAAGGAATTTGCAGGAATAAAGGTTTCATCCACTCACAAAAATTATTATAGTGTTCATCTTCCTTTGACTTGTGTTTATTATCAGGGAAAGGCATAGGTTTTTGGACCCAAGGTTCTCTTTCACTACCATGTTTCTTAGCAATAAAATCTTCTTTGGTGTATTTAGTATTCTTAGTGTGGTTTTCAGGTTCTTCTTCAACTTTTTCTTCATTTGGAGCTTCATTTTCTTCATTACCACTTTCAGTTTCAGCATCAGAAATAGATATACTATTGGGATCTATAGCAGGTTCAAAGGGTTCTACAACAGTTTTATGTTTCTTTTTCCTTTTCTTACGAGTAGAGCCACTATTTTCAGCTTGTTGAGAATCCTGCTCAATTCTTTTGGGATGCCCCTCAGGATATAGATGATCCTGGGTAGCAGCTCCACTTCTAGTTCTAATTTCATAAGCATGTTTTTCTTTAGCAGCATTAACTAGCAAGTCTTTTTGCACTTTAATGAGTTGATCTATTTGAGTTTGAACCATTTGAAAGTGTTTAACAATCATTTTAACATCATTAGAGGTTCTTTCCACAATATCTTTCAACTCAACAATAGCTCTAGTGTTTTCCATTAGATGATTTTGCGCCCTTTTATTAAAATTATCTTGCTTAACAATAAAGATATTGAATTCTTCTAAGCATTGATCAGGAGGTTTAGAGTAAGGGATATCACCTTCATCAAAGTATTGGAGAGAGTGTACCTCGATAGTGGATGAGTAGGGAATAGGCTTACATAATTCTTCTATAGGAGGTAAATTCTTGACATCTGCAGCTTTAATTCCCTTCTCCTTAAGACATTTCTTAGCCTCCTTCATCACTTCATCATTTAATTCAATAACTCCCCTCTTCTTTGATGTTGGAATAGGCACGGGAATAGATGGTTCAGGTACAATTATTTCAGGCATAGCTTGTTTAGGAGGAGTCCAATCTTCATAATTCTTGCTTATTTTAGCCATTAATTCCTCAGCTTCCTTAGGAGTCCTATTCCTGAAAACACAATCAGCACAACTATCTAGGTATGTCCTAGATTCTTCTGTTAGCCCATTATAAAATATATCAAGAAGCTCATTCTTAGGTAATGGACTTCTAGCCTGTGCATGAATCAAAGCACAAAACCTTGCCCAAGATTCGGGCAATACCTCTTTTTCTCCCTGTTTAAAATAAAAAAGTTCCTGCAAAATAGCATGTCTAGCACTAGGAGGAAAATATTTCTGCAAGAAAGTACTAATCAAGCAATCAGGGCTATCAATAGATCCAGGGGTAAATTACTAAACCAAGTTTTAGCTTCTCCTTTCAGTGAAAAGGGGAAAATCTTAGCAACAAAGAAAGTACACATCTTAATATCATCAGAAAACAAGCCACTCATGGTAGAAAGTTCATTCATATGTGCTACCGCACTTTCATTCTTAGTCCCACAAAAAGGTTCTTTCTCAACAATAGCTATGTAAGATAGATCGAGAGAGAAATCATAATCTTCATCTATAATGTTTATGGGAGAAGCAGCAAACTTAGCAATAGGTGACAATTTGGGCCTAATAGTATGCCTCTCAAGGAGACTCTTAGCAGCGCTCCTATCATGGGTGTTTTTACATTCTTTAATAAATTCATCGGTCATCTCAACATAACCATCTTCAATATCATAACTTTCACTAGACTCAGGTGAACTAACAGGTGTCGTAGTGTCTTCATTAGGAGTTTCAGTATTTCCAGCTATAGTTCTAGCAATCGTAGCATCTAGGAAAGGACCTAATGAACCACTCTTATCAAGCACAGTAGAAGCAGCATCATAAGCATCAGAAGTTTCAGATTCAGCAGTAGTAGCAGTGTGTGTAACATGTGTATGTGGTGGTGTAACGAGCTTACTCATAACAGATGGTGAATCAAGAGCAACAGAGGTGTTTAGAACCGTACCTCTTCTTGTAGTGGATGGTAAAATAGGAACCATGCCATCACGAGACTTACCCATGATGGATGAATAGCAGCGAACAATAGAGAATCCAAGTGAACTTAATAAATAAATCTATGCTCCCCGGCAACGGTGCCAGAAAATAGTATTGATGACCCACAAGTATAGGGGGTGTATCGTAGTATTCTTGAGGGAAGTGAAACCCAATTTATTGATTCGACACAAGCAGAGCCAAAGAATATTTATAAGCCTTCACAACTGAGTTGTTAATTCAGCTGCACCTGGAAACAATCTTGCTCATAGGAGTTTATCAGTAGCAACAGTTTTGTAGTAGGAACAGTAAAGTAGCAGCAGTAGTAAAGTAAAGGCAGCAGTAACAATAGTAGTAACAGAAGGATTCGAGTGCGGTAGGCATAGGGATGGATGGACGGGAGTTACATGGACAAGACAATTCACATAGCAATCAGAACATAGGGCAATTGCAGATAAATAAGATAAAGCATCCAAGTACTAGATAATCCTAGGCATGTGTTCCATATATAGTCATACGTGCTCGCAATGAGAACTTGCACAACATCTTTTGTCCTGCCAGCCCGTTTGTAGTGGGGCCTCAAGGGAACTACTGGCAATTAAGGTGCTCCTTTTAATAGAGCACCGGAGCAAAGCATTAACACTCCATGAACACATGTGATCCTCACATAAAAGCCATTCCCTCCGGTTATCCCGATTTCTATCACTTCGGGGCCATTGGTTCCGGACAACAACGTGTGTATACAACTTGTAGATAAGACCATAAACAATACTCTCATAATGAATCAATAACATGTTCAGATCTAAAATCATGGCACTCGGGCCCTAGTGACAAGCATTAAGCATAACAAGTCGCAACAAAGTCATAAAGCACTAATAAAAGATACTAGGCACCATGCCCTAACAATCTGATGCCATTACATGAACGATCTCATCCAATCCCTACCATCCCCATGGCCTACAGCGGGGGATTACTCACTCATAGATGGGGAAACATGGATGGTCGATGGAGAAGCGATGGTGATGATGATGGCGATGATTTCCTCCAATTCCCCATCCCGGCAGGGTGCCAGGACAGAGTTTTTGGTGCTGTTTCGTGGAATCTGGTGGTGGCGGCGGAGCGGAACTCCTTCTAGAAAAACGTCGAACCCCCCTGAGTTTTTAGGTCAGAAGGCAACGTATAGGCGAAGAGAGAGACCGAGGGGGAGTCTGGGGCGGCCAGACCACCCCTTGGCGCGGCCAGGCCCAGCCCGCGTGGCCAGGTGGTGTGGCTGGGCCCTAGACCCACTCCATCTCATATTCTAGCTCCAAGAGTCTTCTGGTGAAATAGGATTTTTGGCTTTTGTCCTGTCTAATTCCGAGAATATTCATTTTCTGACTTTCCTGGAACCAAAAACAGCAGAAAATAGGCAGCTGGCACTGTGGCTCTTGTTAATAGGTTAGTCCAAGAAATCATATGAAAAGTACTCCAAAGTGTGGACAAAACATAAGAAAGTATATAAAACCAAGCATGGAACATCAAAAATTATAGATACATTTGCAATGTATCATATCACATCACTATCTTCTATCTTTTTACCTTTTTAGTAGAGTCATATCATGAATAGAGAAGTTATCATGTAGGATGGTTTGCATTATGAAAGTGTCCCCTCTCTTGTTAGATATGTATCCCTTGGTGTGAGTTGCCGTTATGGAATATTAATGAGAAGTTCTATCATTTACTCTTTTGCATATCTTATATTAGTTTTCAATTTGTGGTTATATGATCGATCTTGTTGTTAGTATTGGTAGCACTCTGGGATCATTGAGTTAATTTAGTTGGATTTGGCAAACCTGGCTTGGTCAGTAGCAACACTATTTTTGAGAGTTGAATGAAAAGATAAAAGTACTCTAAAGAAAAAATAATTTCATCATCTTTCTTTCTTGATTTGCTCATAAGTTTAGTATTCTCTAGTTAAGATCTTTTGTGCTTCCAAGGAAGATTGCATGTTTGTATTTATCACTTGTATGTTTGTTTGTTTCCTTCAACTCTTATACTTGCTACCCAGCCTTGCTAGCTAAAAACTTGTACTGAGAGGGAATTCTTCTCGTGCATCCAATCCTTTGAACCCAAAACCTATGCCATTTGTGTCCACCATACCTACCTATTAGCATTATTGCTATGCCAAGCAAATTCTTGTTTTTGTCTACCTTCCAAATTAAACTTGTTATGTGAAAATTACTGATTAAAGCTCTCACGAACTTGATGGCACACTTTACTTTCTTGCATTTAATAAACTTGAACCATTGGGTCCTTCTTTGTTGCGTATATGCTTGCACTTTATAAGTTGAAGTTAGCAGAACCATGTATCATGGGGAATGCTTTCAACATTTCACTGGTACTTTGTACCTAGTTGATATCATGATTCTTTTGCCTATGGATCCCGGCGGTGTGAAATAAAAGGGGAGCTTGTAAGATCATGGAGTTTATATGTGTGTTAGACAAACACCTAGGTCGCTAGCCTAAGCCATGCCTAATCATGGTGGAAACTTGCAGCATAACTATAGTGAGCATTCTATGAAGCATCTTCAATAAAAACCTATGCAAATAGCAAATAAAAGGATCGCTGAGATGCTCATTGTCTGCTTGCCTTGTCATTTTGATTATGGTATAGCTCCTATATCTTGTGCAAGGGGTACCCCGTTGGCGGTTCTCTATGATACATATGTGTTTACAATGACAAGAGCTTACTTGTGACTGAAGTTGAGTAGCATGAGGTTCGGTACTCGTAAGTAAGGGGCATGAGATTTCAACTTATAACTTGTCAAGCATATCCTGTTAGTTGTGTCACTTTAACCTTAATCACCTAAAGATGCCTATGATAGGGCAATGAGAGCTGAAAGCTAGTAAGTATCATAATTTTTGGGAGCTCTTTATGAAACTTGAAATCCCTGCTTCCCTCTGCGAAGGGCCTTTCTTTTACTTTTTAGTTGAGTTAGTAAACCTACTCCCTTCTATCTCAGCAAGTATTTTGAGTTGTTGTGTTTCATTCATTCATATGATGATTTATTCAATCATGTTTCTTATGTTCCTTGTTTTGCACATTGCTCTTATCTTGGTGATTACTACTTTGAAAGCTATCATTGAAAACCAGTTATTTGTGAACTCCAGCAAACTATCAACTATTCTTCGACCAAGAGCTAAGTTTGCCATTACTGATTATGATTTAATTTATGTATCTTTATTGTGTTTCATGTATTCATTACAAGTTGAGTTATATAATAGTGAGTTGTCTTCTACTATCATCTATGTATTGATGAATGTGATGCTTCTTGTCCGTATTCTTTTATCAACTCTTCACTCCATAAACCTGAGGCCATGTTTATTGAGCTCAGTTTCGCTTGGGGACAAGTGAAGTCTAAGCTTGGGGGAGTTGATACGTCCATTTTGCATCACTATTCTATGTCATAATTTACTGTTATTCATTGATATATTTCATATTAAGAGGTGATACTTATGTTATTTCATCTGTTTTTGCATGGTTGATGACTTTTGGAGCATGGACCGCTGCAGTCAGGATTCTGATGGAAAAGATGATGTTTGGAGGAAAAATTCACGAAGATCAGAAAATCCAGGAAAATATACGGAAAATCCTATTTTACCAGAAGACTAAGGATGCCAGAAGGAGGAGTGGAGATGGGCCACAGGGGGCCCACACCACCCCCTGGCGCGGGCCACCCTAGGTCGCGCCACCAGGTGGTGTGGCCGCCCTGGCCCACCTCTGGCTCTCCCCTATGGCGTATATATTCCTCCCGAAACCCTAAGACTTGGGAAGATACCACAGAAAGATTCCTCCACCTCTGCAGGGAGGAAAACACTGAGAGAGAAAGATCTCTCCGGCAGACAGATTTCTGCTGGGGGGATTCCTTCCCGGAGAAGGGAGATCGTCGCCATCAACACCACCATCAAGCTGGACTTTATCGGGATCATCATCATCACCACCATCATCACCATCAGCACCCTCATCACCATCTCCATATTGTTGTAACAATTGGGTTGAATCTTGCATAGTTCATAGGGGAAACTTTCCCGGTGTTGATTACTCTCTGTAGTTGATGCTATTGAGTGAACCATTGAATTATTGTTTATGTTCAGATTGTTATACATCATTATTCCATCTCTGATCATGATCCATATGATGTCTTATGAGTAGTTCGTTTTGTTCTTGAGGACATGGGAGAAGTCATGTTGTTAGTAGTGGAGTTGTGCTGAGAAAGATTCAATAGTTTGATATTTAAGTTGTGGTGTACTTCTTCTAGTGGTGTCATGTGAACGTCGACTACATGACACTTCACCTATATGGGCCTAGGGGAATGCATTGTGTATTTGGCTACTAATCGTAGGGGTTGCCGGAGTGACAGAAACCTGAACCCCCGTTAGGAAACCATTGCACAAGGGACGTAAGGGTCTTAGAGTTTAAAGTTGTGGTTAGGTTTCTACCTTAATTACTTTATTATACTTAGGGATGTTTGCAAGGGGTATAATCACAAGTATGTATTAGTCCTAGGAAGGTCGGTACATTAGCACAGGTTCACCCACACAACACTTAGCAAGCTAAAGAAGATTAATCAACTATATGAAGCGAAAGCACTTGACAGTCTTCCCATGTGTCCTCGAGAATGTTTGGTCATCTTAAGTAATACAACTGGCTTGTCCTTTGCTGCATAAAGGATTGGGCCACTTGCTGCATTTATTCCTACTGTCTTTTATTTACCTGCTTTATCAAAAAACCCTAAAAATCCGTTTGCCAAGTATTTGCAGAGAATTCCTGATCCATACCACTAGCCAGCACCTTCTGCTCCTCGTTGGGTTCGACACACTTACTTATCAAAAATACTGCGATACACCCCCTATACTTGTGGGTCATCAAGAAGCATCAACTCCTTTGAGACAAAAAGCCACTAGGAACATGTATCTCGCTAATCCGAGACCATGGGGGAATAATTCTAGAGGGGGGAGTGATCCTTCATGAGGAGGTGTGCTTTGTGAGGGAGGAGTGGGAGGCCTATATAGGGGAGGGGGCATCCCCTCCCATGGCCGGCAGCCATGGAGGAACCCCTCCACCTCCTCTCATTCATGTGGGTGGAAGCTCCACTCACATAAACATGCCTCCACTCAAAATTCCACTCACATGCATTAAATTTCCACCAAATTTAATGCAACTCTCATTTAATAAAACTCTTTTATTTATTTTATGCAGAATTTTGTTAATTACTTTAATTAACAAACATTCACATAAAACCCCCTGCAATATTTAAATATCACATACATAACCAATTTTAGCAATTTCACCTGAAACAATTTTGGTGTCCATTGAAATAATTCCAGCGCTTTGTAAATCTTTTCTCTGGAACACATTTGCTCCAAATGGTGTCGATATCCCTTAAGTGTGTCACCCTACGGTTCGCAAATAATGCATACATGATCGAGACCCTTCTCCGATCAATAATTAGTAGCTGGACCTGGAGATCCATACTAACTCCCACACATTCAACGATCACTTCAGTGATCGTGAGAACCTTTAATGCTAGTAACTAAATCCCTTTGTCTTGCGATATATTACATGTCCGAGATTCGATCATCGGTATCTCGATACCTAGTTTGATCTCGTTACCGACATGCACTCTTTTCTTGTTCCTGTGATATAACATTCTAGTGATCACATCACTTGCTTGCAAGCTATCTCAATGTGATATCACCAAGAGGGCCCAGAGTATATCTATCCTTCATCGGGATGGAAAAATCCCACTCTTGATCCATGAGCCTCAACATAACACCTTCGGAGTATCTGAATCCACCTTTATAGTCACCTTGTTACGGTGTGACGTTTGATGTTATCAAGTTACTCTTCTAGTGTTAGCAATTAACATGATCTCGTGGTCTAAGGACTAAGATTGCTTTGTATGATGTTATAGCAATATAAACCAATGTTGAGGAAATCAATAATCGTTAACTGCTCGATCATCTTGGGAGTAACGATAAATCAGAATTCAGATGATTAACTGGTTTAATCGGTCGGCCATTAATCGGTGCAACCTACACAAATTAGCACCTAAAACATGTGTATATAATAAAGAAATAGTATATGGGCCTTTATATGGCCAATCCTACTTATCTAGATCCCAAAAGCCCATTCAAACACATACGCTTCTCCTCTCTGACCTAATCTTCAAGGTCACGAGCGACTCAGGATCCACCGGCTGGTACCATGTGCCCTCCTTCCATTTATCCTCATCTGACCTCTGAAGTTGCTCTTCTCATACCACCTACCCAGGGTACTGGTTGGTGACGGCAAGAATTGAGCTCTTGGAGACGGGAATCAAGCAGGAGATTCGCAAAACCTACTTCATTGGGGTGGGCTAGCGGTTGGAAGGGCAATATGCCTTGAAAATTGTGCAACTTTTTTAACCAAGCGTAGTAGTTAATCGGGAATATGCCTAGTAATCGGTCTGTCAAAGCTATTAGTCGGGCTAAAGGATTAACACAACCGATTAGTGATAATCAACATGGTTAGGTCCCTAGTAGCAATTAATCGACCTATTAATCATTTATTCAGACGATTTTTTGAACAATGATATAAACACAATGACTTTGATCGTAATGCTATACTTCAGATGAATGTTCATCACATCATTCACCAATGGTGTAACCTCGTTATTAACAACATCCAATGTCCATGATCAGGAAACCTTGATCATCTTGTTAGTCAACGATCTAGTTTATAAGAGAGGCATAACTATGAACCCTTTATTTGTTTATTAAACACACATGTATTGATGTTTCCAATCAATACAATTATAGCATGCAAAATAAACATCTATCATATACTTGGAATATGATAATAATAACTTTATTATTGCCACTCAGGGCATATTCCCTTCAGCATCAATCTGAGGCAACAATTTGATAAGAATAGATTTATACTTGACCCCTCCTATAATTACTCAATGATGTGACAAGCAATGCATATTGTTGCATAACTGAGAGTAAAACTCTAACCAACTAACATTCTTTTAATTTGTGTTTTGTTTTATTTTATTTTTGTTGTGTTTTGCAGGGACAAAAGAATAAGAAGATATAAAGATGAAGAAATAGTTTATGAATTAGCTTAGGATTTATTTTACTCTTTTGTAATTTTATTTTTTAATTCTTAAAAATTGTAAGGACGGTGTAATATTATCAGGAATAAATAATAGTTTATAAGAGAGGCATAACTAGGAACCCTTTATTTGTTTATTAAACACACATGTATTGGCATTTCCAATCAATACAATTATAGCATGCAAAATAAGCATCCATCATATACTTGGAATACGATAATAACAACTTTATTATTGCCTCTCAAGGCATATTCCCTTCTGTCTCCCACTTTCACTAGAGACAATAATCTAGTTTACATAGTGATAAATCTAAGACCCATGGAGTTCTAGTGTTGATCATGTTTTGCCCTAGGGAGAACTTTAGTCAACGGATCTACTACATTTAGGTCTGTGTGTACTTTACAAATCTTTATATCTCCATCCTTGACATGCTCGTGGATGGAGTGAAACTGGCGCTTAATATGCTTGGAATTCTTGTGAGACCTTGGTTCCCTGGTGTTGGCTATGGCGCCATTGTTGTCACAATATATCACCATTGGGTCCAACACACTAGGAACCACACCTAGTTCAGTTATGAACTCCTTCATCCAAACTACTTCCTGCGCCGATTCTGAAGCAGCAACATATTACGCCTCCGTTGTTGATCCAGCCACCATAGGTTGTTTGGAACACCTCCAACTAACTCCTGCTCCGTTCAAGAGAAATACATATCCGGATTGAGACTTAGAGTCATCCAGATTGGTGTCAAAGCTAGCGTCGACATAACACTTAGCGACCAACTCTTCTTCACCTCCGTATACAAGAAACATTTCCTTAGTTTTTCTTAAGTACTTAAGGATATTCTTCACCGCTATCCAGTGTTCCGAACCTGGAGCAGATTGGTACCTACTAGTCAAACTAATAGCATGTGCCACATCCGGTCTTGTACATAGCATGGTGTACATTATAGAGCCTATGGCTGAAGCATAGGGGATCTTATCCATTATCTCTCTTTCTTCTGCCGCAGCCGGATTTTGAGTCTTACTCAATGTCTTGCCTTGCAACATAGGTAAGAACCCCTTCTTACTTCCGTCCATATTACACTTCTTTAATATCTTATCAAGGTATGTACTTTACGATAGCCCAATCAGGCATCTTGATCTATCTCTATAGATCTTAATGCCTAATATATATGATGCTTCACCAAGGTCCTTCTTCAAAAATCGATGTTTAGATAAATTTTAACACTCTTTAAAAGATCTATATCATTTCCAATCAATAAAATGTCATCCACATATAATATCAGAAATGCCACATTGCTCCCACTCACTTTCTTGTAAATACAAGCCTCTCCATAAGTTTGGACAAATCCAAACTCTTTGATCACCTCATCAAAGTAGAGATTCCAACTCTAGGATGCTTGCTTCAGTCCATAGATGGATTGCTGAAGCTTGCATACCTTATCAGCATCCTTAGGATCGACAAAAACCCTTAGGTTGTATCATATACAACTCTTCTTCAATATTACCATTGAGGAACGTAGTTTCGATATCCATATGCCATATTTCATAATCGAAATATCCAGCAATTGCTAACATAATCCTAACCAACTTTAGCATCTCTATGGGAGAGAATGTCTCATCGTAGTTAACTCCTTGAGTTTGTCGAAACCCCTTTGTGACAAGTCGAGCTCTATAGATGGTCACATTACCATCATCATCCGTTTTTCTTTTAAAAATCCATTTATTCTCAACGTCCTTTCGGTCATGAGGTAAGTCCACCAAGGTCCAAACCTAGTTTTAGTACATGGAATCCATCTCGGATTTCATGGCTTCTAGCCATTTGTTGGAATCCAGGCTCATCATTGCTTCTTCATACGTCATAGGGTCATCAATTCCATCTACCATGAAATTAACGACAAGATTTCCGTACAGTTCAGGAGCTACACGTGTCCTGCTTGACCTGTGAGGTTCGGTAGTATCCTCTTTTAGAGTTTCAGGATCATTATCATTAGTTCCTTCTTTATTCGTGAAGTCAACTGCGGAACAATTTCCGGCGCTGCGCCACTTGCCGTTTCATGAAGAGAAGGTTCAATAACCTCTTCGAGTTCTACCTTCTGACTACACACGCCTTTTGCGAGAAACTCTTTCTCTAGAAAGGATCCATTCTTGGCAACAAAAACCTTACCCTCGGGTCTATGATAGAAGGAATACAAAATTGTTTCTTTAGGGTATCCTATGAAGACGCATTTTTCTGCTTTGGGTTCGAGTTTATCAGGCTGAAGTTTCTTCACATAAACATCACATCCCCAAGCTTTAAGAAATGATAGCATAGGTTTGTTTCCAAACCACAATTCATAGGGTGTCGTTTCAACGGATTTAGATATTGCCCGATTTAAAGTTAATGCAGCGGTTTCTAGTGCAGAACCCCAAAATGACAGTGGCAAGTCAGTTAGAGACATCATAGATCGAACCATATCCAATAAAGTACAATTACGACGTTCCGACACACCATTACGTTGTGGTGTTCAGGCATGCGTGAGTTGTGAAACTATTCCACAATCTCTCATATGTGCGCTAAACTCGTAACTTAGATACTCATCTCCATGGCTGAACCGCAGAAATTTGATCTTTCTATTACGATGATTTTCCACTTCACTCTAAAATTCCTTGAACTTTTCAAAGGATTCAAACTTGTGTTTCATCAAATAGATATACCCGTATCTACTTAAATCATCCATGAAAGTAACAAAATAATGATATCCACCTCGCGCTGACACACTCATTGGACCACATGCATCAGTATGTATGATTTCCAATAAATCTGTCGCTCATTCTATTGTACCGGAAAACAGGGTTCTAGTCATCTTTCCCATAAGGCATGGCTCACATGTATCAAATGATTCAAAATCAAGTGATTCCAAAAGTCCATCAGAATGGAGTTTCTTCATGCATTTAACGCCAATATGACCTAGATGATAGTGCCACATATATGCAGATATATCATCATCAAGTTTAATCCTTTTAGCATCAACATTATGAATATGTGTATTAGTACTACTGAGATTAAACAAAAATAAACCATTCATCATAGGTGCATGACCATAAAATATATTATCCATATAAATCGAACAACCATTGTTTTCGAATTTAAACAAATAACCACTTTGCAATAAACACGATCCGGATACAATGTTCATGCTTAGTGTAGGCACCAAATAACAATTATTTAGATTTATCACTAATCCCGATAGCATATGGAGAGGTAGCGTCCCGATGGCGATCATATCAACTCTTGATCCATCGTATCGTGACATCATCCCTTGCTAGCTGTCGCTTGTTTCGCAGCCCCTAAATCGAGTTACATATATTAGCAACTGATCCAGTATCAAATACCCAGGTGCTACTGCGAGTACTAGTCAAGTACACATCAATAACATGTATATCACATATACCTTTGTTTGCCTTGGCGGCCTTCTTGTCTTCCAAATACTTGGGGCAGTTGCACTTCCAATGGCCAGTCCCCTTGCAATAGTAGCACTCAGTATCACATTTAGGGCCAGCTCGAGATTTCTTTTCAGGCGCAGCAACAGATTTGCCGCCCTTCTTTCCCTTATGTTTACCCTTCTTGTCTTTCTTGAACCGGTGGTCTTATTAATCATCAACACTTGATATTCTTTCTTGATCTCCATTTCTGCAGTCTTAAGCATTGACAGAAGCTCGAGGAGAGACTTCTTCATGCCCTGCATGTTATAGTTCATCACGAAGCTCTTGTAGATAGGTGGCAGAGATTGGAGAACACGATGTATGCCTAAGTCAATTGGAATCGTTATCCCCAAGGACATAAGCTTATCAGCGTACTTAGACATTTTGAGTACATGCTCACTAACGTAGATGTTCTCTTCTATCATGCAGCTAAATAACTTTTAGAAGCATTATAACTCTCTACTGTAGCATGGGTATCTAAAATCATTTTCAATTCACCCATGGTATCAGAGGCATTGACATTTTCAAAACTCTTTTGAAGTTCTAGATCTAGCCCATACAGTATGCCACAATGAACTAAGTTGTGGTCCTCCTGACAAGTGAAATAGACATTCTTTTCCTTGTCAGGGGCATCAGGAGCTGGTGGGGGGGCCTAGTGGTGCTTCTAGCACATATTTCTTTTGCGCAGCAGTGAGGAGAATCCTCAAATTCATGGCCCAGTTGGTAAAGTTGATACCATTCACCACAAGTTTCTCTTTCTCCATGAACACATTGAAATTAAAAGCAGGTGGTGCTATCTACAACAGAATTTGTAAAGTTTATTTAGACTAAGTTTATGATAGATCGAGTTCAACTAATCTAAATTACGAATTAACTTCCACTCAAAAACAACATCCCTCGTGTCTTTTTGGTGATTACATGAACCAAATTCACTACACCAAGTCCGATCATCACGTGAGTCGGTGTAGTCTCAAAGGCGAGCATCTATATGGGAATCATATCAACTATATGACTCATTCTTAATCTTTCGGTCCATGTTCCGAGGCCATGTCTATACATGCTAGGCTTGCCAAGTAAGAACCTTAGTACTCGTGTGTGTAAAACTATCTTACACCCATTGTATGAAAGCGTAGAATCAAAAACACCTGATCATCACGTGATGCCTTGAAACAACGATCCACAGAATGGTGCATACTAAGGAAGAACACATTTTTTATCTTGATATCTAAATGAGGGATCATTTTATAATGCTACTAAACGCCAAACAAGCAATATAATATGCAAACATCATATGCATAAAGTGAAATGATATGGTTCTTGCACTTGATTATTATCATGTGCATCGTGGTATGATATTTATCATTCCTTTATGTGTAAGGCCAAGGTCTATGGAACTTACACGTTAGGTATGTTATAAGAGTATCAACTATTGTCGTGGTGGTGTCACGGCAGATGCCATGGATAGGCTAAAGGTGGGGACTAAATGCACTAGGGGAATCCAGGGAGGGATAGTGTGGTGATTCCACACACAGAAGCTTTATATTCGATTCACTTCCACAGATTACAAGTGCTCCTGGAGCTGTATTGGAGAGAGGAGGAAGAAGGAGCTCTCTTACTCTCACCACTGGCTAGCCCTCTGGAACCAAGTAAAATCTAACCAACTAGAGATCAACCCCTTCTACAGAGTCCCTAGCCCTCCTTATATAGGGGTGGCTAGGTCTCTAATTAGGGCATACGTGGAGGCATATTCCAGGGAATATGCCTCTTCCCAAAATAGTAAGCCGACCGGGTCAGTTTTCCCCCGCGTCATCCATGCAGAGGCTACGTGAGCCTCTGTGGCGCCTGTGTCATCCGACATACGCATCGTCACCTTTGTTGGCCACGCCTCGGTGGTCCTGCCTCTGTCCGCTCCGCTCATGCTCTGCGTACAGTGGTTACCTTTGACCAGCGAGATACCTTTCTTCTCCTACAAGCTTGATACAACCCGGATCGTACATAGTTGATCCGGCCACACCTGTTCTTGCATAAAAGTTAGATTCATCTCACCGACTTACGATATAACTCGGCTGAGACCCAGTTAGGTGGACATCCCCTGGTCAGGGTTACCCTGTGATTCAGCCTACCTTGAGGTGACTCGGCTAGCATCCGCTTTGACCTTGCCGTACCTCGGCTAACTCGGCCTTTATACCCCGGCGTGACCCTACCCGGGGGTATCCCCCCAACATTAGTCCCTGAAGCTGGTGCGGTCTTAGCTGCCTTAGCCGCTAAGGCCACAGCAGGTTCAACTTCACTGAGCTTTGTGTTCCTTCTCCGAGTTACCTCCTATCTCGGATTCCTCGGGTTTATTTTCCCTTGGCACATTTCAAGTTTTTACTTGCTGGCCAAGTTACCTCATACCCCTCCGGGTCACTCTTCCTTCTCCTGTACGCTTCCCCACATGGAGGTTAATCATCACGTTTGCCTCATTTTAAGGGCCAGCAATAGTAACCTCCACAGTTATTGTCAGAAGTTATCGTTGCCCATGTTGCGTCGTGCCTGCCTCCTCGTTAACTGCACCATAACGTCACGTCATGGGATCCGCTGCGCCCTGTGACCCTTCGTGTGGCTCTCTGCTGATTGGTTGATCCGGGTTGTACACGGCCACACCGTGTGGCCCGTCCGCGCAACGTGATCCCACTACCCCCTCAAGGGAGTGGTTAAATAGGTGAGGGGTGCGCCCCCTGGGGTCTTTCCCTGCTTCCGTGCCCCTCTGCCTCTACTTCTTCCTCTTCTTCTCCAGCGACAGCGCCGCCGCTGCACTGCTTCCACGTGCACCAGCACCGCCGCCACCTCTATGCATCTTCTCCGCCACGGGTCGTTGCTAGTCCAAGCCAGTGCCCCCCGCCACCGCTAGCACCAACGGGGATAGCGATCTCAAGATGACTGAGGAGGAGCTCGCTGTCGCAGAGCAAGAGATGGAGGAAGATGCGGCGAACACCGACCGTGGCGCGTGGGCAGGCTCCTGGGTTTGCCAGGATGACCTGGATTGGCTTTATCGCACCAGGCGTATCCCGGAGGGAGTCACTGCACACCTCGCTGCCTCCGAGATTGCCCCCTCAACCAATCCGAGTGAGTATGTGGTGTTTCTGTCCCACTTCTAGCGGGGTTTTGGTCTGCCAGTTAGCGATTTTTTCCATGACTGGCTCAATACGTATGAGCTCCAGTCGCACCACCTTCCGGCGAATGCCATCACGTCTCTCTCCGCTTTTGACTCCACCCTCGAAGGTTACGCCGGACTATGGCCCACAAAGGAGCTCTGGATCCGGTTCTTTGGCCTCCGCCGGAACGTGATTCCGAACATTCAGCTTGACCCAGAGGACAAGCGGCTTACGCAGTTCGGCGCTGCGTCAATCTCTCCCCGGAAGCAGTCCATCTTCCCCTGAGTCACGGGGCTTGACTCTTGCAAGGGATGGGCCCGGACTTTCTTCTATGTCCGGAACAACACAATTGAGGATCTGATCCGGCTGCGCCCTTACGCTCCGGGTCCTCCTAACCCGGATTTGTGGGACAAGGTCCCCAAGAAACCCACCGTCCTGGCAAACCAGGTAAACAAGAGGTTCTAGGAGTTGAAGGATCTTGGGTTGCGCAATGAGGATGCCATGATTACGTTTCTTCACAACCGGATCTCCCCCCTCCAGAAATGCACGCACTAAGTCTGTCATATGAGCAGGGTCGCGACCCCAACCGGACCTCCTCTTTTGAGTTGAGCAACAGCGAGATCTTTCGCCGGGTCAAGTCCCTCTTCACCACTAAGAAGGACTTTTCTTCTGAGTGGACATGGGGAATTGAACACTATTGCCGAGATAGGCTTCCCCCCGCGGTAAGTTTCGTGCCGCAAACTCTCTCCGAATTAAATCATATGCCGGTCTTTGTTGTATGTTTAACCCTGTTGTCTTTTCTTTCCCTCAGCAATTCCTTCAGCAAACTATTGAGGATGGCACCAAGCCTTCTCTCAAATGGGCGGCTGACTGAGATACCTCGGACGAGGAAGAACCGGATCAGGAGATGTTCCTGCTGATGGCCAACGCGACCAAGCGACCACCAGTAAACTCTCTTCCATTAGAGATTGGCCCGACGATGAAGATGACTCGGATGTTGAGGTGATGGAAGCATTTGACGCTATCCCCCTTTCTTATGCTTTTCCGACATCAGCTAACCTCGGTGGGCAGATCCATGAAGATCCTCCCCTTGCCGTGGGTGAGCCTGTCCCGGTCGCGCTGAAGAAGAAAAGGGGAGCCACATCTGCTTCGTCCTCTAGACCTTCACAGCCAGCCAAGAGGCGAAAGAAGTCCGCGGACAAAGCCGCCACCAAGGCCATGAGTAAGGCTGTGGCCCGGAGAGCTCGCAAGCAGAAGGAGCCCCTGACGTCGGATGAATAAGTCGTTTCTCCCTTTGCTATTCACTTGCCCTTCCTTTATAGTTTCTCATCATACATTATTTGATTCGGCAGGGCCATGGTGGAGGTCCCACAGAGTGGATCCGGCATTGCCTCGCCGCTCCGAAACAGCCCTTCTCCCTCTCGTGGTGATGATTCACGCCCGCTAAGCCCCATTCCAGAGGGTTCGGCGGCTGCTCCGGGTTCCAGCCCACCTCGTCAAGAGGAGGGAAACCTCGGAGCAGGGGAGGCTGGCTCTGCTGAGGCAACAACAACCACCACTTCGGCTCCGCCGCAACCAGCTACCACCAAGGTTCCCTCAGCACCTCCGCCGAAGCAGAAAACAACACCAGCACTAGCACCAACTCCAGCCCCAGTAGCAATAGGAAAAGCAACAGCAGCAGCATTAAGCCCCTCCGCCTCGTCCAAGTCTTCCAAGGCTCGGCGAGAAGATACCAGCAGCACCAAGGCTAGCGCCAAGGTAGCTCCCAAGGGCAAATCCGCTGTAACAACTTCCACTTCTCAGCAGCAACCTAAGGGCAAAAAGGCTCCTGACGCCACCAGGGCAGCATCCATCGAGGCTGGACATCACACACTCGCGTCCATGCTTTCGAAGAAGACTCCACCTCCGAAGGACGCCCCTGCCGAGCCAGCTGATGCGCAACTTGTTTTGCACACCAGCCCTGCTCTTGCCTAGGTTGAGAGGAGGGAAGCACATGTTAAGGGTTTAGTGGCGCCCCACATGCTCAGCGGCGAACGATACCCTCCGACCTTGATCGAGTTTGTAAATAACTGGAACAAGGCGGAGTTCATCCACAACGACGATCTCCTGGAGAAGTTCGGTCCCACCGAATTTGCTGCGCAGATGAATACTGCTGCCAAGGCAATTAACCTTGCGGGTCGGATGATGGAGGTACGTTTCTTCGTCTTTTCCTTAACATGTTGTAGATATTAGTGATATAACCATTAGTCCCCGAGCCTAGAGCCGGGTTAAGTTCCACTTGGCCCGGATCTTGTACACTTCGAATATGCACACACCTAGAGCCGGGTTAAGTTCCACTTGGCCCGGATCTTGTACACTTCGAATATGCACACACCTAGAGCCGGGTTAAGTTCCACTTGGCCCGGATCTTGTACACTTCGAATATGCACACAACTAGTGACGGGTTAAGTTCCACTTGGCGGGATCTTGTACACTCGAATATGCACACCTAGATCCGGGTTAAGTTCTACTTGGCCGGATCTTGTACTCGAATATGCACACACCTAGAGCGGGTTAAGTTCCACTTGGCCGAATCTTGTACACTTGAATATATCGCACACCTAGAGCCGGGTTAAGTTCCACTTGGCCCGGATTTTGTACACTTCGAATATGCACACACCTAGAGCCGGGTTAAGTTCCACTTGGCCCGGATTTTGTACACTTCGAATATGCACAAGACTAAGCTATCTTTTTGTACTCTTTTTAGGTGACCACCAACCGCCGGAGCGCTGAGTTTTAGCGTCTCCTGGACACTCACAAGATGCTGCACGCAAAACATAATACACTTCTCGCTAAATACGAGAAAAGGGGTAAGTTTTCTCCCTTGGCATTTTTCCGTTTTTCTTCATCCTTTTCCGCTGAACTAATCCATCATTCGGATTTCGCAGCTGAGGTGGAAGCTGAGAACACCATGATGAGGAAAAACCTAGACCAGATCAAGGGTAAGTCGTTTTGGCTCAACTTTGATATGCTCTCTATCTCCTTTTCTCCGTGGCTCGGCAAACATTCATACCTCGGCTTTGCCGGGTCAACAAACTATTTCAGCGAAGATAGTGTGCCCATGCCTGATATGATGCTGCATTTTCTCGAACAAGCAGGGCAGCATCAGGCTGAGCTCAAAAAGAAAGATGATGAGCTTGCCCTCCTCCGAGCCAAAGATGATGAGATTGCCAAGCTCAAGGCAGATATGAAGAAGTTGAAAGCACAGCATCAAACCGAACTTCAAAAAGCTGGCCAAGACTTCACTGAAGAGCGCGAGCGCCTCAACCTTCAGATTGCCAAGGACCAAGAATTGCTTAAGGAGGTCGACTCTAAACTTAAGTCGGCGAACGCTGATCTTGTTCAACTCCGAGAGAGGCATGACAAGTGCACCAAGGAGCTAACCCAGATCCATAGCCATATTGCTGGTAAGTTCTTTTCCTTCAACACACACTGACCTTTTCGGGTTTGCTTCCTTTACTTACTCCACCTATCTTATTTTTTCAGGCAAATTCCCAGAGAGCGATGTCGTCACATCCAAAGTTGTTGCCAAGTTCCGCCAGAAGAGGGGTACCCCAATTGTCCCTGGCGCTGGAGAAATTCCATATGACATGGAGGACTTGCTGGTCAGCTTGTCCTCTCGTGTCAAACTTGTGAAGAACTATGGCAAGGACGTCTTGGACGTAGTAATCCGAATCTTCAACGCCTTTTGGCCTGAGGAAGATACTCCAGAGAATATGTCTGTTCTTTTTGCTAGGCTTATGGAGTGCGAGACTCAGCTCGATCTCTGGAGAGAATCTGTTGGGCGCGCTAGAGCTGAGATCGTTCTCCACTACGTGCATACGTGGTATGAGAAGATTGACCTCAATCTCCTTACGCGCATGCGCACTGGATCAAAGTGGTCTACTGACCCGGATTGGGTAGCTCGGCGCAAGGCTTGTGCTCACAGCTTCATCCAATACGCCCCCATTCATCAATGGAACGAGGGACCGAGCTTCCTAGATGCCGCCGATGATGAAAATGCTGAAAATGTTGAAGATGAGTCGGATGAGGATGAAGAGGATGAAGTCTCAGACGTCGAGGAAGACGCAGATGATTCTGAAGCTGAAGCCGAGGCTGCCCCTGCTGGCGCCGAATTACCTCCTCCTGCTGCTCCTTGATAAATACTTTAAATTTCATCAGATCCCCGGTAGGCCGGGTGGAATTGTATCAAGTACACAAGTGATATTTTTGCTACTAAGTTTTTATGCCAGATTAACTTGGGCGTAGTCCCCGAGTTTCATTTTCTTGTTCATCCAATCTTTTGGCTCGGATCGTGTCTACCTTGATTCGATTTTATGACTTACGAGTCCGAGCTTCAAAAATTGTCTTAACGATACTTGGAAACTTTAGGCTTAGCTAAAAATAACTTAGCATAGTAAATCGAAAGTAAACATAAGGTTAGTCCAAAAAACAAACGTCGGTTCGATTAAGTTCCTTTCCTTAGTCGTTTTTCATGTGCTACGCAATTCCAAACTTGTTCTCTTGCTTGCCATGAAGCCAAATCTTGTTGGACAGCAGCAAGTCGAAGAGTTGGGTTCTTGGTGCTCACACACTACTAATCCGGCTGAAGTAGAAAAACTTACGCCAGCCGACATATAAATAATAAATACAGAAGACAACAAACATTATTAAGGTAGTCCCCGAGTTACTGCTCGAGGTGCCAACATTTCATTGATAAGCTCATTGCCGGCATACATACCGACACATGAGAGACTCGGATACATACACTTCTCTGCTAAGTGTAGAAAGGACGAAGTAGAGCTACATTCCATGGACGCTTAGATTCCTCACCGGACCTGTCCGCCTTGTTCTTTTCCTGTGGTTTTGCATCGATAAGATAATAAGAATCATTGTGCAATGCTTTTCTCACAATGAATTACCCTTCCCATGGGGGGATAACTTATGCATGCCAGCAGTATGTTGTACCAACCGGAGTACCAGATCACCTTCCTAGAAGACTCGGGGGTTTACTTTCCGGCTATGATAGCATCGGAGATTTTGCTGATATATGGTGGATCTGGACAATGCCAATTCTCTCGCTTCTTCCAGCAGATCAACATCATTTTTCCGGGCTTCTTGCACTTCAGCTTCTGTGTATTGGGTGACCCTAGGCGAGTCATGCTCTATGTCGGCTGGTAATACAGCTTCTGCCCCATATACCAGAAAGAATGGCGTATAACCTGTTGATCGATTCGGAGTTGTTCTTAAATTCCACAGTACTGCTGGTAGTTCTTCTATCCAGCACCCCGTTGATCTTTGCAGCGGCTCAATGAGCCGGGGTTTTATCCCGGATAATACTAATCCGTTGGATCTTTCCACTTGTCCGTTCGATGCGGGGTGGGCTACCGAGGCAACGTCCAGTTGGATCTTCTTATCTCGGCAGAATCGTGCAAATGCTCCTTCAGCAAAATTTGTGCCATTATCAGTTATGATACTGTGAGGATAACCGTATCTCAAGATGATGTCTTTGAGAAATATCATGGCCGTAGCTCCATCACATTTTCTTATTGGATTTACTTCAATCCACTTTGTAAACTTATCCACCATGACCAAAATGTGAGTCATATTTCCCCTTGCTGGTTTGAACGGGCCAACCATGTCCAAACACCATACGGCAAATGGCCAGGTGATTGGTATGGTCTTGAGCTCCGACATTGGCATATGTGTCTTGGTAGCATATCTCTGACAACCATTGCATTTTCTTACCAAGTCTTCTGCTTGTTCTAAGGCACTTGGCTAGTAGAACCCATGCCGGAAAGCTTTTGCTACCAAGGCTCTGGACGAGGCATGATGCCCACATTCCCCTTGATGTATATCTCGGAGGATGTCAAGCCCTTCTTCCGGGTCAACACATTGCTGGAGGACATTGGTCACACTCCTTTTATATAGCTCGAAATTGATGATCGTGTATGCCTTTGCTCTCCTCTGAGTTTGCCTGGATAGCACCTCCTCAGCGGGTAAAGTTCCATCTTCCAGGAATTGAAATATAGGTAGTGCCTAAGCTGGTATTGTTCGTACAGGGAACACATCCTCATCAATTTCCATCTGATCCACCGGCATAACCTCAACCGGATCATGCTGAGCAATCCTCCGGGACGTAAATTGAGTCGGTTTCTAGGGACGGTCTGATAGATGGTTTTCTGAGGTGTTCTAATGCTACACCCGGTGGAATTGCTTGTCGGGTTGATCCGAGCTTCGACAATACGTCGGCAGCCTCATTTTCCACCCGGGGTACATGACGAAATTCGCATCCCTCAAAGTAACCAGATATCTTTTGCACATGGAATCTATACAGTGCCATGTTTGGATCAAGAGCGTCCCACAGCCCCGACACTTGCTGAACTACCAAATCCGAGTCGCCAAAGCACTGGATCCAACGTATCCCAATTTCTTTTGCCACTTTGAGCCCATGCACAAGTGCTTCATATTCGGCGACATTGTTTGACGCCGCGAAATGGATCTGTAGCACATACTTCAAGTGGTCATTCTTTGGCGAGGTAAGCACAACTCCGGTGCCTAACCCGGTTTTTGTTTTTGACCCGTCAAAGTGCATTCTCCAGTAGTTCATATCTGGTAGCGGTGGTTCATATTGTACCTCGGCCTAGTCCACAAAAAAGTCGGCCACAGCCTGAGACTTGATTGCTTCTCTTCTGTCATATTGTGGCGCATAAGGAGCTAGCTCAATTTCCCATTTCGCAATCCTGCCACTTGCATCCTTGTTACTCATTATCTCGGATATGGGAGCTTCACATATTACTTTGATGGGATGCTCCTCAAAATAGTGTTTCAGCTTCTTAGCCGACATGTACACACCATACGCCACTTTTTGATAGTGCGGATAATTTTATTTTGAGGCTGATAATACCTCGCTCAGGTAATACACCGGCCTTTGCACTGACTTACCCTCTTCGTCGCGCTCTACCACAATTACTGCACTTCCAACTCGGTTGGTTGCGGCTATGTAGAGCAACATTGGCTCCTTTGATAGTGGAGAGGCTAACACTGGTGTAGTGGCTAACATTTTCTTTAATTGGATAAAGGCCTCATTGGCCTGCGGCGTCCAAATGAACTTGTCCGACTTTCTCATGAGTTGATAGAGAGGCAATGCCTTTTCTCCCAACCGACATACAAACCGCCTTAATGATGCCAGGAAACCAGTGAACTTCTGGACATTGTTAAGACATTTCGGCAGTTCCATTCGCTCTATGGCCCGGATTTTGGTTGGATTTACTTCGATACCTCGGCTGGAGACAAGAAATCCGAGTAATTTTCTAGCCGGGACACCGAAGGTACATTTTTCCGGGTTAAGCTTCATCCGGAACCTCCGTAGGTTCGCGAATGTCTGCCTGATATTGTCAAGGAGTGTTTTGCTTTCCTTGGTCTTGATAACCACATCATCCACATACACTTGTACATTTTGCCCAATTTGGTCGTGCAAACATTTCTGCATACATCTTTGGTATGTTGCCCCTGCATTACGTAAACCAAATGGCATGGTGCGATAGCAATAAGCCCCATACGGGGTGATCATTCGGATTCAGGGGTATCTGGTGGAAACCAGAATATGCATTAATGAATGACAACAGTTCACACCCAGCAGTTGAATCTATGACCCGATTTATCCTTGGCAGTGGGAATGGATCTTTTGGACACGCCTTATTCAGGTTCGTGTAATCGATACACATACGCCAAACCACTGCCACATTCGGATCATCCTTCTTCTTCTCCACCAGCACCGGATTAGATAACCAATTCGGGTAAAGAACTTCCATGATAAATCCTGCTGCTAGTAACCGAGCTATCTCATCTCCAATGACTTTTCTCCTATCCTTGGCGAAGCGGCGGAGAGGTTGCTTCACCGGCCTTGCTCCGGGTCTCACATTCAAAGAGTGCTCGGCCAACTCCCTCGGAACACCCTGCAAGTCCTGTGTGGACCAAGCAAAAATATCCCGATTCTCACGGAGGAAGCTGACGAGCTCGCTTTCCTATTTGTCATTTAACCCAGCACCAATTGTTACGGTGCGCTCTGGGAACATGTCATCAACAGGCACTTTCTTGGTATCCTTTGTGGCTTGGAATGAGACACTACCATGTGGATTACTCAACACCGGCATATATTGCTGTGCGGATTGAGCCAATGGCACCACTTCCTGTATTTTTCTTTTCTCTTGCGCAATCACGAGTGACTCGGCTGGGTTAGACCTGGCTGACGCACACTCAATGGAACGTCGGAAATCTCCAGCTATGGTAATTACTCCATTTAGCCCGGGCAACTTCATCTTAACATAACTGATGTGACAACTTGCCATGAACTTGTTCAGTGCTGGTCTTCCGAGTAACCCGTGATACGCACTTTCTAAGTTCACCACTTCAAACTCCAAATTCTCAGTTCGGCAGTTATCTCGCGTGCCGAACAATATGTCAACCCGGACCTTGCCTATGGGCTCACAAGAAATTCCTGGCACAATGCCATGGAAAGTTGTCCTTGTATCTTGGAGCATGTTCTCCGAGATACCCAACTTGCGCATCGTATCTGCATACATGATGTTAATGCTACTGCCATTGTCAATTAGTACCTTTGAGAACCTCACATTGATGTTAGGCCCAATGAATGTTGGATCCAGCACTAGCGCATATGAACCAGGACTTGGCATAAGCTTGGGATGATCTTTGATGCTCTAGGTAATTTCCTGGTCCGACCAAGGCATATACCTCGTCACTGCTGGCATTACCGCATTCACCTCCATGTGTCGGCGCTGCAAGCTCTTTCTATCTGTTTCCTTAGTGGTGAACACACAGTAACTCTGATGATGCTCCCTGTACTCATTCCTCCCCTTGTTTCCGGGGTACCTCTGATCCGGCTAATGCTGGTCTTCCACTTGATGCACTGCATCCCTTCTCTCATGGTTGTCATACCTCGGCGGAGGGAGAGGCAACATTAGCTGTTGCGTGTTCGCTCCGGAGAGCAATTGCTGCTGGGGTAACTCCTGCCGAGGTTGATCATTCCGAGGTGCCTGATGATGGGTTCGTAGCATGGAAAACAAAAAAAATCTACCGCAAGAACGAACAAAACCCAGATCTAATCTAGAAAAAACCAAGATCTAATCTATTAGACATGTGCAACGAGATAGATCTGTACTAACCCTTGTAGATCCGAAAGCCTTGTGCGAGATCGGATCTCGTGGTTGATGTCGACGATCACTTGCCGATCTCAAGATCGAGTAGACGATCCTTCCGCGTTGCTCCTAAGCAGCGCTTCATCGGTCACACGTCTGAGTCGACACAGACCTTCCTCTCCTGCTCCAAAGGAGCAATGAGGTAGTAGATCTCTCCACGGAATCCCAAAGGACGACGGCGTGGTGGTGGTGGTGGAGTGAGAATTTTGAGGGCTTCGCCTAAGCCTGAGCGGAAGGAAGGAGGAGGAGGCGGCTAGGGCAAGAGTGGAGGGCAAGGGGTGGCGCTCCACCCTCTATTTATAGAGGAGGGTGTGGCCTAGGTTCCCACCCTAGGCCCACCTCCTAGGGTCGGCGCTAAGGGGACTTGGGGGAGTTCCCCCCCCAAGTTTCCCTTTTTTCTTTCTTGGTTTTCAAGTAAACTCCATAGAAATTTCTAGAACCTTCCGGAACATTCTGAAACCTTCTAGAACCCCCATATAAACACTCCGGGACATTTCCGAACTTAGAAAATGATCTCCATTATATGAATCTTATTCTCCGGACAATTCTAGATCTCCTCGTGATGTCTTAGATCCAATCTGAGACTTCGAACAACATTCGATCTCCAACGCACATTCCATATCTACCTAAACAGCATCGAACCTTAAGTGTGTCACCCTACGGTTCGTGAATATGCAGACATGATGGAGACACCTCTCCGATCAATAACCATCACGGATCTGAGATCCATACAGCTCCCACATACTCAACGATGACTTCGTGATCGATAGAACCATTAACATACGAAACCAATTCCCTTTGTCACGCGATACTCTACTTATCCGAGGTTTGATCGTCGGTATCTCCATACCTAGTTCTACCTCGTTACTGATAAGTACTCTTTACTCGTTCCATGTTATGTCATCCCTTGTGACCTAGTCACATGCTTGCAAGCTAACTAGATGACATTCCACCGAGAGGGCCTAGAGCATATCTATCCATCATATGGATGGACAAATCCCAATCTTGGTCCATGCGCTTCAACACATACTTTCAGAATAGCCAATGACACCTTTATAACCACCCGATTCTGAGCGGTGTTTGATGTCATCAAAGTACCCATCCGGTGATGGTGATTAACATAACCTCATGGTCGAAGGATTAGGTTACTATGCATTTGAAATCTTATAGCAATACGATCTTAATGACTTGATCTTATGCTACACTTACTATGGATGTGTGTCCATCACATCATTCTCCTAATGATATAACCTTGTTATTAATGACATCCAATGTCCATGATCAGGAAACCATGATCATCAATTAATCAACAAGCTAGTTCAACAAGAGGCTTAGTAGGGACTCTTTTATGTTTACAAAACACACATGTATTAGTGTTTCCTTATAATACAATTATAGCATGGGATGCAAACATTCATCATAAACACAAAGATATAATAATAACCACTTTTATTATTGCCTCTTGGGCATATCTCCAACACCTGAGCATTCCCCGAACCATCTTGTTCTGTCTTACGCATCCACTCACACTGCCTTGTTGTATGACCCGCTGGGTTACTCGGATTTGGCGTGTGAAATTTACACGGCTGATCCAGCATTGACTCATATGTATACCTCGGACGGTCCTTCTTTTCATGCTACTGTTTCTTTTGCTCTTGCGTCCAAGTTTTCTTGCCATCATTTCTCGGTGTCCATTGTTGCCCTCCAGTTTTCTGACTTGTGGCACCTAGATATTGTGCGAGGAGCAACGCGACCTTGAGATCGGCTATGGGTATGACTACATCGCTCATGTTTCACGTGCAATGATAAACGCTTTCGGTCTACAAGGGTATGTTAGCAAAGTGATTAGCCCATTATTTCTAACAACTTAGATAGAACACATGAAAAGTGCCTCGATCCAACCGATTAGGTCCATGAATGAGGTTGGAGTGGTGATGAAAAATCTATGAGATAAAGGTGTATGGATTCAATCCTTAAGGATTTGGTAGAACCATTCCTTAATCCAAAGGTAATCCATATAAAAAATCTATGGATTAGACTCCTACAAAAAATGGTACAAAATTCCTATCATCCAAAGATGGACTTCAGGTTTGTTCCCAAGTTTTACGGGTTTTTCAAAACAAGTCTGTATCACTGAACATTTTCACCGGTGTTTCAATAAATCCTTATGTGTGTACATTTACCGAACATTTATCCACATTCCAGGCATATCCAGACATGTTTTAGGGATTTTATGTAAATTCACCATGTTACATTGTTTTCATACTATCTACTTTTAATAATCCAACTTAGATTTCTACATGTTTAACCCATGTTTCATTGTGTTTAATCAATTAATAAAATATAAATAAACTTATCTTATTTTGAGTAATTTCCATCGGGAACTCAATGAGCCGACTTGAACATAAGTTGTACATTCCATTAAGATTTCAAATCCCACGGTGATCCGGGTAATGATGGGTGTTGGATGGAAGAGAGAGAGAGAGACATCGGCAGGGACAAGGTTCCTAGTGGATGGAGACCTCGTACATAATCCAGTGCATAAGAACCAACTCACAACAAATACTTAACCTACCACCAGGGAGCTGAAGAAGTGGAAGCTTTAAGAGAAATAGTGAAAGCTTTAAGAAAAATATTTTGTTCCGACGTTATGTGAAGGGTTACACCATTGCTTCCCAAGCTGCAACCTCATTTTATTTCACTAGGTTCGAAAAGCACATGAGTACGATTTTTTTAAAATTCTATTGTATGTGTTCGAACTACAGACAAAAGGATATGTAATAGAAGTTGTTTGATTATAACACATTGAAAATGCAACAAAGTTTCTTAAGAATGTCTACCATTGTTTCATTTGGTAATACCATACGAAGTAATCCATAGCAAGATGTCATGTGGTGATTAATCCTAGAAATCAACCAAGCTCAACATAGAAAGAATACAAAATAAACTGAATCCTTACACACAAAAATCCTACAAAAGAATTCTTCTAAATTTTGCATTAGTAGAAAAAGACAGTTTCATTGTTAGTAACACTATAAATCTCCGAGTCAAGCTTGAACTAACATCGATTTTTTAGTCAGCAATTAATGGATGAGTATGATACTTGCCTACAGCTACAATTGGTCAGTTTCTAAATATAAAATGTCTTCCAATACGTTTCATATTTAGCAACGGAACATAGTGGGCTAGCTGGGTCGAGCAAGAGTAGGCTAACTGGGCCGGGCTACTGGGCTGAGAGTAGGTCGCACCAAGTGCCCAGGCCTTTGATGTGTTAACATTATATTGCTATAATGCCTCGGATGTTTTCAGCAGTAGCCATGAACGTGCCGCTCCGATGGATCCGATGAAACTGAAGCACACGACACATCGCCAGCCTCATGATGCCTGGCCCACTCACCGACATCTGGTATCAGACATGTTCAGCTCGTGGAGTGAGTACATATAAAGACCGTCGCAAAGTCTGTCCCGCCTGAGAAATGATGGAGTACATTAGTAGTAGAACATCCACTACGTTGAGGAAAACAGTACTGCACTTATTAATAGCCGGCCAAATTAATGGGCGTTGCGATGGGCAGATGGACATGGACATGGAAGCGGACCGAGTGCTGGCTGCCAGGTCTTTTGATAGGACGCGTCGCCTTTTCTCCGGTCGGTCAGTAGAGGATCCCTGTTATTTCTGTGAAACTTCCGTTCCCTGTTATTTCTATACGGAAGTAGCCTTTCGAAGTACACTGAATAGTGGGACTTGAGATTTCTTACAACTCCCTCGGTATACAAACTTGGATTTATCTAAATTCACATGTATTTATATTTAAAACATGTCTAGATACATGCGAATCTAGAAAATAGAAGTCAGCTCCCTCCGTCTAGAAATAACTAACTTCCATTTGACTAGATTCGCATGTATCTGAACATATTTTAGTAGATACATACTAATCTAGAGAAGGCCAAGTCACTTATTTCTAGAGAGAGAGAGAGTACTATATTGTATAGAAGAAATGGGAATTTTAGTTTTTTTTAGAGCCAAATGGGAATTTTAGTTGGGCAAAGGCGTGAGAACGCTGCTCACCGCCAGCGTTACGATTTTGTGTAACGAAACAGGTCACTTGACGATTTCACGGAAAATAAGCTCGGGGTGAGAGAGGAAACGAAAATTCACGACACATGCGTCTGAGCAAGCGATTCTGCTTTCCTGCCCTGGCTGCCAACGATCCCCGCACGGAGGCGCTCGTATGCCGCGCCCTTCGCGCCTCGCGCGTGCGTCAAGCTGCGCGGCGCGGCGGTCCCCCGACCCATCTCTTTTCCAAATGCTCTTTGGACCGAACCCCACCGACCCGTGTATATCCTGATCATTCCCGAGCACAGCAGTCTGCATCGCCTATCCACACCTCGCAGCTTTGATCCCAGTCTCTCGCTGCTTTCACACCGCTCCGCCGCACAGCCGAGGGTGCACAGGGAAAGACGCCGGCGGGCGGTCCAACGTGGCCACGCCGTACGACCACGACCACGACCACGCCGTATCCGGTACCCCGTTGCTTCTGGAAACAAACACGTTTGCTTCACGGCACCGGGCACCGCGCGCAGCAGCCGCCAAGACCCGGGAGCCAAGTTTACTTCGGCCGGAGGGATGAGCCGAAAACGGGAGGAAAATGACGGTGCACGCACGTACCGCCGGAACCGGAGGAAAGCGACCGGTTCCAGAACTGTGCGGTGTGCGGGGGCCAGGCGAAGCATATTCGGCACGGGCTCCCGGATAACCGCATTTTCTCGAGTGGCCGGGGAAGATCGATCCGCACGCCAGCCACTTCCGTGTTTGCCCCCGCTCACAGATCACGTACGGACGCGACGTCGTCACGTCACGTCCACGTCCGGGTTGTTAAATAAAATCGCACGGCGAGGTACCGGAAATACGTCTCTTCGGCCGCGGCCGCTGGTTTCGTCGGTGTTGTGTGCGCCACGATCCAACAGCCTGGATACTTTTTTTTTTATGCCTAATAGCATCTCCACTCGGGGACCGCAAATGGTCTCAAAGGCCCCATAGCGTTTTGGAGGACGCCGGCGTAAAAATTCGAATCCAGCCTATCCTATTATTTTTTTGCGCCGGCGCGGCCCAGTTATTTATCCGGCGGCCCCAAGCCAAACCCAATGTACAGGGAGGCGAGCGGGGGCGCCGGATGGACGCGTGGCAGGGCGGGTGGCGAGAAGATTAGGCGGAGCCTTGTAAACCGCCGGTCAAGCCAGCGCGTGGCGGCGCGTAGAGAACCGTTCTTCCTCGCCATCAAGACCGAGTAATGGCGCTTTCACGCCCAAATAACCTTGACGGCGGCGGGTGTGCGGACGCGTCCGTCAAAAGAGGCGGCGTTAATGCCCACCGCTCGCCTCCCCCTCCTCCCCAGTATAAAAACCCACGGCGGTTTTCATTGCCGCCGCACGCGCATTACCTCGACGGCGAGCTCCACCATCTCCCCAAACGTCATCCTCTTCTCCCTCTCTCTCTGCGATGTTGCGCTACGACGGCTACGACGGTGCGGCGGCCAACGGGTTTGGCCGCCTCTGGCTCCACGTCGACGAGGCGCAGGCGCTATGGAGCGCCGGCTTTATGGCTCCTGGCGGGGTGGGCGGTGAGCCGCGGCGGCCTCGGCCGCCATCTCAGCCGGCGCTTGCAGGCGCCGTCTGAGCACTGCAGGGGTGCTTCACCGCAGCGCGCGACGACCTGGGATCTCGACAACCTCCGATGCGTGGCGGCGTTCTTGTCGACGGTCACGAGAACGATCGAGGCTCACGACGGGCGTTAACGGCCAACTACAACAATAAGGCGAGCGGTGGTGGAGCGCTCCGGGACGGACCCTCTCCTGGGTCCTAGAGCACGTCGCCAACGGCAACAACCCACTGTTGGTGATGCCGCCGCGTATCCCGCACGATTGGATCCGGGACATCACGAGGAGATCCGAAATTGTCCGGGGAATAAGATTCATATATTGGGATCATTTTCTAAGTTAGGAAATGTTCCAGAGTATTTGTATGGGGATTCTAGAAGGTTTCAGAATGTTCTAGAAGATTTCTTGGAGTTTACTTGAAAACCAAGAAAGGATCAAGGAATCCTTGTGGGGTAAGACAAGGATTAGGGGAGTAGGACTCTCCCCACCTCCTTGATCCGGCTGCCAAGGGAGGAGGAGAGTCCTACAAGGACTCCACCTCCCCATGGCGTCTCCTCCTTTAAATAGAGGGTGGAGGCAAGCCCCTTGCCCTTCTATTTCTCTAGATCTCAAGTTGCCTCTCTCCTCCTTCCTCTCTCTGCGGCTTAGGCGAAGCCCTCATGAATTCTCTACTCCACCACCACCACCACGCCTGCGTCGTCTTTGGGATTCCGTGAAGAGATCTACTACCTTCGTTGCTCACCGAACGGAGAGAGGAAGGTCTGCTTCGACTCAAGACGTGTGACCGATCGCGGAAGGATCGTCTACTCGATCTTGAGATCGGCAAGTGATCGACTACATCAACCACGAGATCCAATCTCGTAACGCTTTCGGGTCTACAAGGGTTAGTACAGATCTATCTCGTTGCACATGTCTAATAGATTAGATCTTGGCTTTTATCTAGATTAGATCTGGGTTTTGTTCGTTCTTGCGATAGAATTTTTTTGTTTTCCATGCTACGAACCCATCAGAACACGGTTGGGAGCCGGTGCCCCCCCCATTTGGCAACATCGCGCCGGTGCCCCCCCATACGGGCAGAAAACGGGCCGCGCTGGAGCCCGTATTGGGGTTACGAGTGAAGATGTCCTAAACGGATGATACTTGCTAATCGCCGTTCGCCGATGGCTAAAGTCGATAAGCGCGGTACCGGAGCAAACTATATTTTTTTAGTAAATTACATAAAACTACCATAACTGGGGTTAGTTTTTTTTCCTAGAGAGGGGCGACCGATTTTGCTAATTTTTTCAAAAAACTACCGCTTCCAAGGCTTGGTGTTACAAATTGCGCTAATTCGCGTCTAAGGACATGAGCATTAGTTTAGACATATGGTGTCTATAACACAATTTTTAGATAATATTACAGACAACTTATACAACAGTCTACCTGTAAAGTATCTATTTTTAGCTATAGTTATGTGTGAGTATAACAATAAAATTATTATCTGTAAGCTATTTTTCTGGCGGCAGTCCCAAGCTTCAACGCCGTCGGTGAGGCGTGGATGTGGCGGAAGCCGAGTTTCATCAGCAGGTGGGTGGGATTTGATAGAGTACTTGATTTGGCATGAGAGATGAAAAAAAGTCAAAGATACAGACGTGGCATTTTTTTTTGGCAACTCAGCCCTGTCAAATGGGTTCCGTCTGTCAGGAACTTTGTTAAAATGCAATTACTTGACAGTTAGTGCGATTTGTAACGTCATGCCCCGATATTTTTTTGAAAAAATTACCAAAATCGATATTGACATGTTAACCCAATCCCAGTTATGCTACTCCCTCCGGTCCATATTAATGGTCACAATTTTATCTATTAGATGTATTTTAAATACGGTTGAGGTTATTAATGGCCATAACTTTATCTATTAGATATATTTGTATCTAGATAAAGTTGAGACTATTAATATATAATATGACTGGAGGAAGTAGTTTTATGTAGTTTTTTTAATCAGCACAACAACCATATTTGTTGGATGATAATCCCGTAGTCTGTATTTATGGAGACTGTCAGCTGGCAACAACGTGATGATCAGCAGTGCAATAAATATGTTGTCTAGATGCGGCTAGACTAGACAACAAGAAAAGACAACGATATCAGCAAGCCTTAATTATCTCAACGTGATTGTTACTCTTTTCCCCCCCCCTTTTTGAGATGGTAGTTACTCTTCTTACCCCTCCGACCATAATTACCACTAACCTGCATTCTCTGTTTATAGATTTTGCAAACATTGACTACTAAATATTGTTAGAATGATTATAAAATACAATTTCATATTATGTGTATTTGGCATTTTCTTCCATATGTTTGGTCAAAGTGTATAAAGTTTAACTTCAACCAAACTCGGGAGTACTCCCTCCGTTTCGAAATATACGATGTTATATTTTTATAAAACGAATTTATCTAAACGCATTTTGGATTCACACCGAACCTACACACCAAAAGTCGTCCAGATGCATTTTTCACAAAAGCTAAAACGGAGAGAGTAGTAATTACCTAGTGTTTAATTTACTGTATTCACGATTTTACTTTGAGACAAGTATAGTATTCTCGTATAAAACACGCCCTCTCCCCTCATCGTGGGACCGTTCTAACCCTGGTATTGACCGTCCAAGTTTGCTTTTGCTCGCCTTTCGCCATGTTAGTTCAGTTTAGCCATATAGCTAAAATTTAATATTCGAACTAAACATGCAGTTTCATCCGCAAACAATCTGTGTACACTAGTTGGAGTGTTACTTTAATGTACCAGAAGAAATCAGGTACATCCGATGTTTGAGAGAACTCAATATCATCGAGCACTTCGAGAGTTTACATGACCAAATTATACATAAAAACTAATCACTAAATTATTTGTAATCTTTTACTACATATTTTTGCGCAACAATCTTTTTGAAGCTAACATTTGAGGATGATAGTAGACGGCTAGATGTCTCCTAAACCTTTAGTAAAGGCGGCCTAAAATAAAATTTTAGCGGAACGCTCCCCAAATACATGTGACCATTTTATCCATATTACTATGAATTTAAGTTTGAACCTAAGCTATTGGATATCTCTAGGATGAGATTTTTTTTTACAATTTGCTAGCTAGATAATGTGTCATTTTTTTTCAGTTTTTTTTCATAGACTCGAAAACCTGCAATTGGATGTTAAGCGCAATTAAACATGTTTTTCCAAAGGCATCCTACAGCTAAGCTGAAGTTTTACTATATAGAACTACCGAATCGGTAGGATTTTGTGCTATCACAGTGTGTGCTAAGTTCATGAACCGGATTAACCGTGTTTTCCCCATCCAACCTATCAGTCAGACTACACTATCATCGTGATAGTAGAACACGCAAGTATGCATGCAATTAATTTGTTTTCTTTGCAGCTTATTGTGCACTTTGAGTTTTGATCTCAAACTTTGAGAGGGAAAGAACACGTGAGAGCGTCTGAGATCTTCTCGGGACTCGAGTTTGAACTTCTTCTCAAGGAGCATTCTGACGTGCACAAGATGACGTGGCTCCACCATGTAAGCTAAAACAGGAAGTCAAAACTTACTGAAAAAATAAAGCCTCTCACCGTCGGAATTTTCTAGCGTGTCTGCCATTGAAAAACAAGTGATGCGAAAGACAGCTGCAGAGGCAGCTCGGGTGAGGCTGACACGACACGATGCGGCTTCATTTTAATTTCGTCGATTTGATTTATAAGCTGCCATCCATCGCCTTGCTTCTCTCAATGACACGTGGTCCCAGGTACGCAGGTGTCCCATCTGCCAGTGCGCCGGCCGGAAGTGGCGTGGCGGATCGGAACGTCCCACGTGCGCTGCTCGTGCCAACGACTGGCTCACTTATAAATGCGGCTCTCAACGGCCCAGTATCCCCTCCTTTCGCCCGTCTCCCCCAATTCTGACGACCTCCCCCAGCGACCCGCGACGGTCGACGGCGACGCGCCTCCGGGAAGACTTCTCGGACGAACCAACTCCCCGGAGTAGAAGCGGGATTCGTCGGCTCCCATCGCGCGCGCGGCTTCGCGGTGGTGAGTCCCGGCTCCCATCCCACTCCGGTTTGGTTTGACTGGATCCAGTTCGATTTGGCATTGCTCTGTTTACCTTTCCTCACTATGAAATTCCGCGTCCCGCTTTTGCTGTTTGTGCCGCTGTAGTTTCGTCGAGTTTTCCTGGAGGAGGCGACTGTTCTGGGTTTGGGGGGAATCGGGAGGTTCGTGGGTTTTGCTTCTGCTGGGAATTTTCGCTGCCACACATGCTGCTGTATCGCCCGAATCGACGACTTGGCTAGGAAGATTCCCGTAGGTTTATCGGTGGTTCATCTGGTAGCATTTTCTATTTTCGTTTTGTATAAGCAGTCCTAGCATTTTCTGCAGAAAAGTTTTCACGAGTTAGCTCATGGGCAGTAGTTTTTACATCAGCATACTTTTTACCTGGAGGCGGTAGATCTCAGCAAACCTCCAACTCAAATGGAATGTATCGATGAGAAAAAGGAAACGATAACAGTAAAAAGGCCCGACAAGCCTTCCCCTTTCCGATAACCTGCGAGAACAACTCAGGGAACTCTCTGAGAAATACTACTACCCCCACTCCGGTCCGGTCTCTTCTCCGCCGCCCCCTCTGTTCCACCGAAGCACGGGCGCCACCTCGAAATTATCGCCCAGGTCCTCAACCGCTCTACTGACCCGACCTTGCGTGGAGTGGAGGGAGATCTATCCGGGCTTGGCTTGATTTTATTACGGTTGGTAGCGAACCCTAAGTTCCGAGGCTTGTTCCGTGACTGTTACTCTGGTCTTCTCCTTGTCGAATTTTCTCTTAGCCTTCCAATCCGTTGGGGTGGGGGAGTTGAAGTAGAATCCTTTGCTTACGTTCAGTTAATTAATTGATTGCAGAATTGATTGATGAGACAACTCGGCGAATCGAGCCGCCGGGGTTCGCGTCGCTGAGCGTTTGATGCGATCGGTCGAGGACTCCTGCAGATATGGACGTGGTAGGAATGGTGGGGCGCGGAGTGGGGCGTGTCATGTACTCCGTCGCGACGCCCTTCCACCCTTTCGGCGGCGCCGTCGACATCATCGTGGTTGAGCAGCCCGACGGCTCCTACCGCAGCACGCCCTGGTACGTCCGGTTCGGCAAGTTCCAGGGCGTTCTCAAGGGTGCTGAGAAGGTCGTCACCATCACCGTCAATGGCGTGGACGCCAGCTTCCACATGCTGCTTGACAACTCTGGGCAGGCCTACTTCATGCGGGAGCTCGTGCCTGGCAGTGAGGACTCTGGAGCCGGTTCAGTAGATGCTATCAGTGAGCCTGAAACCCCGCTGCGTAGTAAGAGTGATGGTGAACTTTACATGGGCTCCAGTGATCTGGGAAGCTCAGAGTTGAATGAGGAGGACCAGGAGGAACAGACAGGAGACGAGTTTGATTCATATGGTTACAGCAAGTTGGAGGAAGCAGAGGATTTGGCAAAACAAGCTGATGGGGGAACCTCTGAGATGCTTCTGGTTAGCGTGAACGGCTGTGTTCTTACTGCTCCCATCTCTTCAACTGAGGAGAGTATGGAGGATGTGCAACTAAGTGATGATCCGCAGTTCCATTTGGGACCTGGACAGAGCTCGAGCGGGGACTTTAGTCGCAATGGCGAGGTGTGGGAAGCTGGTATTTTGGATGATTTGTACATATCACAAGAAAAGGTTAAGTTTGATTCTGGACATCAGTCAGAGGCTTTGGAGAAGCTTCGGGAGGTGTCGATTGTGAAGGATGAGTCACTTGATATCTCCGTTAATGAGTCTGAAACCCTCCATGTGTCAGTTAATGACGGCGAGGCTTGTGTTGCATCAATCTGCGAAGCTGAGGTTCAGGTTGTATCACACTCAGGAAACGATGGTCTGAATTGTCAACCGATAAACGTGGAAGATGATGAGGCTCATGATGATTCAGGGAACAACAGTGAGGGCTATCAACCTTTGCCCGATAAAGATGAGCCTCTTGATGTCTTGGAGAACAATGATGAGGCTTATCAACCCTTGAACAATGAAGATGAGGCTTGCGATATCCCACTAGTTCAGAACGACAAGGCCTGCAAGTCCCCTTCTAAGGTAATCAAGGTTTGTGATGGCAGCAACGGGAATATTGAGGATGCAGTTCAGGGTGTACCACGGTCAGGTGACAATGGTCTGAACTATGAACTGTTGAACGTGGAGGACGTGGCCCATGATATTGCAGATAACAGTGAAAAAGGCTATCAATCCTTGCCCAAGAAAGTTGAAGCTCTTGATGTCTTGGCGAACAGTGATGAAGCTGATCAACCCTTGGCCGATGAAGATGGCGTTTGTGATGTCCCACTGGTTCAGAACAATGAGGATTGCAAGTACCCATCTAAGGAAGACATGGTTTGTGATGAGAGAAATGGGAATATCGAAGATGAGATGGAGGGTGTATCATGGTCAAACAACAATGGTCCGAATCATCAATCATTGAGCGTGGAAGGTGAGGCTTGTGATGTTTCAGGGAACGCTGATGAGGGTGATCAACTCTTGCCCAACAAAAATGAGGCTCTTGATGTATTGGAGAACAATGATGAGGGTTATCAACCAGTAAGAAATGAAGACGATGCTGGTGATATTCCACTGGTTCATAGCGATGAGACTTGCAATTCCCCAGCTAAGGCAAGCAAAGTTTGTGATGACAGCAATGAGAATGTTAAAGCAAGTTTTAGTAGATATGATACTTTTAAAAGTTGCTTGGATTTGACATCACAAGATGATGGAGATTCAGGAAGTGAACTCTTTTCTCCTGAATTTGACCACCAGAGGAACTCTGGGCTTAGTCCGAGTAACCATTCTGATATTGACATAGATCTGCCTGAAGGTGGAAGTGAAACTGCGCACTCTGATCAATCTGATCCATCAAAGCATCTAGAGGAAGTGGCTGTTTCAGAAATTTCTTCTGATGATAATATAACACAAAGCGAAGACTTGTGCTGTGAAGAAGGTTCTGATGACAGGAGCAAAGACGCCACCACCCCTTCTAAAATTGGAACCTGCAAATCTGATCGTTTACGGTCATCCCCAAGAATCAGTGACAAAGACAAATTAGGAAGCATTCCGGAGAACCCAACGGCTGAAGAGGAACTAAATAAAGAAGAGCACCCTCAGTTACAGAAGGGTTTGGGTAAGTACATGTCATGTTAGCAATTCTTTTCTCATTTTTATAAGACAAGATTTCATAGTTTTGCTTTGCTTTCTACTGGCAGGGTTTGAGATTTCTCTTTGTGGGCACATGCTACGGCCAGGTATGGGCCGAACATCTGCTGATGAAGTCTTCCAACAACATCTTGTCCCTGAGGAGGATCTCAAGGTGTCTGGGCCAGCAATAATAAAAAATGCAAACCTTATTGTCAAAGTTGACGGGAACTATTTCTTATGGAGTAAAGTTTCTCACGTTGTTCTTGGGAAGGCTGTATTTGGTCCAGACTTCTCTGTAGAACCCGTTGATGCTATTGCAGTTGAACGCCAAGAAACACCCCGTTCAGGAGAAGATTCTCTTGGGATGTCTCCCTCGAGCCGGAGATGGAGGCTTTGGCCCATTCCATTCAGGATATCAAGATCTCTTCAACGCAGTAATAGTGATTCTTCCGAGGATATTTTTCTTGACACAGAGACAGTACTGAGTCCAATGGATGAGCAAGCCCCAGAGAGTAATAAAAATCAGTCACCAAGAAAGCAATTTGTGCGGACTTTAATTCCCACTAGCGAACAGGTGTCATCTCTAAATCTGAAGGAGGGACAAAATATTATAACCTTTAGCTTCTGCACCAGAGTTTTTGGGAAGCAACAGGTTTATGCTTCTTTTTTCTTAATTATTAATCCCTTCCTCTTTTTTTGGGTATCTCATATTAACATTTATTCTTTTGTTAGGTTGAAGCACATATGTACGTGTGGAAATGGAATGCAAAAATTGTTATATCCGACGTGGATGGAACCATCACAAGGTAAAATTTGTTGTGTGCTTTCATATGTTGTTGGTGGCTTAGTATTGTTCAATTTATTATGTCAGCTGCTCATCTTTAGACTGTCTCGCCAAACTGTCAGTTAAACTATAAATCTTATTGGCAAACTAGCATAACTTCCCCAAAAGACAATTTACTGCTATGTATACACAGTACCTTTGTATTATTTTGCCATGAGGCATCCTTTGTTTTTTATATGCACACTTCGTCAAGTTCAAGGCAATATTGATTGAAAGAAGGGATCTGTAGTATATTAGATTCAAACAATTTGTCTTCACAAATGAAATTTGCAGTGCTTTAATTGAATTATGGTTCAAACGAAACTAAAAATATTGGAAAAAAAATTAGATGTTGCCATGATACATCCTTTGTTTTTTATATGCACACTTCGTCAAGTTCAAGGCAATATTGATTGAAAGAAGGGATCTGTAGTATATTAGATTGAAACAATTTGTCTTCACGAATGAAATTTGCAGTGCTTTAATTGAGTGGTTCAAATGAATCTAAAAATATTGGAAAAACAAGCTGCTCATTTAATCTCGACGTCTTTGGATTGTTTAACTGAATAAATCAGTTGTTTTGATTCTAGATTTATATGTAACTCCAGGTGGAAACATGCGCCCTTGTCTAAGATGATCATTTTCTATTAATGCGGGAAGTTATTCGTTTCTTATAACCATATAAGGCACTATGTTTTATGTATACTAGTAGATGATATTCCTAGAATGGTGGCTAAATTATTGGCACCTTTAGGCCTTGGATGACACTCTTGGGTTCGTTGCACCTTGAGTTGAAGTGATTTATATCATCTTATGGTCTGGTCCATGTGAATACTAGACCAACAATTGGTAAAATTATATAGCATGCTAGCAGTGCCAGTTATTTTGTCATTCCTTTGGTATCTTCCTCCCCAAACAAATCGCTGAAAGATTAGCCACTGAGATAGAGTTTTGTAGAATAACTCAGGCATACAATTAAATGGTTAAGTTCACCTCTTTTATTGTGGGCACAAGATGCCATGCTAATTTTGTTTGATAACTAGAGATTTTGACCACCCGCAAAAAAATAAAACTAGAGATGTTGATCCACTGTTTCTCTCATAATTTGGAATATCACAAATAATTTGTTTTTTTGTTGGTTATGCATTTCCAGCCAACTAATTAGTTCAACTGAAAATTTTATTGGATATGTTGCCCCGGACTAACTGAATTAAAGCTCAGCTCTATTTGATGAATTTTGCAGCTTACTGTGTCATTTTTCTTTGCAATGTGAAGCTTCTATATATGTTTTTCTCATTGCTGTACATTATCACAACAGTTGAATGTGTGGTTAATGTTCATTCAGGTCTGATGTCCTGGGCCAGGTCATGCCTTTAGTTGGACGAGATTGGAGTCAGTCTGGTGTTGCTCGACTCTTTTCTGCAATAAAGGTATGAAACAATTTCGAGTTTTTGTTTCAGGTTCCTTATTTTTTATGATTATACCCAGTTTTCTGCACACATTTCTGATGAGCCTTCCATTTTTCAACTAGGAAAATGGTTATCAACTAATATTCCTTAGTGCTAGAGCCATTGTCCAAGCATATCTGACAAAAAGCTTCCTCTTCAATCTAAAACAGGTAATAACAGTTGCCATTTGTTGTTTGCTGTCACTCTTTTCAACTTGTGGTGATCTGATCATATATTGTTAGTATCTTTTTATCGAGTTGGTTATGTACTCAACCAAGCATACCCCTTTACAATTTTGCAGGATGGGAAAGTACTGCCTAACGGACCTGTGGTGATTTCACCTGATGGTTTGTTCCCGTCACTCTACCGAGAAGGTAATATCATCTAACCATTGGTTGAATGTTCACATGTTTTTCTTATTAATGATTATTTTGGCAAATTAATATTCCATTTGCATTTACTTAACTCTACTGGGATGATATGTAGTTAATGATATATTTTTGGTTTCTTCCTACTGCAATATAATAATTGTGTTGCATCTTCTAATGTTTCCTCTGTTTTTCTCAGTTATACGAAGAGCACCACATGAATTCAAGATTGCTTGTCTGGAGGTAATTATCAGAATCAGCTCCCTGAGTTGCTTGCTTTGTCTGCATTATTTGAAATATGTATAAAAAATGGAAAAATGTTGTTTGAACCCTGGTTGGAAAAATGCTGATATTATCAAAACTTTAGATGTGGATTTCTCTGGTATTAAAAGTTCATCTATTTCCCTACCCCTGTTTAATTCTTCCATGGTATCATACCCTCCTATTACACGAACGAACAATAAGCTTGTGTGATTAACTGAGGATTTGCATGGGATTGGCTGGGGACCAGTTTAGGCACATAAGGCCGCAGGCTTTTGACATCTCATGTTCTTTTTCTTTGACAGGACATTAAGGCGCTTTTTCCTTCCGACCACAATCCATTTTATGCTGGATTTGGCAACAGAGACACAGACGAGCTTAGTTACAGAAAGATGGGAATTCCCAAAGGCAAGATTTTTATCATCAACCCGAAGGTATCTCAATTACACTAAGCCGAAGTCAGTAATGTTGTGCTTATGTAGCTGTCTCCTAAGTCATCTTGTCGGCATGCAGGGTGAGGTGGCCATAAACAGCTCTGTTGATGTGAAGTCCTATACCTCCTTACATACACTTGTCAATGACATGTTCCCTCCAACAACTATGGTTGAGCAGGTTAGTTGTCGCTCTGAACTGCTATAGTATTTTGCAGTGGTTCCAGACATAGTGGTACAGTGTCATTTACTTGGGAACATATAGCAGTTATCTCTCATCAAACACCCAACAAAAATTTCACATATGTTGGTATCGTCAGAAACTTAATACAGTAGTTTCTATTCATTTCATTTTGGCAATTTGGTTACTTCCAGTCTCATCCTTTACTGTAATACATTTGGCCAGTTCGAGAGTTAATATTATGTTTTCTTTGCCTTGTGTATTGTTTTTTTTTTCGAATCTTGTGTATTGATTTTGAATATCTATCAAATCATAGGGCACTCCTTGCGAATGGAAAATGTAAGAAAAATATTTTAATTACCACGGAACAGATTTCTGACTAGATATCCAGAATCTAGGATACCAAATGGTTTTTCACAATGGGTAACACTATCCAATTGTCATGCATACTGCAGTCAGTTTAACTTGTGAAAGTAAACAATAATTTTCTGCATTTTTTGTGAGGCCTTTATCTGCAGATCGATAAAATGCCACGTATGGAAAAAAGCATTTATATATGCAGCATATGCTCATAAGATTAGCTACACTGAGGCAGATGCATGTTTATCCTTTTTCCTGATTCTGTATTATCCAGAACTCGAACATTAATTTTCCGTGCGATGGCATACGGATTGCTCTTTTGAGAGCGTACTCGTGCTGATTTACCATATATGCAGCATATGCTCATAAGAGATGTTCTGTATAAATGTTCTGATCATCAATGACAATGCTGTGCAGGAAGACTACAATTCCTGGAATTACTGGAAGGTGCCGCTGCCAGACGTTGATTTGTAATGTAGCTTTGACAAATACAGCACTAGACACAGGTAGAGTCCGACGACGGCACGACAGGGCAAGCTGGTGTACACTAGTTCTCTGAATCGCTACAGCTGAGTTCGACCTGTAAAGCATCTCGGGAGTTTCCGGATATACTGTTTCGATCACCGTTGCACAAGTCCCCAGTTTTCCTTGCTCTCCGACGCAGCTCTATCACGATCATTCATCTTTTAGGTAGTGATCTGATCGTCATCATCGTGACTGGTTGCTGCTGCTGGATCTAGAGGCCAAAGACTCTCTCGGCATCTCTGTTCATAACGAGGTAGCCCGAGCTTGTTAATATATGCAATGGGGCAGCTGCTATCCTGCGTTGCTTTCCTTTGCTCCGATAGCTGTAGCTTATGTGCCAATTAGATTACTCCTCTTGGTACAGGAAAGCAACTGTGAACATAGACTGTCGAACACGCTGTATGTTGTTGTATATGGAAACAGATAGAAAATACGACTGTGCATTTCTTGCATCATATGTGTTGGTTAGGATTACGGTATGGAGCTAATTTTATCTCTCCTTGCCGTGCTGAGTTGCTGACGCTTGCTAGATGGCGAAGAAGCTTTTGACAAGTTGGTTCTCTGTAAACCCCTGGTTATGTACGGACTCAGCTTCACTTAAGAGTCACTAAGGCGAAGTCACCAGCGTCAGCCTTTTATTTGCAATCCGGCCTACCAGGCTGACCTAGATTCGTAGCTAAAAAATTCGAAATGTTCAGATAAAACTTGTAAAAAAATCAGTAAATCGTAAATGTTTCATGGTACACTCTGAGAAAGTTTCAGTGCAGGTTTTTATGGATGGAGACAAAAAAACATTTATTCACAAACATATTTATTCACAGACTGAATTTTTTAGATACGAATCTAGGTCAACCTGATCCTAAGCGTGGTAGAAACATCTCCTTTGTGGAAGCCGATCTCGAGGTCAAGCCACATTCTGCAAAATGTTGTCAATGTGTTCCTTCAAATTCGCTCGTGCGCCAGATTTCATATATTTTCGTGTAATCGTGTTCTGTAGCCATCAGCGGCCTAAATCTTTTCCAAGGAAGTAGTAGTAGTACAGTAGAAGAATCTGGCAAGCAGGGACCAATTCTGCACCAAAGGAGGGGCCCCGGGGCCCCGGAGTCGCCCAAGGAAAAACAGAAAACTCTACTTCCTGTCTCACGGAGGAGGGGGAGGGAGACAAAGGAGCAGCACCTCGAGATCCGGGATCAGGATCACCACCTTCCTTTGCACTCCTTTTGGCAACACGCAAGGGCATGCAAGTCCCATCTGCCCAACTCTACGCAAGGGCCGAAACGGGAGGGACTTGACGCGACAAATGTACTTACCGTGCAAGGATCACAACGCGTGTGGGCGTGACCAAAAAATCGAACCAGCCGTGTGTATTTTTTACGCTCATCTCGCATCGCATGTACCCCCTCCGTTCACAAATACAAGGTACTAGACGGACACGCGCGCTTCGTCCCGCCGTCTTCATGGTGTTGTCACACAGTGTAACCGTTGCATCACACTAACCGATGTTTTAATTGTGACACCGCTTAGAACGTATATGTTTGTAGCGTCATTGTCCATGGAGACACTCAATCCCTTCTTTAGCAATCAGGCCTTCTCGATCTCTTCCTGATTCTCACCGTAGACGGCCGGCTAGCCGTGTGGAGAATAAAGTATGACTTATTTAACACCTCTCCATTATTTATTGATGGATGTCAAAGTATTAGAGTTCAGTGCAACACAGAAGACATGATTTATTTTAGCTACCGGCGAAAGCATATCATGTTGGACCTTACTCGAGGAGATAGTTGATTTAATCCCTCAGGTCTTTAAGACTTCAAGAACTACAAGGGAAATTTAAGAAACGTTTTAGATTTTGGCACAAGAAATCAAATTGTTTCCAACTTGACCCTATGATAGACCTTCTCTCCCACCTCCCGCGTGGCGGTGCGCCTGAAGGTGTCATCAATAGAGGTGACTGCGCGAACCCTAGCACTCGGGTGTCTACATCCTTCCGTCTATATCACCAGATCGTCAACTACAACACAATGGCCGCCTAGGTTGATTCCATGGCGATTGCTGAAGGAAAACTCAACGCCTGCAAGAGGTCCGTCAACTACCAATCTTAAGAGCATATCCAACATTTTGCACTAAAAGAGTGCATGACTCTTTGGTTTTTGGGCACCATTTTGGCTGTTTTAGTGGGTGCGGCAGGCTACAAAATTTCCAGGCGGACGAAAATGCAACGCTATGCAGGCAGCAGTTTTCTAGCCGCACTAAAATAAGCCGCGGTTGGCTTCCACTTGCCAAGATTAAACGCATCTCAACTTGCCAAGATCAAACAAAAGTGATAAACATATAAATCTAATTCCCAACACACACATACAAATTCAAGAACATGACTTGATCATCATATATAGATTAAATCCATGGCATAGTTCAAAATCATAGCATAATTAAACACAACCAAGTTCATCACCATTGAAGTTCAAATAAACACATAAAACATTAACATCAATGCCTATGACCATCATGCCTCGTCCTTTCCATGGGCATCTGCTTCATCATCATTGGAAACTTGGTCGGTGTTGGTGTATTCTAGGAGCATGTGCCATCACCCATGTAAACTCCAAAACAACCACTCATGGGAGGCATGTGATACACCATGATAGTCATGAATGCACCCATTCTAGCTCCTATGTCACCCATTGTAGATCCCATGCCTCCAATGCCACCCGAAGGTGCTCCCATGTCGTCAATGCCACCCATTGTAGCTCCCATGGGTGCACCCATGCCTCCAATGCCTTCTATAGGTGCATCCATGCCACCAATGCCTCCCAAATAGGTACACCCATGCCACCCATGCCTCTAATGCCACTTGTAGGTGGTCCCATGCCGCCAGTGCCTCCTATAGGTACACTCATTCCACTCATGCATCCCTTAGGCGCTCCCACGCCACCCATGTATCCTCCCATGTTAGCACATCCCATGTATCCATTCATGTAACTTCTCATCATTATTTTTTGAGCCAAGACTTGATCACGACAAAGGTTGATGTATTCCTTTTTCCTTTCATCGAGGTTGGTTGTGTCCATGAAGATGATACTTTTCTTATGCTCCATGAGACAGATAGTTTCTTCGATAGCAACTTTTTTCTCTTCTACGAAGGCCCTCCTCTCCTCGGCTACATCCCTTCTCTCATCGCTCGTTGACCTATCCTGTATTTCTTTGTTCCTCGAAAACTTCCTCTCCTCAAAAGCTTTCTTTCTTGCACTCACAATAGCATCCAATGACTTCTTTATGTCACCATCTCTAGTCTTCTTCCCCTTTTATTTTGCTTTTTTCCTTCCGGTGGGTCTTATTTTTGTTTTTTCAACCGAGTTTGGAGTATGGATTCTCTTTCCATCCTTGCTTGATGATTCATCCTCATCAATGATTCTTGCCTCCATCGTTGACTCTGTCTCTCTTTGGCACTTGCAACACATAACATTCTTCCATTTCTGTTCATTCTCTAGCTCCTTATAATAATGGGCCAATATGAATGGCCTTCCTTGAACCAGCTTGTCCTTGGGGAATGTTGAGCTACATGAACCAAAAGAGAGAAAATTAGTCATGGACAATAATAATTGAACAAAGTATCCACATGGAAGATAAACAGATGTCACAAAAGAATACAACATACCCTATCCCTGTCATTTGTGCCACTTGGGTTCATTCGTTCAACATTTGCCAATGTCACTGTCTACCTTTGACAATTTGATGAAACTAAAAAACAAAAGAAACGAAAATATATATCCATCCGCCCAATTTCACTTTGGTCGTATGTACCGAAGTACTCCTTCATCCTGACCCAATAAGTGTATCTTGTTTGCTCCGTGCTTATGATCGAATCCATGCCCACATTGCACCATGTGTTGCATAGTAAAATGCCTTACTCCATGGTGTAGTTGGCCGCCCGCCCCTTCAGTGCATCACCGAAACCCTCACCCTCACCATCATTCTCCAGGTCAACTTCATCACCATGTTGCTTAGTTTCATATTCTTGAGACCAATACTCTTGTGAATGTGATGACCAAACATTCATAGTTGACATAGACGTTTCATCATCCATACTACAATGCATGAAAGTTAACACACATCAAACTACATTAAATTTCATCATTTATATTCATCTATATAATTCAAAACAATAAAAAAGCAATTATATGCCTTGTCGTCATTGGGTCAAACATGTTGGGCGCAACAGACAACGCTACCTCCTCCGCAGTCGCTCGCGGCTGGGGTGGCTGCAGTAGAGGTTGCGGTGGCTGGAATTGGCTGTCTGCATGCCTTGTTACAGGTTTGTCGTGTGGATCCACGTCGATCTTGCCCTTCTTCTGGCCAGGAACCGCAATAGATGTCATCCGCTTGGACACGAAATTCCTTGGCTTCAAGGCGGGCGGTGGACGATAACATGCGGATTCGTCGGTCGTGGTGGCGCAAACATCTAGCCGCAGACGATGTTAGCGTTAGGTCTGGGTGCAGCGGCGGTGATGGGAGGATGCTGCAAGCGGCGATGAAACTGTTGCATCGGCAGATGTGTGGGGCGGAGGAGAAGGGGTTGGGAGAGTGGTGGAACATCCCTCCATGGCCGGGATTTCGCTGGCGGCGGGATGAAGGAAGCCGCACGCGGAAGTTTCAGTTTGGCGGTTAGGCAGCGCGGGCCAGCAACCAAATTTGCAGTGAAAGGATTAAGCTTTTTGTGTGCGTGTCCTAAATTGTTTTATGCGCGACCTATTTTTGGACGTCTGTTGGAGCACGAATTTGCCTCGACATGCTTAATAATAGCCGTTTTTTTTGCACCGACGGATTTTTGTGCGTCCAACAAATTGAAGATGCTCTAACTACGTTTGTTTGGTTTTTTCCACAGGCAGCCCTTGACTAATTACTCATTTTCTTTAAGCTGACCCTGTTAATCATTTTTTCATGGCCCACTAGCCATAGACACGTACTCCCACATGGCTTGAGAATGCTTTCTTTTTACCAAACTTAAGTCTATAGATAATTTTAGCTCTGTGACATGAATTAATATATTTAGACACGTTTTGTATAGTTCACTGTAAACCTATACACTAAAACACGTTTAGAGATATACGATTCGCAAATCTAAAACGTCCTATACTTTTGAACGGAGGGAGTATAAAAAGCGAAGAAACTAAATAGGCAGGATAGTTAAAGCAGGGGTGGAAATCGTTCGAGTGAGCCAAGCAAAGATACGAGCTTTGACGAGATGCCATGCTCTTCTTTTTTCCTTTCGCGAGCACGAATCTTCCACGTTCAACTCCACTGACGGCCACGCGATCGAGCGAGATCTGCAAGTGGCGCTGCCTTTCAGCCACCACCCTAAACCCCGGAGGTTCGGCCGTTGACCGCAGACCTAGCCAGCGTTTCACATCCCCCTAATCCAGCTAGCCTAATCACTACTACTGCCGTTCTGCCGAGTATTCCTTCAAGTGATTCTCGAGACTTTGATCAGTGCTGTGCTAGCTCTAGGTAGGATTTTTTTTTTTCGAAACCAGGCGGAAGCTTTATCCCAACCTATTTATTAAAAGTTTACTAGTATTAATTAAGAATAAGTTCAATGAGTACGGCGGTAAAACAATATTATAAAAAACCTCGCTTAGCACCCGTGAGGACTCACAAGCGGGCCTCTTTCTTAATCTTATCTAAATTCTAAAACGATAAAAGGGGGTGTGTACTTGTTGTGAAAAAACGTGCATTGCGTTTTTTCTAAATTTTCCAAGAAGTAAACAAGGTAAACGAGGCCTTCCGGGTTGGTATCGGTCTTCTCGCCATCATATTCGACCAATTTTTGATTGAGAGGTCCAGCCCTTGCCATTGTTGTGGATGAGTATCAATAATGCCCACTAATCCTTGATGGATGTCCAAAGCTAAATAGTGTATCTAGAGTTGACGAAGAGGTGGGTAGATGTCTCATACATAGCTTGAGAGACGCACCAATTTTTCCTTTTAGAGCATCTCTAGCAGATACCGCATCTCGTGGTACTGCAAATCACGGATGCAATGTACCACAAACCTTTTTTTGGCTAAAAACGGCGACGCGGAATAGATACCGCATATGCGTAACGCAAAATAGAATACATGTTCCACGCCACCGTTTTTCGGCCCGTAAAACAGAACCGTGTATTCACCTCAGAAATGTATTTGCAGATCAAATTAAGCAATGCATGCCGATTTAAATCATTAAATTGATCAATGTTATAGAACTACAAATCAACAACATTTCAAGAATGAAGAATTCAAGAGCACAAATGAATGAGAGTTCTCTATATAATACAAATGGAAACAAAAAAAACTCGATGGAGGCTCCTCCCAAGCAAGGACCATCGGTGGGCAATAAGATCTTGACGAAGATTGGAATGTTGAGTTATGTTTCGAATCTGCCGGTAGATTTCGAGGAATGCTTCTACCTTGCCAGGATTTCTTCTAGGTTTGACACGACAACCAACATTGTCATACTCCAAGGACAACTTCATGTCCCTCTCATCCTCAACAATCATGTTGTGAAGAATGACACGTGCAGGCCCTCAGATAATTGCAAAACTAGCTAGGAGCACACCAAAAACTCTTTCGATGTCTTTGCGGGCTGCTTCTTGACAAGTGGCAAAATGAGTTTCCTAGGGTTTTGCGGTTTACTTATTGTTTTCACAAATGTTTCCCATTATGGATAAATGCCATATGTGAGATAATACCCCAAGTTGTACTCAAGGCCATTGATCTTGTAGTTGCAGGCCGACTGTTCTCAATTTGCTAGCTTCGGAAACAGATGAGATCTCTGCAAAATGTTGATCTCATTTAGAGAACCTGGTAGACCAAAGAAGCAATGCCATATCCACAAGTCCTGCGAGGCCACTGCTTCGAGCACGATTGTTGGATCTCGGTGATGGCCAATATACTGCCTGTGCCATGCTTTTGGGTAGTTCTTCCACCTCCAATGCATACAATCGAGGTTTCTGAGCATCCTCGGCCAACCTCTTTTCTCATTCTCTACCATCAGCCTCTTCGTGCCCTCCTCGTTTGGTGCTGGCAGGTACGTTGGACCAAAGACCTTGATCAATGTCTTCGCCAATTTACGCACGCATGTCATGGTCGTATCTTCGCCAATACGAAGATATTCATCAGTGTAGTCAGCTGACACTCCATAGACGATCACCCTCATAGTGACATAGATCTTCTGGTACGAACTGAAATCAAGCAACCCAACACAATTCCTACGTTCCGTGAAGTACCGGTAGTTGGCCTCGCAAGATTTCTCAATCTTCTCGGATAGGGGCCGTCTCATCCGGTACTGGCGGCGAAACAGACGAGCAGGATAGATGGGTACCTTGGCACAATAATCTCGTATGAGCATCTCGTGCCCTAGAACGCGGTTGCGTGGGATGCACAATCGGCCAACAGTTGATCCCCTCCTCCTCTTTCGGCTATTCTCCTCCGCCCCGAGTTTGTCGATGATAGCCAGCAGCAGGAGGTCCTCCGCATCGTCATCATCGAGGATGTTGTCTTTCCAGTCGGACTCGCCGGACGACGAGTCCTCCATCAAAAACCGAACGGAAGAACTCGTCGCAGAACACCAGGACTCACTCCACGACGAACGCATCTACAAAATCGTCGGCGCACGGATACTAAATCTAATTTGTTTTGAATTTTTAGCCAAAACGAAATAGGAGAAAAAGGATTTATCGGCTCGAAAGGGCGGCATAGCAGATCTTGCACACGGGCGGTAGATTGGTAGGGGGAGAAAGAGGCTGCGCACCAATTCCGCCGTAGATCGAGCGGCGTAGCAGATCTTGGGCACGGGTGGTGGATTGGTAGGGGAGAGGGAGGCTGCGCACCAATTCCGACATAGATCGAGTGGCGTAGCAGATCTTGGGCACATGCGGTAGATTGGTAGGGGCGAGGGAGGCTGCGCACCAATTCCGCCGTAGATCGAGCGGCGTAGCAGATCTTGGGCACGGGCGGTAGATTGGTAGGGAGAGAGGGAGGCTACGCACCAATTTCGTCGTAGATCGAGCGGCGATGGTGTCCGCGGTGGCGGCGCGGTGCGGGAGCGCGGAGACGGCGGCGGACGAGGCGGCGAGCACTCCAGAGCGATGGCGGCGACTTGCCGGCAACGAAATTGGCGCCGCTACTTGGCGCGGGAAAGCAGATAGGGAAGATCCCCAGACAGGAGTCGTGAATTTTCAGCGCGTCTCCAATGGCTAGCGTTTGCGGGGAGCAGTAAAATATGCGGGATGCGGAGGTTGATATGCGGGGAGCTGGAAAATATTTTCGGATGCGGTACGATATGCAGCTTTTAGAAAAGCCACTTTTTCTGTCTCGTTTGTGGTTATTTGCGGTTCGGAGCGAGATGGATTTCCGCTAGAGATGCTCTTGGAAGCCACAAAAATTAGAGAAGTGATGTGGATAGGCTCTATAGATGGGAATGGAGTTGCAAGAAGGCCGAGAATAAAGAGGGTGGGCCAACGAAGACCTTTTTTTTTCTCTTATAGTGAAAACTTCAGGATTTCCTCCCGAAAATAAATGAACAAGAGAAATTTTGTACGCACCAATGCCGTACTTTTGCTATTATGGTTGCAGGAGTAGGAGTAGGAGTACTCCTTTTGCCAAAATCCACGGCTCGTCAGGTTCCTAGCTGCTCCTCTGCAAAGATGTCACGTCTGCCTGACGCGAACAAGGAAGCGACGATGCAGAGGAAAATCGAAGCTGCCGCTGGCAGCGGTGGCAGTCACGCCTTCGCTCGCACGCACGCACGCTCGCTTCGGCTCAATCCCCGAAGCATCCGTCCATCCATCCATTCCTGATCAGATGACGCAGCGGCGCAGGCATGCAAAAGCAGCGGCGAACCAGAGCAGCAGTCAGCCCATGCCCCATGCCGCCTCTTCTTTCTTTTGACTGTTCCTCCTCTGAGCCTGCAGACGGCCGCGTCCTGACGAGCCCCCGCTGCGCTCTCTGCACTGCACGCCACCGGTGAGCCTTCAAGGCTTCAACTTCCCCAGCAGGTTGGTTGGTTGACATGGTGGCGGCAGGAGATCGAGACGCCATAAATAAACAAATGTGATGGAGAGACACACTGCGCTGCGTGTCGATCGACACATTGTTTTTCTGGAAATATGGGCTCCTCGAATTCGAATTCGAAAGTCGTTTTTGGCTGGAGAGCTGCGCTGCCAAGGATTTTGAGCGGACTGAGGGTTGATTCGGTCGCCCGAGGAAGGGCAGATTTGAGTTGAGTCGGTGTCCGGGCCGGCGCAGATCCTGCAGATCGAGCCGTACTGTCCATATGCATCCTACAACAACTCGGCGACTGCACTGGTTGGAACTAGTGTAACGCGCTGCTAATGAGTAGTAGTATATCACCGAGTGTAGTGTAGTTAGCAATCACTAACCTCGCCTTGTAGTTCGCACCAGTAACCATGCCATAATCATCAACACCCACTCGTTCACCCGGAATACAGTATACCCAGGCTAGAATCACTGTACTTACTTTCTACTAGTATTGTCAAATCAAATGGCGCGAGGTAAGCTAGATAGCTAGCCACGCATGGAAAGAAGAGAGGCGTGGCGCAGCTGAGACATACTCCATCTGTTTCAAATTACTCCGCGCGCACTCTTATCTAAAATTCTAATTTTTTTAAATTAGATAGTATGAAATGTGTACTAGCTATTTTAAAAATCTCGGGAATTTTTTAAACGTAATTTGAAAGAGAGGAAGTACTACTACTACTAGGAGCGGAAGGCAAAGGCAGAAAAGGAAAAGACGACCGACCCCTAATCGAGTAATCAGTGTGTAGTACTAGTACTTGGTTCGATCGCGAAAGCCGTTTTCCGCTCGAGGAAAAGGGCAAGGGAAGGGGAGCAAGACACGAATAAAGCCAGAGATGGAGGCACTGCGTGCAGCGCTGTGCTGCTAGTACTACTAGTCTGCTAGAGCTATAAACAGACAGCAGAGACAGGAGGAGGGCCGGGATGCGAACACGAGTCGGATCATGCGGACAGCAATGGTGGTTTAGTTTGGTAGGGTCCGCGGTCGGGTACTGAGCAAAGCGCACGCACTGCCCTGGCCGGATTTGTATAAGAGCGCCTCTACCGTGGATGACACTGTCGCCATTTCTTTCTGCTGGACCTCCCGCCGAAGCGTGTACCGAGCAGAGCAGAGTAGGACAGGGCGAGTGCACTCGCGGGGCAGGGACGATGGCGGGCGGGAGAGGGGAGGAGGCGCGGCATGATCAGGGCCGTGACGAGGAGGAGGAGTACATCGACATGGACCTGACCTTCGCTGCGGCGGGGGCGGCGGCGGGGCCGGGGAGGGAGTTCGAGTTCCACCACATGTCGGCGCCGCTGGACGGGCGGGCGGGGGAGCCGCTGCTGCCGCTGGCGTCGCCGGCCGACGAGCTCTTCTACAAGGGCAAGCTGCTGCCGCTGCACCTGCCGCCGCGCGTCCGGATGGTCGAGGACCTCCTCCTCGACCTCGACATCGACCACAGGGGCAGGGGCCGGCACCACCTCGCCGTCAGCACCGCGCCGGCCACGCCGTGCGAGCGCTCCCGCGGCGTGTCCCCCGCCAACTCCTGCTTCGTCAGCGGCGAGCTCAACGTCGAGGAGTTCTTCCGGGACTACGCGGCGGCCGGCCTCGCCTACGCCGAAGACGGCGGCGCCTCCGCGGCGGGGGCGGGCGAGAAGAGGCCGCCGTGGTCCAGGAGGCTAAGGTTCGTCACAAGGCAGCTCAACCTTGGCCGCCAGCTCAAGGCCTCCAAGGCCTACCTCAAGACCATGTTCGCCACCACGAAACCCAACGGAAACGCCGACGTCGACAAGAACGTTCTTGGCGCAAACGATCTCCCTCACTCCCACGGCCATGGCGGTCACCACCGGGCATGGAGGAAGAACCCGTTCGGCCAGACCAGGAGCAATAGGTGCATCGCCGAGAAGAGCGGCGCCGGCCATGCCGGCGCGCACCGGAGGTCCTTCTCCAGCGTCATGGTCCGGTACTCGGCCTCGAACAAGACGTCCCCCGCGCCGGCGCCTTCGTCGTGCTCGTCCACGTCGTCCTCCTCCAAGTCCTCCACCTCCACTTCGTCGTCCGTCCGGAGCTCGAGCGGCTCCGACGGCGCGGGGACGCCGGTGCTGAGGAGGAGCAGCAGCGCCAGCTCGGAGGCGGAGAACCCGATCCAGGGCCTCATCGCCTACTGCAAGAAGTCCCAGCAGCTGGCTTCCGTGAGGAAGAGCGCCAGCGACACCGGCTTCCGCTTCCTGTCCTCGTCGGCGGCATCAAAAGTCGCCGCGGAATCGGAGGGCCTGGACGAGCTCATCGAGATTTGCAGAGGCTGATCGATCGATCCATCGATCGATGCTGTGATGGTGACCGTTGGATGTACAATGATACTATATGCAATGCCTTCTGGAAATTTTGTGGTAGTACTGCACTTCTGTTCCTGACCACACTGTGTCACCGTGGTGGTGTTCTTCAGCTAGATTGTTTTCAGTCTATCGTCGGATTATGTTGCCTGGTGGTAGATTAATTGCAGTCACCGCCAAATAATAAACAGGTCAAACAAGTAAAAACGTATAGAAATCGACGAAAGACGTGGAACGCAGTACTATTGCCTCCCTTTTTTATTACTTCACGTTTGAGGATTTTTCAGAGTCGAACTTTGTCAATTTTGACTAATAATACAGGAAAATATATCAACTTTCATTATTTCTAATATATATATTATGAAAAAATAACTTACGAAAATTCTAATACTATAAGTTTTATATCGTAGATACTTTTATTTTTATTAAATATTTGGTCAAATTTTAAAAAGTTTGATTTTAATTAAACCCAGAATGCAATCTACTCCTAGCCTTGACTATGGAGCACGAGTAAGAGTAGATCCCTTCATTGACTCTTAAATTGCAAGACAAGATGCATAGGAGTAGTACTCACTCTGTCTAGAAATAACTGATTTGGATTTGTTTAGATTTAGATGTATGTAGACTCATTTTAGTGTATATAGATATATTCGAATCTAAACAAACGAAAGTCAGTTATTTCTGGACGGAGGGAATAGTATGTTGTACAACATTTAGTACTACAGTGCAAGACTAGATGCATAGTAGTAGTATACAAATAAGAGAATAAACCTAACAAGATTACAAAGTCAACCACGTGGTTTTATTAAGAGAGCATATTATGCAGAGTTGGCAAATGTCAGGAGAGTGAATTTTGAGAACCTGATACATATAAAGCTCCTAAGCTAAGCTAATGCTATTTTCCCCGTAGAAATTGCACTACAAGATTTCTATGAGATTATTTTTTACGAGATATCATCCTATAAATCAAGGAACTTTTAAAGGAAAATTTCTAATCCTACACAAATCTTTTGAAAATCCTATGAACGGAAGGAACCCGAGTTAAGTGTTTGAAACTTACATAAAAACGTGTTATAGGGTCTTAGAACTTTTGAAAACAATCATGCAAGTGGAGGATGGATATAAACATTTGAAAACATCTGGTTAGTACTAGTGCAAGACAAGATGCATATGTTGTAGTATAAAAATAAGAGAATAAACTTAACAAGATTAGGAAGTTAAACACATACTTTTAAGAGAGCATATTATTTTTGCAGTGGCACATAATCAGGAGAGTGCATTTGCAAACGATGGATATGAAGTCAAATTTTGGAATTCAGAGAAAATCATATTTATCAGTTCTAAAAAGATATATGAACCACACAAGCAAAGGATGTATATAAACTTTTGAAAACTTCTGGTTAGTACTAGTGGAGGACAAGATGCATATGTTGTAGTATAAAAATAAGAGAATAAATCTAATAAAATCGCGAAGTCAAGCACATAATATATTCAAAAGAGCATATTATGTTTATTATTTTGTAGAGTCTGGCACATAATTAGGAGAGTGCATTCGCAAAACATGGATACATATGAACACATTTGTTAAAATATCATGCAAGTGCATGATGTATATAAACTTACCCTTACATGTTTATAGAAAAATATGATCATTATGACCCATATGACAATCACAAAATGAACGTTGCCTTTTGTACGGTAACAAAATTTGTTTTTTTCTTGAAAATGTCAAACCCTTGTCGTCTCATCATCCTTCAGTGCAAAAGCGAATAATTTTATTGAAAAATATGCAACACAACATGGCCAAGACATCAACCTACAAGTGGAGTATGTGAGGTAGCCAACAATGTTGGAACCATGATAACATACGGAAAAAAACTATGACTAACACCACTCTTCCATCTCAAATCCTTCAAAAGGAAGCACTAGGGTCGAAATATCAGTACACAAAAACAACACCTTGAACAAGGAGACGACACAAGTGTGTTGTTGTCGGATCCTACCAATGAAGACCAGATCATAGGTTTTCACTAAAATATGATGTGATGTTTAGAACATGTTTTTTATCCTGCATTGATTGGGCCCTCTGTCCATGGCCCTAGGGTATGCTCCGTCCAAAACATGATGTATGCCATGTTGTCCACTTTGTTTGGTTGCCCGCATTGGCATTGGTTGCATGGAGTGAGCAACAATCCCCCTTTGTTTGGTAGGCTGCACACAACCCTTTTTTGGCTTGGCTGATGCAAATTGAAGGTGTTTGGTCAGCCACATGAGGCTGCTTATGGTTACCATACTCCTAATATGCCGAGCTTACCACGTCATTGTATATTACATTCAATCATAGATAGGAATACAAAATAGGAAGAACTTGACGATCACCATAACAAGGCTGACGATGATCAAATGTCCCAACCTACTCTCTCGTACGTGATGGGCTCCTTCTCCTAGAGCCATAGCTTCAACAACCATTCCCAATCAGCCATAGCCTCACCAGCCAATTTTTTTTGTTGTACTCCTCCTCTACCTCCTCCCTAATTTCATACCCTCTTACTTGATCTTGGAAGATCCTCCATCAATTGTAGACTATGGTGTCAACATACCACCGCAACAAAAGTGGGTGTCCTATAAACACCGAAAGTTTACCATAACACAAAGGGTTAGTATATACCACCTCATCAAAATATACAGGGCAATAAGAATTTTTTAAACCCTATCTACCACCAAAATATACACCATCATCATGTCATCACCATCACCATTATGCATGCATCACCATCACCATTATGCATGCATCACCACCCCTAGTCCTGCCACGAACCCTAGATCCATAATAAAATTATTGGATTAATGCTATACTCAATCATATGAAATCTCGGTTACCGTAGCATTTGGTCACACGAATAAAACACATATGGCGAAAGTGAATGTAGTGGGTTTTGGATGATCAATCACAAATGATTAATTCCGTACTCAATGTATACATAAGAGGTAGTCCATGAATACTTAATTCAACATATGGATGTCAAAACTTCAAAACGTTTAGAAGAAATCAAGGCTTGTAGCGAGAAGAATAGTGATTATTTTCTGGTAGTTTTTGTGGTTTGGAAAAATAACTTTCATATAAGACAAGGCGTCATATAGGGGGTGTTAACATACCTTGGTTAGTGGTGAAACTTGAATGCTTGCTCTTCTAGCTAGGATCAATCTTCTACGACATATCCTTTGGAAATCAAAGATAAAATAGAGAGGGTGTTTATGAGTATGAGTTGTCTATGCATTGGTGCTAGCATTTTTTGCCCTCTACTGAGAGGGGCTATGACTTGGAATTTTTAAACGTCAAGATTCGTTGAGATACTTATAAGTATGATCGGGATTGGGATTGGTGCTACCGAGAATGATCAATGTTTTCTAAAGATTGAGGGAACCTTGTTTTCAAAGGTTTCCCATGGTGATGCTCTTTGAAAAATCACTCTGAGGGGTGTAATATTTACGGAAAAGGAATTTCGTAAGTGTTATACCAACAAATTATACACTACAACATGTAGTGGTGTACGTGGGTCACCATAGTACCATAGCCTTGTTATGGCCGTGAGCCGCCATGACAGACTCCTTGGTGAAGCAAACAATGTCCATGACTTCCTTGCATAGGTCAGGGTGCATGCCAATAGGCTTATTTTCCCCGATGGCATGTGTGACATCCTTGATAGCGTTGGTAATGTTGAAGAAGGCCATGAGATTGTCATCATCAAGGGCCCCCCTATCCTCTTACCTGCACAAGCTTTGTCTGTGGTGTCAACAAGATTGTCAAGGTCATCTAGGATCACCGTCTCTGACTCCTGGGTGTTTGTATACTTAAATGAAGGTGTAGGTGTGAAGAGGGGATCACTTGAGCCCGTTACAAATATGGTAAACATCTAATCTTAGTTGACGATGGGCATGTTGAGGAACTATGCGTCCTTCGGGTGATCCTAAGATTGAAATCCAGTGTGTTAGTTGTGCATGAAAATGATCGATGATGAAGTTTAACAAAGATGGAAGACATTGTGCTAACTATGATGTGACCTAGATAGTGCTTACTCTCCAAGATAATGGTTTTGGTGACCTCACACCAATTAACTCTGCTCGGGTCTCTAATCCTGCTAATGGTGAGCCGCATGACTCTCCACCTTCGCAGATGGTTGTACACCTAAGTAGAACTCACGTCCTCTCCACAGTGATCCAATAGAGACTTGGAGAGACCTTCTTGAAGTCCATATTAGTTCAAATGCCGGTCTTGATCAGCTTAGACATTTTCTCAAGGACTAAGATCGACATGAAGGGGATCTATTTCATGGTCCCCTTCACTGCAGCCTTGTTTGCCCTCTTAGCCTTGTAAGCCTTCTCGGCCTTCTTGTTCTTGACAAATTTTGTCGGCACCTATGCAATTTTTTTGTTGAGAAAACCTATGTAACAACTTTCATCAGTAGGCTCTCCACATGGATGCAAGCGACATGACGGGTGGCACCATCACCACTTCATTCTCTAATGTGAGCTATTTCTGAGTAGACCTGATCCAGATATGTTTTTGAGATTCGCGTGGGTCACAACGCAGAGGTCGGCTAGACATTCAATAAGGGTGTGATTGGTAGCCTGGGCCAGATTTGGGGCTCCCGGGGCAGGGCGCCAGGGGGCATGGCCAGGGGGAGACAACCCAAAAAACATGTTGTGGATTTTGTTTGGTAGGCTGGGTCGCATCGGTGCCAACATAGAGGCTGGGCTGACTGGTTGCCTGCAGCTGTCGTTTCTAGCTGAGCACAAGCATTGTCAGCTGTTTGGTTGCAACTAAAACACCCTCTTCTTCTTACCCCACTGCGATGTGATCACCACATTCAAATTTGGTGAGGTTACCAGCATATCGATCAATAGAGAAGCTCACATTCAGCGGACAAAGCACCAGGCAGAGACATAATTGCAGTACTTTAACTTAACAAACCTAATTAAGATGGATCAACCATTAGGTACTCAACTTAACAGAGTTCAAAACAGGTGCATCCCATGCAACCTGGACACAGCCAGGGGTGCACTCACCTGGCTCAAAATAAGGGTTCACTTATCCCATCAACTTACTTACATAAGATCAACATGACGAAGGAGGAAGCAAGATCACATGTACATGCCCTGGTGATCGCCATGGCGCATGCAGACAAAGATCCCCCAAGCTCTTGCCCTGCCTGATCTTCTTCGTCTTCAGGCCGTCGTAGTTGAGCTTGAAGACAAGGACGTCGCTAGGAATCAGCTATATCTTGCTGATGAATTCCGACCACCCCTCATGAAGAACATGCGCCCTCCAAACCACTCCATCTGCATGACGTGCTCACAGAACTTGCTAGTCCTGATGGTCACAACTACTAGAGCATGGCGAGTCACCTTCAACTGCTTGGCCACTATGGGAGCAATCCTTGTGGGCAGCGAGAGCACGGAGATATTAAACCTCTGGATATGCACCGACGGCGATCCACGATGCCCCAACTTTGCATGACTCCCAATACGATCATGTTCCTCCTTCATCTGCAAGTGCTGCAATGCTCCAGGCATGGGCACCCTCTACTCACAGTAGACGTTGATGGAGATCTTGTCAGATTGCTCTGAAGGCGGAGTGGCGTAGCTACTGCAGATCACGTCCCAGTCCTGATCAACATGACAACACACACAAGTAAGTACGAGCGAGGCACACATGATCATAGGTTGCACACTCATGGCATTGTCTGTGATCAACATCACAACACAGACAACTGACTACACGCAAGCCTGCACAGTTTGCACACTCAATGACCATGGCGGTGATCACCGACATGGAAGTGCACGGATAAGAGAAAGATCACCTTGCTGACACAACGTCACGGTGATCACCAACAATGCCATCTTCATGCGATGGTCATGTCGGTGATCACCGTGCAACGGCTGCATGCGCACGTCTAGTGGCGGAGCTGCATGTATCGCATGTGGTCAGGCGACATCACACAAAAAACGTAAACACTAAAGAAACTAGCTAAGTACACTCGTTTTGACCCCAATAAAAATTGATTAATGACCACACTTTGTGATTTTGACATCACTTGCTGCCAATCCCAACTCCGCCGCTGCGCACGTCGATCTTTCCCATGCCCGAGCATAACCGACCGTGATCTGCCTCTGCCCACAGAGCGCCTACTAACATGCACAAGCCGCTGATCGTGGTAGTGCTCTAATCTATCGAAAGAAGTTTAGATTCGGCCTAAAATCGACTAACCCCAACTCTAATCGACTAATTAAACCAAGATTGCACGGATCTACCGAAGACCTAAAAACCCTAACTAAGCAAATGCCCTTGTGAGTTCTAGAACTTACAGAGGGGTGTAGAGCCGGAGGTTGTGCAGGAGGACGCGCATGCACCAGCCGCTGGTCCGGATGCCATGGCTCGTGGAGGAGGTGATTCAAATCCGGGCAGAGGAAATACATTGTATCAGACAGGAGGGAATCGCGACATGGGGTTGAAGCCCGACGGATGCGACATCCACTGGCTCCTACCGGCGGCCATGGCATTGATCTACGGCCCTGGTGGCAGCACAGAGCTTGTCGATGCCTCGAATCGCCCAATCTGCAGGGTCGTCGATGGAACCCCTGCAGCTGCCAGGGAGGCTGTTGTCGCCCTCGTCGTCGCGTGCGGCGCCACGACCGCGGACGGAGAAGGGCGTTTCATAGACAGCGCCGCTGCCGGATTCACCACCTCCTCCGAGCTTCACATGAACTTGGCCTCGTACTCCTTGACGACGCGAGCTTGGTCGGCGGCTCGCCTGGGAACGAGCTTGGTCGACGTAGCGGTTTAACTGGGCAGAGGAGGCGATGCGTCTATGGCCGGTCGCCGCTGATGGGACGTGAGGGGAAAAGGAGTGTGCCACTGCGACTGTGACGGTACTGAGCAAGTGGGATAGGGAGTTAAGGTCGCGTCTCCCGCGCTTCTCCACACATGCAGCCGATTGAGAAAACGAGGCCACGGTTCGCTCACCAAGACCTGGCTGTGGGAAAACGGCCGAATCGACCGTTGTCGTTGGGTCTAGCCGCGCGCTGGCCACAACGCCAGTGATGGCCAGCCTACCAAACGGCCCCAAAATGCAGCCGGTGGGTCTGTTTGCACTTCATGCGGGCTACCAATCACGCCCTAAGCCAAATTTCGTTTTCTCATGGCCTGGCTGGATCTCGTGCGGCCTACCAAACGCCATCTCGGTACGGATCTTCAGTGCTGTGTTCTCTTATGCTCTTCCACATGTATCATCGGATTCTTTTACACTGATCTTCCGTATGCATTCCCCTCCGCTCTATCGCACATTCGCATTTCTTCAGAAAATCATCGATTCACGTTAGCGCCAAGGCACGAAGATACGACAGGACAAAGCAAAGATCCCGCGCTTTTCATAGAATCATTGAAGTGTACGACCAGATCAGGGCAGCAGGACATGGATATACCATCATCACGCAGCCTGACAAGAGCATCATAGGCAGAGCCAAGTAAACAAACCTGCTTTCTCTCTGACAGTTTGATTTCATATGATTAGTTAATCTGGATGCAAAGCCACGATCGATCACATATACAGTACGTACTTTCAGTCATCTCACGTACCACACCATGCATGTGCAGCAAAGCCAAAAAAAAATACACTACCACAAGAGCAGGGTATCTTGTTTCAGGGAGACTCCAGGTTCCAGTGGCCGACACACAAAACTTGCAACCTAGAAAGGGATCAGATTCCACTCAAATCAGTATATATATACGTAGTTTTAGTAGTTGCCAATGCCAATATCATGCTCAGCTTTAAAGGTAAGCACCATGAAGGAAAGAAGCATGGACACTATTGATTGAGCGGCAAATTAAATTTGAAAAAAAGTGGAGACAGAAGAGAAGAATGTAAGGTTTGGGGAGACAATGGAGGGAGGCACACAAAGCTTCCTGTTCCCATCAACGGCTGTCTCATGCGTGTCTGAGTGGCTAGCGAGAGCATCTCTAACGGTTAGCGTAAAAGAGGAAAACCGGTAAAATAACCGTGTTTTTAAGGGTTCGGTTTCAAAAAAGGCGCCGATCAGTTACTGAAAACGGACCGATCCGGAAAAAAAATTATGGGCTCCGCAAAAAACCGCACTTCGGCCCGTGAATTCACGGGTCGGGAGGGCGACCTGAAAGAGCGACCCGCACAAAACGCGCACTGAAGTTTCAGCTGGCCACCCGCTCCCTTTCCCCCTTCCGCGTGTCGCCACCACCCTCCATTACCACCGCCGCCGCCCGCCCCGCCAGATTCGGCCAAATCCGGCAACTCCGAGCTCCCCTCCGTTGCTCCACATCCCGCCCCCGCCTTCTCCCTCGCTTCCGCGGTCCGCCCGCCGCCGCACCGTCCGAATCGAGGATGAACTCGACTGAGGAGTTCAACGAGGTCGATCTATCCGATTCGTCCTCCTCGGACGATTCCGACATCGAGGATCTCCACGAGGACGACGATAGCGAGACCACCATCCTCATCCTCGCCGTCAAGGAGCTGGAGGACCGCGCGCGGCTGCTGGGTCGGTGACGTGGCTCGGTGATGGGCCGCACCTATATCCAGCGGAACCACACCACTCTCATGGACGACTACTTCACGGAGGTACCGACATACCCAACTCATCTATTCCGTAGGAGGTTTCGTATGAGGCGTAGTTTGTTCGTGAAAATCGTCGAGGCTTGCGAGGAAAACTCGATCTACTTCAAGCAACGTAGAAATGCCGCCGGCGAGATGGGTTTTAGTGCGTACCAAAAAAAATCAGCTGCAATGAGGGCGATTGCATATGGGGTTCTTGCGGATTACACCGACGAGTATCTTCGAATTGGTGAAGATACAATCACCGAGTCTGTGCGTAGGTTTGCTAGGACGATTATCAAGTTGTTTGGGCCAACCTATCTACGAGCTCCCAACGAAGAAGATACTAAAAGATTGATGGAGGAAAAATGAGAAAAGGGGTTGGCCGGGAATACTAGGTAGTGTTGATTATATGCATTGGACATGGAAAAATTGTCCAAAGACATGGCATGTCATGTACTATGGCAAATCAAGGATCGTACAATTGTGCTTGAGGCCGTGGCATCATAAGATTTGTGGATTTGGCATTGTTTCTTTGGATTGCCTGGAACACTCAATGACATCAATGTGTTACATAGATCCTATTTATTTGCAAAACTAGCAACTGGAGATTCCCCCACTTGCAATTATAAAGTTGGAGATAGTGAATATACAATGGGATACTATCTAACCGATAGCATTTATCTTGAATGGGCAACTTTTGCCAAGTATGTCAAGGATCCCAAGACAACATAGATGCTGTTTTTGCCAAGGCACAAGAGGCATCCCGCAAGGACATTGAGAGGGCATTTGGTGCTTTGCAAGCAAGAATTGCTATTGTTCGGGGTCCAGCTCGGTTTTGGAACAAAAATTCCCTTGTGAACAACATGACTTGTTGTGTGATTCTTCACAACATGATCATCGAGGATGAGAGAAGGTTAATATTGCCCTGTTTCTATGACAATGTTGACACCCGAGTGCAACCCCAAAGGAACCCCGATCACACAGAAGCTTTCCTTGAAACACATAGACAAATTGAAAACTCAGTAACCCATGCACGACTTGTTCAGGATCTCAAAATGCACCACTGACAACTGAATGGTCGTCGCTCATGATCTTCCGTCCCATTTTTTCCATTAATTCCTTGTATGTGTGAGATGAACCGTTCAAAAACATTTGTTTGTTTCTTTATTTATTTGGAAAACTATTGCTGTAATTTGGTTGAGTCATTGTTGTAATAATTTGGACGATTATTGTGTATTTAGAATAATTATTTGATTATTTGTGTTCGGTTGTTGTATGAGTTTTGTGTTTGTGTTTGATCAATTTGCATATAAAAACTGTGCAAAAACCTGGGTTTACAGGTTCGGACGCAAGTGGCGTAGAACAGAGTCTGTAAACCAAACCTGCAAAACAGGTTTGGGTTACGGACTCTGTTCTGCGGCCGGCATTTTCTAGACAGAAAAATACAAGTTCAGTGACCTGAAATGGTGTTTACAGGTCATCTTTTTACGACAAATGTTAGAGACGCTCTGATCTCGACAGGGCACACGTGGAAACATGCTGCCTAAACAAGGGTGTTCTGATTGACACGGCCGGCTCCACGCACTGGAAGTGGATTAGGATCTTTCTACATGCTTAAGTATACCTGAGATGGCCACTCGTGTTCCATGTACATACTTTCAGAGGCAATATACACGAGGATTGTGGACTCTTTTTCTTTCTTTTTTAAGTTAACAAGTGCTCGACGTAGAAGGATAATGAAATGGAAGAAAAAATGAAGGTAGTGGGCCAAGTTGTTGGGTACTTAAACCAGTTCATCAGTTAAAGAACTACGATTGGTAGATGTTTGATATTTTTTTTGAAAAAGCATATATTAATACGAGAGGATACCAATTACATCCAGGCTACAACACATTGTCTTAGTGGCGATACGGATGCACACAATTAAAAAAAAAAGAATTATAAAAAAAAAGTCCCGCTACATCGACTCATTCATTGAAACAACAGTACTACTACCACCAAGACAACACCAGAAGTCCAACTTCTCCAAAAAAACGACGCCTCCAAGAAGGAAACAGTGCATAAACACTGTCATCGCCCGATCAAAGATCTTGGTTTTCACCCTGAAGAAACTCCACGCTCTCAGAACAATACCTTCAACATGACCATTGCCAAGCACAACCAATTAAGGCCAGACCCTGGGTTTTTACCCTGAAAGGTAAGACCATAAACCTCGCATGTGTAGTCGTCCCCCACTTGCATGCCACTGCTCCAATTTCTCATCACCACCCGGACTCAAACCACCATTGTTTGTCCTCAGATCTTGGTCTCCATGACTTTCTCCGTCAGCACCATGGAACGAGAAATTGCCCCATGATAATAACAGCCAACAGATCTTGAAGCGTACCCTCTGAAATCAAACGGTCGGAGTAAAACATGGGTGCGCATGACCGAATCCAACCCGATCCAGCAAACAAACGGCATGAGCGCACTATTCCAAAACACGACACAGAAACCAGATCAATGGAGACCAACATCCGGTAGATCTTCGTCTTGGCTTAAGAGAAATCCAGGACCACCTCCTTTATTGAAACCGAGGCAGCAACCCCCACGCCACCTGCCTGAAACTAGCAGGATCCGCCGCACGACGGCAAGACCACCCGACCGACCACTCCGACGGAGAAGAAGGTCACCACCACCACGCCGGGGGCAGATGCCCCAAGCGCCCTAACGTCGCGAACAAGGCCCGGGTAACCTAGGCACCAACGTCGAGGACAACGGACGGGGGAAGATCGCGGCCTGCCAAGACCCGAATCCCCGCCACCGCTTGGCGCCATCTTGGCCGAGGATCACCGACCGCCGCCCGCCACACCACCACCGTCGAATCGGCCGGTGCGGACGCTGCCGCCTTTTCCGCCAGATCGTGGCCAGGGACACCGCCGCCGCCAGATCTTTGCCCGGCGACGATCCGGGCGGCGGTGGCGGGAGGAGGGATCACGGGAGGGAGGACTAGGCTGGGGAGGGGGATCCGCCCGACGCGGCGCCGCCGCGCGGGTGCGGGAGGGGTGAGGGGTCTGATCCCCATGTTATGAATTCGTAGATGTTGACATACAGATATATTGGTACAAAAAATATTAGATAAGTAGTTGAATAGCGCAAGTGTAATCCAGAAAACAAGGACCAGACTCCTTAAATACTGCAATCGGGAACCTAAGAGCAAGTATAATAAGGTACAGTCAGCAGACTATAAAGATTTAAATCTATATTTATGCTGAGTTGAATGAGAGAGAAGAGGAGAGAGAAGATGTGCTGGCTATAGGATAAGAGCCAGCTGCAACACATGCTTCTAGGCAATTTGTGAGAGTGTCAAGTGGGCCATATATTAAAATAGTAGTACTTTTTTATAGCCAACTATTGTACATGTTGGCTATAAGCTAGCTATAGATGATATGTCAAGAGCTTATAGCTAACAATTGACTCTACTATTGTTGTTGCTCTAAAAGATACCCGAAGGCAAAGCTGCCTCGTCTCATTAATTGAGAAGAAATTTAACAAGGCTACAAACCAGAGAAAAAGCTCAGCACCATAGAGAGGCGTCGATCGATCTTAGTATATTTCACAGAATAAAGGTCGGCAAGGCAGAGATATGGTTCGAAAAAACCCGGCGTTCCTTTCGTTCCAAATTTTCCGAGAGAGGCTGCAATCAGGAACATATTCTCTCCCCTTGGCTTAAGAAACACATGACAGTGAAAGCACACCATAATAATTCGATAAAGATATACAAAATGATCAGCAGCACATCAGGCTGCTAATGATTTCGCATAAAGAGCACTGCTGAATTCTGCTTGTCACCATCTAGCTGCCTTAGAGGTAGAGCAGATCAGCAGGATCCCACTCGGCGATAAAAAACAACTCCACGAATTCCGTCGCTTGTCCTTTCACTTGGCCAGGTAGGTCCTTAGCTAAAGGATCATGTGTGGCTCAACCATGCCAAAGTTGGTACCCTAGCCTTGTTATGACCGAGAGACCCCGTGAGAGACTCATCGGTGAAACAAACAATGTCCATAACTTCTTTGCAGAGGTCAGGGTGCATGTCAATTGGCTTGTTTTTCCTGATGGCATGTGTGACGTCCTTGACAGTGTTGGTTATGTTGAAGAAGGCCATGAGCTCGTCGTCATCGAGGGCACCCATCTTCCCCTTACCTGCATAAGCCTTGTCAGTGGTGTCAACAGGATTGTCAAGGCCATCTAGGATACCGTCTCTGACTCCTGGGTGTGTGCATCCTCAGATGAAGGTGTAGGTGTAGGTGTGTAGAGGGGCTCACTTGAGCCCATGACGAACTTCCCTATGGCCATACCGAACGGAAAGATGGCAACATCTCATCTTAGTTGGTGATGGGCATGTTGAGGAAATATGCGTCCTTCGGGTGATCCTAAGATTGGAAGCCATTGTGTTAGTTGTGCATGGCAATGATCGATGATGAAGTGCAACAAAGATGGAAGACAGTGTGCTAACCGCGACGTGACCTAGATAGTGCTTACTCTCCATGATAATGGTTTTTGTGGCCTCACACCGTTGAACTCGGCTCAGGTCTCAGAGCCTTCTAATGGTGAACTACCCAACTTTCCACCTTCTCAGGTAGTTGTACACCTAAGTAGACCTCACGTCCACCCCACAGTGCTCCAATAGAGCCTTGGCGAGACCTTCTTGAAGCCCTTGTCAGTTCGAACGCCGGTCTTAATCAGCTCAGACATTTTCTCAAGGACGAAGGTCAACATGAAGGAGAACCATTTGATGGTCCCCTTCATTGCAACCTTGTTTGCCCTATCAGCCTTGTAAGCCTTCTTGGTCCTGTTGTTCGTGGCAATTTTTGCTGTCATTTGTGCTACAACCTTCGTCACGACGCTCTCCACATGGGTGCAAGCGAACACGAGTGGTGACACCACTATATTCTATGATGCCAGCTAGTTCTGGGCAGGCCTATCCGAAGAATTTTTCGAGGTTCGTGTGGGCCACAACGCCGAGACCGGCCAGATATTCAATCAGCCAAACTTCGTTTTCTCAGGGCTTCACTGGATTTCATGCAGCCTACCAAACACGCTCTTAGTTACTATTTAGACACGGATCTTAACTGTTGCGTTCTCCTCTGCTCTTCCACATGTATCATCGGATTCTGTTACACGGATCTTCCATATGCATTCCCCTCCGCTCTATCGCGCATTCACATTTCATCAGAAAATCATCGATTCACGTTAGCGCCAAGGCACGGAGATACAACATAAAAAAGCAAAGATCTCGCGCTTTTCATAGAATCATTGAAGGTACGATCAGTTCAGCAGGACATGGATATACCATCATCACGCAGCCTGACAACAGTATCATAGGCAGAGCCAAGTAAACAAACCTGCTTTCTCTCTGACAGTTTGATTTCATATGATTAGTTAATCTGGATCCAAAGCCACGATCGATCACATATACTTTCAGTCATCTCACGTACCGCAGCATGCATGTGCGCCAAAGCAAAAAAAAAAAAAAAAATACACTACTACAAGAGCAGGGTATCTTGTTTCAGGGAGACTGCAGGTTCCAGTGGCCGACACACGAAACTTGCAACCTAGAAAGGGATCAGATTCCACTCAAATCGGTATATATATACGTAGTTTTAGTAGTAGTTGCCAATACCAATATCATGCTCATCTTTAAAGGTAAGCACCGTAAAGGAAAGAAGCACGGACAGTATTGGTTGAGCGGCAAATTAAAATTTGAAAAAAAAGTGGAGACAGAAGAGAAGAATGTAAGGTTGGGGGAGACAATGGAGGGAGGCACACAAAGCTTCCTGTTCCCATCAATGGCTGTCTCATGCCTGTCTGAGTTTCTAGTGATCTCGGCAGCGCACACATGGAAACATGCTGCGTGAACAAGGGTGTTGTGATCGACACGGCCGGCTCCACGCACTGGAAGTGGATTGGGACCTTTTTACATATGCTTAAGTGTACCTGAGATGGCCACTCCTGTTTCATGTACATACTTTGCGAGGCAATATACATGAGGAATGTGGACTCTTTTATTTTATTTGATTGAAAGCTAACACTTGCTGGACGTAGAAGGATAATGAAATGGAAGAAAAACTGAAGGTAGTGGGCCAAAGTTGTTGGGTACTTTAACCAGTTCATCAGCTAAAGAACTACGATTGGTAGATGTTGACATACAGATATATTGGTACAAAAAAATATTAGACAAGTAGTTGAATAGCACAAGTGTAATGCAGAAAACAAGGACCAGACTCCATACTTTACTCCTGCTTACTGCTTAGGGCCATGGGACTGAAAGCTGCAATGCAGCAGACAAGATAGATCAGCTAGCCCACCACATCACACAACTGCCTGATTTTCACCAAATCTTCGATACTGCAATCAGGAACCTAAAAAAAACCCGGAGGCAAAGCTGCCTCATCTCATCAATTGAGAAAGAATTTAACAAAACCAGAGCAAAAGCTCAGTACCATAAAGAGGCGTCGATCTTAGTATTTCACAGAAAATGGTCGGCAAGGAAGAGATGCTTCGAAAAACCCAGGCGTTCCTTTCGTTCCAAATCTTCCGAGAGAGGCTGCAATCAGGAACATATTCTCTCTCCTTGGCTTAAGCAACACATGATGGTGAAAGCACACCCTAATAATTCGATAAAGATATACAAAATGATCAGCAGCACATCAGGCTGCTAATGATTTCGCATAAAGAGCACTGCTGAATTCTGCTTGTCACCATCTAGCTACTTTAGAGCAGCGGATCAGCAGGATCCCACTCGGCGATGAAAAACAACTCCACGAATGCCGTCGCTTTAAGAAATCGCCGAGAAAACCGAGTCTTCAACTGAAGCGCATGCCGTATCGCCATCACCCCAGAGAACCAAAAAAGATTTAAAGCCAAAGGTAAGCATGTTGATGGAGCCACCACCAGAACTGACGGTGCAGAGCAATGGTGGGGTTTGAGAGTTGAGAAACGCGTTACTTTATGGTTAAGTGCCGTATTCCCTGCATCCCTCCTGCTTGCGCCCACAATCAGCCTAAAGTATTTGTTGTTTACTTAGCAAATGCCTTGTGTCTACCGTTTCGTTTTTTTTTAAGATACATCCGGGAGACGTATCGTTTTCATAGAAAAAAGGCCAAACGGTCAAGCATTATAACCCGCTAGGGCACAGACGCCCCGAGCGCACCCACACTATCAAAAAGAGAACACTCACTCACTAGATGACTACTCGTGGCAATCTCCACTTGTCCACCTGTCCTAAACAGTCGCGGAAGAGACCCGCTGCTCTCCACAGCTCTGCCTCGGAGGAAATTTTACGGATAGTCTCTGCCGCGGACAGAGCGACTCCCTAAAACACAATGTCGTTCCGATGGCGCCACAGCGTCCAACAGACCAGCGAAATCCCGGTCCACAGGTCCCGATCCCGACCCTTGCCTCCTCATCTTTCCTGCAGCCAGGTCATAAGTCTCAGATGGCTTTTGCCCCACCAGTTCAGCTACCGTCTCGGTTTAGCCAGAGCAACTGTTGTTTATTTGGTGAATTTCGTGTGCCTTTTTTTTTTGCTACCGGCTATAGCGCATCAGAATTCAGAAATGAATGCGGTGCTGTTTTGCTCTGGGTGACGGTAACGTTCGCCTAGAGCTGGATCCTAACGGGGTTCAGGGTCATGGGTCGTGACGTTCACCTAGCGAGAGCTACGCCCTATCGGGATTCAGGGTCGTGGGCTCGGTGATGGCCGTTTCAGCGTCAACTGTACGAGTGAATAGTGGAGTACCATTTTCTTGTACGCTTTGTGGAGCACTGTGCCCGGTTTCCTGATCCTCCATACGTGTAGGTGTAGGTGTAGTGGCAGTAGCACAGCGCCGGCGCGATTTGTTTACCCGCGGTGGTGCAGTACGTGGCAGATTAACAGCAACAAGCTCTAGACTGATTGAGACTAGACAGTAGACACACATACGCTCGGTCGGTTGACTCGTATCGTACCGGCGGGATACAGAGAACAGGGCTTCTCGATTCAGAACCAAAACTAGCCACGGCTAGGAGCTGGGTTTAATAGCGGGACGGAGCGCGTGCAAAATCCTATATGCCTATCGGTGCATACCGTGCGCCGCATACACCCTGCGATATGGGCCGGCCCAGTTGTTGTTCATCTCCTTCCCTTTTTTCTATTTATTCACTATATTATACTTTTTACGGTTTTTTCCTTCCCTTTATTTTATTTTTATTATTTTCTGAAAAAGGTATAGATTTGAAAAATATTTAGATTTTACTTTCAAAACAAGATATATCACTAAGTTACATGATAAGAAATAATTTTTGAAGAAACAGAATTTTTTTTGATGCATACAGAGAGTTTAAAAACTAACTATACAGTGGGAATAAAAATTCTGGCCGTATAGTTTCGGTCGTATAGATATCTTGACCATCGATAATTTTTCTTTCATATGTACTGAGAGTTTAACGACCAACTATACGGCGGGAATAAAAATTCTGGCCGTATAGTTCCAGTCGTTTAGATATCGGTGCTTCCGTATAATTTCTTTTCCAATATACTGAGAGTTTAACGACCAACTATACGGCGGGAATAAAAATTTCGGTCGTATAGTTCCGGCTATGTAGATATCGATGCCTTTGTAAAATTTCTTTTTCAGGATACAGAAGGTTTAACGACCAACTATACGGCGAGAATAAAAATTCCGGCCGTATAGATATCAATGCCTTCGTAATTTTTTTCCAGGATACAGAAGGTTTGACGACCAACTATACGGCGGAAACGTATTGTTCCGGCCGTATAGTTGCGCCCGTATAGTTAAGAAAACACGTTAGGAGTGTGCGGTGTGGGCTATACACCGAACAAGTCGGTGAACACGCAGATGGAACCGGGGTGGACCTAGCGCAGTGTTGGGCCAACTATAAATGGCACGCCACGAGCCCACAAGTCGGCAAAAGCCACCGTGCTTAGCTCGCACACGAATCCCAGTTTGCTCCTAGCTAAGCAGTAGACGATGTTTGGCCGGTCGCTGTTGGGGATACGCTAAATGGATATAACCATAGCATGTCCTTATTTCGGCAAGTCCGGTGGCCTATAGACGGTGGTTAGGCCCATGGCCTATGAGGCGGCCCGGTTGCTATATCGAAAAGAGAAAACCTAGTCAGACAGGGGGAGATTGCTGCGCACCGTCATACATGGAAGCCGGAGCCTTAGAGTACAAGATACGTAATATCTGATGTACTAGTGTAAGACTTTGTAACGTGTTCAACCAGGACTTACTTTGTAACCCTAGGTTCTGGTGCCTTTGTAAACCGGTCCACGGAACCCTTACGGCAGAATTACAACTATCTTTGTAACCTTCGTTTATTGCCGTTATAGTGATTTATAGTAGGAGTAGGATCTCGTCACAGTCGTGAGATCTGAACCTAGATAACTTGTGCACCATTGTCCCGGATGCTCTTCGCTTATTTCCCAACTTTTCTCTAAACTCTCTACGAGGACCCCATCATGGCGTACTCCTTGGCCATACGACGACAATTGACACCCACTATGGGGCAAGGAGCGTTTGGAGCGCGGTCGAAGCAATGGTTGGATCTTAGAAGTGTCTTTAAGTACACATGGGAGAAAAGGATTTTAAAAGAGGGGGGACACGATGGTTGGATCTTAGGTGTCCCGATCGTTGCACTTGATTCATGTAAGTTCATATACTTACGCATATGTATAGACTGCAGTGGACTGCTGGCATTCAGTGCTTCTTCTACAATGTTGATGTAGTTCTGTATTTGTGTGCAGTGCTTCTTCTGAAGCAGCTCTATGCTTCATGGGTAGAGTTATTTGCATTGGCTGAAGTATATCAGTTAAGAACATTCATATGATTGATGTCAAGTATGCATGGTTCATGGTTGTCTACTATAGTAACTCAGAACTATAATATTTCTATTTGGATGATGTTATATATTTGCATTAATTATTAATACTTTGCAGGACCAAGTACGATCTTACATAAATACTTCCTCCGTTTTAAAATATAAAATATTTTAGCTTTTACAAGGAGTGTATCTAGATCCCTTTTAATACGTAGGTTCGCTCCAAACTTAGATAAATCTACACACTAAAATGGTTTAGTACACTCCATTCACAAATCTAAAATATTTTATATTTTAAAACGGAGGGAGTAAGTCTTCCCATTGACTACAACAACTGAGACCCTTTAGTCTAAATAACTAATGAGTTATATTGTGTCGCTATGATATATGTAGGCCGATTTTGTGCTAGCATGGAAAAGATGACATGAGGGACTCTTTACTTTTTTTTAAAAGTGATCACAATATATATTAAGCAAGCAAGCAGTCTTATTAAAAACATTTCAGTCCTTTTAGATATCCCGGTAAGGAAAAGAGTGCATTTAAAACTTGTTGCTTCTTCAAAGATTGATTATATCGTTTGCAACGATCTCCGCCGCACAGGGCGGAGCTGCATTACAAATAGAATTGCTACCCCCAGCCTTACCTAACTAAGCTAGTGCATGTGCAGCAACGTTGCCTAAACGATCAACTTTAACTATTGTGATCCCATCATAGACCCTCATGATTTCCTAGGCCCGAAGATACAAACTCCAACAGTCGGATCAATCTCTCCTTGAATCATCGATAGCTTGCACGACACGCAGACAATCGGTCTCTATAGTTCCTCTCCCTAAAAACTTCTGAATAAGCGTATTGAAGTCCTCCAAACATGCCAGCACTTTAGCCTCTTCCGCACTTGCACACGTAGGAATAAACTTCCACTTCGTAGTAAGCACACGACCCATGCGAACAGACGAGATATTTAGCCTGATGTCTATTGAGTAAAGAAGTAGATGATACATTTTTGTCTTATTGTATCTCAAATATTGTGAGCTACGATGGTCTTCATCTTTTACCGTCAGATTTATATTTCCACCGCTTCCTTGTGACATGACATTAAGTGTAATATTTGTCGTGATTCGAGCATTATGATGACATTTATACTTGTAAAGTACTACCTCTGTTTGGAATTATTAGTCCTAAGGGCCAAGTTGCTAATACCAAGACACTTCATAACTCTCTCTCATTAATATATGCATGCACCAATAGTTTTAAATCATGAGAGAAGTGAGAGGGAAAAAAAAATATGCATTAGACGAGAGAGACTAATAAATGAGATAGCCCTTATAATCTCAAATAATATAAAAGAACTCTTAAGACTAATAATTCCAAACAGAGCGAATACATGCAAATTTAGGGATGGTTCTTTTTATGATTTTGCCTTCGAGGGTAATCACAAGTTGTAAACTCAAATAATTGCATGTTTATTTTATTGCAGAACTTCTACAAAATAGCTTAGCGACTTGTTTGACGACCCACTTGTGCCAAAGCACATTGGAGTTTGAGTCCAAAGATTGAAAACCTTGTCCTTCCTCGTTTCATAGATAGGCATATTTGATATGTAGTTTGATTTTGTTAAATCGATTACTCTTTCGAGGAACATATGAATATCTTAGTAACCAGATAGCAAAGGATATTGTGAGACTAAAAGCTGGGTAAAGAAAACCTAAATATTTTATCACTACAATATGATACTTTCTTCTGGCAGTATTAGCTAGCTGTTTAGTTACTGTTTAATAAATACATGATAAATTGATACATAATGCGGCGGTGGCGCTACGGCGGGAACCGAATCCTCTAACGTGGAGAAGCGACGTCACAGGAAAGTAAGAAGCAAAGTCAGGGTTTTTTCTCATTAAACACCTAATTAGCACTCTATCTAATTACTGTAGGAGATTACTGTAGATCTAAAAAAATTAAAATTATTTTTATTACATTATAATTTTGTCTCTATGTAATTAATCTAAATACTTAGCGTAAATTTGTATTATACAAAATAATTTACATAGTTTTAGCCTTAATTACATGATTTGGATGAAGAAAAGTCAGAGAACTGTACCTTACCTGACGTTGCTCCTCAACGTTAGAGGAGCCCGTCCTGCTACGGCGAGCCCACGACTGTCATGACAGCCTCATCTTGGCCTCCCTCGCGAGGCAGCGTGATGCATTCTCGCCAATCGGATTGCTTAATTTGACTGCACACATGAAAGAGCATATGATGGCGCATTGTAGGCTAATTTTATTAAATAATACATGTTTTTATTTAATTCGGAAAATAATACACAAAACCTGGATTTTTCAAATCTAGCGTGGCGTCGGCACACTGTGTGCCGACATGAGCTTATGTCTCCCCGTGTGCCGACAAGACGATGTCGTCTCCCCGTGTGTCGACAAGCTCGACAGAGCGGGGCCCGCCACACGCGACAGTGGCCGATAGGCGGAGTCGGCACCCTGTGAGCCGACAGGGCCCGTCGGCACCTCGTGAACCGATAGGGGGTGATATCGCGCCGGCCGCGCCCCGCTCCTCTTCTTCCTTCCTCTTTCTTCATCCTTCTTCCTCTTCTCTCTAGCTACCCGTCGAGAGCTCCATGTCCTTTCCCAAATTAAGCTCATTTTTGCCCCCGTCTTTCACCAAATCTTCAGCTAAAAGGTAGTAGGGTGGTAGGTGAACCCCGATCTACTGATGGGATAGCTTGGGAAGGAGATTTGGTGGTGTTCTTGTGGAGGAAATGTGGTGGTGTTCTTTGAGAGCAATAGCAATGGTGGAAGCTAGTGTTAGAGGTAGCTGAGTTGCGTGGTGGTGGTGTTTGTCTGGTCACTTAAGCTTGCTACACGGCAGGGCTTCACACGCTTCAAGGGTACACTCTAATCTCTCGCTAATTAGCTATAAGAATATTGGCCCGAAGGTTTAGTATATTTTTAGACTGTATTGTGTCATGCTGCTTACTAGCTGACGAGTTGCGGTATTTTTTTAGGTCAGCAAACATGTCAGATTTAGTAGGGTTTTTGTTTTACTACGTTAATGGGCTTGTTAGAACAAATGCTCAGGGAGTTGATCCAAGTGAGTTTCGATCAATTGAAATAGAGTTGCCGACCCCTTAACATGGACCGTTAGTCAGTTGAAGGACTAGTTGTCTGGTTCTTTAGGTCTTCCTCAGACACATACCTTTGGTGTGCATGCATTGTGGACAAAGTCTAGAAAAAATTCAAAGTTTTATTTGAGACGGATAGATGATGACTCTAAATGGTTGTGTTGTTTGAAAGGTTGGGCAAGCAGGAGAGTTAATCCCATGGACTTAGTGCTTCCTGTTGCAAAAGAGATCACCTCGCCTAAAGTCGAGGAGGGAGGGTATGATCATGGCCAGAGCAGTCAATCCCAAGCTAGAGGTGTTGGTTATGATTCTGGTCAGAGCAGTTATGCACACACTAGAGGTGGTGGTTATGATTCTAGTCAGAGCAGTTATGCACACTATCGTGGTATTGCCAACAAGTACGCCATGGAGGGGTCCTCACAGAGCGTGTTTAGAGACGTGGGGTAAGGCGGAGAGTTGGCGGGTACGAGGTAACACAGCTTACCCAGGTTCAAGTCCCACAACGGTGGTGGAACTCTACTCCTGCTATAAATCACTATAATAGCAATACGCTGAGTTATAGAGATTGGTTCGCTGTGCGAGTGTGTTGTGTATCGTATGTGACGTTGTGCCCTAAAGGCTCCCATAGGTCCGTCTTATAGAGGCACAAGAACCTAGGGTTACAGGGAAAGTGTTGGGTTCGCAGCATAGAAAACAAAAAAATTCCTACGATAGGAACTATTATATGCCAAGATCTATCTACTAGATATAAGCAACGGGTGGATATATATCCATAAAAAACATACCCTCAAAGACCGGCAAAGTGTAACGAGATTGAACTCGTGGATGATGTAGTCGAACGCTTGCCGATCTCAAGATCATGTGGAAGTCCTAGCACCGCAAATCAGCAGCGCATTTGTCCTTGCATACACGTTCATACCACTAAACAACCTCCACCTCCTCGCTCCAGCGATACAGCGGAAGCAGCAACTCCTTCCAGACGAAATTCCACCGGTAACATGTATCTCGCTAATTCGAGACCATGGGGGAATAATTCTAGAGGGGGAGAGAGATCCTTCACGAGGAGGTGTGAGTGAGAAGGAGGGAGAGGGGGGCTGCCCCACTCCCATGGCCAACTCCCATGGGGGGTGGTCCCACCTCTTCCTCATTCATGTGGTGGAAGCTCCACTCACATAAATTTGCCTCTCCATTTTCTCCACTCAAAATGCATTAAATTTCCACCAAATTTAATGCAACTCTCATTTAATAAAACTCTTTTATTTATTTTATTCAGAATTTTGTTAATTACTTTAATTAACAAACATTCACATAAAACCCCCTGCAATATTTCAATATCACATGCAGAACCAATTTCAGCAATTTCACCATGAACAATTCCGGTGTCTATTGAAATAATTCCAGCGCTTCGCAATTCTTTCGTCTAGGACATATTTGATCCAAATGGTGTTGGCAACCCTTAAGTGTGTCAGCCTACGGTTCGCAATTAATGTAGACATGATCGAGACCCCTCTCAGATCAATAATCAGAAGCGGGACCTAGAGATCCATACTGACTCCTACACATTCAACGATGACTTCTGTGATCGTGAGAACCTTTAGAGATAGTAACTAAATCCCTTTGTCTCGCGATATATTACATGTCTGAGATTCGATCATCGGTATCTCAATACCTAGTTTGATCTCGTTACTGACATGCACTCTTTTCTTGTTCTCGTGATATAACATTCTAGTGATCACATCACTTGCTTGCAAGCTATCTTAATGTGATATCACTGAGAGGGACCAGAGTATATCTATCTGTCATCGGGATGGACAAATTCCACTCTTGATCCATGAGCCTCAACATAAAACCTTTGGAGTATCTGAACCCATATTTATAATCACCCTTTTACTGTGTGACGTTTGATGTTATCAAGTCACTCTTCCGGTGTTAACAATTAACATGATCTCATGGTCTAAGGACTAAGATTATTTTGTAATATAAACATAATGACTTTGATCGTAATACTATACTTTGGATGAATGTTCATCACATTATTCACCAATGATATGACCTCATTATAAACAACATCCAATATCCATGATCAGGAAACCTTGATCATCTTGTTAATCAACGAGCTAGTTTATAAGAGAGGCATAACTAGGAACTCTTTATTTGTTTATTAAACACATATGTATTAATGTTTCATTTTAATACAATTGTAGCATGCAAAATAAAAATCTATCATATACTTGGAATACATATAATAACAACTTTATTATTGCCTCTCAGGGCATATTCCCTTTAGTCTCCCACTTGCACTAGAGACAATAATCTAGTTTACATAGTTATAAATCTAACACCCATGGAGTTCTGGTGTTGATCATGTTTTGACCTAGGGAGAACTTTAGTCAACGGATCTGCTACATTGAGATCCATATGTACTTTACAAATCTTTATATCTCCATCCTTAACATGCTCGTGAATGGAGTGAAACTGGCGCTTAATATGCTTGGAATTCTTATGAGACTTTGGTTCCTTGGCGTTGGATATGGATCCATTGTTGTCACAATAGATCACCATTGGGTCCAACACACTAGGAACCACACGTAGTTCCGTTATGAACTCCTTCATCCAAACCGCTTCTTGTGCCACTTCTGAAGCAACAACATATTCTACCTCCGTTATTGATCTAGCCACCACAGGTTGTTTGGAACTCCTCCAACTAACTGTTGCTCCATTCAAGAGAAATATGTATCCGGATTGAGACTTAGAGTCATCCGGATCGGGGTCAAAGCTAGCGTTGACATAACACTTAGCGACCAGCTCTTCTTCACCTCTGTATACAAGAAACATATCCTTAGTTCTTATTGAGTATTTAAGGATATTCTTGACCACTATCCAGTGTTCTGAACCTGGATCTGATTGGTACCTACTAGTCAAACTAATAGCATGTGCCACATCCGGTCTTGTACATAGCATGACATATAATATAGAGCCTATGGCTGAAGCATACGGGATCTTATCCATTATCTCTCTTTCTTCCGCCATAGACGGACTTTGAGTCTCACCCAATGTCTTGCCTTGCAACATAGGTAAGAACCCCTTCTTACTTCCGTCCATATTAAACTTCTTTAATATCTTATCAAGGTATGTACTTTGTGATCGCCCAATTAGGCGCCTTGATCTATCTCTATAGATCTTAATGCCTAATATATATGATGCTTCACCAAGGTCCTTCATCGAAAATTTGCTGTTTAGATAATTTTTAACATTGTTTAAAAGATCTATATCATTTCCAATCAATAATATGTCATCCACATATAATATCAGAAATGTCACATTGCTCCCACTCACTTTATTGTAAATACAAGCCTCTCCATAAGTTTGGACAAATCCAAACTCTTTGATCACCTCATCAAAGCGGAGATTCCAACTCCGGGATGCTTGCTTCAGTCCATAGATGGATCGCTGAAGCTTGCATACCTTATCAGCATCCTTAGGATCGACAAAACCCTTAGGTTGTATCATATACAACTCTTCTTCAATATTACCATTGAGGAACGCAGTTTTGACATCCATCTGCCATATTTCATAATCGAAATATGCATCAATTGCTAATATAATCCTAACCAACTTTAGCATCTCTATGGGAGAGTATGTCTCATCGTAGTCAACTCCTTGAATTTGTCGAAACCCCTTTGCGACAAGTCGAGCTTTATAGATGGTCATATTACCATCAGCATCAGTTTTTCTTTTGAAAATCCATTTATTCTCAATGGCCTTTCGGTCATGAGGTAAGTCCACCAAGGTCCAAACCTGGTTTTCGTACATGGATTCCATCTCGGATTTCATGGCTTCTAGCCATTTGTTGGAATCCGGGCTCATCATCGCTCCTTCATGTCACAAGGTCATCTATTTCATCAATCATGAAACTCATAACAGGATTTCCTTATAGTTCAGGAACTGTGAAATGGATCGTATGGGCACCTAGAGGGGGGGTGTGATGACCCACAAGTATATGGGGTGTATCGCAGTATTTTCGAGGGAAGTGAAACCCAATTTATTGATTCGACACAAGGGGATCCAAAGAATATTTATAAGCCTTAACAACTGAGTTATCAATTCAGCTGCACCTGGAAACAATCTTGCTCACAGCAGTTTATCAGTAGCAATAATTTTGTAGTAGTAATAGATAAATAACAGCAGTAGTAAAGTAAAGACAACAGTAACAATAGCAGTAGACAGTAGGATTCAAGTGCGGTAGGCATAGGGATGGATGGACGGGCGTTGCATAGACAAGACAATTCACATAGCAATCAGAACATAGGGCAATTGCAGATAAATAAGATAAAGCATCCAAGTACTAGATAATCCTAGGCATGTGTTCCATATATAGTCATACGTGCTCGCAATGAGAACTTGCACAACATCTTTTGTCCTGCCAGCCCATTTGCAGCGGGGCCTCAAGGGAACTACTGGCAATTAAGGTGCTCCTTTTAAGAGAGCACCGGAGCAAAGCATTAACACTTCGTGAACACATGTGATCCTCACATCAAATCCATTCCCTCCGGTTATCCCGATTTCGGGGCCATTGGTTCCGGACGACAACATGTGTATACAACTTGCAGGTAAGACCATAAACAATACTATCATAATGAATCAATAACATGTTGAGATCTGAAATCATGGCACTCGGGCCCTAGTGGCAAGCATTAAGCATAACAAGTTGCAACAAAGTCATAAAGAACTAATAGAAGATACTAGGCACCATGCCCTAACAATCTGATGCCATTACATGAACGATCTCATCCAATCCCTACCATCCCCATAGCCTACAGCGAGGGATTACTCACTCATAGATGGGGGAAACATGGATGGTCGATGGAGAAGCGATGGTGATGATGATGGCGATGATCTCCTCCAATTCCCTGTCCCGGCAGGGTGTCAGAACAGAGTTTTGGTGCTGTTTCGTGGAATCTGGTGGTGGCGGCGGAGCGGAACTCCTTCTGGAAAAACATCGACCCCCCTGACTTTTTAGGTCAGAAGGCTTCTTCTAGGCGAAGAGGGAGACCGAGGGGGTGCCTGGGGCGGCCAGACCACCCCCTGGCGCGACCAAGCCTAGCCCGCACGGCCAGGTGGTGTGGCTAGGCCCTAGCCCCACTCCGTCTCATATTCTGGCTCCGGGAGTCTTCTGGTGAAATAGGATTTTTGGCTTTTGTCCCTGCAATTCCGAAAATATTCATTTTCTGACTTTCCTGGAACCAAAAACAGCAGAAAACATGCAGCTGACATTGTGGCTCTTGTTAATAGGTTAGTCCAAGAAATCATATGAAAAGTACTCCAAAGTGTGGACAAAACACAAGAAAGTAGATAAAACCAAGCATGGAACATCAAAAATTATAGATACATTTGCAATGTATCAACATCCCCAAGCTTAACTCATGCTCGTCCTCGAGTAGGTAAGTGATAAAAAGAAAGAATAATTTTTGAGGTGACATGCACCATCATAAACTTGATCAAAGTATTTGTAAGACATTCAAAGCTGGGATCAAAGTACTTCAATCATAACATGAAAGACAAAGTTCTAGCAATAAGACAAAGAAACTATGTGGCAACATTAAAAAAGGCACAAACAAAAGATTCATGAATAACAATGCTTTGCAAGACGTTTGTTTGTTTCACGTAAAGAAAACATAGCAGAATAGCATTCAGCTTGTCCCTCATAGAGTAGCAAATATAAATGCATAGGACACCTTCAAAGTTCATAAGAGTGACTAGATACAAATAGTTTAAAACAAGCAATATCAAGTTATACATCAATCAACTAGTCTTGGGACAATGCACATAGAACTAAGAATAGCCACTATGCTCTCAAAGTAAGTGCATAAAGATAGAAGGTGGAGACTCAATATAATGGTGAAAGAAAGGCCTTCATAGAAGGAAGTAGAGATTCAAGTTTCGTAAAGAGTTCCAAAAATTATGGTACTTAATAGCTTTCAGCTCTCATTGCCCCTATCATAAGCATCTTGAAGTGATTAAGGTTAAAGTGAACAAACTATGGTGTACATGCTTGACGAAGTATAAGTTAGAAATCTCATGTCCCTTGAATACGAGGGCCGCTCCTCATGGTACTCAAGTTTAGTCACTGGTAAGTTATTGTTATCGTAAGTACATGTGCATCATAGAGAACCGCCAACGGGGTACCCCTTTCCCGATGATACGGAAGAATCCCCATATCAAAATGACAAGGCAAGCAGATAACGAGCATCTCAGCAATCTTCTTATTTACCATGGGAATATGGTGCTTTTTTATCGCTTTCCTCTTTTCATAATCTTTTTTATTCTTTTTCTCAATATCTTACTCTTTTTTTATAAGAAGAATGCTTCATAGACAGCTCATTATGGTTACGCTGCAGGTTTCCACCATGTCAGCATGGATTAGACCAGCGGCCCAGGTGTTTCTCTAACACATATACATAACTCCATGGACTTACAAGCTCCCCTTTCATTTCACACCGATGACATCCATAAAAAAAGAGCATGATATCAACTAGGTACAAAGTACCAGTGCAATGTTGAAAGCGTTCCCCATGACAGCATGGTTCTGCTAATTCCCAACAAATAAGTGCAAGCATATGCAACATAGACGACACAATGGTTCAAGTTTATTAAGGGCAAGGAAAGTAAAGTGTGCCATCAAGTTCGTGAGAGCTTTAATCACTAGTTTTCTCATAACAAGTTTAATTTGGAAGGTAAACAAAAACATGAATATACTTGGAATAGCATATGCTAGTAGGTAGGTATGGTGGACTCTTTTGGAATAACTTGGTTTTAGGAGTTGGATGCATGAGTGGAACTCATACTTGGTTGCGGAGGCTAGCAAAAGACTGGGAGCGACAAACTAAGAGAGCAATAATGGCCATAATCATGCAGAGCGACAAAACATCATTGATCAAAGCATAAAGTGATACTAAAGGTTGAAAACTAAAGGATCATAAAGGCTATGGTGACTTGGGATAGTCATAACATGGAGTGAGCATATGCCAAGTCAACCCAAATAAAAAATCAAAGGAGAATACCACAATACTACGCTTTAATATGCTAAAACAACGCATGATTCTTCAAAGGCATATTAAGCAATCTCAATTGTTTATAACAAGTCATGCTACAACAAAGAATACTAAGCCTAAATCCAAAACAATATCAAGCATGGCATGACAAAGCATAGGCCACATTCAAAAATAAGCTCTCTTTACCACTTAAGCATGAACTTTCCTACTCTTTTCCAATCCAAACCAAACTATTTGAAAACCAATACATGAAAGAGGAGGTCCAACCAATTTATTCAGCAAACTAAGAAAATAAAGCAAACAAAAAAACAAAACGAAAATGAAAAAGAAGACGCTCCAAGAACAACACAATTGTGCATGAAACAATAAAATGAAGTGTTTGGAAGAAACCTGGGATTTTTATTGATGAAGAAGGGGATGCCTTGGGCAAGGCATCCCCAAGCTTTGACGCTTGTAATTCTTGGATATTTCTTGGGGTGACACGCGTGGCATCCCCAAGATTTAGCTTTAGTCCATCCTTCATCTCATTACTCATTCCTTCCATACACCTGAAAATTTTCCTTCATACAAAACTTCACACAATCTTTATTAGCAACATTAGTGCACTCAAGATAAAAGGTCTTTGGGTTCAGTTCCAACACTAAATAAACTTCCATTAGAACACAAGCTACTGTAGCACTTCCCTAAAAAAGCTCAATTCCCCAAAAGAACTCAAAAAGGAACCAACAAGAAGCAAATGCAAATAAAGGCAGAAATCTGTCAAAACAGACCAGCAGGTAAAGACGATTTTTTTCGAAAACCTTCTGTTGCTCAAATCGAAAAGTGTTGAACTAACGAAAGTTAGATAACAACCTGGGGCATAAGCACAAAATTTCACGCCTCAAAAGGACGTTCAGAGATTTTACACGAATTTTTATGGTGAAGCACAGAAATCTGTTTCGGGACAGCAACTTTCCCAATCATTACTTCTCTCTCATTAGAGGTTACTCTTGGCACAAAAAGAAAAATAAAAAGGATAAGGAGAGGTTATTACTGAAGTAATAACTTCCAAGACTCATCTAAAACTTTTGGGTTATCTCCCAATAAGTATTTTTCTTTAATGCCTTTAAGTTAGGCATAAGCAAAAACTAAAATGGATAGAATAGAAGTAAGCGGAGATAATCATGGTGAAAACATTATTTTGTTCAATGAAATCCTTTTGTTAACAAGGTTGATCAGGTCTTGTTACCAAAAAAATTTCGTATGACACAAAACTTTGTATTCCACTAATGATTATGTTACCTCAACCTTGATAGCAATGGTCCCAATCATAATAGTTTCAATTTTTTCTCTTGCTATGGGACAATATATTTCTCCAACTTGAATGCCCTCAACATGTTCAATTGAATTCAAAACCATAAGTCCTATCAATCTTCTTGGGGAAATAGATAGTATGTTCCTTGTCATTAACATTGAAGGTCACCTTCCCTTGATTACAATTAATAACAGCTCCTGCAGTATTTAAGAAAAGGTCTCCCAAGAATAATAGACATATTATCATCTTCAGGCATGATAGTTTGAGAGGATGCTCACATAAGAAATATGAGTTGAAGTAAAAGAGAGCATCAAGAAGCAAATTCAAAACACATTTAAGTCTAACCCACTTCCTATGCATAGGAATCGTGTATGCGAATAAATTCGCAAGGAACAAAGTGACAGACATAGGAAGATAAAACAAGAGTGACTTCAAAACTTTCAGCACATAGAGAGGTGTTTCAATACCATGAAAGCTTCTACAACCATATTTTCCTCTCTCATAATAATTTTCAGTAGCCTCATGAATAAACTCAACAATATAATCACATAAAGCATGCTTTTCATGTTCTACAAAAACATAATTTTTATCAAGCTCAAAAATAGTGGGATTAAAACCTTCGAACCCACTTTTAACAATTCTATAACAAGATGACTGATCATTCAATATAGGACCATCGTCTAGAGCTTTATCATAAACAATTTCTAAGCAAAACTCTTTAGTATCATGCATCTCGAAGTTAGGCACAAATAAAGGATTATCACAGATAACATGAGCATAACATTCATCCTCCTTTGGTAAGCATGGGGGATAATCAAATAATGTAAGGGATAAAGAGTTACTCTCATTAGAAGGTAGGCATGGGTAGCTAATCCATTCTTCCTCCTTTTGTTCATCACTCTCCTCCTCTTTTTCATCTAATGATCTTTCAAGTTCATCAATTTCTTCTTCCATAAGATCCTGCCACGCATTAGTCTCTTCCATTTGTGGAAAGCATCTATTAATATATTCAAGAATATAGCCATTTTCTTCCTTATAATTATCAAAGCAAAATCTAAGTATATCATAAACCTCATATTTATAAGGTTAATCATCAATATTTTCAAGCAAATTAGCAAGTTCAAATGCACCCTTCCAAGCAATAAATTCTTCAATTTGTTCCACATCATAAAAGTCATAATTTCCTTTAACATAAGAAGATATGGTAACATTATCATTATACTCACATTGAAAAGGGAGGTGTTTATGCGTCTTACGGCAACAAGATTTATCAAAGCAATAAGTAACATTATAAGTAAAGCACACGTTTATAGCAATGATATACAATTTATCAATTTGTTCCCATAAGTGTTTCCCTTTTTGTGACAAGCGGTGTTCCTTATAATAATCTTTTTGATCTTCCGTGAACCCACCTTGCCAATAAGATTCAGTTTCAAAGAAACCAACCATTGACAACAAGCATGATAAAGCAAGACAATAACAGACCAGCGAAAATAACAACTAGAGTAGGAACTAATTTTTTGTATTTTTTATAAAGGAATAATCAAACAAGGCAGAAATAAACTAAGCTTGAAAAATAGTGATTCCAAGTGGAATTGATAAATAAAGCTATGCTCACCGGCAACGGCGCCAAAAAATAGTCTTGATGAGCCACAAGTATAGGGGGTGTATCGCAGTATTTTCCAGGGAAGTGAAACCCAATTTATTGATTCAACACAAGGGGAGCCAAAGAATATTTATAAGCCTTAACAATTGAGTTGTCAATTCAGCTGCACCTGGAAACAATCTTGCTCACAACAGTTTATCAGTAGCAACAGTTTTGTACTAGTAGTAATAGAGAAATAACAACAGTAGTAAAGTAAAGACAGAAAGAATAATAGCGAAATGTGGGATTCAAGTGCGTAGGCATAGGGATGGATGGACGGGCGTTGCATGGACAAGACAATTCACATAGCAATCAGAACATAGGGCAATTGCAGATAAATAAGATAAAGCATCCAAGTACTAGATAATCCTAGGCATGTGTTCCATATATAGTCATACGTGCTCGCAATGAGAACTTGCACAACATCTTTTGTCCTGCCATCCCATTTGCAGCGGGGCCTCAAGGGAACTACTGGCAATTAAGGTGCTCCTTTTAAGAGAGCACCAGAGCAAAGCATTAACACTTCGTGAACACATGTGATCCTCACATCAAATCCATTCCCTCCGGTTATCCCGATTTCTGTCACTTCGGGGCCATTGGTTCCGGACGACAACATGTGTATACAACTTGCAGGTAAGACCATAAACAATACTATCATAATGAATCAATAACATGTTCAGATCTGAAATCATGGCACTCGGGCCCTAGTGGCAAGCATTAAGCATAACAAGTTGCAACAAAGTCATAAAGAACTAATAGAAGATACTAGGCACCATGCCCTAACAATCTGATGCCATTACATGAACGATCTCATCCAATCCCTACCATCCCCATAGCCTACAGCGAGGGATTACTCACTCATAGATGGGGGAAACATGGATGGTCGATGGAGAAGCGATGGTGATGATGATGGCGATGATCTCCTCCAATTCCCTGTCCCGGCAGGGTGTCAGAACAGAGTTTTGGTGCTGTTTCGTGGAATCTGGTGGTGGCGGCGGAGCGGAACTCCTTCTGGAAAAACATCGACCCCCCTGACTTTTTAGGTCAGAAGGCTTCTTCTAGGCGAAGAGGGAGACCGAGGGGGTGCCTGGGGCGGCCAGACCACCCCCTGGCGCGACCAAGCCTAGCCCGCACGGCCAGGTGGTGTGGCTAGGCCCTAGCCCCACTCCGTCTCATATTCTGGCTCCGGGAGTCTTCTGGTGAAATAGGATTTTTGGCTTTTGTCCCTGCAATTCCGAAAATATTCATTTTCTGACTTTCCTGGAACCAAAAACAGCAGAAAACATGCAGCTGACATTGTGGCTCTTGTTAATAGGTTAGTCCAAGAAATCATATGAAAAGTACTCCAAAGTGTGGACAAAACACAAGAAAGTAGATAAAACCAAGCATGGAACATCAAAAATTATAGATACATTTCCAACGTATCAACATCCCCAAGCTTAACTCATGCTCGTCCTCGAGTAGGTAAGTGATAAAAAGAAAGAATAATTTTTGAGGTGACATGCACCATCATAAACTTGATCAAAGTATTTGTAAGACATTCAAAGCTATGATCAAAGTACTTCAATCATAACATGAAAGACAAAGTTCTAGCAATAAGACAAAGAAACTATGTGGCAACATTAAAAAAGGCACAAACAAAAGATTCATGAATAACAATGCTTTGCAAGACGTTTGTTTGTTTCACGTAAAGAAAACAAAGCAAACGAAAAACCAAAACGAAAACGAAAAAGAAGACGCTCCAAGAACAACACAATTGTGCATGAAACAATAAAATGAAGTGTTTGGAAGAAACCTGGGATTTTTATTGATGAAGAAGGGGATGCCTTGGGCAAGGCATCCCCAAGCTTTGACGCTTGTAATTCTTGGATATTTCTTGGGGTGACACGCGTGGCATCCCCAAGATTTAGCTTTAGTCCATCCTTCATCTCATTACTCATTCCTTCCATACACCTGAAAATTTTCCTTCATACAAAACTTCACACAATCTTTATTAGCAACATTAGTGCACTCAAGATAAAAGGTCTTTGGGTTCAGTTCCAACACTAAATAAACTTCCATTAGAACACAAGCTACTGTAGCACTTCCCTAAAAAAGCTCAATTCCCCAAAAGAACTCAAAAAGGAACCAACAAGAAGCAAATGCAAATAAAGGCAGAAATCTGTCAAAACAGACCAGCAGGTAAAGACGATTTTTTTCGAAAACCTTCTGTTGCTCAAATCGAAAAGTGTTGAACTAACGAAAGTTAGATAACAACCTGGGGCATAAGCACAAAAATTCACGCCTCAAAAAGACGTTCAGAGATTTTACACGAATTTTTACGGTGAAGCACAGAAATCTGTTTCGGGACAGCAACTTTCCCAATCATTACTTCTCTCTCATTAGAGGTTACTCTTGGCACAAAAAGAAAAATAAAAAGGATAAGGAGAGGTTATTACTGAAGTAATAACTTCCAAGACTCATCTAAAACTTTTGGGTTATCTCCCAATAAGTACTTTTCTTTAATGCCTTTAAGTTAGGCATAAGCAAAAACTAAAATGGATAGAATAGAAGTAAGCGGAGATAATCATGGTGAAAACATTATTTTGTTCAATGAAATCCTTTTGTTAACAAGGTTGATCAGGTCTTGTTACCAAAAAAAATTCGTATGACACAAAACTTTGTATTGCACTAATGATTATGTTACCTCAACCTTGATAGCAATGGTCCCAATCATAATAGTTTCAATTTTTTCTCTTGCTATGGGACAATATATTTCTCCAACTTGAATGCCCTCAACATGTTCAATTGAATTCAAAACCATAAGTCCTATCAATCTTCTTGGGGAAATAGATAGTATGTTCCTTGTCATTAACATTGAAGGTCACCTTCCCTTGATTACAATTAATAACAGCTCCTGCAGTATTTAAGAAAAGGTCTCCCAAGAATAATAGACATATTATCATCTTCAGGCATGATAGTTTGAGAGGATGCTCACATAAGAAATATGAGTTGAAGTAAAAGAGAGCATCAAGAAGCAAATTCAAAACACATTTAAGTCTAACCCACTTCCTATGCATAGGAATCGTGTATGCGAATAAATTCGCAAGGAACAAAGTGACAGACATAGGAAGATAAAACAAGAGTGACTTCAAAACTTTCAGCACATAGAGAGGTGTTTCAATACCATGAAAGCTTCTACAACCATATTTTCCTCTCTCATAATAATTTTCAGTAGCCTCATGAATAAACTCAACAATATAATCACATAAAGCATGCTTTTCATGTTCTACAAAAACATAATTTTTATCAAGCTCAAAAATAGTGGGATTAAAACCTTCGAACCCACTTTTAACAATTCTATAACAAGATGACTGATCATTCAATATAGGACCATCGTCTAGAGCTTTATCATAAACAATTTCTAAGCAAAACTCTTTAGTATCATGCATCTCGAAGTTAGGCACAAATAAAGGATTATCACAGATAACATGAGCATAACATTCATCCTCCTTTGGTAAGCATGGGGGATAATCAAATAATGTAAGGGATAAAGAGTTACTCTCATTAGAAGGTAGGCATGGGTAGCTAATCCATTCTTCCTCCTTTGTTCATCACTCTCCTCTTTTTCATCTAATGATCTTTCAAGTTCATCAATTTCTTCTTCCATAAGATCCGCCACGCATTAGTCTCTTCCATTTGTGGAAAGCATCTATTAATATATTCAAGAATATAGCCATTTTCTTCCTTATAATTATCAAAGCAAAATCTAAGTATATCATAAACCTCATATTTATAAGGTTAATCATCAATATTTTCAAGCAAATTAGCAAGTTCAAATGCACCCTTCCAAGCAATAAATTCTTCAATTTGTTCCACATCATAAAAGTCATAATTTCCTTTAACATAAGAAGATATGGTAACATTATCATTATACTCACATTGAAAAGGGAGGTGTTTATGCGTCTTACGGCAACAAGATTTATCAAAGCAATAAGTAACATTATAAGTAGAGCACACGTTTATAGCAATGATATACAATTTATCAATTTGTTCCCATAAGTGTTTCCCTTTTTGTGACAAGCGGTGTTCCTTATAATAATCTTTTTGATCTTCCGTGAACCCACCTTGCCAATAAGATTCAGTTTCAAAGAAACCAACCATTGACAACAAGCATGATAAAGCAAGACAATAACAGACCAGCGAAAATAACAACTAGAGTAGGAACTAATTTTTTGTATTTTTTATAAAGGAATAATCAAACAAGGCAGAAATAAACTAAGCTTGAAAAATAGTGATTCCAAGTGGAATTGATAAATAAATCTATGCTCACCGGCAACGACGCCAAAAAATAGTCTTGATGAGCCACAAGTATAGGGGGTGTATCGCAGTATTTTCCAGGGAAGTGAAACCCAATTTATTGATTCAACACAAGGGGAGCCAAAGAATATTTATAAGCCTTAACAATTGAGTTGTCAATTCAGCTGCACCTGGAAACAATCTTGCTCACAACAGTTTATCAGTAGCAACAGTTTTGTACTAGTAGTAATAGAGAAATAACAACAGTAGTAAAGTAAAGACAGCAGTAACAATAGCAGTAAACAGTAGGATTCAAGTGCGGTAGGCATAGGGATGGATGGACGGGCGTTGCATGGACAAGACAATTCACATAGCAATCAGAACATAGGGCAATTGCAGATAAATAAGATAAAGCATCCAAGTACTAGATAATCCTAGGCATGTGTTCCATATATAGTCATACGTGCTCGCAATGAGAACTTGTACAACATCTTTTGTCCTGCCAGCCCATTTGCAGCGGGGCCTCAAGGGAACTACTGGCAATTAAGGTGCTCCTTTTAATAGAGCACCGGAGCAAAGCATTAACACTTCGTGAACACATGTGATCCTCACATCAAATCCATTCCCTCCGGTTATCCCGATTTCTGTCACTTCGGGGCCATTGGTTCCAGACGACAACATGTGTATACAACTTGCAGGTAAGACCATAAACAATACTATCATAATGAATCAATAACATGTTCAGATCTGAAATCATGGCACTCGGGCCCTAGTGGCAAGCATTAAGCATAACAAGTTGCAACAAAGTCATAAAGAACTAATAGAAGATACTAGGCACCATGCCCTAACAATCTGATGCCACTACATGAACGATCTCATCCAATCCCTACCATCACCATAGCCTACAGCGAGGGATTACTCACTCATAGATGGGGGAAACATGGATGGTCGATGGAGAAGCGATGGTGATGATGATGGCGATGATCTCCTCCAATTCCCCATCCCGACAGGGTGCCAGAATGAAGTTTCTAGTGCTGTTTCATGGAATCTGGTGGTGGCGGTGGAGCGGAACTCCTTCTGGAAAAACGTCGACCCCCCTGAGTTTTTAGGTCAGAAGGCTTCTTATAGGCGAAGAGGGAGACCGAGGGGGTGCCTAGGGCGGCCAGACCACCTCGGCGCGCCAGCAGCCCAAGGCCATGTGTGGTTTGGCGGGCCCCAGCCCCACTCCGTCTCATATTCTAGCTCCGGGAGTCTTCTGGTGAAATAGGATTTTTGGCTTTTGTCTCGTCCAATTCCGAGAATATTCATTTTCTGACTTTCCTAGAACCAAAAATAGCAGAAAACAAGTAGCTGGCACTATGGCTCTTGTTAATAGGTTAGTCCAAGAAATCATTTGAAAAGTACTCCAAAGTTTGGACAAAACACAAGAAAGTAGATAAAACCAAACACGGAACATCAAAAATTATAGATACATTTGCAATGTATCAGGGTGAATAGGTGCTACCAAATTTTAATGCTTTTTCAATTTTAGGCTTGACACAAAAGGTAAATTCTCTAGATATACTATTATATAGAATTTCCCTATATGCAAACCTAACTACTAGCGAGTAAAGGCGAGAGAGATAGTGGAACGAGTAAACCGTAGTGGAGCATGCAGAGACACAAGATTTGTTTTACCGTAGTTCCTTCCTTCTTAAGGGAAGTACATCTGCGTTGGAGGGGTGAGCGGTACTAAGACCACTACGCCACAATAGGCCTCACCCTGTTCTCCGATGGATCCCGCCACCAAAGGCCTGATCCACCTTTCCACTATAGGAACCCTTCGAGGCGGGAACCAGCCCCTTTACACAACTAGCGGGGCACAACTCCACAACCAAATTGGAGGCTCCCGTAATGATAACAAGCTACCACAAGAACAAGTTATCAATAACAAAACACAAGATCTAGATATTGATGAGAATACTAGATCAGGGATTTTCCAAGTGAATGGAGAGGAGTTGATGCGCTTGATTCGTGATGACGATGAAGGTTGTCTCCTCCTTCAATTCCCCCAAAGATCAAAGCCTTCGGGTGGTTGAAGTGGGAGATCTAGAGAGAGAGAGCTCTTGCAACAGATCTGGCCTTTTGTCGAATGAATCAAGAGTTCTAACTAAAGGCGATGAAGGGGATTTTATACCCCATGTCCCAACTGAGCCGTTGGAGCCTTTGGGGGCTGGATTATCCGACCCAAGTGAGGGCTAGATTATCCGGCCTGGGGAAAACTCCGCCCTTGACTCGGATTATCTGGCAAATAATCTGCCCCCACTCAGAGCGACACGCTGAGTCGGCCCTTGCTTGTCTCCTGGGGGGCGGATTATCTGGCCCAAGGCGAGGGCCGGATTATCTGGTCGGGTGATGACCCACAAGTATAGGCGGTGTATCGCAGTATTTTCGATAAGTAAGAGTGTCGAACCCAACAAGGAGCAGAAGGTGTTGACGAGTGGCTTGGAGCAGGAATTCTCTGTAAATACTTAGCAAATAGATTTTTAGGGTTTTTTGATAATGCAGGTAAATAAAGTGCGAGTAAATAAAAGACAATAATAATAAATGAAGCAAGTGGCCCAATACTTTGTTTAGCAAAGGAAAAGCCGGTTGTATTACTTAAGATGACCAAACATTCTCGAGGACACATGGGAATATCATCAAGTGCTTTCGCTTCTTATAGTTGATTAATGTTCTTTAATTTTACAAGTGTTGTGTGGGTGAACTTGTGCTAATGTACCGACCTTCCTAGGACTAATACATACTTGTGATTATACCCCTTGCAAGCCTTCACGACTACAAGAAAGTAATTAAGATAAAAACCTAACCACATCCTTAACCTTTGAGATCATACACTCCCTTGTGCAAAGGTTTCCTAACGGGGGTTCAGGTTTCTGTTACTCCGGCAACCCCTACGATTAGTAGCCAAATACACAATGCATTCCCCTAGGCCCATAAAGGTGAAGTGTCATGTAGTCGATGTTCACATGACACCACTAGAAGAATAACACCACAACTTAAATAACAAACTATTGAATATTTCTCAATAGAATTCTACTACTAACAACATGACTTCTCCCATGTCCTCAAGAACTAAACGAACTAATCACAAGACATCATATGGATCAAGATCAGAGATGATATAATGATAAGCAACAATCTGAACATAACAATAATTCAATGGTTCCACTCAATAGCATCAACTATAACAAGTAATCAATACCGGGAAAGTTTCCCCTAAGAACTATGCAAGATTCAACCCAATTGTTATAGCGGTATGAAGTGGTGATGATGGTGCTGGTGGATATGATGATGGAGATGATGATGATGATCCCGATGAAGTCCAGCTTGATGATGGTGTTGATGGCGACGATCTCCCCTCTCCGGGAAGGAATTCCCCGGCAGAATTCTATCTGTCGGAGAGATATTTCCCTCTCTGTAGTTTTCCGCCCTGTAGAGGCGGTGGAATCTTTTTGTGGTCGCTCCCCAGGTATTAGGGTTTCGTGGGGATAATAACGCCGAAGGGGAGAGCCAGGTGTGGGCCAGGGTGGCCACACCACCTGGTGGCGCGGCCAGGGGTGGCCCGTGCCAGGGGGTGGTGTGGGCCCCCTGTGGCCCATCTCCACTCCCCCTTCTGGCATACTTCATCTTTTGGAAAATAGGATTTTCCATGTATTTTCCTGGATTTTCTGATCTTCGCGAATTTCGCCTCCAAATAACCCCTTTTCCATCAGAATCCTGACTACAGCGGTCCATGCTCCAAAAGTCACCAACCATGCAAAAACATATGAAATAACATAAGTATCATCTCTTAATATGAAATATATCAATGAATACTAGTAAATTATGATATAGAATAGTGATGCAAAATGGACGTATCAAGTCCCCCAAGCTTAGACTTCGCTTGTGCCCAAGCAAAAACTGAGCTCAATAAACATGACCTCAGGTTTATGGAGTGAATAGTCGATAAAAGAATACAGACAAGAAGCATCACATTCATCAATACATAAATCATAAAAGAAGACAACTCACTATTATATAACTTAACTTGCAATAAGTAAAGGAAACACAATAAAGACACATAAAGTAAATCATAATTGGTAATGGCAAACTTTGCTCTTGGTCAAAGAATAGTTAACAATTTTGCAGGAGTTCAATCATAAAGGGGTTTTCAATGATAGCTTTCAAAGTAATATTCACCAAGATAAGAGCAATGTGTAAAACAAGGAACATAAGAAACATGATTGAATAAATCATCATGTGAATGAATGAAACACAACAACTCAAAATACTTGCTGAGATAGAAAGGAATAGGTTTACTAACTCAAGTAAAAAGTAAAAGAAAGTCCCTTCGCAGAGGGAAGAAGGGATTTCAAGTTTCATAAAGAGCTTCCAAAAATTATGGTACTTATTAGCTTTCAGCTCTCATTGCCCCTATCATAAGCATCTTTAGGTGGTTAAGGTTAAAGTGAACAAACTATGGAGTATATGCTTGACAAAGTATAAGTTGGCAATCTCATGTCCCTTGAATACGAGGGCCGCTCCTCATGCTACTCAAGTTTAGTTACCGGTAGGTTCTTGTCATAGTAAGCACATGTGTATCATAGAGAACCGCCAACGGGGTACCCCCTTGCCTAATGATACGGAAGAATCCCCATATCAAAATGACAAGGCAAGCAGACAATGAACATCTCAGCAATCTTCTTATTTACCATGGGAAAATGGTGCTTTTTTCTGTCTTTCCTCTTTTCTCATCTCTTGATCTTATGACTATCAGTAGAAACGATCTTTTTTCTTTTTCTCAATTTGTTTCTCTTTTTTATAAGAAGAATGCTTCATAGATTTCTCATTATAGTTACGCTGTAGGTTTCCACCATGATTAGGCATGGATTGGACCAGCGGCCCAGGCGTTTCTCTAACACACATACATAACTCCATGGACTTACAAGATCCCCTTTCATTTCACACCGATGACATCCATAAACAAAAGAGCATGATATCAACTGGGTACAATGTACAAGTGCAATGTTGAAAGCGTTCCCCATGACAGCATGGTTCTGCTAATTCCCAACGTATAAGTGCAAGCATATACAACTTAGATGACACAATGGTTCAAGTTTATTAGGTTCAAGAAAAGTAAAGTGTACCATCAAGTTCGTGAGAGCTTTAATCACTAATTTTCACATAACAAGTTTAATTCGGAAGGTAGATAAAAACATGAATTTACTTGGAATAGCAATAATGCTAATGGGTAGGTATGGTGGACACAAATGGCATATGTTTTGGTTTAAGGATTGGATGCACGAGAAGCATTCCCTCTCAGTACAGGTTTTAGGCTAGCAAGGCTAGGTAACAAGCATAAGAGTTGAAGGAAATAAACAAACATACAAGTGATAAAAACAAACATGCAATCTTCCTTGGAAGCACATAATATCTTAACTAGAGAATACTAAGCTTATGAGCAAATCAAGGAAGAAAGATGATGAAATTATATTCTTTAAGAGTACTTTTATCTTTTTCATTCAATTCTCAAAATAGTGTTGCTACTGACCGAGCCAGGTTTGCCAAAACCAACTAAATTAACTCAATGATCCCAAAGTGATACCAATACTAATAACAAGATCAATCATATAATAGTAATTGAAAACTAATATAAGATATGCAAAAGAGTAAATGATAGAACTTCTCATTAATATTCCATAATGGAAACTCACACCAAGGGATACATAGATATCTAGCGAGAGGGGGGACACTTCCATAATGCAAACCATCCTACATGATAACTTCTCTATTCATGATATGACTCTACTTAAAAAGGTAAAAAGATAGAAGATAGTGATGTGATACCGCGGCACTCCCCCAAGCTTGGAACAAACCAAGGGGATGCCAAAACCTGATGACGAATTACTCCTTCGGTGGTGGTGGTGTTCTATCGTCATTGTACGACTTCCAAGGTAAGGGATCCCCATCAACAAAAGACATCCTGGTCTGCAACATCCTGAAACTAGCAGCAACACTTATGCATTTAAACCTAACCTCATACTCACAGTTTTGATTTTGCACGTCGTAGAGCTGTGCTTGAAGTTGGTTGTTCATTCAGTGGAGTGAGAGAATTTCATCCTTAAGCTCAACAGTCTCCTTTTGGTGCTTGGTGATGAGTTCGAAACAAATCTTATGGATGATATCCACTTCGTGTTCCACCATCTTCTTATACCTAAAGACTTCTTGCTCAGTGCTTCCATCCTGTCCTCCAGACTGCCTTCACCTTTAGGGCCCTGAACCTCTTTTATCTATACCTTCCCGTCTTCGAGCAACAATTCCTTGGGATGAATCTTCAACTCACGCATATAAGGGTTGATGACATCCGTGGAGGAATCTTCCTTGGCTGATCCAGAGGAGGACATTGTGGCTCCAAAACTGAGATTGTACCTGTCAGAAATAGATCGAAACGAAAACACGATGAGAACACGATATATGAACCTCGGGGGGATCCAGGGGATTATATATTACGAATTTTTACAATAAAAGGAAGGTACTAGGAGAAAACGGGTCGGAGACGGACTCCGGGGTGGCCACACCACCTGGTGGCGCGGCCAGGGGGCCCACGCCAGGGTGTGGTGTGAGCCACCCTGGCTCCATTTCCATCCCTCTTTCGCTTCGTTGCTTTCCTTGTTAGATAAAAACTACAAAAATATAACTTGACAGATTTTTCGTGGAACTTTTCTTACCAGAACTGTTACCTATTCGAAAATGGACTCTCAGGTCTCTGAACTTGGTCTTTGATAATTTTTCGGGAGTTACCATTTGAATAGCATCAATATCCTCATTGTAAGAATCTCCAAAAATATAGTGCTTGAGTCGCTGACCATTCACCACTTGTGTAGTATTATCTTTTAAAGAAGAAATTTTTATTGCACCTGAACGATACACTTCTTTAATAACAAAAGGTCCTTCCCATTTTGAGAGTAGTTTCCCTGTAAAAAATCTGAGACGAGACCTATACAATAGAACTTTCTCACCAACATGGAACTCTCTCTTAAGAATTCTCCTGTCATGCCATCTTTTAACTTTTTCTTTAAAGATTCTAGCATTTTCATATGCTTCACTCCTCCATTCATCCAACGAACTTAAGTCAAATAATCTTTTCTCACCAGTAAGTTTGCAGTCTCTATTAAGTTCTTTCACTGCCCAATAAGCTTTGTGTTCTAATTCTTAAGGCAGGTGGCAAGCTTTCCTATAAACCATTTTGTATGGAGACATTCCCATAGGATTTTTATAGGCAGTTCTATAAGCCCATAAAGCATCATTCAACTTTTTAGCCCAATTTTTTCTAGATCTATTAACAGTCTTTTGCAAGATGGATTTAATTTCTCTATTTGATATCTCTACTTGCCCACTAGTTTGGGGATGATAAGCTGAAGCAATTCTGTGATTAACATCATATTTAGCAAGGGTCTTTCTAAAGCCACCATGAATGAAATGAGAACCTACATCAGTCATAAGGTACCTAGGCACTCCAAACCTAGGGAAGATAATATCCTTAAGTATTTTCAAAGAGGTCTCACCATCAGCACTTTTTGTGGGTATGGCTTCTACCCATTTAGTAACATAGCCAACGGGAACAAGAATATGAGTATAACCTTTTAAAGGGGGAAAAGGCCCCATAAAGTCGAATCCCCAACAATCAAATGGTTCAATAACAAGAGATTAATTCATAGGCATCTCATTGGGTCTAGAAATATTACCAACTCGTTGACACTCATCACATGATAAGACAAATTTTCTTGCATCTTTAAAAAGGGCAGGCCAGTAAAAACCTGATTGTAGCACCTTTTGTGCGGTTCTATCTCCCGCATGATGTCCTCCATAGACGCTACCATGACACAATATCTCCTTTTGTTCATATTTTGGAACACATCTTTGCATAATATCATCTACTCCTTTATATAAATGTGGGTTGTCCCAAAAATAATGCCTCAAATCATAAAAGAACTTCCTTCTTTGTTGGGCTGTAAAAGTTGGAGGCAAATACTTGGAGACAATAAAGTTAGCATAATCAGCATACCAAGGGCTCCCTCGCGAGCTTACCCCTACTGCAGCCAACTGTTCATTTGGGAAACTATCATTAACAGGCATAGGATCAAAAGAGATGTTTTCCAATCGAGATAAATTATCAGCAACAGGATTTTCAGCACCTTTCCTATCTACAATATGTAGGTCAAACTCTTGTAAAAGCAACACCCATCTAATAAGCCTAGGCTTAGCATCTTTCTTCGTCATAAGGTACTTAATAGCAGCATGATCAGTATGAATGGTAACTTTTGTATCAATAATATCAGGTCTAAACTTATCACAAGCAATGACAACAACTAAGAATTCTTTTTCAGTAGTAGCATAATTCTTTTGAGCAGCATCAAGAGTCTTACTAGCATAATGGATACCATTTAACTTTTTATCTATTCGTTGCCCAAGGACAACACCTACAGCAAAATCACTAGCGTCACACATGATTTCAAAGGGTAAGTTCCAATCAGGTGGTTGGACAATAGGAGCAGTAGTTAAAGCCTTCTTTAGAGTTTCAAAAGCTTCCTTACAATCATCATCAAAAACAAAGGGTACATATTTTTGAAGAAGATTAGTGAGGGGTTTTGATATCTTAGAGAAATCTTTAATAAACCTTCTATAGAAACCAGCATGACCAAGGATACTATGAATACCTTTGACGTCTCTTGGACAGGGAATTTTCTCAATTGCTTCAACTTTAGCTCTATCAACTTCTATGCCTCTTTCGGAAATCTTATGTCCGAGGACAATCCCTTCATTGACCATGAAGTGGCATTTCTCCCAATTAAGAACAAGATTAAATTCTTCACATCTCTATAAAACTTTATCAAGGTTGTGCAGACAATTATCAAAAGAAGTCCCATAGACAGAAAAATCATCCATGAATACTTCCACAATTTCCTCACAAAAACCATGAAAGATAGCAGACATGCATCTTTGAAAAGTAGCAGGAGAATTACACAAACCAAAAGGCATACGCCTATAGCATAGGTTCCATAAGGGCATGTAAAAGTAGTTTTTTCTTGATCTTGTTGTTTAACAACAATTTGAGAAAACCCAGAATATCCATCAAGAAAACAAAAATGGGTCTTTTAGACAACCTTTCTAACATTTGATCAATAAAAGGAAATGGGTAATGATCTTTCTTAGTAACTTTGTTAACCTTTCTGAAATCAATGCACATCCTATAACCTACTACTATTCTTTGGGGAATAAGCTCATCATTATCATTAGGCACAACGGTAATTCCCCCTTTTTAGGGACACAATGAATAGGACTAACCCATACACTATCGGCAATAGAATAAATAATACCAGCATCGAGGAGTTTTAATACCTCATTTCTTACCACTTCCTTCATCTTAGGATTTAAATGATGTTGATGTTCTATCACTGGCCTTGCATCTGGTTCTATATTGATAGCGTGCTGACATATAGTAGGAGAAATCCCCTTTAAATCATCCAGAGTATAACCCATAGCTCCTCGGTGTTTCTTCAATACCTCCAATAATCTTTCCTCTTCCTTCCCTGAAAGTTTAGAACTAATAATAACAGTATATATTTTATTATCATCAATGTAAGCATATTTAAGATCATCAGGTAAAGGTTTTAGATGAAAAACCGGATCCTTTTTAGGTGGCAATGTGGTACCCAAATCTTCCACAGGCAAGTTATGCTTAAGCATCTTAGGTTGATGGTCTCTCTATTAGCAAGGTGAATAACCACATCAATCTCTTCTAGTTCGCAAGGACTAATTTCATGCATAATTTCTTTGTAAAGCTCGTAAGGAATAACACTTGAACTTGCACCAATATCACATAAACCATAATAGCAATGATCACCAATTCTAACAGAAAGCACAGGGACACTAGCCTTTTTAGTCTATTTGGATGTGAGACAATATTAGAAGCATCCTCATAGAAGACAATGTGTCCATCTTCTACACTTTTAGTGACAAGGTCTTTCACAATTGCTACTGCAGGTTCAATATTTATTTGTTCATCAGGTTTCACAGTTCTCTTTGTACTTTTATTAATTACACTAGTTATCATAGGATGCTCCTTTACCTTATCCGAGAAAGGTAATTTCTCGATATAAGGTTCAGGTAAGATGTGATCAATAGTGCAAAAATTCAGTACTTCTAGCAGGAACACAATCAATAATATCTTTATATGGTGCATGATACTTGTTCCATTCCTTTTTCGGAATTTCAATATATGAGGCAAAAGCCTTAAAACAATTTGCAATATATAAGACCATAAGAATTTTTAATATTTTGAAAGTCATCAGTTCGCATAAAAGATTCAACGCATTCATAATCATAATTAATACCTGACTTTCTTCCTTTATCATTCTCCCATGCTTCAGCATTGTCTTGAATACGGTCTAGAAGATCCCATTTAGCTCCTTCTTCCATGCATGTAAATGATCTAGCACAAGAAGCATCCAATAGATCCTTATCATGAAGAGAAAGCCTTGCATAAAAGTTATTGATAATAATATTGTTGGGGAGCTCATGAATAGGACACTTGAGCATTAGTAACTTCAATCTCCCCCAAGCTTGAGCTGTACTCTCTCCATCAAGAGGCCAAAAGTTGTATATTTGATTCCGATCTTTATGAATCTCACCAGGAGGATAAAATTTTGAATAAAAGAGAGGCACTACATCCTCCCATTCAAGAGCTTGACCATTCTTCAGCAGCTTATACCATTCCTCAGCTCTTCCTTCTAGTGATAACGAGAATAACTTTTTCTTGACTTGATCTGTTGTAATACCTGCACACTTGAACAACCCGCATAATTCCTGTATAAAGAGCAAATGATCACCGGGATGGACAGTTCCATCTCCAACATAATAGTTATCCATAACACGATCAATAATTCTTGTGGGTATCTTAAAAGTATCATTCTCAGCAGGTGGTGGTTCACCTACTACCTTAGCAGTGGTAGTAGCATTACGAAATAAGAAACTCAGCAAATTATCCATATTGGAATAAAGTAACTAACAGAAGTAAACAATACTCACAGTAGAAGTTTCCCTTACTAGTTCCACTCTCCAATAGCGCTTCACTCCCCGGCAACGGTGCCAGAAAATAGTCTTGATGAACCACAAGTATAGGGGGTGTATCGTAGTATTTTTTATAAGTAAGAGTGTCAAACCCAACGAGGAGCAGAAGGTGATGACGAGTGGCTTGGAGCAGGAATTCTCTGTAAATACTTAGCAAATGGATTTTTGGGGTTTTTGATAATGCAGGTAAATAAATTGCGAGTAAATAAAAGACAATAATAATAAATGAAGCAAGTGGCCCAATCCTTTCTTTAGCAAAGACAAGCCGGTTGTATTACTTAAGATGACCAAACATTCTCGAGGACACATGGGAATATCATCAAGTGCTTTCGCTTCATATAGTTGATTAATCTTCTTTAGTTTGACAAGTGTTGTTTGGGTGAACCTGTGCTAATGTACCGACCTTCCTAGGACTAACACATACTTGTGATTATACCCCTTGCAAGCATCTGCAAGTACAAGAAAGTAATTAAGATAGAAACCTAACCACAACTTTAAACTCTAAGATCCTTACATCTCTTGTGCAAAGGTTTCCTAACGGGGTTCAGGTTTATGTCACTCCGGCAACCCCTACGATTAGTAGCCAAATACACAATGCATTCCCCTAGGCCCATAAAGGTGAAGTGTCATGTAGTCGACGTTCACATGACACCACTAGAAGAATAACACCACAAATTAAATAACAAACTATTGAATCTTTCTCAACACAATTCCACTACTAACAACATGACTTCTCCCATGTCCTCAAGAACTACACGAACTACTCACAAGACATCATATGGATCAAGATCAGATATGATCTAATATTAAGCAAAAATCTGAACATAATAATAATTCAATCGTTCCACTCAATAGCATCAACTGCAACAAGTAATCAATACCGGGAAAGTTTCCCCTAAGAACTATGCAAGATTCAACCCAATTGTTACAGCTGTATGAAGTGGTGTTGATGGTGACGATCTCCCCTCTCCGGGAAGGAATTCCCCCGGCAGAATTCTGTCTGTCGAAGAGATCTTTCTGTCTCTGTAGTTTTCCACCCCGCAGAGGTGGTGGAATCTTCCTGTGGTCGCTCCACAGGTATTAGGGTTTCGTGGGGATAATATACGCCAAAGGGGAGAGCCAGGTGTGGGTCAGGGTGGCCACACCACCTGGTGGCGTGGCCAGGGGTGGCCTGCGCCAGGGGGTGGTGTGGGCCCTCTGTGGCCCATCTCCACTCCCCCTTCTGGCATACTTCGTCTTCTGGAAAAATAGGATTTTCCATATATTTTCCTGGATTTTCTGATCTTCACGAATTTCACCTCCAAACAGCCCCTTTTCCATCAGAATCCTAACTGCAACGTGATATGTCCAAAATGTATCTACTTTCCCAAACAGTTTTGCTATTGTTTTTCCTCTAAACTTGTGTGATTTGGATACAACTAACACGGACTGACGCTGTTTTCAGCAGGATTACCTTGGTGTCTAGTTTTTGTGCAGAAAATCAACTATCAGGAAAAATCCCGAAAAATATGCCAAAAATCCTATTTCACCAGAAGATTCACGGAGCCAGAAGATGAGACGGAGGAGGTCCATGAGGGGCCCACACCACCTGGCCACGCGGGCCAGGCCAGGCCGCACTTGGGGGTGGTGTGGCCACCTTGGTCACCCCCTCGGCCTCCCTCTTTGCCTATAAGTTGCCTCTTGACCTAAAACCAAGGGGGGTTTGGCGTTTTTCCAGAAAGAGTTCCGCTACGCCACCACCACTAGATTCCGTGATTCGGAACCAGAAATTCCGTTCTGGCACCCTGCCAGGACAGGGAATTGGAGGAGATCATCGCCATCATAATCACCATCGCTTCTCCATCAACCATCCATGATTCCCCCATCCATGAGTGAGTAATCCCCCGCTGTAGGCTAAGGGGATGGAAGGGATTGGATGAGATCGTTCATGTAATGGCATCAGATTGTTAGGGCATGGTGCCTAGTATCTATTATTAGTGCTTTTTGACTTTGTTGCAACTTGTTATGCTTAATGCTTGTCACTAGAGCCCGAGTGCCATGATTTTAGATCTGAATGTGTTATTGATTCATTATGATAGTATTGTTTATGGTCTTACCTGCAAGTTGTATACACACGTTGTTGTCCGGAACCAAAGGCCCCGAAGTGATAGCAATCGGGATAACCGGAGGGAATGGCTTTGATGTGGGGATCACATGTGTTGGAGTGTTAATGCTTTGCTCCGGCGCTCTATTAAAAGGAGTACCTTAATTGCCAGTAGTTCCCTTGAGGCCCCGCTGCAAACGGGCTGGCGGGACAAAAGATGTTGTGCAAGTTCTCATTGCGAGAACGTATGACTATATATGGAACACATGCCTATGATTATTTAGTACTTGGATGCTTTATCTTATTTATCTGCAAATGCCCTATGTTTTGATTGCCATATGAATTGTCTTGTCCATGCAACGCCCGTCCATGCATCCCTATGCCTACTGCGCTTTTATCCTACTGTTTACTGCAATTGTTACTACTGTCTTTACTTTTACTACTGCTATTACTTTGCTATTGCTACTACAAAACTGTTGCTACTGATAAACTGCCATGAGCAAGATTGTTTCCAGATGCAGCTGAATTGACAACTCAGTTGTTAAGGCTTATAAATATTCTTTAGCTCCCCTTGTGTCGAATCAATAAATTGGGTTTCACTTCCCTCGAAAATACTACGAGACACCCCCTATACTTGTGGATCATCAGAGCGGTCCATGCTCCAAAAGTCATGAACCATGCAAAAATAGATGAAATAACATAAGTATCATCTCTTAATATGAAATATATTAATGAATAACAGTAAATTATGATATAGAATAGTGATGCAAAATGGACATATCATCGGGGGAAGAAAGTCCGCCCCTTTTCAGAATTTCCTCGGGAAAATCCACCCCCAGTCAGGGCGTCGCGCCTTGCCTATCCTTGATCGTGTCCCCGGGGCCAGCTTATCCGGCCCAAGGTGTGGGCTGGATTATCTGGTCAGGGGAAGAAAATCCGCCCCCTTTTGGAATTTCCGGGAGAAAATCTGCCCCTAGTCAGAGCGACACGCCAAGCCTGCCTTTGCCAAGTGAGTCAGGCCGGATTATTCGGCCCCTTCGGGGGGCAGATAATCCGTCCCCCAAACACAATAACTTTTCCTGCACACTTAGCACACATGAGAAAACTCCATGGTATTATTATCTAACACGCAAAACACAGGGAGCCATGAAATGTTCTTTCAATCTCCCCCTTTTTGGTGTTAGATGACAATACTAGGATTTGCTAGATAGTTCTCAAGACAACAATATTTTAGTGAATGAAAGAGACTCTCCCTAAATGTGTGCATACTAAAATTTGCATTTGATTACAAATACACACAATAAGGTACAAGTCTATTTCATTGAAACATACACGAAAAATTCATACCACCGGAGGGGAGATATATGCGTCCTCAAAATATGATAAGAATATCCAATGATAGCCATAATGAGCGCCTCCCTCGATATAGATATCCAATATAGCCAATAAGATCGATGACTCCATAAGAATAATCCACAAGATAAATCCAGAGCCACACAAACATAGTCTCATATAGCACAAAACACAAATAAAAGGTCGACGCTAAATGGGCACAAGCGAGAAAAAGACTGAAAAGCTAAAGTGCGAATACTTGTGCCCGACCCATGCAAATCCATGAGGACCTAATAGAACTAATTCTTCCCCTTTGGCATCGAAACGCCAAAAAGGAAGAAGAGTGATGCTAGCGCCCCAAGGGATCACTCATAGTCCTCATCGTCGTCCTCGTCCTCATCCTCAAGCTCCTCGGTGTCATCCTCCTCCTCATCACCAGTGGCTGTAGAAGGAAATAGGTGACGCTCAATCTCACCATAGTTGAGCCCAGAATAAGAGTTCCACCGAGCGTATGTGGTGGGAGTAGTAGGAGTAGGGGGATCGCCTGATGCACCAGACACATGGTGGAGAATGAGATGCTGAGTGTGAGCCATCTCGTGGTGCTGCCTGTATGCCTCATATTGTCCCTTGCGAGTGTCCACACCCATGCTTCACAATCTCAGAATCATAGGAGCATTGGAGGGCCATGAGATGGTGCAGCGCAATCCTCTTAGTCACATACATGGCATCAACAAGTTGGGGCTTCTCCATGGCCTCAGCAAGAATCAGAGGATGCATAGGCCGAATCTTCTGCTGAGCATACACCTCTTCATAGATACTCTTTTGTTTAGCACACCAAAAACGAGAGTCACCCAGCTTAGTATCATGCGGCAGTTCATCAAATAGATCATGATGACGAATGGAAGAGAAAGTAACAGGATCCATCTTCTTATAGTTAATCTTGGGATCTTTGCCATTCCTCTTGGACACACCCTTCCTATCCCTCTTTGCCTATTCAGACATGTGTTTTGCCTCGTTCTTCCTTCTCCTCAGCTCAACCTCGTCCACTAAGTTACCCTCACCATCGTCCCGAAAGTATTTAGCACAAGGACGACGCTTGTATGTCTTGGGAGCACTAGAACCACCTGTGAAGCAAATGAGACAGATACCAAGGGGATAAGCACACACACAAGTCCAAGAAAGAACGTAGAAATATTAGGCAAACAGTTCATAGTCCAATCATACTCAATGCACAAAATTCATACGAAACTGAAGCAGTTTTGACTCTGTTAGGCCGGATTATACGGCCTGGCCAGGGGCGGATAATCCGGACCTAGCAGAAAATTTCATAATCACCTAGATTGAATGCACAAACGTAGATCGGGCCTAGATACTACAAGACTACAATTTCTACACAAAACAACAACCTTCTAGACAACGTTCCACCCAATAAGTAACACATCTAGCCAAAGATGGGGAGAGAGGGAGTTACCCTCACTCATTGGAGGAAGAACGTGGAGGAGAAGGTACCCGGAGGTACGGAGAAGAAGATCCGGGGAGGCCCGGAGAATCTGGCGGCCGGAGAGGCTCCGGGGAGGGTGGGGGCAGCAGGCGGTGGCTGGGGAGAAGGAGAGGGTCAGGGGAGAAGTGTTGCTTGTTATGAGCCCTTCCTCCCGATCCCAGACCTTAAAGACTGTAGCCGCTAGGGCCGGATTATCCGGCCTACACTTGGGCCGGATTATCCGACCTAAACTCTGAAATTCTGTTATACACAGATCTAGGCCCGCGCGTCCCCAAACAAAACCCCCACAAGGTGTACAAGGGACTTCTGTGCAAGAAAAGATGGCTTAGGGGTAGGGAAAGGCTTAGGATTAAGAGAACCAAACAGAGATGGTACTACACACTCAAAATTGCAAGAATCAAATCAACCAAAGGCCAAAATGAAGTGTGATTCCCATAAGAACATGAGATGAGCAAGAACAACCAAAAAGATCCAAATAAACCCAACTCTTCTCATGGAAGAGGGCGGTGGCCGAGGACACCTTGTTGGAGTGCATGGTATGACACCGCGAAGATATATCTTGGGTTCATGACCAGTACTCATCAATAAGCTCACATATCACAAAATGATATAAAGAGAAATGATTTGACTTGCTTTCGGCATTATGGGGGGAGGGTTAGCCCAATCAATTAGAACCACACTCCCCCTATATCCATGCCCACACCTAGACCAAATAAGACTGAGATGTAAGAGTGAGTGCATGGGTAATCAAGACAAGCTCCTTGAATCAACGATATTTAGCTCATTCCTCAAATAGCAAAACCTTGTTTCATCAAGTGGCTTCATGAAAATATCAGCAAGTTGGTTCTTCGTGCTCACAAAAGATAGATCAATATCCCCTCGAGCAACATGGTCCCGAATAAAATGATTCCGAATCTAAATGTGCTTCGTCCTTGTGTGCTGTACCAAATTGTATGCAATTTTGATCGCACTTTCATTATCGCATAAAAGAGGCACTTTGTCACAATTGATACCATATTCCTTTAAAGTTTGCCTCATCCATAATAACTGAGTGCAGGCACTAGCAGCAGCAACATATTCAGCTTCGGCGGTGGAGAGAGATATACAATTCTGCTTTTTGGAAGACCAACAGACTAGAGACCTTCCCAAGAATTGACAAGCTCCAGAAGTTGATTTCCGATCATCCTTATCACCATCCCAATCTGAATCAGTATAACCACATAGAGAGAAATTGGAGCCCTTGGGATACCATAGACCGAAATGAGGGGAATGAACCAAATATCGGAAGATCCTCTTGACCGCCACTAAGTGGCTTTCTTTAGGAGCTGCTTTATACCTTGCACACACACCTACACTCAACACAATATCGGGTCTAGATGTGCAGAGGTAAAGAAGAGAGCCGATCATGGACCGGTATACCTTTTGGTCCACATCTTTACCATGGGGATTAAGTTCAAGATGACATTTTGTTTACATCGGAGTGGCGACGCCATTAAGGTCCGTCACCTTGATTCTCTTGAGCATGTCTTGGATGTATTTTGCTTGATTGATGAAGGTTCCTTCTCTAAGTTGTTTGATCTCAAATCCAAGAAAGAACCGTAACTCCCCCATCATACACATCTCAAACCTGTCAGTTATAAGCTTTGAAAATTCATCATTAAAAGCTTTATTAGTAGAGCCAAAGATAATATCATCTACATATAGTTGGCATACGAAGAGCACCCCCTTAACCTTCTTAGTAAAAAGAGTGGGATCAATTTTCCCAACTTAGAAGCCACGGTCTAACAAAAGCTCTTTAAGGTGTTCATACCACACACGTGGGGCTTGTTTAAGGCCATGGAGTGCCTTATCGAGTTTGTAGACATGGTTCAGGAAGTTAGGATCCTCAAATCCCGGGGGTTGCTTTACATATACCAACTCATGTAGAGGACCATTAAGAAAAGCACTCTTAACATCCATTTGATGTAATTTAAAATTATTATGAGCAGCATAAGCAAGAAGGATACGGATGGACTCAAGACGAGCCACCGGAGCATAAGTCTCGCCGAAGTCAATGCCCTCAACTTGGGAATAGCCTTGTGCCACGAGTCTTGCCTTGTTCCTCACAACAATGCCATTCTCATCTTGCTTGTTTTTAAATATCCATTTTGTGCCGATAACATTGCGACAATCCTTGGGCTTCTCTACTAATGTCCAGACCTTGTTGCATTCAAAGTTATTCAACTCTTAATGCATAGCAACAAACCCAGTCCAGATCATCAAGAGCTTCAAACACTTTCTTGGGTTCCACCATTGAGATGTGAGCTTGATGCTCACTGAAACTTGCCAACTCCTTTCTTGTGGATACCCTTCATCGAAGATCACCTACAACTTTGTCAGGAGTGTGACCCCTTAACTCAAGGTTCCTATCTGCACGAGCTTTGCGACGAAGTTCAATTAGCTTGTAGTCTCTTGGAGGAATAACTTCATCATTTGAGTCTTCATTGGAATCATTGGCTTGGACTTGATCTGTAGCTTGATTAGAAGTGGTAGGAGATGATGAACCTTGCCCCTGATGTTGATCAGCAACCATAACAGGAGGCTGCTGCTCTTCAGGAGTTTCATGGCCGGATAATCCGGTAGAGAGTGAGGCCAGATAATCTGGCGTGGGAGAACCTGAAGCATCTTCGCATGCTAGACTGGATCTTGCTCGAACTAGAGAGTGGCAGGATAATCCGGTGTCAGCCAGAAAATATGGCCTGGGACTTGCAGCAATTTCTTCGACAGATTGATCATTTTTGCCAGCAGAGGGGGGTTGGCCGGATAATCCGGTGTCGACCGAATAATCTGGCCTGGAGCATTCAGGAGCATATTGGTCTTCATCATCTTGTGGAGTTGGTGAAGAAGATTCACCAATTGTTGGAGCATGTTGAGCTTGTGTTGATGAGGGCTCCACTTGAGTAGAGCATTTTCCTTCCTGATCCACCACAAGGGGTTCCTCAATAGGGCGGAAAAATCCCACTCCCATTCTTCTTATGGCATCTTGGGGTATTTCAACATCTGCATCACAAACATCAACTTGCCCCACATGTGAGCCATCATTTTCCTCGAACACCACACTACAAGATTCTACAACAGTTCCGGAGAGCTTATTGTAGACTCTATAAGTGTGGGATTCAGCACCATAACCAACAAAAATGCCTTCTAAAGCCTTAGACTCAAATATAGATAAACGAACTCCTTTAATGAGAAAGAAACACTTACAACCAAATACCCAGAAGTAGGAGATGTTTGGCTTGTTACTAGTAAGTATTTCATATGGAGTTTTGTCCAAGATTTTGTGGATATAGAGCCGGTTGGATGAATGGCACGTGGTAGAGATTGCTTCAGCCTAGAAGTTATAAGGAGACTTAAATTCAGCTAACATAGATCTGGCCATATCCATTAAGGTCCGATTCTTCCTCTCGGCAACACCATTTTATTGAGGGGTGTACGCAGCGGAATATTGATGTCTTATCCCCTCTTCACTTAGGAACTCATTTAAGGTGTAGTTCTTAAACTCGGAGCCGTTATCACTTCTTATTGCTAGAATAGGGGTGTACGCAGCGGAATATTGATGTCTTAGATAACTATTTAGAAGAATTTCCCTATATGCAAACCTATCTACTAGCGAGTAAGAGGCTAGTGGAAAGAGGTACGAGTGAACCGTAGTGAAGCACGCGGAGACACAGGATTTGTTTTACCGCAGTTCCTTCCTTGTTAAGGGAAGTACATCTGTGTTGGAGGGGTGGGCGGTACTAAGACCACCACTCCACAATAGGCCTCGCCTTGTTCTCCGATGGATCCCGCCACCAAAGGCCTGATCCACCTTTCCACTATAGGAACCCTTCGAGGCGGGTACCGGCGCCTTTACACAACTAGCAGGGCACAAATCCACAACCAAATTGGAGGCTCCTGTAATGACAACAAGCTACCACAACAACAAGTTATCAATAACAAAATACAAGATCTAGATATTAGTAAGAATACTAGATCGGGGATTTCTCCAAATGAATGGAGAGGAGTTGAGGCGCTTGATTCATGATGGCGATGAAGAGCCGTTATCACTTCTTCACTTAGAAATTCATTTAAGGTGTAGTTCTTGAATTCGGAGCCGTTATCACTTCTTATTGCCAACATAGGGACATTTTGTTGACGTTGAACTTCGTTGGCGAAATCGATGACTGTTTGTTGAGTCTCGCTCTTCAACTTGAAGAAATAGAGCCATGTATATCTTGAATAATTGTCAACAATCACGAGGCAATATTTCTTCCCACTGAGGCTTGCATGAGATGGAGGACCAAAGAGATCCATGTGGAGGAGCTCTAAAATCCTCTTTAATGAAATAATGGTCTTCCTTCGATGGGGAGAATCATGCATTTTTCCTTCAACACAAGCCCTGCAAACACGATCTTGGGCAAAGGAAACATTTTCTTTTAGTCCAAGGATGTGGCCACCCTTGTGGAGACTTTGCAAAGTTCTCATATTAACGTGGGCTAGTCGGCGATGCCATAGCCAGCCCGCGTCGGCCTTTCCGAAAAGACACATCGGGCCTGTAGTGGTTTTCCCTGAAAAGTCCACCACATACAGGTCATTTTCGACATATCCCATGAAAGCGACCTTTAGAGACTTGCTCCACAAGAGTACCACCAAATCAGCATCAATAAAAACTGCAAAGCCCATCTTACCAAGGGCACGAACTGAAAGTAAATTGTAACCTAGGGTTTCAATAAGCATGACGTCCACGAGAGAGATATCATGAGCAACCACAACTTTGCCAAGACCAAATACCTCAGATTTTGACTTGTCACCATAGGAGACAGTTATGTGATCATGGTTTGGCCGCATCTCCGAGATGATCTCCTTGCTTCCGGTCATATGACTAGTGCACCCGCTATCGAGTACCCATTTAGATCCACCAGAATCATAGCCCTGCAAGAAAGTCACTTCTTGGTTTTAGGTACCCATTTTTCAATGGGTCCTCTCATGTTAGTGACAAGGGTCTTGGGAACCCAAATAGACCAAGAATGTAACTATCATAAGTACCTACATAACTAGCATAAACATCACCATAATAATCACAATATAACTCATAGTTAGGATTATTAGCCCCTGCAAAACCATCATAGTTAGTCTTGTCATTAGTGGTGGTGCTAGTCTTTGGTTGAGCAGTTTTGCTCTTCTTCTTCTTGTTTTTCTTCTTCTTTGTCTTGGGAACATAACCAAGACCCTTTCTTCCATTGTTTGTCCTTTAATTGCTAAGTACCTCATTTAGAATTTCTTTACCTTTTATGTTGAGATTCCTTTACAAGTTTTTCTTGTCCACAAGATGGAGTACAGGTGCTGGGCATATCATACTTCTCCAATTGAGTTTGGAGCTGGTCACGAGACTCATTTAGAGTAGAATGTTCACTCTCCAATGCCTTGTGAGCAATGTCAACTTTCTCAAACTTCTCCGAGAGTCTAGCATGAACAACCCCAAATTCATTTTTTTCCTTCTTTAGTTTCTTTACCTTAGCAAGAGCGTTGTCACGTTCTTTGATGACCTGAGCAACAACCTCTTCATGGGACTCCTCAATTGACTTGAGTATTTCTTCCAAGGATACTCAAGCTTCCTCTTCTTCTTCCAAGGCATCCTTCAAGGAGGCTATCTCCAAGGCATCTTCTCTTTCAATTCTACCCTTTTCTTCGAGGAGATCTTTAGATTGGGCAAGTTGATTCATAAGAGCATCAAAATGAAGTTTGTGCTCACCTTGCAAGTTAGTGAAAAAGTTTTCCAAAGCAATAACTTCTTCTTTTATCTTAAGACTAGTATGATAATCCATATCCATATTTATGTTAGTCTTAGGAAATGAAGAAATAGAAGATGATACCTCAGACCCTCTTGCCATAAGGCAGGCGACATTGTTGTTGATGACGTTTTCGTTTGGAGAGTCGAAGAGAGATGATGGAGTAGATGTGGTGGCTATAGCAGCCACCTCACGAGTACTATCTTCATCCTCTTCATCTTCACTTGCAGAGGAATATTCTTCTTGTGCCACCAAGACAATCTTGGGTTGCTTCTTGTAAGGACCATTCTTTTTGATAAATGGCTTCTTTCGAGGTGCCTTGGATTTTTTCTTAAGGATGAGCCTGCCACCATTGTCTTCTCTATTTTGATATGGACACTCACCCACAAAGTGTAACCTATCTCCACAATTGTAGCATGTTCTCAGTTTTGGACCATTCTCTCTTCTTCCACTCGACCCATTCTTATGCTCGAGTTCCGACTTGGCCTTGGCTGGATCCTTCCAAAAGTTCCTTACATAGAAAGCCATGTACTCACCATGAGCACGCTTGACTTCCTCGGGACAGCCCATGGAGACACCCTCGTATCCTCTTTCATCCTCATCTTGCTCAACAACATTTGCTTTTAGAGCAACATTGACCCCCTTTTGCATTCCAATAGCTCGGGCACGGGCATCTTCAGTGTTCTTAGCTGCAACCTTGAATGATGCCATTTCTTGCATGACTTTATTGGAAGTCATTTGGTGATAGTTGTGTCGACCTTGCAAGCTCTTCAAGTCCGTTGGCTCAAAAGGCATTAGAGCACTCACATATTTCCTTTTTATCCAAGCATCATCAATGTGAGTGGCTCCATGCTTTCTAAATGTTGTTGCAATGCCCTTGAGACTTCTATACACATCTTCATGGTCTTCACCATCCAACATGTAAAATCCTTTAGCTTCATTGCTAAGGGCATCATACCTATTCCTCCTCATGCTTTCATTTCCAATGAAGAGGTCGGTGAGTGCATCCCAAGCTTCTTTGGCGGTGTTGAAATGCTCAATGTGGAGCATGTCCTTGGGACCCACTCCGAGGTGTATCATGTGGAGAGCTGTTGCATTCCATTGACTATCCACAACTTCTCTTCTTGTAAAGTTGGTGTGATCTCCAATATGAAGACCCTCTTCGATAATCCTCCAAAGTTCAATTGACGAACTACATACATGAGACTTCATTAAGAATTGCCATTGATTAAATGAAGATGCAGTAAGTTTGGGTGGATCACCCCTATTGTTTATATGAGGATGTGGGATAGGTGGGTCAGGAGAATATAGGTGAGGAACCTCACTATAGTCCTCCTTACCACTTCCCTTTTTGGAGGCGGAACCATTATTTTTTTCACTTACCACTTCATCTTCCTTAGATCTGGCATAAGCCTTATCCTTGGATGAATGAGTGGTAGCCTCAGAGGAAGATGGAGATGGGGATTTAGATGATGTGAGGTGAGCAATCATTTGCTACATCTCATCCATCTTGGTATCAAAGGATTTCAACAAGGTTGTTTCCAACATCTTGAGGTCATCCATTGTGACCTTATCCACAACCTCATTTCCATTTTCCTTAGTACCCATACTTCTCTTAGGCGGTTAAGTCCGAATAAAGAGATGGGGCTCTGATACCAATTGAAATGGATCGTATGGGCACCTAGAGAGGGGGCGGGGTGAATAGGTGCAACTTCAAATTTTAATGCTTTTTCAATTTTAGGCTTGACACAAAAGGTAAATTCTCTAGATATACTATTATATAGAATTTCCCAATATGCAAACCTAACTATTAGTGAGTAAAGGCGAGAGAGATAGTGGAACGAGTAAACTGTAGTGGAGCACACGGAGACACATGATTTGTTTTACCATAGTTCCTTCCTTGTTAAGGGAAGTATATCTGTGTTGGAGGGGTGGGCGAAGACCACCACGCCACAATAGGCCTCACCTTGTTCTCCGAGGAATCCCGCCACCAAAGGCCTGATCCACCTTTCCACTATAGGAACCCTTCGAGGCAGGAACCAGCCCCTTTACACAACTAGCAGGGCACAACTCCACAACCAAATTGGAGGCTCCCGTAATGACAACAAGCTTCCACAAGAACAAGTTATCAATAACAAAACACAAGATCTAGATATTGACGAGAATACTAGATCGGGGATTTCTCCAAGTGAATGGAGAGGAGTTGATGCGCTTGATTCGTGATGACGATGAAGGTTGTCTCCTCCTTCAATTCCCCCAAAGATCAAAGCCTTCAGGTGGTTGAAGTGGGAGATCTAGAGAGAGAGTTCTTGTAGCAGGTTTGGCCTTTTTCGAATGAATCAAGAGTTCTGACCGAAGGGGATGAAGGGGCTTTTATACCCCCTGTCCCAACTGAGCCGTTGGAGCCTTTGGGGGCCGGATTATCCGCCACAAGGGAGGGCCAGATTATCCAGCCTGGGAAAAACTCCACCCCAAACTCGGATTATCTGGCAAATAATCCGCCCCCACTCAGAGCGACGCGCCGAGCCGGCCCTTGCTTTTCTCCTAGGGGTCGGATTATCTGTCCCAAGGCGAGGGCCGGATTATCCGATCGGGGGAAGAAAGTCCGCCCCTTTTCAGAATTTCCGGGGGAAAATCCACCCCTAGTCAGAGTGTCGCGCCTTGCCTGTCCTTGATCATCTCGTGGGGGCCGGATTATCCGGCCCAAGGCGCGGGCCAGATTATCCGGTCAGGGGAAGAAAATCCGCCCCCTTTCGGAATTTCTGGGGGGAAATCCGCCCCCAGTCAGAGCGACGCGCCAAGCCTGCCTTTGCCAAGTGAGTCAGGCCGGATTATCTGGTCCCTTCGGGGGGGGCGGATAATATGGCCCCCAAACACAATAACTTTTCTTGCACACTTTGCACACATGAGAAAACTCCATGGTATTGTTATCTAACACGCAAAACACAGGGAACCATGTAATGTTCTTTCAAACTGCACGTGTCCTGCTTGACCTGCGAGGTTTGGTAGTGTCCTTTTTCGAAGTTTCATGATCATTCTCATTAGTTCCTTATTCATTTGGTGAAGTCAACTTTGTAAGAATTTCCGGTGTTGCGCCACTCGTCGTTTCATGAAGAGAAGGTTCAATAACCTCTTCGAGTTCTACCTTCCGACTACACACGCCTTTTGCGAGAAACTCTTTCTCTAGAAAGGATCCATTCTTGTCAACGAAAACCTTGCCCTCAGATCTGTGATAGAAGGAATACCCAATTGTTTATTTAGGGTATCCTATTAAGACGCATTTTTTTGCTATGAGTTCAAGTTTATCAGGCTGAAGTTTCTTCACATAAACATCACAACCCCAAACTTTAAGAAATGATAGCTTAGGTTTGTTTCCAAACCACAATTCAAACGGTGTTGTTTCAACGGATTTAGATGGTGTCCGATTTAAAGTGAATGCAATGGTTTTCAGTGCATAACCCCAAAATGACAGTGGCAAGTCAGTCAGAGACATCATAGATCGAACCATATCCAATAAAGTACTATTATGACATTCTAACACACCATTACGTTGTGGTGTTCTGGCAGACGTGAGTTGTGAAACTATTCCACAGTCTTTCATATGTGTGCTAAATTCGTAACTAAGATACTTACTGATGGCTATGAAATACCACCTCTTTTAGCCATATAAATTGTGCCATTTATCCCTCATATAGTGTTTCTTCCAGCTATAGCTATGCCTTATATACATGATTTCTATTTCTCATTTACTTCCATATGAGCTTTGCACATTTAGTAATTTAGGTAGAATTTTATCACTTTTCCTTGTCTATGACATGTGTGTAGGTGTTGATGATGATTATGGATAAAACAAAGGCAAAAGGAACAAAGAGAGCATAGTATGGAGGAGCTGCAGAGACCAGACTTAGCCATTTGAGAGGTGGAAAAAGTGAATTTTTCCAACTTCTCAAAATAAAGATACAAGACAACAGGGTTGTAGTCCTCGACGATATGAACTCAACGAGCCCAAGAACACTCAAAACGGAGTTTGTATGAAGAAATGGCGGTCAAAATACGAAAGGGGACAAATAGTTTAACGAGCAACTATACGACCGGAGCTATTTTTCTGGTCGTATAGCTCCGCCCGTATAGTTGCCAAAAAGGTCGCAAACGATGGGATTTCACCCTAGAAAAGCTCTAGAACCTTCCCTAAGTCATATGACGGTATTGGGGGAACCCTAGGGCACCCCAAGGCCTATATAAAGGAGGGAGGACCCAAGAGAGAGCCACCAAGTCATATCCTCCACCACGGCGGAGCCCTGCCGCCGTGCCACCACCATATCCGCCTCCAAACAGATCTACACCATCACCATCATACAAGAGGAGAAGGAACTAGGATCTTGAAGGCCTCCACATCGATCTACATCGTCATCTTCATCAACAACGTCTCCATCACCGATCCCCTTTGGTTACTTGTTGTAATTCTAGATTGAATCTTGCATTTGCAGTTGTCTTCAATTGTATCATCATACTTCATCCATATTCTATCCATGATGTTGATTGCCTTCATGTGTGAGTAGTTTCCTTTGTTCTTGGGGAGATGGAGAAACCCTAGCATGAGATTAAATTGAGATAAAGATTATTATGTGATATTGTTCATTATGTATCTATGTTAATTGTCTTCGTCTTGATGTTGGGAGTTGTGCACCTCCTTAATATTTGCCTCCTATGGGGACTCGATGAAGGGGATTACTTGTTGGTAGACGGAGGGATGATAGCACTTACTGTGACTATAAAGTTGTTGTCATTCTTTACGTAATAACTTGGGGGAATCAAGGAGAACTCATAAAGCCATGTTCATGCCATGGGACAAATCCCTTAATAGCGCATTAATTCGATCTTTTATAGAAAACTCGCATTTTATCTTGTTACTTAGAATGTTATTTAGCATTACTATTTCAGTATTTAGTTCAAAGAGTTATTAAACTTTAGACTCCTACTCCCTGTCGGATCGATATCTTTATTTCGAAACTAGCTACAAACGATCTGTGCACTTGCAGTCATCAAGCTATTTTCTGGCGCTGTTGCCGGGGAGCTGAGCGTTGTAGGTCTTTTAGCTTTTGTTTATTTATTTTAGTTTTGATAGATTTTGTTTTAAGATTTCTTTATTTGCTGCATTTGTATTTTTGTTTTTGTTTACAAACCAAAAACCCATAAAAATATTTGTTACTAATCATGTCTTCCGAGATAACTACCTTCCAACAGATGAAATCTATCATGGAGGAGTCAAAGGGAAGGACTTTGGGAGATATTCATAAGAGGCAAGGCATATTAAAAGAATGGTACTTGGGTGGACAAGTATTCATCCACACTATGTGCCTCTTATCAATTAAGTTGTGATTATTGCGGATCTCCGGATCACCTCAATTATCAATGTAAGTATAATTATTTTGATACCAAACTAGCAAACTATAATAGAGATGAGTTTAAATGCCTTGCTAGGGAGGAGACATTACAATTTGTTCTTTTTACTGGCTACCAAGAGTTGTTATTTCGTTTAAGAAATATACAGGTAGAAAGTAAACCACTCGATATGATCTATAAAGAAGTTCACCCTGTATTCTGCTATTGCCAAGATAACTTCCATGATAATGAATTTATTGTTGGGCGGATTAAAGCTGCCATGGAAGAATCTAACCTTTTGCAGGGTTCTCCAAAAGATTATGTGGAGGGAACTCCACTCAAAAAGCCTCCACCTAAACCACCGAAACATGTTGTTAACAAAGAGGTGGCACTTGATGTTGCACCCTCTCAACTAGTGGAAGGTAAGCCCGAAGGTAAGACTATCACTGAGCTACTCGCAAATTATCTTTGTAAGAATGAAAAGGAGCAACTTGATCAACCACTTGCATCTCCTACTTCTGAAAATAACTTTCCACACACAAATAGTATGCATGCAAACGATATCTCATTATCTAGTAATGATTTCTATAAGTCCCAAACTTATGATGATTGTTCTAAGGAGGATTTGTGCCTAGACTGTGATTTTGTGGACTTTGGTGAGGGACTAGAAGATGAATCTTTCTATGAATATTGTGATGCTATTAACATGGGACATAATCCTCATTGCAAGAGGAGGATGAGTATTTGAAGAACTAGTGAGCAATATGACGGTAAGAGAAATGTATTACCAAATAGAGGAATATGCTAAAAAGTTAATTTCTTCGGATACGATAGATGATCCAATAATATATCCTCAATGTATGAAACTTGGGCACTACTTTCGTTTTCCATGCTCTGATACCTTTAATCAATCTTTAGTGTCTTATAATTATGGTGATGTTACTAGTGAAGTATTAGAGTATATTATCTTTGCAGGTGCCCATGAGTTGATAATACATGTCATATCACGTATTAATAGTGAAGATAGTGCTCTCATAAAAACAACTTATGAAATCCTGCAATGTATTTATTGGTATTCTCATGAATGTTTTAGTGAGAATACACTTATTATGAGGAGTAAGGCACAGAGAAAACCCGTAGCGCACAAAGTTACTTGTTTGCAGGAAATTGAAAATAGTGTTCCTTGGTGTTCCCAAGAAGAGGATGAACACGAATAAGAACCGCAAATCCCATTGGAGGAGGATGAAGTTCCTTCACAAGAAGAGGATGAACACGAAGAAGAACTGCTAATCCTTGAGGATATGCAACTACTGGACATGTGTAAGCAGGTGGATTACTGTTCTAGTAATTTGTTAAATTTATTTGAAGGGATGAGGCAATATAATGGTAAGCCTAACAAGCTTTACGATTATGAATGCATTCCTCTCTTTAAAGAATTTTTATCAACCAATACTCACATAAACGGTAATAATGTAAAACTCTTGGAATACATAGTTTATGAAGGGTCTCATGAGTTGCTTAGGAAAATTGGTATTATTATGAAAAGTAGCGATAATGAGGATCTATCAAGGTATCATAATATTATGGATTATATTGTCAATTATTGTCAATAACATTTAGCGGGAATGCACTTGTGATAAAGAGTAAGTAACTATGTAAAACAATAGTTCCCGAAACTAACATTTTGCAGGAACCACTAGAGAACGAGGAGGAACACCAAAAAGGTGAGGTTGAAGACAAACATCATTCTACTAATAATAAGTTTGTTAATGATGCCTCAGTCTCTAGTAATGATTCTTATTGTGTAGAAACTAAAGATAATTTATCTGCGGAGGCTTTATGCCAAGATACTAATTTGGAGAACACCAATAATGATGAACTAGAGATAAATCCTTGTAGTATTAATGAGCAGGTTTTGGGAGAGCACATCTTTGATGAAACATTTGTCGATGATGCTTCATTTTGTGATTGGATTGATAACTCTAGAACTGATGAACTTGATAGTAAGGGTGATGAACTAGAGAATATAGACACTTTTGAATTTTTTCCTGCCGCTAAAGATGAGTATTATGAAGTGTTCCCTCGTGATAGTGTAGCCCAAGAAGAGTACTATGAATTGTATCCTGATGATTCTATCAAAGGTAAAATGTTTGACTTTACATGTAAATATCTAATCCTTTTGTTGAAGCTATCTAGGGAGGTATGCTCACCACACATGGCGCATCAATCATCATTTGCGAGAAATAACACATTTATCTACAAGACTCCGTTGCACCGCAAGCGGGTGAGACTTCGACCAAGCTATAATAGTAAGTGCTCCAAACCTCTTTTGGAGGTAAGAATAAATAATTCTTTGGCTCCTATCTATTGAAATCATATTGGAGAAAAGCCTGGCTACTTGGTTATAAGAAAACGCTTCCCGGGAGGCAACCTAGAAGTCATTAGGTGTCTGATACGTCGTAAACATATCTATAATTTTTGATGCTCCATGCTTGTTTTATATCAACTATCTTATGTTTTGTCTACATTTTGAGATACTTTTATGCATTTTCTAGAACTAACCTATTAACAAGATGCCGCAGTGCCAGTTGCCTGTTTTCTGCTGTTTTTGGTTTCAGAAAAGCTGGAAAAGAAATATTCTTGGAATTGGACCGTGCAAAAGCCAAAGTCAATATTTTACCAGAAGACTCACGGAGCCAGAAGACAAGACGGAGAGGGGCCACGAGGTGGCCACACCACCTGGTGGCGCGGGCCAGCCCAGGCCACGCCAGGGGGTGGTGTGGGCCCCTCAGGTGCCCATCGACCTTGCCTCTTCGCCTATAAAAGCCTCCTGAGACGAAAACCCTAAATACCAGATCAGATTTCCACGAAAAGTTCCGCAGCACCGCCGCCATCGAAGAGGAGATTCGGGGGACAAAAGTCTCTATTCTGGCACCCTGCCGGGATGGGGAAGTGCCCCCGGATCCATCTCCATCGACTCCACCGCCATCTCCATCGCCGTTGCTGACTCCCATGATGAGGAGGGAGTAGTTCCCTCTCGAGGCTAAGGGCTCTACCGGTAGCTATGTGTTCATCTCTCTCTATGCGTGATCTTATGAGATCATGAGCTTTGTAATCTATAGATCTAATCTGCTACTCAAGTGCTTTAATGAATCTCTGCTTATCCCCACGTGTGTGAAGTTGACAGTGTGCACACCGTGTGGCACTTTGGCTAAGATTACATAAATACTTATCATGAGTATAATTTGAGTTGGATGTCTCTATGAGATTGTGGTGTTTGTTAGAACCATCTAGCGCTCAAGGTGATAGTGAGGGGTTATCTAGATGGGGAATGCGAACTTTAAGGTGTGTTGTTATAGCCCTACATCGTCCAACCGGAGAGTAGTTCAGGGTAGCATCATGAAGAGAAGATATTTATATGAGAGTGTCCACTAGTGAAAGTATGATCCCTAGGCCTTGTTTCTAAGCATTGAAACACCATTTACAATCAGTTTTATTACAGATTGGCTCGCTGCCACTCTTATTTCAGATTGCAATTACCACTTATAATCATCCATATTACTTGTATTTCACTATCTCTTCGCCGAACTAGTGCACCTATACACCTGACAAGTGTATTAGGTGTGTTGGGGACACAAGAGACTTCTTGTATCTTGATTGCAGGGTTGCTTGAGAGGGATACCTTTGACCACTTCCTCCCTGAGTTCGATAAACCTTGGGTGATCCACTTAAGAGAAACTTGTTGTTGTTCTACAAACCTCTGCACTTGGAGGCCCAACACTGTCTACAAGAATAAGAGCGTGCGTAGACATAAAGCTATTTTCTGGCGCCATTGCCATGGAGGTAAGGTAAAAGGAACTCACATCCTATGGCTACTAAGCTATCTTCTAGCACTATTGCTGGTGTGTGAGTGCTCGAAGTTATTTACTTTAGATTCTGCAATTATCTTCTTGTTTCTTGTTTTTATTTTCAGTAGTTAGGCTTAATGGAAAACAACAACAAAAATTAGAGATCTTTTTAGTATTTTTCCTAAGGTAGAACATGAATGGTCTGAAAAAGAAAATTAAAAAACCCATGGAAATTTCTTTGCATGCTAATAGCAATGTTATTAGTATGAATCTTTTGAACACCTTTGTTACTAATGCTATGGAAACGTCTAAGCTTGGGGAAGTTAGCTTTTATGAAAATGATATTTTTAGTTCCCAAGCTTTAAAGAAGAAAATTTACTCTGATGATACTTTATCTCCCATATGTGGTAATTCTAATGATACTTGTGATATTTTAAATCCACATTCTGAAAGCATCCCTTTTAAAATACCTTTGGAAATTGTTGAACGTGTTATGAATAACTACTATTTTGGAGATGGAACTGTCCATCCGGGTGATCATTTACTCTTTATACATGAATTATGCGAGTTGTTCAAGTGTGCAGGTATTTCAATGAACCAAGTTAATAGGAAGCTATTATCTTTATCACTTAAGGGCAAAACAAGGGAGTGGTATAAGCTACTAGACGATCCTCATCATTTGGAGTGGAAGGAACTTGAATCTCTCTTTTACTCTAAATTCATAAAGATAGGAATTACATTTATAATTTTCATCATCATGATGGAGAAAGTATTGCCCAAGCATGGGGGAGATTGAAGTCACTAATGCTCAAATGTCCCATTCATGAGCTCCCTAGTAATATTATTATTAATAATTTTTATGCAAGGCTTTCAGAACATTACAAGGACCATGTAGATACTTGTTTAGAGGGATCCTTCGCAAGTAAGGAGGTCAAAGCTAAGTGGGATCTTCTTGAAACAATTCAAAGCAATACCGAAGATTGGGAGAACGACAAAGGTAAAGAACCAGGTATAAACTATGAGTATAACTGCATTAAGTCTTTCGCTAAAACTGCTGATTTTTAAGAGCTTAGTGCTAAATATGGTCTTGATACCCAAATTATTGTTGATTGATGTAGAGCCTTTGCTTCTCATATTTATGCTCCTAAAGAAAAATGGGACATGTATCATGAGCCTTTTAAAGACACTTGCATGGAAAATGAAATTGTTATTAATGATAGCAATAAACATGCTCAAACCTCTGAAAGTACTATTTCTTATAAGAATGTTAATTTTTGTGGAATACATAGACCTTGTGAGAATAAGCAAATTGAAGAAGAATATTGTATCACCCACATGAATGAAAAAACTAGAACGTGGTATAGGGCTCTAAATGATCTTGATAAAAAGGTTTGTGCCCTCTATTCTTTTATTTATAAGCATGTTAATTTTTGTGGAATTCATAGACCTTGTGAGAATAAGCAAATTGAAGAATACTATTGTATCACCCACAGGAATGAAAAAACTAGAACGTGGTATAGGGCTCTAAATGATCTTGATAAAAAAGGTTTGTGCCCTCTATCCTTTTATTTGAGAACTTTGCTTTGAAGTGGGTCATTTCAATTTTCAATGCTCAGGCCATAATAATAGCCCTTCTAATCCAATGAGTAGTGCAAGTTTGTATTGTGATAACATGATCACTCCTAATCATCATGATGAACTTACATTATTTTTGGGGTGTGAAAAATTATCAAGAAAAACTTCTTTGGTAGATATGAGTGCTTTTGATATGAATAGCGTCCTGCATGGTTGTCATCTTTATTGTGTTGATAATTGCCACACAAATACTTACATACAAAATATTATAAAAGATGAGATTTTACCAAAATATGACATGACTAATATGTGTTTTGATCTTATTAATGAAAAGAAGGAATCCTCCAAAGTATCTGCTATTGTCTCTAATAATAAACCAGGATTTATGGAGAAGCCTCCTTTCAAGCCTCTCCCTCCTAAAGAGCAGAAGAAAAAGAAGAAGAGGAGGAGTAAAAGGAGGGAGGAAACGGTATTTCCCCCTAAGCATGTTGCTCCTATTATAGTTTTTGATGAGTCTGAACTCGATGATGTTCCTTTGCCTGTTACCTATAGTAGTGATCATGATTGGGAACACTACTTTTGATATTGAAAATCTCTTCGGTACCAATTCTAAAAATGAAGATGTTAATAATTGTTGATGGGGATATGCCGAAGGGGGTATGCCCAGCAGGACGTTCTGACTCGGCCGAAGGGCCTGTGAGTGGGCCTGAAGGACGGTGACTGGAGTGCGACTGAAGGAAAGGCCTGGCGACTAGAGACTGAAGGCCCAGAAGCATACTTGAAGCCCAGTCGGATTAGGTCAAAAGCCTCCGAGTCCATATCTGACTCGGTTGTAACTTGTAAACCCTAGCGAGGTGACTCCTATATAAACCTCCCTAGGGTATCCTTGGGACTTACGTTCCATCATACACCGCCTCAAGCGAGTCACTGCTTAGACGCCGAGCTCGCCACCCTTGTAACTCACTCTCCATCAATCCAATCTAGCAGGAGTAGGTCTTTACCCTCCGGGGGGCGAACCTGGGTAAACCATGTGCATCCGCCCCCATCTCGCACCATAGATGGCCGCCAACTCTTCCTCACGTTACAATCAATCGCTGTCAGTAGCAGCGACTGCCATGGCCATTTCCACGACAGTGGCGCCCATCGTGGGGCATAGCGGGACTGGCCTGAGTTCTGTGGCGAGACCCTACTTGCCGATCGATCGGCCGCTCGCCACCGGCCGCATGATCGCCATTGGCAGGATCTTACAGATCCTGCCCAGCAGCTACATCCTGGCGTCACGTCCGGTCACTCACGGCGCGGTGATGCCGGTCGACTCCATCAACCTCTTCGTCGGCTTCACTGGCATGGTCGACCCAGCCGCAACGGTGATCGTCGGTGGATCGCCGCCGCACCGTGACCTGCTCTCAGAAGAGCAGGTCCACTCCATTAGGAGCCTCGTCACCAAGTACGACTCAGCCGCCAGCAGCGTGGCCGAGACCAACGCCGCCACCAATGACGAGGCCCTAAACGACGACGCCGACTCCGCAACCCCTGCCCCGGTCGATGGATCTATCACCATCGCGTCACGAGAGGACTCCATCACACGAGTCTCCAACCCGGAGGATTTCGAGGACCCCTCCATCCTCGAGATCTTCGACTCTGACTCCGGCTCAGAGTCACCTGAAGACTTCCGTGCCAGATCCAATCGCTTCAACGCGATCTACATGGCGGGCAGCACGGCCGCCCTGCCAGATCCGTTCTCCATGCCGATCCCGCCGACTGCGACAGCCATAGAGGTGGAGGAAGCCCGCCTGTGGCTCGCGGAGGCGCAACGCAACGAACTCGCCGAGCATTAGAAATACCGCCTCGAGCGGGAAACGGCGGGGGAGCTATCACTCTATCACCAGCACCGCATCAGGACCCGCCTGAACACCAACATCTAGGGCCGCGTCCTGAACTTCAACGACGAAAGCGACCCCGCACGCGCGGCCGAGCGCGAATACTGTGAGAACGTGCCGCCAGGCGGAAACAACCCCGCGAGACCACCACTCGGCGCACCGGCGACCGGAGCCCCTCCACCACCCATTGGCCGCGCGCCCCCGCCGGACCAACCACGGATCATCATCTCGCCTCAAGCCCTGACACCAATGGACTACCACTCTACTCCACCCCGATGAACAATGTCGTCATGGCCAACGCCGCGGTCGCCAAACTCGACGTCCAAGGCGACGACACGCTATAGATCCAGTACGCCAAGGCCCTACTCGCTAGGGCCGTCGAGCAACAAGCTGCCGGAGTCGACCCACAGGGGCGGATGTATTCCCGTTCCTCAGCAAGCAGAGCGCCGTCAAGCGGTCACCCCACCGTCGGCAATGCATTAACCTGCCCTCCACCGTAGCCCTTGGCGAACCAGCCACAAGCCGCCAACCCCGCGCTATCCACTGATGGCGCGAGGTTGACGTGGGAGCTTCTTCTTCTTCAGTCCCTGGCAACGGCGCTAGAAAAGATCTTGATGCGCTCGACTTTCAACGTAGAGCTCGTTGGGAACCCCAAGAGGAAGGTATGATGAGCACAGCAGTAAGTTTTCCCTCAGTTATGCAACCAAGGTTTAATCGAACCAGTAGGAGCAAGGAAACACCCCAAAGGTGTTGCTAGCTGAGCTTTGGTATGCAAGCGGTTCTAGTAGCAACGTGGAGACCTGAACAACACAACCACAGAACTTTGTCCCCAACTTGCGATGAGGTTGTCAATCTCACCGTGTTTTGCGGAAAACAAAGGATTAAACGTATCGAATGGAAAGAAGTAAAAGTTTGCAGAAAGTAAACACAAAGCAGTAAACAGTTGTAGGTTATATGTAAAGAAAAAGGACCGAGATCCATAGTTCACTAGAGGTGGCTCTCCTTAGATAGATAGCATTCTGGGTAAACAAATTACAGTGGGGCAATTGACAAACACCGAGAAAGCAATACATGCATATACTAATCATCTTGACTCCTTTGAGACTTGATTGGGCATTACAACATAATACATAGACCGCCATCCAACTGCATCTATGACTAATAATCCACCTTCAGGTTATCATCCGAACCCCCTCTAGTATTAAGTTGCAAGCAACAGATTATTGCTTTACGAACTGTGTGTAAAGTAAATAATACGATTGTTCTATGAACAAAAGATTGTTGTTTTCTCCCTAGTAGCAACAACACATCTAGTACCTTAGAGGTTTCTGTCACTTCCCCAGATTACCAGAGGCATGAACCCACTATCGAGCATAAATACTAACTCTTGGAGTTGCTAGCATCTACTTGGCCAAGATAGCTACTAACAACGGAAAGCATGCAAGATCTCAAATAACAAAGACATGATAGAATCAATAATCAATCTGAAATAGCATCTCAATATCCATCAGATCCCTGCAAACACAACATGTATGAATTACAAATAGATGATCTTGATCATGAACGGAGCTCACAAGATCTAAACATGAAAGCACAAAGGAGGAGAACCAGCCATCTAGCTACTACATGGATCCGTAGTCCAAGGATGAACTACTCACGCATCACACCGGAGGCTTGCATGGTGATGAAGAAGGCCTGTGGTGAATTCCTCCCAGGGTGCCGGGAAGAGCTTCAGATCCCTCCCGATCTAGGGATGGAGATGACGGCGGCTACAGACTCTTTCGTGGATTTTTGATCGGGTACTTAGGGTTTTCGTCCCAACGGAAATATATAGGCGGAAGGAGGGGCCGAGGGGGTGCCGGGAGCCACCACACCACCCCCTGGCGCGGGCCAGGCCTGGCCGTGCGGCCAGGTGGTGTGGCCGGCCCCTGGCCCCTCCCCGTCTCGTATTCTGGCACTTGATCCCTTTCGGAAAAATAGGCACTTTAGCTTTTGTCCCGTCCAATTCCGAGAATATTCATTTTCTGAATTTCCTGGAACCAAAAACAGCAGAAAACAGGCAGCTGGCACTGTGGCTCTTATTAATAGGTTAGTCCAAGAAATCATATGAAAAGTACTCCAAAGTTGGAAAAAAACACAAGAAAGTGGATAAAACCAAGCATGGAACATCAAAAATTATATATACATTTGTAATGTATCATCCACCAATGAGCCACGACCGGTGAATAACACGGTCGCTGCCAACGGGCAGACCATTGATGCCCGCACGAACATCATCAACAACCAGGCATGGCGGGCGCGCCAGCCCAACGACTTGAGGCACACCCTCACCAACCGTGGTGACCCGGAACCAAGAGGCTCGCTCAGTCGAGTCGGACCGCAATGCTTCGGGCCCATGATCTATGGGAAAAATACCCTGCCAACTTCAAGGGTCCCAAGGAGATCGAAAAGTACAATCCGACGTACGATCCAGCTGTCTGGTTGGACACATACCTCATGGCAATGGGAATCGCAGGCCACACCGACCTGCTCGCCGCTCGCTACCTCCCCCTGATGATGGAGGGTGCGACTCGGCAATGGATCAACACCCTCCCCGCCAACATCATCGATTCCTGGGAAGAAATGCGGGACGCCTTCATCAGGCACTTCGAGGGCTCCTACACCCGCGCCACCACCATAGAAGACCTAGAGCGATGCATCCAGGGACAAGGCGAGTTGACTCGCCGCTGGATCCAAAGATGGCAAGAACTGTGGATCAACGCCTCCGGCATCCACCCAGATACATCGATACATTGCTTCAAGAACGTGTGCCGGTATGAACCTCTTGTCGCTAAGATCAAGAGGGTCTACCAGACGCTCGACAACATCCCCGACCTCCTCGAGATCGCCAAGCGCTACGCGGAGGAGGACCCTAACCAAGACTCTGACGACGAGTCGGGAGGAAGACACCGAACCGGCATCCACGATAGCGGGTGCCTACGCGACATGCGCTAGAGCAACACCCACATCACCGGCAAGCGCTGCACGGACGGGCGAGTCGACTTCGTCGCCAACGCCAGCTACGGCCAGCGCGACCCCAAGAGCTACCGCCGCGACGGAGGAAAATACCGCGACAGCGAAAACTACCGCTCCAACAACACAGCAAGGCTAAAATTCGACCCCGCTGCCCTGCTCAATGAGCCCTGCATCTACCATAGCAGGGAGGGAAAACCCGCCACCCACACCACCGCGGATTGCCACTCTCTCAAAGAGATTGAAAAGGCGAGGCGAGCAAGGGAGGACCCCAATAACAACCCACCTCAGGACAAGGGGAACGCCGGCGGCTTCGGCACCACCATCGGCTCGCTACACACCTTCACCGGACTCGGCACCAAGCGTGAGAAGAAGGTGCTCGCCCGCGCGGTCGCCGTCAACACGGTGACCCAAGTCGACATCCCTCGCTTCCTCAACTGGTCCAAGCAGAGCATCACCTGGAGTCACCAGGACCATGCGCCAAGAATCGAATACCCAGGGCGAGTCGCCCTAGTAGTCAGGCCCAAGGTGGCCGACTACTGGCTGCCCAAGACACTAATGGACGGTGGGAGCTCCATAAACATCATGTACCTAGACACATTCAAGAGGCTCCAGCTCCCAGAAGCAGCCATCGAGCCAACCCTGACAACCTTCCACGGTATCGTCCCCGGTCGGAAGGCGTACCCAATCAGAAAAGTGACGCTGCCAGTCACCTTTGGCACTCTGGCAAACTACCACACGGAGAGGATCATATTCAAGCTGTTGAACTTCCACAGCCCTTACCACTGCATCTTGGGCCGCCAGGCATTCGCAAAATTCATGGCGACCCCACACTACGCCTACAACATGATGAAGCTCCCAGGGCCAAGCGGCAACATCACCGTCCACGGCGACCCCGACATGGCCGTAGAATGCGAGGACAAAGGAGCCGAGCTCGCCGACGCCGTCATCACTGCGGAGACCGACCACGTGGAGGAGCTTGCGAAATACGCAGGCAACATCAACAAGGGAGACCCCACCATCCTGAAGAAACCAACCGCCGTGAACTCCACGTTTGAGGCGACCACGCACACCCGCACCGTCGAGCTCGTCCTAGGCGACTCCAGCCAGACGGTCACCATCGGGGCGCACATGAGCCCCGCATAGGAAAGCGCGCTCATTGGGTTCCTCCGTGAGAACCGCGACATCTTCGGATGGAAGCCATCTGACATGCCAGGTGTCCCGAGGGAACTCGCTGAGCACAAACTCAACACCGACCCCAAAGTGCGACCAGTAAAGCAGTCGCTACGGCCCTTCAATGAAGAGCGATGTTGAGCAATCGCCGAAGAAGTACAGCGCCTGCTATCCGCAGGCTTCATCCGGCCAATCAAATACTCCAAGTGGCTGGCAAACCCAGTCCTGGTTCCAAAAAAGAACAACACATGGAGAATGTGCATCGGCTAAACCAACCTCAACAGCGCCTGCCCAAAGGAGGAGTTCGTCCTACCGCGCATCGATCAAATCATCGACTCGACCGCGGGATCGGAGTCGCTATGCTTCCTCGATGCTTACTCTGGTTACAACCAGATCAAGATGGCGGTCGAGGACGAGAAGAAGATGGTGTTCATCACGCCATTCAGTGTCTTCTGCTACACGACCATGATGTTCGGCCTCAAGAACGCCGACGCCACATACCAGAGATGCATGCAGGAGTGCCTAGCGAGCCAAATTGGCCGCAACATTCACGTCTACATCAACGATGTTGTGGTGAAATCCTCCCGCCAGGACAACCTGCTCGCCGACCTGGCCGAAATCTTCGCAAACCTGTGGAGGTACAACATCAAGTTGAACCCCGAAAAAATGCACATTTGGCGTCCCCACCGGACAGCTCCTGGGATATGTAGTCTCCAAGCGAGGCATCAAAGCCAACCCCACCAAGATCGACACCATCGCACGACTCAGGAAACCCGAGTGCCTGCGTGATACATTGCAAATGTATCTATCATTTTTAATGTTCCATGCTTGGTTTTATCCACTTTCTTGTGTTTTGTTCCAACTTTGGAGTACTTTTCATATGATTTCTTGGACTAACCTATTAACAAGAGCCATAGTGCTAGCTGCCTGTTTTCTGCTGTTTTTGGTTCCAGGAAAGTCAGAAAATGAATATTCTCGAATTTGGACAGGAAAAAAGCCAAAGTGCCTATTTTTCCGGAAGGGATCAAGTGCCAGAATATGAGACGGAGAAGGGCCAGGGAGCCACCACACCACCTGGCCGCGCGGCCAGGCCTGGCCCGCGCCAGGGGGTGGTGTGGCCGCTCCCGGCACCCCCTCGACCTCTCCTTCCGCCTATATATTTCCCTCGGGACGAAAAACCTAAGTACCTGATCAAAATTCCACGAAAGAGTCTATAGCCGCCGTCATCTCCATCCCAAGACCGGGAGGGATCTGAAGCTCTTCCCGGCACCCTGCCGGAGAGGGGAATTCACCCTGGAGGCCTTCTTCATCACCATGCAAGCCTTCGGTGTGATGTGTGAGTAGTTCATCCTTGGATTACGGATCCATGTAGTAGCTAGATGGCTGGTTCTCCTCCTTTGTGCTTTCATGTTTAGATCTTGTGAGCTCTGTTCATGATCAAGATCATCTATTTGTAATTCATTCATGTTGTGTTTGCGAGAATTCGATGGATATTGAGATGCTATTTCAGATTGATTATTGATTCTATCATGTCTTTGTTATTTGTGATCTTGCATGCTTTTCGTTGTTAGTAGCTATCTTGGCCAACTAGATGCTAGCAACTCCAAGAGTTAGTATTTATGCTCGATAGTGGGTTCATGCCCCAGGTAATCTGGGGAAGTGATAGAAATCTCTAAGGTACTAGATGTGCTGTTGCTACTAGGGAGAAAACAACAATCCTTTGTTCATAGAACAATCGTATTGTTTACTTTACACGCAGTTCGTAAAGCAATAATCTGTTGCTTGCAACTTAATCAAGGAGGGGTTCGGATGATAACCTGAAGGTGGATTATTAGTCATAGATGCAGTTGGATGGCGGTCTATGTATTATGTTGTAATGCCCAATCAAGTCTCAAAGGAGTCAAGATGATTAGTATATGCATGTATTGCTTTCTCGGTGTTTGTCAATTGCCCCGCTGTAATTTGTTTACCCAGCATGTTATCTATCTAAGGAGAGCCACCTCTAGTGAACTATGGATCACAGTTCTTTCTCTTTACATACAATCTACAACTGTTTACTGCTTTGTGTTTACTTTCTGCAAACTTTTACTTCTTTCCATTCGATACGTTTAATCCTTTGTTTTCCGCAAAACACGGTGAGATTGACAACCTCATCGCAAGTTGGGGACAAAGTTCTGTGGTTGTGTTGTAGGTCTCCACGTTGCTATTAGCACCGGTAGTGCTACTGCCAAAGCTCAGCTAGTAACACCTTTGGGGTGTTTCCTTGCTCCTACTGGTTCGATTAAACCTTGGTTTCATAACTGAGGAAAACTTGCTGCTGTGCTCATCATACCTTCCTCTTTGGGGTTCTAACGAGCTCTACATCGAACGACGCACACCAAGATTTTCCAAGATCTTTTTGCATGACGGGGAAGAAGAAAAGCTCCACGTCAACCTTGCGCCATCAAAGTATTTTCCTCGCGCCGTTGCCGAGGAGTCAAGGACATCTTCTGAGGGGAGTCCTCATAACCAATCTCTTTACTTTGTTGTTTTTGTTTTGCTTAGTTTCTTTTTGCTTTGTTTGCTTGTTTTGTTCTTCAAAAAACACAAAAAAAATAGTTTTACTAGTTTGCTTTCTTATTTGAAAACCCAAAAAAATGACTACTCTTGAAAACACTAAGTTGTGTGACTTCACTAGCACCAACAACAATGATTTTATGAGCACACCTATTGCTCCACCTATGGCTGAAAACACTTTCTTTGAGATAAAACCTGCTTTGCTCAATCTTGTTATGAGAGAACAATTTTCTAGTATTGTTAATGAAGATGCTTCTTCCCATCTAAATAATTTTATTGAACTTTGTGAGATGCAAAAGCATAGGGATATAGATGATGATATTATTAAGCTAAAATTGTTTCCTTTCTCTTTGAGAGGAAAAGCTAAAGAGTGGTTGAATTCCTTAACTAAGAATAGTATTGATTCTTGGACTAAGTGCAAAGATGCTTTTATTGGAAAATACTATCCTCCTGCTAAGATTATATCCATGAGAAGTGAAATAATGAAGTTTAAACAACTTGATAATGAGCATGTTGCTCAAGCTTGGGAAAGAATGAAATCTTTGGTAAAGAATTGTCCCACTCATGGACTGACTGCTTGGATGATCATCCAAACTTTTTATGCAGGATTGAACTATTCTTCAAGGAACCTATTGGATTCTGCTGCTGGAGGTACCTTTATGACCAGTACTTTGGGTGCTGCAACTAAGCTTCTGGACAATATGATGGTTAATTATTCTGAATGGCATATTGAGAGAGCTCCACAAGGTAGGAAGGTAAATTCTGTTGAGGAAACTTCCTCTTTGAGTGATAAGATTGATATTATTATGTCTATGCTTGTTAATGGGAAAGCCCATATTGATCTGAATAATGTTCCTTTAGCCTCTTTGGTTACTCAAGAAGAGCAAGTTGATGTGAACTTCATAAGAAATAACAACTTTGGCAACAATGCTTATGGTAATGCTTATGGAAATTCTTACAACAGTAATAAGAGTGCTCCCTCTGAACTTGAAGTTATGCTCAAAGAGTTTATTAGTAAACAAACTACTTTCAATAAAACTATTGAGGAAAAACTCTCTAATGCTGAAAGAAATATAGCATCTTTGGCTGAAGCTCAATCTTCTTTGAATAAAATGGCTGCTAAACCTGAAACTAATGATAATCCCTTTGCAGCTACTAATGCTATACAAGTAAGAATTGATGAAAATGTTAGACTATTAGCTGAATTACATGCTAAGTGGGAAAGAGAAGATGAAATTGCTAGAAACATTAGTGTTTCTACTATCACCACCTCTAGTGTTGTGGCTAGTAATAGTTCTACTACTTTGGATGATAAAGATTTTTATCTTGATGGTTGCAATATATTCGAAGTTATTAAATTCCTACAAAAGCTTGCTAAAAGTCCTAATGCTAGTGCTATGAACATGGCCTTTACAAAACACATTACCGATGCTCTCATAAAGATTAAGGAAGAAAAGATGAAACATAAAGCTTCTATTCCTATAAAACAAGAGGATGGTTGGGAACCCATCATTAATATGAAAGTGAATGACTTTGATTTCAAAGCTTTGTGTGATCTTGATAGTAGTGTTTCTATTATGCCTAAAAGGATTTATGATATGCTTGATTTGCCTCATCTTGAAGATTGTTATTTGAATGTCCCACTTGATGATAATGCTAAAAAGAAACTCATGTGGAGTATTAATGATGTTCTTATTATGGTTAACGATTCCTATGTCCCCGTTGATTTCTATGTTTTGGATGTTGAATACAATGCTTCTTGTCCTATTAGTTTGGGAAGACCTTTTCTTAGAACTGTTGGTGCCATCATTGATATGAAAGAAGGCACCATTAAATATCAACTCCCACTCAAGAAAGGTATAGAACACTTCCCTAAAAAAAGAGAAAAGATTTATTTTGCTTCTCCTATGAAAATAAAATTTGGTCTTAATGCTTCTTCATTTGAGAACACTTGATTCTTTCTTGCTTCTTATGCCTAACTTAAAGGCGTTAAAGAAAAGTACTTATTGGGAGATAACCCAAAAGTTTTAGATGAGTCTTGGAAGTTATTACTTCAGTAATAACCTCTCCTTATCCTTTTTATTTGCTTTTTGTGCCAAGAGTAACCTCTAATGAGAGTGAAGTAATGATTGGGAAAGTTGCTGTCCCGAAACAGATTTTTGTGCTTCACCGTAAAAATTCGTGAGAGATCTCTGTATGTCGGATTGAGCTGTAATTGTTTGTGCTTCTGACCCAGGTTGTTATCTAACTTTAGTTAGTTCAACACTTTTTGATTTGAGCAACAGAAGGTCTTCGAAAAAATTCGTCTTTACCTGCTGGTCTGTTTTGACAGATTTCTGCCATTTTCTGCATTTGCTTCTTGCGGGTTCCTTTTTGAGTTCTTTTGGGGAATTGAGCTATTTGAGGGAAGTTCTAAAGTAGCTAGTGTTCTAATGGAATTTTATTTGGTGTTAGAACTGAACCTTAAGACTTATTTATCTTGAGTGCACTAATGTTGCTAATAAAGATTGTGTGAAGTTTTGTATGAAGGAAAATTTTCAGGTGTATGGAAGGAATGAGTAATGAGATGAAAGATGGACTAAAGCTCAAGCTTGGGGATGCCACGCGTGTCACCCCAAGAAATATCCAAGAAGTACAAGCGTCAAAGCTTGGGGATGCCCAAGGCATCCCCTTCTTCATCAATAAAAATCCCAGGTTTCTTCCAAACGCTCCATTTTTATTGTTTCATGCATAGTTGTGTTTTTCTTGGAGCGTCTTCTTTTTCGTTTTCATTTTGTTTTTAGTTTGCTTGGTTTGCGTAGTTTTCTGAATAAATTGGTTGGACCCCCTCTTTCATACATTGGTAAGCAATTGGTTTGGTTTGGTTTGGAAAAGAGTAGGAAAGTTCATGCTTATGTGGTAAAAAGAGCTTATTTTTGACTGTGGCCTGTGCTTTGTCATGCCATGCTTGATATTGTTTTGGCTTTATGCTTAGTATTCTTTGTTGTAGCATGAATTGTTATAAACAATTGAGATTGCTTAATGTGCCTTGGATGAATCATGCGTTGTTTTAGCATATTAAAGCATAGTATTGTGGTATTCTCCTTTGATGCTTTATTTGGGTTGACTTGGCGCATGCTCACACCATGTTATGACTGTCACAAGTCACCATAGCCTTTATGATCCTTTAGTTTTCAACTTGTAGTATCACTTTATGCTTTGATCAATGATGTTTTGTCGCTCTGCATGATTATGGCCATTATCGCTCTCTTAGTTTGTCGCTCCCAGTCTTTTGCTAGCCACCACAACCAAGTATGAGTTCCACTCATGCATCCAACTCCCTAAACCAAGTTATTCCAAATAGTCCACCATACCTACCTACTAGCTTATGCTATTCCAAGTATATTCATGCTTTTGTTTACCTTCAAAATTAAACTTGTTATGAGAAAACTAGTGATTAAAGCTCTCACGAACTTGATGGCACACTTTACTTTACTTGCCCTTAATAAACTTGAACTAGTGTGTCTTCTATGTTTTATATGCTTGCACTTATTTGTTGGGAATTAGCAGAACCATGCTTTCATGGGGAACGCTTTCAATGTTGCACTTGGTACTTGTACCTAGTTGATATCATGCTCTTTTGTATATGGATGTCGTCGGTGTGAAATGAAAGGGGAGCTTGTAAGTCCATGGAGTTATGTATATGTGTTAGAGAAATGCCTGGGCCGCTGGTCTAATCCATGCTGACATGGTGGAAACCTGCAGCGTAACCATAATGAGCTGTCTATGAGGCATTCTTCTTATAAAAAAGAGTCATATATTGAGAAAAAAAGAAAAGAAAAAAAAGAGATACTATGAAAAGAGGAAAGAGAGAAAAAGCACCATATTTCCATGGTAAATAAGAAGAATGCTGAGATGCTTGTTGTCTGCTTGCCTTGTCTTTTTGATATGGGCATTCTTCCGTATCATCGGACAAGGGGTACCCCGTTGGTGGTTCTCAATGATACACATGTAATTTCAATGACAAGAACTTACCGGTGACTAAACTTGAGTAGCATGAGGAGCGACCCTAGTATACAAGGGACATGAGATTTCTGACTTATAATTCGTCAAGCATGTACACCTTAGTTTGTTCACTTTAACCTTAATAACTTCAAGATGCTTATGATAGGGGCAATGAGAGCTGAAAGCTATAAGTACCATAATTTTTGGAAGCTCTTTATGAGACTTGAATCCCTACTTCCTTTTACAAAACCCTTTCTTCCACCATTATATTGAGTCTCCACCTTCTATCTTTATGCACCTAATTTGAGAGCATAGTGGCCATTCTTAGTTCTATGTGCATTGTCCCAAAACTAGTTGATTGTTGCATAACTTGATATTGCTTGTTTTAAACTATTATATCTAGTCACTCTTATGAACTTTGAAGGTGTCCTATGCATTTATATTTGCTACTCTATTGAGGGACAAGCTGAATACTATTATGCTATGTTTTCTTTATGTGAAACAAACAAACGTCTTGCAAAGCATGTTATTCATGATTCTTTTGTTTGTGCCTTTTCATGTTGCATCATAGTTTCTTTGCTTATTGCTAGAACTTTGTCTTTCATGTTATGATTGAAGTACTATGATCCCAGCTTTGAATGTTTTGCAAATACTTTGATCAAGTCTTTGATGGTGTATGTCACCTCAAAAATTATTCTTCTTTTTATCACTTACCTACTCGAGGAAGAGAAGGAGTTAAGCTTGGGGATGTTGATACATTGCAAATGTATCTATAATTTTTGATGTTCCATGCTTGGTTTTATCCACTTTCTTGTGTTTTGTTCCAACTTTGGAGTACTTTTCATATGATTCCTTGGACTAAACTATTAACAAGAGCCACAGTGCCAGCTGCCTGTTTTCTGCTGTTTTTGGTTCCAAGAAAGTCAGAAAATGAATCTTCACGGAATTGGACGGGACAAAATCCAAAGTGCCTATTTTTCCGGAATGGATGAAGTGCCAGAATACGAGACGGAGAAGGGCCAGGGAGCCACCACACTACCTGGCCGCGCGGCCAAGCCTGGCCCTCGCCAGGGGGTGGTGTGGCCGCTCCCGGCACCCCCTCGGCCTCTCCTTCCGCCTATATATTGCCCTCGGGACGAAAACCCTAAGTACCTGATCAAAATTCCACGAAAGAGTCTATAGCCGCCGTCATCTCCATCCCTAGATCGGGAGGGATCTGAAGCTCTTCCCGGCACCCTGCCGGAGAGGGGAATTCACCCTGGAGGCCTTCTTCATCACCATGCAAGCCTCCGGTGTGATGCGTGAGTAGTTCATCCTTGGACTACGGATCCATGTAGTAGCTAGATGGCTGGTTCTCCTCCTTTGTGCTTTCATGTTTAGATCTTGTGAGCTCCGTTCATGATCAAGATCATCTATTTGTAATTCATACATGTTGTGTTTGCGGGGATCCGATGGATATTGAGATGCTATTTCAGATTGATTATTGATTCTATCATGTCTTTGTTATTTGTGATCTTGCATGCTTTCCGTTGTTAGTAGCTATCTTGGCCAAGTAGATGCTAGCAACTCCAAGAGTTAGTATTTATGCTCGATAGTGGGTTCATGCCTCTGGTAATCTGGGGAAGTGACAGAAATCTCTAAGGTACTAGATGTGCTGTTGCTACTAGGGAGAAAACAACAATCTTTTGTTCATAGAACAATCGTATTGTTTACTTTACACGCAGTTCGTAAAGCAATAATCTGTTGCTTGCAACTTAATACTAGAGGGGGTTCGGATGATAACCTGAAGGTGGATTATTAGTCATAGATGCAGTTGGATGGCGGTCTATGTATTATGTTGTAATGCCCAATCAAGTCTCAAAGGAGTCAAGATGATTAGTATATGCATGTATTGCTTTCTCGGTGTTTGTCAATTGCCCCGCTGTAATTTGTTTACCCAGCATGTTATCTATCTAAGGAGAGCCACCTCTAGTGAACTATGGATCCCGGTCCTTTCTCTTTACATACAATCTACAACTGTTTACTGCTTTGTGTTTACTTTCTGCAAACTTTTACTTCTTTCCATTCGATACGTTTAATCCTTTGTTTTTCGCAAAACACGGTGATATTGACAACCTCATCGCAAGTTGGGGACAAAGTTCTGTGGTTGTGTTGTGCAGGTCTCCACGTTGCTACTAGCACCGGTAGTGCGCCGCCAAAGCTCAGCTAGTAACACATTTGGGGTGTTTCCTTGCTCCTCTTGGTTCGATTAAACCTTGGTTTCATAACGAGGAAAACTTGCTGCTGTGCTCATCATACCTTCCTCTTGGGGTTCCCAATGAGCTCACCACGTCAACGACGTAGCACATCAAGATCTTTTCTTTGCTGCGGACTCGTCCGAACGAACAAGAGCATCTCTTTTTTTTTTTATTCTTGCGGGCCAGAAGAAGAAGCTCCCATCAACCTCGCGCCATCAACTGGCGACGCCCGAAGTTATGTTGGCGGTAGCCCTCGGTCGCTTCATCCCCCGACTAGGCGAGAAGGCAATGCCCCTCTACCGCCTGATGCGTAAGAACCCCATGTTCCAATGGGACGCGGAGGCCGACGATGCACTCAAAGCGCTCAAAGAAGTGCTACTCGCGGCTCCACTCCTCGCTGCTCCACTCGACAAAGAGCCAATGCTCGTCTATGTCGCGGCCTCCACTCGAGTCGTCAGCACCGTGATGGTCGTCGAATGACCGGAGGAGGGCAAGGAGTGCCTCATACAGCGCCCTGTCTACTACATCAGCGAAGTCCTAGCGAATTCATGACAGCGCTACCCGCAGTACCAGAAACTGGTGTACGCGGTATTTCGAGCTCAGCAGCGACTCCTGCACTATTTCCAGGAGCACCCGATCACGGTGGTCTCCTCCGCACCTCTGCAGGACATAATACGCAATCGCGAGGCGACCGGGCGAGTCGCCAAGTGGGCCGTCGAAATCGGTGTCCACAACATCAAATACGAGCCCCGCAAAGCGATTAAGTCACAAGCCCCAACTGATTTCCTCGCAGATTGGGAAGAGGCACAGCAGCCGGAGAAGCTCCCGTACCTCCACTACTGGTCGCTCCACTTTGACGGCTCCAAGAACGCCGACGGCGCAGGGGCAGGGGTCATACTGACCTCTCCCAAAGGAGACAAGCTCCGCTACGTGCTCCACCTCAACTTCAAGCCCTGCACCAACAACATGGCAGAATACGGGGCCCTCCTTCACGGCATGAGAGCCGCTAAGGAGATGAACGTCAACCTCTTACGATGCTATGTCGACTCCGACCTAGTCGTCGGCCAGGTCGCCAGGACATGCAACGCCGTCTCTCCAACCATGATCGCGTACCGCCAAGCGGTAGACCAGCTGGGAGGGCACTTTGACGGCTATTCTGTCGAGTGGATTGATAGACGCAAGAACAAGGAGGCAGACGCCCTTTACCGCATCGGGTCGGCCTGACAAGCGCCACCAGCAGGTGTCTTCCTCGACATCATCCACAAACCTTCGGTCAGCCCACCAAAGGAGATCGACGTCGGGATACCGCTGCAACCAGAGCCAGCCCTAGTCGCCATGGTTGTGGAGCCTTGCGACTGGACAGCACCATACGTCGCCTTCCTAGAGCACAAGATCTTACCAAGCAACGAGACGGAGGTGCAAATGATCGTGCGCCACTGCAAATCCTTCGTCATCATCAACGGCGAGCTCCACAGACGCAGCATGACTGGTGTGTTCTAGCGCTGCGTACAACCAGAAGAAGGCCGCAAGATCCTCCAGGACATTCACGCCGGCGACTGCGGCCATCAAGCTGGCGCCAAGTCGCTAGTCGCCAAGGCCATGCGGCATGGTTTCTACTGGCTCACAGCACATGCCGACACCACCCACATCGTCCAGCGATGCGTCGGGTGCCAAAAGTATGCCCACCAGATGCACCTCCCTGGTTCGGCACTTAAGACCATCCCCATTACATGGCCATTCGCCGTATGGGGCATGGACATGGTAGGCCCATTCAAGAAGGCCCCATCTGGCTTTACCCATCTCCTGGTCGCGGTCGACAAGTTCACCAAATGGGTCGAGGCCAAGCCAATAAAAAAGTACGACGGCTAGACGACCATCAAGTTCTTACCGAGCTCATTTATCGATACGGCTACCCGCACAGCATCATAACGAACAATGGCACCAATTTCGCCAAGGGAGCCATGGCGGAATTCTGTGAAGAACATGGCATACGACTCGACCTCGCTTCAGTCGCCCACCCGGAGTCGAACGGCCAAGCAGAACGCGCCAACCAGAGCGTCCTCCACGGGCTCAAACCACGACTCTAGGTTCCCCTCGAGCGCACCCCGGGATGCTGGGTCGACGAGCTCCCCTCCGTAATATGGGGGATCCGCACGTTCGTCAATCGATCCACCAGGTTCACACCCTTCTTCGTGGTGTATGGCGCAGAGGCCGTAATGCCAACTGACCTGGAACATGATTCACCTCGAGTTGCCAACTACGTCGAGGCGACCAACGAGGTCGCCCGCCAAGACAGCGTCGTTCAACTCGACGAGGCACGTGACCTGGCTCGCTCCCGCACCGCCATCTACCAGCAAGGACTCTGCCGCTACCATAGTTGCCGAGTCCGGACTCGCACCTTCTAGGAAGGCGACCTGGTCCTACGACTGGCCCAAGACAAGAAAGGCATGCACAAACTCTCCCCCCATGGGAGGGGCCATTCGCCATAGGGCGAGTCCTCGGCAACGACGCCTACTACCTCATCGACATACGGGGCGACGGCCAGCTCGAGGTCGGAAGGCCATGGAATGTAAACCTTCTCAGAAAGTTCTATATATAGAACCTCAAATTGTACTCAGCTGGCATATATAATGAAATTCATTTCGATCACACAAATTGTGTCTACTCGCCATATTCTTGTGCCACTCGCACTCGTACAAATCAGCAATATGCTACTCACGGAAGTCAACCTTTGGTCGAGCGACCGGCACGGCTAAGTAGTGCGGCACAAGGGCACCGGAAATACTCAGGCCTTGGGACGTCCACGAAAACGCCAACCCGGAGCCGCCATTGGAGTCGCCTAGCTTGACTGGTCCACCGGGCCAAGACAACCGGTATACACTTCTCACAGCGACCTGTCCCTCCCATCCTCGTGCAAAGCAACTCGAACGGTTAAGTACCACACATGGGGACTCCGCAAAACGGAAACCCCCACGCGGCTCGGGAACACACCAAGTAGGAGAGCTGCCTTGGACCCGCCCAGCGACTGGATCTCCGAGCCAGGGGAGGAGACGCGTTACAAACAACACATTAACAACCTGCAATAGGAACGCGCCTAATACGGCTGAGCACCACGCTCGGGGACTCGCCTACAAAACAATCTCACTCGCGCTCAGGGACTCGCCCCTCAGAAGACGCGAGATATAAAGCAATACACAACCAAAATAAAACACAAAAGTATACAATCGAGTTATACCCAATTAAAGGGCAGACACGCTCAATCAAAAATAAACACACCACACAATCTTGGTCGCAATACGAGTCGATTGACTCCCCTTGGCATATATTACAAAATGTTGATCATATTACATCAGTCGCCACTTGGCATACATTACAAACTGCCCAACTACATTGTCTATTCTACAGGTCCTGACGAAGAAGCACCACCACCCCCCTTGACACGAACGAACGGCTGCCACGGGTTTGTTGGGTAGGTCGTCAGCGACTTCGACAACGCCGACCGGAAGGGCTGCTCCGACTTCATGTCGCGATGCTTCGGCTTGGGGTCGCCAGGCGCCAACACCGTCTCCTGGTATGGCAAAAGATCCCCCATCGCCAGGACCCGATCGGCGTAAGGGGTGCCCTTTGCAGTCAGCTTCAGTACCTCTGACATCTCCACCATGACGCTCGCTGATGGGTAGCCACTGGTCACGTCGTCAAGGTCGAAGTCATTGGGGAAGTGGGCGAGACCCAGGCTCAATGCCGTGGTGGCCCCGCGCCTGAACGCCGAGCGCGCCATCCACTCCACGACGACAGGCGCCTCCTCCAGATAGCGCCACACCTCCGTAAGCCCCCCAGGAATAACCTCGGTGGGGGACATTCCTTGAAGAACCGCTTGGACACATAACGCCGAAGTCGTGGCCGCGTTCACCATGTCAGTCACGCACTGCGAAACGTTGAAGGTCTGAACCACCGGGTCACTTTGGCCTATCACAGCTGCAAAATCAGACGTCAGTGAAACTACAGACTTCCCCAATCAGGGACTCGCCAAACAAGTCAGGCAAAGATGGAGACTCACCGAGGAGTTTGCGGCAGTTCTCCGTGACATGCTTCTCCAAGGCGGCATGATCATTGTGCAGCCCCACGATGATCGAATCTGTGGCCTTGTGTTCCTCCTCAGCCGCAGCGACAGCAGCCTTTGCTCGGTCCTTAAAAGAAACTGAGGCCGCTCTCGCCTCCTCGAGGTCCTGGATTAGCATGGCAATTTGCTCATTCGTCGCGTCTAGTTCGGCGACTGGAACATACCCTTCGCGGGCCTTGGAAATTGCATCCGGGAGACCATCTGAAAGAAAAATAATCAGCGAGTCATACAAAAAAGGTCAGATATGAAAGAGAAAGGGAAAGAAAGGCAGGTACTTATCAAAAGTTTCCTGGAGTCGCCGGTTAGCCTCCTGCGCCTCGCGCAGATCCTGGTCCAAGCGCTCCCTTGCGGCCTGCCGGTCGGTAGATTCCTTTTGCAAACCCTATAGAGACAACAATGTTCAGTACTTACCAAAGAGCAACATCAAGTTCCCAGCCGCTGAAATTCAGCGACTAGGAACTCAGGGACTGGAGAGTAGAAGCAATTCAGTGCCTAGCCGCTGAAATTCAGCAGCTAGACACTCAGGGACTGGACATACCTGAATGGTGGCACAGTCGACGGGACCATGAAGGAGGTGCACCCACGACGAGACCTAATGTCTCCATCGATGACCTCTCGACTCTCGCATCCAACGCCTCTTCGACGACTACAGCTGGGTCGCTCCCCTTGGTGCTAGGCATCTCGACGGAATCATTGGCACCGTCCCTTTTCCTCTTCACGCCTTCCACGGCCGCGGCGTCATCAGCAGACTTCCTCTTCTTTGGGAGGTCGCCTTCTCCTACGGTAGCGGTCGACGGAATCTTCGCCACCGAAGGACGACCGATCTTTTTTACTCCGGACCTGTCAAAACATCAAAATCAACACGAAGACGACACAAGATGGAACACAATCTGGAATGGAAAGTGCAAGGCTTACTTTGCGACTGGGAGAACGCGTGTCCCGGTGCTGATGTGGGCAGGCTTATCCAATTCGGGGCCCAACTTGCGAGTGAGCCCCCTCTCAAAGACATCTGAAGCCCATGACACCGCGGGCTTCCACGATGACGAAGCCGCGGTCGCCGGAATTTCCGACTCTGAAGACGCGGTCGGTCTCAACGGCTGTGGCGACTTAGACGTTGCTGTCCCGACCGCTTCCTGGCTTGGAGCCCCCGAAACCGTCGGTGCAACCACTGCCAGGGGAACTTCTACCGCCGCCTCGGTGTCCTTGCCCTCCAACCCCTTCATCGGGATCGTGTCCTCTAGGGCTTTGCGCGATACTTTGGGGGTGTCTTCATCATCAGAGTCGTCATCTGACTCAAACACCACCGCCGAATTGGATGGCAACATTGGCTTCTTCGCTGGTGACTTGGGCTTGCGCGCGGGCTTCGACGGTGTGGTCGTACGCCGGGATGTGTGCTCCTGCACGACCTCATCGCCTCCGTCGTGTTCATCCAGGCTGTGACTTGCCTCGAACTCGTGCTATTTCTGCATATGAGTCCTGCAAGCCACAGGCACTGGGGGAGGGACCTCCTCCTCCTCCTCGTCGCTGTCGGAGGAGTCTCCCTCGGAGTCCTCCTCGAGCTCCCGGGGAACCTCTTCATCGAGCGGAGGAAGCCAACCCTCCAACACTTGAAACAACTGAGAACCACCACGAGTAAGCATCGAATGCTGCGACTGCGAATCGAGATGCGGAAATGACGACTTGGGAGAAAACTTACTATGGGGGCTTCATTCTTCCGACACGGAGTAATGGTGAATTCCGCGTCAGTGATCTTCTTCAGGGCGGCCTTGTAGTCCTCGGCATCCCATGATTCCTTGCTGGTTCGGGAGGGGTCGTGCTTCTCGCTGTACTGGTACATCCAATGCAGCCGAGCCGCTAGCGGAACCAGGCGCCGCCCGAGCCAGCAGTTGTAAAGGTTGATCGAAGTCAACCCCTGGTCCTTCAGCCTCTGTATCTGGTCCATCATCTCCACGATGGCCATCCTCTGGTCTTCGGGGAGCTTCTTCGGTGCCAAACAGCGAGGCTCGCTCCTCTCGGCGACGAACTCGGGAAGTGCCACCTCGTCGGGGGGAGTGGATTCTTTCACATAGAACCTTGGCAGAAGGAGCTTGGTGAAGTTAGCCTTCGGCTTCAATTGGAAAGTGACACCGCCTGCAGCCAATATCAAGCCGTCGGACGCCTCGCGCCTGATGCGGCCATGGAAGAGCTCCAACCACAGCGGAAAATACGGCATGCAGCCGAGGTAGCACTCGCAGAAGACGTCGAAGATCGCCAGCTGCTCGATGCTGTGCGAGCCGAGATCCGACGGCTTGATCGCGTAATACGTGCAGAAGCGCCGGAAGAAGAGCGAGGTGGGTAACCCCAAACCTCTTTCTAGATGACTGGGGAAACAGATGAATTCGCCGGCTCGCGGTTTTCGCTCGATCTCGGAGGAGGGGGAACCTGCCAGTTTCCCTTGCGGAGGACTCCAGCATCCTCGAAGGACTTGAGCTGGGCTGTGGTGCACTTGGATTTTCCCCATGAGCCTTTGGGAGGCGCCATCAGGAAGGGCGTGGAATCGCACGACGCGGAAGAATCGAATCGGAGGAAGGCAGGAAGAATGAATATGGGAGAATGAAGAATGCGGGGAAGGATTTGCAGAGCTGATTCGTCATTCCCCTTATATGGGAACACTACCCGCCAAATTCGGGGTAGCCGTTACTTACGGTAATTACGCCGAAGTTAGCATTGGAATTTCCAATGGATAGTTTGACCAGAATTGACGGTCCAACTCCTCCATTCCACCCACTACCCGCTAGTCTTCTCCATTCGCCGAAGCAGCGACTTGGTAGCAGTGACATTAGCCGGAGTGGCGAGTGGAAGCCTGGGGAAATTTCCTCGGTTCTAATGGAGTCCATCGCCGACTCAACTGGGCGTCCAAATTGGGCTCGCCTACTTTGACCGCCAAAGGGACACCTGCACCTGAATCAACGATGGCCTCGGGGACTATTGATGGGGATATGCCGAAGGGGGTATGCCCAGCAGGACGTTCCGACTAGGCCGAAGGGCCTGTGAGTGGGCCTGAAGGACGGCGACTGGAGTGCGACTGAAGGAAAGGCCTGGCGACTGGAGACTGAAGGCCCAGAAGCTTACTTAAAGCCCAGTCGGATTAGGTCAAAAGCCTCCGAGTCCATATCTGGCTTGGTTGTAACTTGTAAACCCTAGCGAGGTGACTCCTATATAAACCTCCCTAGGGTATGCTTGGGACTTAGGTTCCATCATACACCCCCTCAAGCGACTCGCTGCTTAGATGCCGAGCTAGCCACCCTTATAACTCGCTCGCCATCAATCCAATCTAGCAGGAGTAGGTCTTTACCCTCCGGGGGGCCGAACCTGGGTAAACCATGTTCATCCGCCCCCATCTCACACCGTAGATGGCCACCAGCTCTTCCTCACGTTACAATCAATCGCTTCCAGTAGCAGTGACTGCCGTGGCCATTTCCACGACAATTGTTGTACTATTAGTACTATCCATGTTCCTTCCAATGATGATATGTTTACAAATGAACACACTTTGGAAGATAACTATTCTATTGCTTATGATGATACTATACCTTCAATATATTATGATCACAATGATGAATATGATATTTTCAGTCCACCTACTATTGAGGAGAAAATTAATTATAATTACAATATGCCTCCTATATTTGATGATTATGGTGATGATGATAATAATAATGATAGCTATTTTGTTGAATTTGCTCCCGCAACAATTAATAAGAATGACTATGTTTATGTGGGGAGTATTAACTGTTTTATGCATGCGGCTCGCGATAAGAATGTTTTATGTGATAGTTATATTGTTAATTTTATTCATGATGCTACCGAAAGTTATTATGAGAGAGGGAAACATGGTTTTATGTATCTCAACAATATTAAGTTTCCCCTCTTTATGTTAAATTTTTTGAAGTTGCACTTGTTTTGCTTTCCTATGGTTGTTGCTTTGTGCTTTCATGACCTGTTTCTTTACAAGATTATTTTTCATAAGAAGTGGGTTAGACTTAAATTTGTTTCATATTTGCTTCTTGATGCTCTCTTTTACTTCAATTCATATTTATTATGTGAGCATCATCGAAATTATCATGCCTAGCTCAAAGGCGTTAAAGAAAAGCACTTATTGGGATATAACCCAAATTTTTAGTCAATAAATTTTTCTTTTGTTGAGTCTTGGAAGTTATTGCCTCAGTAATAACCTCTCCTTATCATTTTTGTGTGGTTTTTGTGCCAAGAATAACCTCTAATAAGAGAGAAATAATGCTTGCGAAAAATGCTGTCCCAAAACAGATTTTTGTGCTTCACTGTAAAAATTCGTGAAAAATATATGTACGTCGGATTGAGCTATAAGTTTTTGTGCTTCTGCCCTAGATTTTTTATCTAACTTTCATTAGTTTATCACTTTTCGATTTGAGCAACATAAGGTCTTCGAAAAAATCGGTGTTTACCTGCTGGTCTATTTTGACAGATTTCTGCCATTATTTGCATTTGCCTCTTAATCGGTTTATTTTTGAGTTCTCTTGATCACTTGAACTTTGAAAAGGAATTGCTACAGTAGCTGGTGCTTTAATGGAAGTTTTACTTGTGTTGAAACTGAACCTAAAGACTTATTATCTTAGGTACACTAATGTTGCTAATGAAGATTGTGTGAAGTTTTGTATGAAGGAAATTTTAAAGTGTAGGGAAGAACAATGTGACAAGATGAAGTATGGACAAAAGCTCAAGCTTGGGGATGCCACCCGTGTCACCCCAAGAAATATTCAAGAAGTACAAGCGTTAAAGCTTGGGGATGCCCAAGGCATCCCCTTCTTCGTCAATAAAAATCTCAGGTTTTCTTCCAAACACTTCATTTTTATTGTTTCATGCACAATTGTGTTGTTCTTGGAGCGTCTTTGTCTTTGTTTTTAGTTTTCTTTTGCTTTCTTTGCCACAATAAGTTGGTTGGATACCAACACACTTCTTTTGTAGAGAGACACACCCCGTTATTCATTGCCTAGAACACTCTAGTTTTCACTCTTATTGTTCTGTGAGTGTTCTCCTTTGCTAGCACTGTGTTTAGCTTTAATTTTTGATTGGTGTTGGAATTTTTTTGATTGGTGTTGTACAAAAGGAGTCTTGTTTTGACTATGGCCTAGACTTTAGCATGTCATGTTTGATATTGCTTTGACCTTATGCTTAGTGATTATTGTTGTAGCATGACTTGTTACAAACAATTGAGATTGCTTAATGTGCCTTGAAAGAACCATGCGTTGTTTTAGCATATAAAAGCATAATATTGTAGTATTCTCCTTTGATGCTTTATTTGGGTTGACTTGGCGCATGCTCACACCATGTTAAGACTATACCAAGTCACCATAGCCTCTATGATCATTCAGTTTTCGACTTGTAATATCACTTTATGCTTTAATTAATAATGTTTTGTCGCTTTGCATGATTATGGACATTATTGCTCTCTTAGTTGGTTGCTCCCAGTCTTTTGCTAGTATCCATACCAAGTATGAGTTCCACTCATGCATCCAACTCCAAATAAAACCAAGTTATTCCAAATAGTCCACTATACCTACCTATTAGCATTTGCTATTCCAAGTATATTCATGTTTTTATCTACCTTCCGAATTAAACTTGTTATGTGAAAATTAGTGATAAAAGCTCTCACGAACTTGATGGCACACTTTACTTTTCTTGCACTTAATAAACTTGAACCATTGTGCCCATATATGTTGCGTATATGCTTGCGTTTTGTAAGTTGTGAATTAGCATAACCATGTTACCATGGGGAACGCTTTCAACATTACACTTTATCTAGTTGATATCATGTTCTTTTGCTTATGGATCCCGACGGTGTGAAACGAAAGGGGAGATTGTAAGGCTCATGGAGTCCGTATATGTGTTAGAGAAATGCCTGGGCAGCTAGTCTAAGCCATGCCTAATCATGGTGGAAACCTGCAGCGTAACCATAGTGAGCAATCTATGAAGCATCCTCTATAAAACAAAACCTATGCAAATAGGAAAGAAAAAAGAGAGAGAGAAAAGAAAAAAAGCCTATGCAAATAGGAAATAAAAGGATTGCTGAGATGCTCATTGTCTGCTTACCTTGTCAATTTGATATGGGAATCTTCCGTATCATCGGGCAAGGGGTACCCCGTTGGCGGTTCTCTATGATACACATGTACTTACAATGACAAGAACTTACCTGTGACTAAACTTGAGTAGCATGAGGAATGGTACTCGTAAGTAAGGGGCATGAGATTTTCAGCTTATAACTTGTGAAGCATATCCTCATATTTGTTCACTTTAACCTTAATCACCTAAAGATGCTTATGATAGGGGCAATGCAAGCTGAAAACTAATAAGTACCATAATTTTTGGAAGCTCTTTATGAGACTTGAATCCCTGCTTCCTTCTATGAAGGGCCTTTCTTTTACTTTTTATGTTGAGTCTCCATCTTCTATCTTTATGCACCTATTGAGAGAGCATAGTGGCCATTCTTAGTTTAATGTGCATTGTCCCAAAACTTGTTGATTGATTCATAACTTTGATATTGCTTGTTCTTAAACTATTTGTATCTAGTCACCCTTATGAACTTTGAAGGTGTCCTATGCATTTATGTTTTGCTACACCATGAGGGACAAGCTGAATACCACTTTCATTATGTTTTCTATATGTGAAACAAACAAACGTCTTTCAAAGCATTGTTATTCATGATTCTTTTGTTTGTACCTTTTCATGTTACAACGTAGTTACTATATCTTATTGTTAGAACTATATCTTTCATGTCTACGTTAGAGTACTATGATCCCAGCTATCAATGTTTTACAAATACCTTGATCAAGATTGTGATGGTGCATGTCACCTCAAAATTTATTCTTTTTTATCACTTACCTACTCGAGGACGAGTAGTAGTTAAGCTTGGGGATGTTGATACATCGTAAACGTATCTATAATTTTTGATGCTCCATGCTTGTTTTATATCAACTATCTTATGTTTTATCTACATTTTGAGATAATTTTATGCATTTTCTGGAACTAACCTATTAACAAGACGTTGCAGTGCCAGTTGCCTGTTTTCTGTTGTTTTTGGTTTCAGAAAAGCTGGAAAAGAAATATTCTCGGAATTGGACCGGACAAAAGCCAAAGTCAATTACCAGAAGACTCATGGAGCCAGAAGACGATACCGAGAGGGGCCACGAGGTGGCCACACCACCTGGTGGCGCGGGCCACCCTAGGCCGTGCCAGGGGGTGGTGTGGGCCCCTCGGGTGCCCACCGACCATGCATCTTCGCCTATAAAAGCCTCTCGGGATGAAAACCCTAAATACCATATCAGATTTCCACGAAAAGTTCCACATCGCCACCGCCACCAAAGAGGAGATTCGGGGGACAAAAGTCTCTGTTTTGGCACCCTGCCGGGATGGGGAAGTACCCCTGGATCCATATCCATCGACTCCACCGCCATCTCCATCGCCATTGCTGACTCCCATGATGAGGAGGGAGTAGTTCCCTCTCAAGGCTAAGGGCTCTACCGGTAGTTATGTGTTCATCTCTCTCTATGCGTGATCTTATGAGATCATGAGCTTTGTAATCTATAGATCTAATCTGCTACTCAAGTGCTTTAATGAATCTTTTATCCCCACATGTGTGAAGTTGACAATGTGCACACCATGTGGCACTTTGGCTAAGATTACATAAATACTTATCATGAGTATAATTTGAGTTGGATGTCTCTATGAGATTGTGGTGTTTGTTGGAACCATCTAGCACTCAAGGTGATAGTGAGGGGTTATCTAGATGGGGAATGCGAAATTTAAGGTGTGCTGTTATAGCCCTACATCGTCCAACCGGAGATTAGTTCAGGGTAGCATCATGAAGAGAAGATATTTATATGGGAGTGTCCACTAGTGAAAGTATGATCCCTAGACCTTGTTTCTAAGCATTGAAAAACCGTTTACAATCAGTTCTGTTACATGTTTGCTTGTTGCCACTCTTATTTCAGATTACAATTACCACTTATAATCATCCATATTACTTGTATTTCACTATCTCTTCGTCGAACTAGTGCACCTATACACCTGACAAGTCTATTGTGTGTGTTGGGGACACAAGAGACTTCTTGTATCTTGATTGCAGGGTTGCTTGAGAGGGATACCTTTGACCACTTCCTCCCTGAGTTCGATAAACCTTGGGTGAACCATTTAACGGAAACTTGCTGTTGTTCTACAAACCTCTGCACTTGGAGGCCCAACACTGTCTACAAGAATAAGAGCATGCGTAGACATCAGTGTCTTTCTTAGTTTTGTGTCTTGAGTCTTGATGCATTCATGTTGCATTGGCATTTTTATTCTTTACATGATTTGTTATTAGAGTTATCTTGTTGTAGTTTTCAGAAGGTAGAATTTATTGTTACTATGTGTTGCATAACTCGGTTGTACTTAAATCCCGTTTTATACATGTTCTTGTTGGTCAAAAATTAAAGTTGTTATTTTACTGTCAAAGCAAGGTATATCACTAAGTTACAGGATAAGAAATAATTTTCAAAGAAACAGATTTTTTTTATGCACACAAAGAGTTTAACGACCAACTATACGGCGAGAATAAAAATTCCGGTCGTATAGATACCTTGACCATCAACAATTTTTATTTCATATGTACTGAGAGTTTAACGACCAACTATATGGCGGAAATAAAAATTCTGGCCGTATAGTGCCGGTCGTATAGATATTGGTGCCTCTGTACAATTTCTTTTCCAATATACTGAGAGTTTAATGACCAACTATACGGCGGGAATAAAAATTCTGGCCGAATAGTTCCGGTTGTATAGATATCGATGCCTTCGTAAAATTTCTTTTCCAGGATACAGAAGGTTTAACGACCAACTATACGATAGAAATAAAAATTCCGGCCGTATAGTTTCGGCCGTATAGATATCGATGCCTTCGTAAAATTTCTTTTCTAGGATACAGAAGGTTTGATGACCAACTATACAGCGGGAACACATTGTTCCGGCCATATAGTTTCGCCCATATAGTTGAGAAAACCCCTCAAACGCCAACTGGAAGATAACCATTTCTCAAAATTTTAACTTCTTCCAAAAACCTCGAAACACCACCTAGGAGCTTCTCCCATGATCTAGAGAAGCCGAGCATATGTAAGCAATAAATTTCTACCTCAGAAACCTCCTAAACTGTAATTCTCTATAGAAGTTCATGTTTTATTTTTACTTTCCTTTTATCGGTGGGGTAAACGAACTATGTTCGTATACCAAACCGATGCATTTTATTTTGTGTGTTATTTTTGCAGCGACTTGAACCTTGTGTGACGACGTGTACGGTAGTGTCAACCGTGCAAACACTCACATGAGCCACTTGGTTGCTTCAATTCAACACTTCGATAATCAGTGTCTGGTAAAACCTTCCAACTCGAACCTCTTTTAATAAGCGCATAGGGGCTTCACACTCATGTCTCATATCCTGTTTCACTTGCACCTCATCACAATCTAGGAGAGGCATCTTCTAGAACTAGTTTGTTGACTTAAGCGTGGTGCTTAGGTTGATGAACCGACTCAGTGGGACTTGTATTTTTATCACTTGTGAGCTAAACCCGTGTCTTCAAAAACAAAAAATATTTCATTTTATTTTTAGTTTTTAAGCAGGTCCTCACGGAAGGCACACCGGGCCGTATCAAGAAATACATGTTGAAGCAAAGGTTCTTTATCCATCAAAAGAGAGGTTACTTGTACCTCAACGGTAAAGTGTGTCAACCTTGTTTTCAACTAAGCTTGGGGAGGTAACCCGTTATCACACTCTCTTTTGGAAAATGTATTTTCTCTTTTCTTTTGGTGATATACTCAAGTTTGGTTCTTGCAAAGTTCTAAGCTTGGGGAGTTCTGCATGTGTAGAGTATTGTGCAATGTTCGTATTTGATGAAGGTTTAATGCAATCATGTATCCCTCTATTTTTGAATGATTGTTTAAGTGAGTCTAGTTCTGTATTTATATGGGGAGACACTTGCTCATGATAGGCACCATAGGAGTTGACTTAGAGCTTGTATGCATCTTCCCAAATTGTTTATCAAGCTTGTAACACTATTTGTGGTCCTCTAGAAAACATTGCCACAATATCTACACTTGGAAAAAATGAATACTTGATCAAGATCTTTTGAAATTTGTTGGTTGTCACTAAATAGCCTTGTCTTAAATGAATAGGTTATGCTCGACCCCATAATTTCAAAACAATAGACTTGATAGTTTGCTTACGGAAAAAGTTGTTAATTGGAAATGATATTTCGAAGTTTTGAGTTCTATGCTAAATAAGGTGTTGTTTAATTGTCTTAAGAGTTTAGCCTTAAAGATACACAACACCATAAATGTGATGATCGACTTGATAGTACTCTTTGAAAGGATTTTTTTGAAGAAACTAATATTTAGCGGTAATTGAGATGCATGCCAAATCTTGACCTGTTGATTTAAGTATGATATTGCTTTATGCGTGTCTGCACCACTATCGCACAACATGGGATGCTAACAACTCCGTTGTCCTTTGAACAGTCCAAAAAGAGGAAACTCTTGGAGTTTGGCTATGAGTTTCCCAACATATGTAGCATAAATACTATATTTGGGTATGCATTGGTATTCTCATGGGCCTGCATTCAAAGCGAAAGAGGGAATACTCCTCTGACCGTTACGAGAAATCATTATACCGAAAAGGGAAACCTTAGTAATGGTCACAAGTATCCTTCTTAGCCTGCACAGTCTGATTAAACACACTAGGTTTTGGCATGATCTCATTTCTGATGAACTGAAGTTTTAGAAAGACAAAGAATAGAAAATGAGTGTTTGATAGCCATGATTCATTGATGTGGATGACCAAATGAGACACTCTAATGTTATGCTTCTTTTGACATGTTCTCACATTTCCTTTTGACATAAATCTCGTTACTAAGAGATAAACTTTCTGAAATCTCAATAACTGATGTCTGCACTTGAGAGCCTTAACTAGATGACATGATCGGGTAGACTTTATTCCTGTTTATGCTTGACATCTATTTGTGACTAAGTTTTGCCCCATAAAAAATAATGATATGAAAAGTTGTACAAAAGGTGCAATAAGAGGATCACAAGTTTGTCTACAAGTAGATTCACTGTTGACATGGAGCATATAAGTTTTGATGAATCTTTAGTGGTCTTTACATCTGAGCTTGTGTTGCCTTGTATGAATACATGTTTTCTCTCTTCGAGCTTGTAAAAGAAATAAGGATGCAAGGCATTGATTTCCAATGATAAGCTATTTCACAACCATTAATTTATTATCGACCCTTCCTGCTCGAGGACGAGCAAGGTCTAGCTTAGGGAAGTTGATGGATGTGAAATACCACCTCTTCTAGCCATATAAATTGTGCCATTTATCCCTCATACAGTATTTCTTCTAGCTATAGCTATGCCTTATATCCATGATTTCTATTTCTCATTTACTTTCATATGAGCTTTGCACATTTAGTAGTTTAGGTAGAATTTTATCGCTTTTCCTTATCTACGACATGTGTGTAGGTGTTCATGATGATTATGGATAAAACAAAGGCAAAAGGAACAAAGAGAGCATAGTATGGAGGAGCTGCAGAGGCCAGACTTAGCCTTTGAGAGGTTGAAAAAGTGAAATTTTCCAACTTCTCAAAATAAAGATCCAAGACCACAAGGTTGTACCCCTCAACGATACGAACTCAACGAGCCCAAGAACACCCAAAACAGAGTTCTTATGAAGAAATAGCGGTCAAAATATGAAAGGGGGCAGACAATTTAACGAGCAACTATACGACCGAAGCTATTTTTTTGGTCGTATAGCTCCGCCCGTATAGTTTCCAAAAAGGTCGCAAACGATGGGATTTCACCCCAAAAAAGCTCTAGAACCTTCCCTAAGTCATATGACGGTATTGGGGGAACCCTAGGGCACCCCCAAGGCCTATATAAAGGAGGGAGGACCCAAGAGAGAGCCATCAAGCCATATCCTCCACCACGGCGGAGCCCTGCCGCCGTGCCACCACCATAGTTGCCTCCAAACAGATCTACACCAAGAGGAGAAGTAACTAGGATCTTGAAGGCCTCCACATCGATCTACATCGTCATCTTCATCAACAATGTCTCCATCACCGATCCCATTTGGTTACTTGTTGTAATTCTAGATTGAATCTTGGATTTGCAGTTGTCTTCAATTGTATCATCATACTTCATCCATATTCTATCCATGATGTTGATTGCCTTCATGTGTGAGTAGTTTCCTTTGTTCTTGGGGAGATGGAGAAACCCTAGCATGAGATTGAATTGAGATAAAGATTATTATGTGATATTGATTATGTGTCTGTGTTAATTGTCTTCGTCTTGATGTTGGGAGTTGTGCACCTCCTTAATATTTGCCTCCTATGGGGACTCGATGAAGGGGATTACTTGTTGGTATACGGAGGGATGATAGCACTTACTGTGACTATAAAGTTGTTGTCATTCTTTACGTACTAACTTGGGGGAATCAAGGAGAACTCATAAAGACATGTCCATGCCATGGGAGAAATCCCTTAATAGCACAGTAATTCAATTGCTGTCTGTTGTGGTTATGAGGATGATGTGTGCAGCGGTTGCTGGCTATTCGTCCATATATGAAGCTCCTCCCACACATATCATAAATGGTTTTATTCATTATAATAATTTTGATCACTCTTTCTAATTACTAGCGGTGGATCTACTACTCCCTGAGAACTCTTTCCATCATATTGCAGACTTTCGTAATCATACTTGCATGCTCTTGTTTACTTACAACTTTAGTTTACTTGTTGTTCTCTTATTTGAAAACCCAAAAATATCTTTTATACAAAACTCACATTTTATCTTGTTACTTAGAATGTTATTTAGCATTACTATTTCAGTATGTAGTTCAAAGAGTTATTAGACTTCAGACTCCTGCTCCCTGTGGAATTAATATCTTTATTTTGAAACTAGCTACAAATGATATGTGCACTTGCAGTCATCACTCACCTCCACGGTCAGACCGTAGAAATTTGATCTTTATGTTATGATGATTTTCCACTTCATTCTGAAATTCTTTGAACTTTTCAAAGGTTTCAAACTTGTGTTTCATCAAATAGATATACCCGTATCTACTCAAATCATCCGTGAAAGTAACAAAATAATGATATCCACCTCGCGTCGACACACTCATTCGACCACACACATCAGCATGTATGATTTCCAATAAATCTGTCGCCCATTCCATTGAACCGAAAAACGACGTTCTAGTTATCTTGCCCATAAGGCATGGCTCACATGTATCAATTAATTCAAAATCAAGTGATTCCAAAAGTCCATCAGAATGGAGTTTCTTCATGCGTTTAACGCCAATATGACCTAGACGGCAGTGCCACATATATGCAGATATATCATCATCAACTTTAATCCTCTTAGCATCAACATTATGAATATGCGTATGAGTACTATCGAGATTCAACAGAAATAAACCATTCATCACAGGTGCTTGACCATAAAATATATTATCCATATAAATCGAACAACCGTTGTTTTCAGATTTAAATGAATAACCGCTTCGCAACAAACACGATCTGGATACAGTGTCCATGCTCAGCGGGCACCAAATAACAATTATTAAGATTTATCGCTAATCCTGATGGCATATGGAGAGGCAGTGTTCCCATGGCGATCACATCAACTCTTGATCCATTGCCGACACGCATCGTGACATCATCCCTTGTTAGCTATCGCTTATTCCGCAGCCCCTGAATCGAGTTACATATATTAGCAACCGATCTCGTATTAAATACCCAGGCGCTACTGCGAGTACTAGTCAAGTACACATCAATAACATGTATATCACATATACCTTTGGTTGCCTTGCCAACCTTCTTGTCCACCAAATACTTGGGGCAGTTGTGCTTCCAATGGCTAGACCCCTTGCAATAGTAGCACTCGTATCAGACTTAGGACCAACTCGAGATTTCTTTTCAGGTGCGGCAACAAATTTGCCGCCCTTCTTTCCCTTCTGTTTGCCCTTCTTGTCTTTCTTGAAGCCGGTGGTATTATTGATCATCAACACTTGATGCTCTTTCCTGATCGCCACTTCTACAGTTTTAAGCATTGATAGAATCTCGGGGAGAGACTTATTCATGCGCAGCATATTATAGTTCATCACGAAGCTCTTGTAGCTAGGTGGCAAAGATTGGAGAACATGATGTATGCTTAAGTCAATGGGAATCGTTATTCCCAAGGACACAACATTATCGGTGTACCCAGACATTTTGAGTACGTGCTCACTGATGGAGTTGTTCTCTTCCATCATGCACCTAAAGAACTTTTCAGAAGTATTATAACTCTCTATGGCAGCATGGGTATCGAAAATCATTTTCAATTCCCCCATGGTATCAAAAGCATTGCCATTTTCGAAACGCTTTCGAAGATCCGGATCTATCCCATACATTATGCCGCAATGAACTAAGTTAATGGTCCTCCTGATGAGTCAAATAGACGTTCTTTTCCTCGTCAGGGGCGTCAGGAGCTGGTGGGGGGCCTAGCGGCGCTTCTAGCACCTATTGCTTTTGTGCAGCAGTGAGTAGAATCCTCAAATTCATTACCCAGTTGGTAAAGTTGCTACCATTTGCCGCAAGTTTCTCGTTATCCATGAACACATTGAAATTAAAAGCAGGTGGTGCCATCTACAACAGAATTTGTAAAGTTTAGACTAAGTTTATGATAGATTGAGTTCAACTAATCCAAATTACAAATGAACTCCCACTCAAAAACAACATCCCTCGTGTCTTTTTGGTGATTACATAAACCAAATCCACTACACCAAGTCCGATCATCACGTGAGTCGGTGTAGCTTCAAAGGTGAGCATCAATATGGGCATCATATCAACTATATGACTCATTCTTAACCTTCCGGTCCGTGTTCCGAGGCCATGTTTGTACATGCTAGGCTCGCCAAATAAGAACCTTAGTACTCGCGTGTGTAAAACTGTCTTACAGCCGATGTATGAAAGCGTAGAGTCGAGTACACCTGATCATCACATGATGTCTCGAAACACGATCCGTAGAATGGTGCATACTTAAGGAAGAACACATTTTTATCTTGATATTTAAATGAGGGATCATATTATAATGCTACTAAAACACCAAACAAGCAATATAAGATGCAAACATCATATGTGTAAAGTGAAATGACATGGTTCTTGCACTTGATCACTATCATGTGCATCGTGGTATGATCTTTATCATTCCTTTGTGTGTAAGGCCAAGGTCTATGGAACTTTCACGTTAGGTGTGTTGTAAGAGCATCAACTATACATCAACTTACAACATTACCATATCATGACACTAGCCCAACAATGATCTAAACTAGACGCTTCTAATTATCAATTGCAAGTTTTACGTGGCTTAGGGCTTTCGAAGATAGAACCGGTCTTACCTACGAACATGGAACCACAAGATGATAACCAAATTATTAGCAACTCGTTATAAATATGATATTGACTATAGTAGGAGAGACAGACACCCGCTAGCCACTTATGCAAAACTAGTTGCATGTCAAGTGTGGAACAGGTCTCATGTGCGAGGACATGTAAAGTTAGTCCGGACCGCTTCATCCCACTATGCCACCAATATCCAAAATACATATAAGATGCAATAACATGATCATCATCGCCCACATATCCAAAAGCATCTACGCATAGATCAGGCTCTTATACCACTGTTGGGTTCGCAACATAGAAAACAAAAAAGTCCTACGATGGGAACTATTATACACCAAGATCTATCTACTAGATACAAGAAACGGGTGGATATACATCCATAGAGAACATACCCTCGAAGATCGACAAAGTGTAACGAGATTGAACTCATGGATGATGTAGTCGAACACTTGCCAATCTCAATATCGTGTGGAAGTCCTAGCGCATCAAATCAGCAACACATCCGTCCTCACACACACGTTTAGGCCACTGAACAACCTCCACCTCCTTGCTCCAACGATGTATCGGAAGCAGTAACTCCTTCCATACAAAATGCCACCAGGAACATGTATCTCGCTAATCCAAGACCATGCGGGAATAATTCTAGAGGGGGAAAGAGATCCTTCATGAGGAGGTGTGAGTGAGAAGGAGGGAGAGGGGGGCTGCCCCCTCCCATGGCCTGCGCCCATGGGGGGTTCCCCCACCTCTTCCTCATTCATGTGGTGGAAGCTCCACTCACATAATTGCCTCTCCATTTTCTCCACTCAAAATCCCACTCAAAATGCATTAAACTTCCACTAAATTTAATGCAACTCTCATTTAATAAAACTCTTTTATTTATTTTATTCAGAATTTTGTTAATTACTTTAATTAACAAACATTCACATAAAACCCCCTGCTACATTTCAATATCACATGCATAACCAATTTCAGCAATTTCACCCCGAACAATTTCGGTGTCTATTGAAATAATTCCAGCGCTTTGCAATTCTTCCGTCTAGAACATATTTGCTCCAAATGGTGTTGGCAACCCTTAAGTGTGTCACCCTATGGTTCTCGAATAATACAGACATGATCGAGACCCCTCTCAGATCAATAATCAAAAGCGGGACCTGGAGATCCATACTAACTCCTACACATTCAACAATGACTTCTGTGATCGTGGGAACCTTTAACGATAGTAACTAAATCCCTTTGTCCCATGATATATTACATATTTGATATTCGATCATCGGTATCTCAATACCTAGTTTCATCTCGTTACCTACATGCACTCTTTTCTCATTCCTGTGATATAACATTCTAGTGATCACATCACTTGCTTGCAAGCTATCTTAATGTGATACCACCGAGAGGGCCCAGAGTATATCTGTCCGTCATCGGGATGTAAAAATTCCACTCTTGATCCGACAAGGTCCTTTCCCTAAACCTTGGCTCCTTTATAAGCCGGAGCTGTGGGAGTCTTTAGAGAACAAGTTCATAGAACAACTCACACCTCACACAGCGAGCTGATCTATGTAACTCGGCGTATTGCCATTATGGTGATTTATAGAAGGAGTAGGGTCTACCACCGTTGTGGGACTTGAACCTAGGTAAGATGTGTTACCTCGTACTCGTCAACTCGCCGCCTTCCCACATATCTCTAAACATGCTATGTGAGGACCCCTCCATGACATACTTGTCGACAATACTACAACAATCAGATGGAAGAAGAAGATTCGGATAGAGATAGTGATACCGTTGATGATTCTGATGAGTCCGATGAAGAGGAGGCACTGATTACTGCATCATGGACTAATGACTTCTCAATAGCAATGAATGTGAATGATGGGCATGATTCTACCTGGCAGTATCACGAGAACAACATTGCCAAGGATGCCATGTATCCTAGAAAGAGACATCTGCAGGAAGCAATCATTGTGTGGGCAATGTCCATGCAATGGGTCTTCAAAACCATGGTATCATCTCAAAATATTTGACAATGGTTTGTGCGACTATCGGTTGTTTCGCAAGGGTGCATGGATATTGCCCTAAGTATGACACCAACTGGATGGTGAGAGACGTAGTGTTCCACATATTTCTACTTCCCAGTGTCCTTTAGGAGCATCGTAACCTGACTTCTACGCTCCTGGTTAGACTGTTATACACCGAGATAGTGGAGAGTAGAGCGATGGAGGTGAAAGCTATCATTAATAAAGTTGTTGTCAGATTTCGTTACAATTTTTATGGCAAGGTTTGGAGGACTAAGCATAGGGCACTGGAGGAAAATTTTGGTTCGTTTCTAGATGTATACGACTATGTTGTTTGGATGCTCCAGACACTACATGCTAGGAATCCAGGAACCTACGTCGATATCCAACACTTTACGTTGCCACATGAACCAAATTTGAGGGTGATGCATCGAGTGTTCTTCTATTTTGCTATCTGCATAGAAGATTTCAATCACTGTCGACCAGTGATATGTGTAGATGGAACATTTCTCACTAGAAAGTACAGGGGTCAGATCCTGACCGCCATTGGTCAAGACGGGACCAATCAAATCCTTCCACTCACATTTGCTTTCGTGGAGAGCAAGAACACAGAGAGTTGGGTATCATTCTTTAGGCAGCTAAAGATAATGTTGTTAAGGATAAGCCGAATGTGTGCATCCTTCATGACAGACATATGGGTATACTCAGCGTGGTAAAGAAGCTTATGTAGTCTGGTCCTAATAAACTAACACCATGGTAGGACATGCAGAGCTATTGGTGCATGTGCCATCTAGGGGCCAATTTTTACTCACAGTTCAGGAACAAGGCCCTTATGAACCTATTCAAGAAACTCTACATTCAAAACCAGGAGTGGAAGTATATCATGACACAACTGCGCCCCATCCATCACGCACATGAGGAGGAGAGGTACCCGATCCAACTGACTTTCTCGTCCAGAGAGTATGCGGTAAATACTCCATCCTTGCCTAATGAATGTGTTTGCCCACATCATGCTTAATTATCATCAATACAAATGCATGCAAGGTTGACATGTGAGCTAAAGGCTGAAGTGGCTTAGTATGGACAATCTCTTTCGTCCGCACCTCTTGTAGCACGTCAGCCACAACATGAGTCCTTTTTCCGGCGCAGTGAGGAAAAGCTACGAGGTATCTACGCGGCTATCACATGCACCGACATTTCAGATGGTGTTCACCAGCGACGCACATCGCCCCTTCGTCCCTAGATGCAATAGTGCCCCCCGCATCCCTCGACGCAGTAGCAGCCCCCGCGTACACATGTACCCCCGACACTCTGAGACGAGGCTCGTCCACGCCTTACAGAGTAGGCGATGCCAAGAGCACCACCTCTAGATCATGCTGGAGATTCGGCATGGCAGCAGCAGGCGATGCCGAGAGCAACAACTCCAGATCAGGCTGGAGGTTCGGCATGGCAGTAGCAGCAGGCTTCTTTCGACCAGTGGTAGCAGCAGCATCACACTCCCTTGACGAACTTCGGCTATCGACCACAATCCCAGGCAAAGGGTAAGCATGTTCCTATCTATTTTGTCCATATAGTATGCAATCCCTCATTACTTAATCTTTTTTTGCGTGCAGGAATCTATGGACATCCGAGCATGTCCTCCTTAGGCTCGTGGGTGGCTGAGGAGGAAGACATTCAACAGATACAGCAGGATCAGGATGACTGGTTCGTTATGTATCAGACTCCACCACCGTTCCCCACATAAGATACACAGTACCATGATGATGGGTCACAACTTCCTCCTCATAACCTGGGGGCACCCCATAGGTTTGGCTGGAGTACACCTCCCTCTCCGCCACCTCGCCTTGGCCGACGACATTTGATGCCGTGCAAGAGAGCATTAAGTTACAACCACAACCCGACTTAAAGTAAAACAACCCAACTATGATACAACCGAGACACATGACTACAACAGAGAATTAAGATACAAACACGATCTGAATTAAACATAGATAATCGAACTACGATGATGCCTTGCCCTTTCCCTTGCTAGTCAATGATGAAGAACCCTTGTCCTTCTTTGTTCTTGCCTTCTCCTAGGAATCTCTATTGCTCTTGCTGCTCAGTGGCATGAAGATATCATCTTCGTCTTCATCCTCGTGGTCTCTCTCTATCCACAACCAATGGTTATCTTCCCAAAACCCCATTGGCTTGTTTGTCCGAAGTTTCAAATTTTCCCACAATGCATTCAACCTGAGAAGTTCTTGGCGTATTTCCTCAGGGTTCCACCGGGGACGGCATCCTGACCTAAATAATTTCTCACAAAGCTCATTGAGCAGGATGTCACTACTGATGAGATCCTCCCATTTAACTGGAGTGTCGTCTATTCTAAACTCTCTAGCAAAACCTAAAAGGCGACCGAACACCCAAATTGGACACCTATGACCGGAAGGAAAACCCGACATCTGTAGGAAAGGAAAACACTTGTCTGCTTACGAAACTTAGTGAAGAGGGGGTTTTATAGAGTGAAAACAGAAGAGATGGCAGGAAGATATTGGCCGGAACTATCGGTAGGAGATTTTAGCAGGAACTCGTTGGTGGAAATAATTTGGCAAAAAAATTAGGGGGGAGAAAAATGGCCGAAAGAAATTGGGGGGAACTCATCACCGAAAAGAAAAAGGGCAGTAAGACTTTGGCAACAATAGTTTTTATCAGGACTTGAACTAAAGATACACTGTATCCGAAATTAGGATATATCTCTACACTAAAACTGAAATTAAAATACATCGTGATACTCATGCTGAAATTAAAATACATCACGATACTATAACTGAGATGAAGATACATCACGATACTACAACTGAAATCAGGATATATCGCTACTAAGGCATAAATCTACTTGTCCTGAGTCCAACGCGGCTACTTTCCGGTCTTGTCCCACGTTCTCCTGCTGCCTGCGCCTCAGCGGCCCTTTTTCTTAATCTCTGTCTTTCCGCCGCACAGGCCTCCTTGCGCACCTCTTTCATGCGCTCATCTTCCTCCCTCCTCCTCTTGTCCAACTCACGGTTTCGAGCTTGTTACGCTCTTAATTCTTTCAGTTATCTCTCCCGATCCTTCTTCTCCTGCGCAGCAATCCGTTCGGCACGTTCCTCTCCTTGAAAGCTAGCCCATGCACACCGGATCCTATCTGTAATCTCTTGCAGGGCTCAAGCTGGTTGCTCCGTGTCAATCCAGTGGTACCACTTGCATAGAGAAGGAGGAGACTGCAACCATATTGATAGCGTGAATAAAAGAACAGAAATGACGTCAAATAAGAATATTTGTCATGCTTTCAGAACATATCAGAGGCCTCTCGTACGCTGAACTAGCTTGTCGGGGCGGGCTTTGGTCATAGTTGGCACACATGAAAAACTTCATGCCCATCTTATCAGAGAAATCCTCGCTTTCCTTCATCTTGGCAAGATGGCCATACCAACACTGCCCCGCTCTCACCCCCGGTGGCAAACTTGCATCTTTCATCTTCTTCGTCCTGTAGTCAAGATCCGTACAAGGCACACTCATGGTGGAATCTCGTGGCGAGATAAAGAGGAGGAACAGATGAACTGATGAATAAAAACATATCGGTGTCTGGATTTATAGAAGCAGTCTGAAGAATTGGCAGGAACCGGTGGCGAAAGGAAAAGGCGGGAGAAATTGGCGAAAGAAGAATTGGTGTGAGAAATTGGTAAGAGAGAAGAGGGCGGGAGAATCAGATTAGCCTAAACACGCACGTAACAGCGAGCGTGCATGATCAATGTTGGCTTCGGCCAGAGAGGCAACTGACCGGCACACGGAGCCGACTAGCTCTCTGACACGGCTCTGTGTCCGGCCGACAGGCCTGTCGGCACAAGGTGAGCCAACTAGTCCCTGTCAGCACACAGTGAGCCGCAGTTGCGCTAGATTCGGAAAATCCAGATTTTGTGTAGTATTTTCCAAATAGAATAAAAATATATTATTTAAAAAAATAGCCGCATTGTAGGCTCCGCTGCAAAAAATATACTATTTAAAAAATGTATTATTCTATTACTTTCCAAATAGAATAAGGTGTTATGTTGTTTGTGTCTCTGCTGCAACTTACGTATAGGCGGCAAGACCTCGCATGTAGGTCAATCCACGTACAACAAGATCTCCCCAAGGTCGCACCGCCTTCTCCATATATCTAGGTGCAATTTTGGTCGACCACGGCGATGCACGGACGTTCAACTAGCGTATGGTAATGTCAAGTAATGTGTAACACAATTTGCATCTGACGAAAGAGATATCGAACCGGTACGTGCGCTGCTCCGGCAGACGACAGGGGCGGCGTTCGAAAAACCCATCTAGGTTCATTTCCTTTATCGGTGACGTCGTCGGTTCGTTTCGCTTTCGATGGGCTTAGGGTCTTGAAGATGTGGCAGACCACGGCCTCTCGCCGGCGGGACGTTTTTGTTCTTTGCTTAGACCATTTTCTCGTGTGTTTTTGGGGATGTTGAGGCGACGGCTATATCCTAAAGTCAGAATAAAGTTCTCCCCGCTCCATCCTCGTTCCGGTGGTGCGTCTAGCGCTGACGGAGGGCGCGTGGAGTCGTGTGTTCGGCTGATCTCTTGGGATCTAGTCGTTTTTCGTGTTAATTTCATGTCAGTCTCTTCCAATCTACTATGTCAATCATTGGCGATGGTTGCTGCTTTAGTGCACCGGTTCTTTAGGATCTTAGCACGATGGCTCCCCGTTTGTCTACTACAATAAGCTTTACAACGATAAGCTTTGCTTAGCTCCGGTGACGGAGGGGCGAGGACGGCGGCGCGGCTTCGACTCGTGCTACTGTTTGTTGTCTTCATTAGGTGGTCCGTCGAACTATTTGTAATTTGTATTATTTTTAGGACTTTTTGTATTACTGTTGATGATTATTAATAGATAGGTGAATTTTTCTTTTAAAAAAAAGTAACGTGTAACACATGGACGGGTGTGTCGTGCGCTAGTTTAGACATGTACGGTGCTTACGGATGGAATCTTGTCGCCGACACATGGCCGGCCGGCACGTCACTGCTACACGCTAGCTTCGCAAAACAATCTAGCTTGGTAGCTCTTGGATGCATTGTCCTCGGACCTCAGGTTTCTTGTCCGCTGGTGCCGCCGCGCGCACGCCGATCGACCGATCGATCCCTCGGAGGCAGGCGCGGTGTCGAGAATCCATCGGCTACTTCTACTTGTGATCCACAACGGCGCATCAATCCTTCGAGATGGACACCAAGGATCGGACCGGATAGCCGATGAGAGCATGAGATCGAAATCGATCTATCCATCTCACGCGTTCAGCACATATATATATCCTTGGGTAAGTTGAGGAAGCCGACGGTGTCGTCGTACGGGCGGCCGCGCGCATGCATGCACATCGTCTGAAGTATGTGAAAAGTCCATTCATTCATCCATTCTCGCCTCGATCGATCTTGCCCCCAGCCAAGATGCTAGCCAGACAGCTCTTACCATGATGAGAGTACACTTGCCAAAACGATCGAACCCCTATATCATTGTGGATGGAATCTTTGTAGAACCAGCCAATTATAGGTGCCCATTTCTCTAGCATCGGTCAGTGTACGTACGGTACGACTGGAGTAGTGTGTTGTTCCTGCATGTCACAGGCCAATTATTTGCCTGCCCTCCCCGCAATGCAATTTAGGGGGCCAATCAACTTGCGCCATGTCACGCGTGAGCGATCGGGAAGCTACTTTCCGGTCCGGATCAAAGTGTGGATCACACTATCTATCTATCCCCAGCCGGCCGGCCGGCCGGTGAGGTGAACGCAGAATATTCTTCTCCGTCTGGCTCGTTTCACCTGTTTCCTTTGAACCCAATGACACATTCTACAGTTCTCTCTCTCTCAAAAAAAAAAAGACACATTCTACGGTGACAATTTGGTTCAGAATTCATATAATCGCCTTTCATATTGGGGTATGCATGCATGATGCATCCACGGTCGTTGGGTCCTCCAACAAGTTTCGTTTCTTATTTCTGGACTGGACGTTATCCACGGACTGTTCATGGTCAACCTCACTCCATTTAAAGCTTTTGTATCTGGTGCAATTAACACGACCCCGACGAGGACATGCATGGGACATGTCGTATAGATCGTTCAGTAATCATTGATCCATCATGCATGGGATGGGACTTTTTTTTTCGCCGACATGGGATGGGACTTGCCTAGCTAGCAGCGAACTTCTTGTTTATGGAGTAGTAATTCTTAGTCGCATTTTCAATTAGTTTTGGGAACTGTTTTTCTTCCTTTTTTTCTTGGTTATGTAGTACTCCATTCGTTCTAAAATATAAGATGTTTTAGCTTTATGAAAAAAATGTATTTAGACTCTTTTATTGTGTAGGTTCACTCTAAATCTAGATAAACCTTTACACTAAAAGATCTAGATATATTTCATTCACAAAGCTAAAACATCTTATATTTTAAAACGGAAGGAGTATTTGGATCCGCTGCTTACTGACCTAGGTACATACATTTTGGGTCCTCCACTCCATAGATCCCGGATCTGTTCCTGCGCAGCGGTTGGCTACATTTTGCTTAGGTGGGCCACCACGCGATCTTATGGGACTTGATCTTTTCGTCACTGAGCAGTGGGCCACGTTATCAGCATGCATGGGATATTTTGCTACTCTCCAGACCTAGCTACTTCGGTTCTTCTGCGGCTTGGGTATGTGTGATAACGTTGTGGCGTGTGCAACCATGCGCGCAAAGATCACTAGTCATGGGGTGTTAGGAAAATATTGTTAAATCAAGTACGCCGGGAGTATACGCTTGTGAAAATATGATATAGTGGAGTTTATATAGCCTACAACAAGACTCCAATAATTATAAGATCTAAGCACTACTTATAACTTGTCATACTTACGAGTTTTCTCTCTCGAGAATTTAGTAAGGCCATACCATATCATTATCCTCTGACAAAGACCTCATTTCACTCGCTTTGCACCGGCATACATGCACAGTTGTCATGTGGCAATGTGGAACTGGGTTCTTCGGTATGCACTTCTATGCTAGAGAGTTTTCTGCACTTTTTGTTAATTATTAAGTTGGTCACACTGAATCTTGCTTGCACAATAGAAGTTGCATGGTCTTGTTAATGCGTCAATGACTTCCTTTGGTGGTGTGTAGGGTGGGTTTTCTTTACTTTTATGCTTTTTTGGTGGAGTGTGCAAGGTTCTTCTATTGGTTGGCCATCTCTTCACTTATCCCCGTGGGTGTGGGGTCGATGCCGATCTAGCTCTGTGTGTGGCAATTGCATGCAGTGTGATGTTTCCTAAGTGTTCGTGTCGAGGTTCATTCCTTGTGGCTTGCATGTGTGGCTTGCGGGCTTCGCCACCTTCATGTTTCCATTGTATCTACGACGATGTGGTATGTGGTATGATGATAGTGGATGCTTAGGCTAGCTTGTTGGCCCATTAGGTCTAGCCCCATTTTATTGGCATGTACTTGTGGCATATGCTTTGCGACCAATGTTTCCTTAATTTCTTGATGAAATTTGGAGCCCTCGTTACTGAGAAATCTATAATAACAGTAACTACATCAAAAGCGCAGCCCAGGAGAATATATGGATCACCACTGATGCCCTGGCGAGGAGGCTGAAGAGGAACCGCATGAGGCTGATAGAGGAAGGACCCTGGTTAAAGGTGGTCCCAATGAAGCCATGATTGTGTCCTCGTTGCGTGTTTCACTGAAGCTCCATTGGCTTGTGCTTTTAAATCGCTGTGTGTCGTCAGCTTTTGGTGTTATAGTTTCTTAGCTTGTGTTCCTGAGACTACATGAAAGCCTCTGTAGACTGTGAGGCGTTAAACTGGGGCGTTTACGCAGACGTTCCCTGTGGTCGAATAAGCTGTAACAAAAACTTGATTTCATTCTAATGGAACCGAGGCTGTGTCCTTTTCTTCTAAAAAATATATGGATCACTACGTATTTTTGGGTGATGAAAAACCTAATGAGTAATATCCCTCCTCTAAAATGCGTGTCGATCCATAAAAGTGTGTAATCAAACTTCGTTATCTTTGATATTCCCTCCGTCCCAAAAAGTATGTCGCGGATTTTTCTAGATTCACATTTATCTTACACTAAAATATGTCTAAATACATGTAAATCTAGATAAATCTGCAACATATTTTTTTGGAACAGATGGAGTATTGTATTTACTTAAAATATAAATACATAATTTAGAATTGGACAATCAGATTCGTCATAAAAAATAGTTATATAATGTAAGTTGGAATGGAATGGGAATGAGCATAGCTTGTCAAATTGGCCCCCTTCTCCGTTGGAAATATTTTTAAGGCTTGCTAGAGTGCTAGAGACGACAAAACCCACATAAACATGAAATTCACTCGATTTTGAGAAATAAATAAATAAATGCACACACACGGTTATTTCTACATTGTCCACTCACCACACCATTGCACCAGCTGGTAGAGTAGCGCGCACCCGACGTCAGGTGAAAAAAAGGATCATGGGCAGCAAGACGCCAGAGAGAAAACGGTGAAAGGGCTATAGGCAGCTAGCTGAGCTATAGCCGCCCGCGAGCAGCAAGTTGGATCGCCATTCGCCCACACTGGGCAGCCACAGAAACGCAGCGCGAGAGCGAGGCGCGGGCCCGGAAAAATCTGCCCGTCCACCTCTCCGCCAATCGGGTGGCGGCGCCCACGTGCCAACCCTTCCACGTCCCCCTCCCCGCCCTCCACTATTTCTATCCCATCGCCGGCCTTCGTTGCGCACGCAGCGCTAGCTACCATTCCATCCCGTAACACTTGGCGTCAGCAGCTAGCTAGCCTCCCCTCTTCTTCACGGCCCACCATCCCAAAGCTTCCATTATTCCGCCATGGCCGGCCACTCCTCGTCCTCGGCGTCCTACATCAGAATGGTATGTACTTAGAGCATTTCAATTTGGATATATATATATAATTAAGCGCCCAGGGAGCTGTATGTTAATCGAACGACCGGTAGATTCTGATTAAAAATGCTTGTGCCTCCGTTAATTGATTTCAGGTGCACCATCTGATAGAGAAGTGCATTTGCTTCAGCCTGAGCAAGGAGGAGTGCATGGAGGCTCTAGAGAAGCATGCCCGCGTCAACCCTGTTGTCACCTCCACCGGTATGTATGCCCAGCTTAATTTCCTACCTACCGCATGTATATATATGCTGGCCTAGATCTGCATGCCATAGCTAGCTTCAGCTCAGCTTGAATTATTCTTTCATTGCAAATTCCGTTAATTAATCGAATATATATGCCATGCATGCATGATCCTATATATGCTAGCTCTTAGATTAATCATAGCTAGCGTTACTGCTTGTGTATGTCATTTCATGTGAATATATATAATATGGGGAGCAGCAATTTGATCTCTCGTTGACAGTGTGGAAGGAGCTTGAGAAGGAGAACAAGGAGTTCTTCGAGACGTACACCAAGGACCGCGAGGAGCGGAAGATCGAGGCGGAGACGATGCAACGGATCCAGAAGATGCTCTCCGACGCGGCTGCATCCAAGAGCTCGGACGAAGACGAGGGCTAGCTAGAGGGCTATCCTTGTTGTCCCGACCTGATCATGCACGCGCGCGCACTGCCTTAGCTAATTAATTTGTATCATCATGCCCTCCGATTAATTTGGATCCATATGATTAATTAGGGGATCGAATTATGTAGCTACCTATATAGCTGATGGTGTAATTGTGCTAGGTAGCTTAAAACCATGCATATATGGCACGACTAGGACTCTAGAGAAGGGCTGGCAAGCAAAGCATTTTAGTGTCTGTGTACGTGTGTGCGTGTATAATGCATGGAATATTCAAGAGGGCCTACCTAGGTACAGCCCAGGTCTACAGCTGCTATAGCTCTGATCTTATCACTGCTGATCCTTTCGTGACCACGTGGCAGTGAGCATATGCGCCCGTGCTGACGTGTACACTCTCATCGCATAGCCATGCCGTGCACAAAATTAGAGCTACCCTCTGCGTTGTCCTTTCCAGCTGTTAATTAAGTTGTTTTTACAAGAAGAACCAACCCTAACAAGGCGAGAGTGTACACACAAATAATTGGGTAGACTCTTCGTGGACAGTCAGATTTATTTCCTCTCTTCTCGGTCAACAATGATCATGTATACTCACTATATTTTTTTTTACTTAAGATAAACTTTATAAAGTTTGACCAAATAAAAAGGAAAACATATCAATATCTACAATATATATTGATATTTTCCCTATATATGTGGTCCAACTTTGGAAAGTTTGACTATGATTGAACTCAAAAAATAGGGTGATTATAAAAGGAGGGAGTATGTACACCACAAAAGTGTTAGCTCATGTTTCACTTATGTACATGCCCTAATCACAGTGTTCTCTACTTCACACCTTACTAATCTAAAATAGATTAGATATCTACTTTGCAGTTTCTATAATACATAAATTTATTATGTATGCCTTGGATTTCATATTATCGTGTATCATGTACCTTTTATTTAGAAAACTGTATCTTTTCTTCTTTAACTATTATCAAATTCTAAGTTTGATCCCTCAACTTCAACATGATACATTCTTCTAGGTGTCAAATTCATCTAGATTTAATTTTCTTCTCCACGGTTAACAGGTAACAAGGCAAATATTTCACACATGTGTAGTTTGGAAAGCAATCCTAAAATAAGGTTTAAATATAAGGAGAAAATAAAAACTAAATATTTTAGTAAAGTTACTACAAATTTAAAGAATTACAAAAAATTGATAAGAATAAGAATTTATCTAGGAAAATCATAATATATATGTGGTAAATCTGAAAATTCTATTTAAAAATATTATTTTATTTCCCTATTTTTATTAGAAATTCTAGCAATATATTATTTTCTAGCAGATATTTTAGTGTCAAACTATATCTAGAAAACTATTTCATTTTTATTTTTTGTTTATCTTTACCCATGTTTCTTACGTTTGGTAGATTTTTTAAACATAACTTAAAATAATATAATTTTCTTGATTTGCCAACCACTTTTCTGGTATTTTGTATTGAGTTGACTGCAACATGTGCAAACAATTGCCAACGTGTCATTGTTGACACTCTCGGTGGAGCAAAAGACAAAATATACCATTTGTCTGACCAAAATGTTGAGATATTAGAGTTCAGGGGTAAAATCTGAACACTAACAGTAGTCGAGGGCCAAAAATATTGTTTACTGGTTAAGCTATATCTATACATATATGTCCCATTGGTAGAACAATGTGCCCGATTTCCTATTGAGTGTATATCTTTACATCCACATCATCAAAATACAAGAATGGCCATATGGATAGAACAGTGTGCATAGATTCCAGTTAAGTGTTTTATTTATGTCTTCATCGTTAGAAGAGGAGAGGAAATGTCTTCGTGTATTACTAGCTAAGCACATTTAATTTGTTACGTTGTTACATATATATTTTCTTTGTTTTATCATATGTTCCTCAATTTTTTAAGATCCTTTGATATCATAAAGTGCACATGAGTGTAGGCTCACTCATTCAAGATACATGATTATATTTAGAAAATCCCAAAAGAAATAACAAATCAATACACATTTATTTTAAAAATAGAATCAGTAACTCAAGATACCAAATTATTTTCAAAAAAAATAGCACAAATGATTTTATGTCTAAAACTATTGTACAAAAAGTGCACAAATATGAAAATATATAACGCTATCTGTATTGATTTTTGTAACAGTATGTGGTGATATATTTTTATAGGGTTCACATCATGTACCTTTTATTTATGAAAAGTATAGTTTTGTCCTTTAATATTACCAAATTATAAGTTTGATCCCTCAATTTCAACATGATCCAGATTTATTTCTCTACTCCATGGTTAACAAATGACATGGCAAAGATTTCACACATGTGGTAGTTTTGGAAAGTAATCCTAAAATAAGGGTTAAATATAAAAACTTAAAAAAACGAAAACTTAAGCATAAACATAAATATTCTTGTATAGTACAAATTTAAAGAATTCCGAATTAATAAGATTAGAAATTCTCTAAAAAATTGTGATATCTATGTGGTAAAGCTTTTTTCTATTTAAAAAAAATATTATTTTACCCATATTTTTTTATTAGAACTTCTAGCGTATTCCTTATTTTTTACCATGTTTACCCATGTTTCTTCATTTTAGTGGATTTTTTAACAAAACTATAAAATAATCTATTTTCTTGATATTTCCACACTTTTCCGCTATTTTGTGTTGAGTGGACTATCGATGTGCAAATAATCGCCAACATGTCATTGTTAATACAACTTTCAGTGGAGCAGAAGAAGAAATCTAGCATTCTCTGGACCAAAATGTTGAGATATTGGAGTTCATGGTAAAATTTATACATTGACAATAGTTAAGGGCCAGAAATATTTGTTCATGATGGTTGAGCTATATATACACCATGTATATGTTCCACGGGTAGAACAATGTGCATGGCTGCCTTTCCTTCAAAAAAAGTGCATGGCTTCCAATTGAGTTTCTTTTATCTTTATGTCCACATCATCAAAATACATGCATGGCCATATGGATAGAACAGTGTGCATAGATTTCAGTTAAGTATTCACTTTATGTCCCCATCGTCAAAAGAGGAGAAGAATGGTCTTCGTGTATTACTACATATGCACATCTAATTTGTTACGTTGTTACATATACATTTTCTTTGTTCTTTTCGCATGTTCCTCGAACTTAAGATCCTTTGATATCATAAAGTGCACATGAGCGACAGGCTCACTCATTCGAGATACATAATTATATTTACAAAATCCCGAAAAAAAGCACTGCATATTGATTTCTAAAAGAGAATCACTTACCCCATATACCAAATTTTTTAAAAAATACAGCACAAATAATTTTCTGTCTAATATTATCTATACAAAAATATGCCCAAATATGAAATTAGTAGTGCTAATAATATTGATTTTTTGTAACAGTTTCTGGTGATATTTTTTTATAGGGCTCACATCATGGTTTCAAAATCCGATTATAACCATTGTTGTACAATAATCTATAAAGTAGTTGGTAATAAAAATCTGATAAAGCAATACAGCATTTTAGACCAAAATATGGCGTGTCCCTAACTCGCAAGAAATGTTACTGGTAAGTTACTTCCTCTGTTAGGGATTGTAAGGCCTTTGAGCCGTTTTGATAGGATTAAGAAAAAACAAATACTCATCCTCTTAATTACTGCATGCACCAATAAGTGTACATGCATGAGAGAGGAGATGATAATAAATGAGAAAGGCCTTATAATTCCTAACATTCTTAAAAAAAACTCTTACTAGGTCTTATAAGTAATCTGGAGAGGGAGTACTATTTATGTGCTTCTTAAGTTTGCTTGGCCCATGGTAGCGTGCAGGATTGGCGAAAACAATGTGGATAGATACCTCTGCCTTGTTTCTTGTCATCACGTTCCAGCAGTCGTTTCGCTTTCTGTCAGGACACCGGGCCGTGAACCGTGATCGTCGTCCGTATCGGCGCCTGGCGTGAGCTGAGCCGGACGTCTACGGCCGTATGTACACCTCCCCATACCGAGGCGTGCACTGCAGCAATTTGGGCGGCTGACGTGTACTAAGATTCTCGTGAGAGTGACGCCACTGGTCTCGCTCCGGCTACAGTCAGTGGATACTAGCCGGTGCATTAATGGTAACGCAGGCATCAGGAGGGGGTTTACACGGTCCCACACTCGGTCTCACGACTGATCAGTCGAGGCAAGGGGACGGTTAGCTTTTCAGTGAGCGAGATATATATGATCACAACAGAGTGAGACACCACACGCACCGTAACAGGTAGTGATAACGAAGCAGAGCAGCTCAGGATCACTGAAGTTCCACGAACAGTGCCGCCGGGGTTCAGGCTATACAGCTAGTACTACATACTATGTGTCGTAGGACCGAGCGTGCTCGGGCTGGTGGGTGAACTCGTAGTCGAGGTGGACGAAGGCGCGCTCGATCTCGGGCAGGCTCTCCAGCTTCTCCTGCAGGGCCTCGCCGATGTCGTGCGCCTCCTGCAGGGGCATGTCGCACGGCAGAACGATGTCCACCTCCACGAAGTAGTGGGAGCCGAAGGTGTACGCACGCACGGTGTCGATGTGCCTCACGGCCTTGTGGTGGTTCCAGCACAGGTAGGTGAGCTTCTGGAGAAACTCCGGCGAGGCGGACTGGCCGACCAGGGAGTGCACGTTCTCCAGCACCGTCATCGACCATGTCCTGATTGTATAGATCGCTAGCTGCAAAGAAGAAAGGAGAGAAACATCTTTCAAGAAATGTAGTATATTGCAGTTATATTCTGTGATTCAGATAAATGCAGAACAAGGCATCGTCCATGTCTTGTGCAGCTAAACTGACAGAGGACTCAAATGTTATACAGAAATGGCGTTTTCGTACTTACGATGATAGCACCAACTGGGTCAATCCACCCTTCAAAATAGTTAGCAAGAAGTGAGGCCACAAGCCCAATAATGTTGGTGATAACATCAAAGAAGTGATCCTGCGCATATGCCTTCACAATTTCGTTGGTGAATGATCGACAGTATATGACCAGCAGAAGCTTCACCAATGTCACTGCGAGCATGATATCCACAACCCACATTTCCTGTTCCTTTGTCAAGCGGAATTCACCTCCCTGGAGCACAACATAATCAAAATTAGGCACTGATTGGCATTGCAGTGGATTACAATTGTCTTGTTTACTTGGAGCCGCTTTTAGCTTCCCCACCACTGTGGCAATTCACTCGAAGATGACTGTGAACAGCCATACAAAGTTCAAGTTACAAAATAGATGCTGAGAGTCAGCTGGATAAGGCAAAGCTCCCAGGAAGAAGACACCCTATCCTGGAGAGGAGAATGGATCTAGAGTAGAGGAGGGACGTTTTATCGATTAGTCCCTCCATTTGGAAATATAAGATGTTTTAGGTTTGTGAAGCTAATGTATCTAGACACCTTTTAGTGTGTAGCATCTTATATTTCCACGGAGGGAGTACATCATAATACCGCTTACATCTATAGTTCGGTATTTGTCTAGCTGCCCTTTTATAACATGTGCAGAGGAATTTATTTTTGTGTTCCAGATATGAGATGGAACGCCAGAGGAAAACCATTTTGCAACATAATTTATCCAACTCTAATCTGACAAAAGAGTGCTAGAAAATTCAGAACTTATTTTCCATGGCAGCTTATAATAAATCTAAGTTGAGTCTTAAAAAAATCAGACCTTATTTTGCATAGAAAATTCGAATATCGGTTGTTCATGCCATGAAATGATTCGTGGATTTTCTATGTAAGTTGTATTATTAGTTCCAACGGTTGATTCTACAGTACAATGCCATAAAGAATAAACAGCTAATGCTAATGCTAGTACCCAAGTATGCATAACAACCAGCTAAATGTAGAACAGAAGTGCATGCCTGTACAGAGAGCGAACACAAGAGAAGGACTTACTTCAGATATCAATGAGCGCGTGGATTCTAGGATAATTTGAAGACCGAGTGTCGCCATAACAGAAGCAAAAACAAGTATACCCTACATAACAGATTGTGGTAAGCTGTCAATGAGAGAGGAACAGGGAAATAACAAAATAGCCAATCATTTAATACAGTAGTAATGATCAAATGTCAAGAAATCAGATTGATATGTAATTGTTTGTAATGCTGAAAGATAGATTCATAGTGCTACCCGAGATTGTTTTGTGTGGCCTTCCAAGGATTAGGGATAATTTAGAACATGTGGTGCCAATTTTGGGCATTAGACGTGATATCATTGCCATCCTAAGTTGCTTGGTACACATAACAGGATAGATGAGCATGACTGAACCCCAGTTTACAGTCGATGATGAAAAAAGAGGTCACAAATGGATCAACCAAAGTATGAACAAATAGGCTAAATAAGAACTCACCAAAGGTTGCATCCGCCTTTTACCGATCGGGTACCTGTATGGGTTTGGTGTTTGCATTGAGAAGGCAGTAAACCACAAAATAAACCCGGACAACAAGTCAAGTAGAGAATCCAGTGTCGAAGCAATAATAGCTAGGGAGCCACTCCTAATCGACGCATAAACTTTTGCAGCAAAGAGAACCATGTTTGCTATGTTAGATAACCGGATGGCTAATGTCTCACTTCGGGCGATTTTATCACGTTCTTCCTGCAAGTGGGATTAACGAAGGTATGAATGCATAGCTTCATTTTTATTTATCTGCAAGTATGGGTTTTTTCATGTTACAGACCTTGGATATTCCAGGAAGACAACCACGGTCGGTCAGTGTATCCATTTCATTGAAACCTTCCAGCATCTCCAGCTGCTGTTGGTAGTATCCAGCCACAACGTCTCCAGGGCCTTGAGCTGTAAAAAAGAAGTAGTACAAATTATAGATTACGATAGCAGATTGAGAAAAACAATAAGAGACAAACAGTTAGGCAGTGCAAGCTTCAGCAGAACTCAACAGCGCCGCTACGTATTTGTGGAGCAAATACTTGATCAGAAAATGAATTCAGAGCATTCGATTTGGGAACACCTCTTCCATATGACCTGTACATATCCTAAGTCTTTCCTAAAAATAATTCAGAACAGAGTTTGATATTTATATGAAGACTCTGAACTGGTAGATGATTCCCGCCTTCAGAGTAGTGCTAATAGACTCACAACCATTTTCAAACACAATCATGTTGCCACATACATATAAGTACATAATAACCATGCATCATCCCTTATTATTTTAGTCTTCCTTTCACGAGAATGCATTAATTTAGTGTTCGAACCCAATCTAACTGATCCGCGGCCAACTAATAATTAATCAACTTTGCAAAAAAAAACTGGAAGATGTGACAACTCGCTAGGTGCTGCGCAGTTCAGTTAAAGGGGAAACCGTGGAACAGGTAGAGAGAGTGATCAGGTTTGCGGATAGAGACGAGACGAGGCAGACCTAGCACGCCGAGGCAGTCATGGAGGCCGCGCGGCGGCTTCTGCTTCTGCTGCTGCTCCGCCTCCTGGCGTCGGAAGCCGTCGAAGTTGATCCGCCAGGGCCGCTCCCCGACGCACAGCCCGCCCCCTTCCTCGACGGAGCTGATGAGGAAGAGCTCCTCCCCCTCCCCGCTACCTCCCGCCGCCATTCCCTCCGCCCTCCCGAACCGAACCTTAGCAGCGTAGTACCACGCAGCCTTCTCAGAAGTGTACGCAAAATTGGAATTGCAATTCAGGTTTGGATAGAGTAGCGGGGCTCAGCCAGCGGACGCGGGCACGCGGCTTGCGAGGAAGAAACGGGGGACTGGCTTTCGTCTCCGTTCGCCTCCCGCCGCCGTAATAAGTGAGGAAAGCGGGGTGGAGTGGGGAGGGCACCCTGGACGGCTGTGATCCTGCGCGGTCTTCGATCCTGCGGAGGATGGCGCGCCAGCAAGGCCCAGGAGTCAAGGTGGTGGAGCCTTGGAGTTTGGACAATCTTATTTAAAAAAAAAACTTTGGAGTTTGGGCAGTCTTACACCATGACACGTCCTCGGAGTACAGGAGCAATGTAGCAGAAACAGCCAAACTAGAGAGTTGCGTCGTATAGAAATCGGACATTTTCTGTCGTACGTGTAGCAGCGTTGTTTCCGTGTGCAAAACGGTGCCAGGCCGTGGTGGTGTCGTGGTGTCGTGTGCGCATCGGAATCTGATGCTCAGTTGCTCACCCTCTTCTCCTTCCCGTGAGGAAAATCTTGTAATACTACTCGGTTACGCAATCTGTGAGAATTGAAGCGTTGTGAATTTACAAGAAAATAAACTTCTCCAACATAGCGATGATGCCAGCTGAGTTTGACTCTATTCGCTTCAGACTCACTGGAAAACCAAAAGAGACCAAAAATAAGCAGACACCCACACCAGTGCCACCCTTCTTCGGCAGCTTGCAGAATGGAGAAGGTCCGAGTTAACCACTGCAAGGCAAACAGACGCCAGAGAAATAGTGATGCCACATCAAGACATCGGCACGATCAGTTGGATCTCTAACAGTTGCGTGATCCTACTCCTGGCCTCAAAGGTCGCCGGTCGATCCAAGTAGCCATCATCAAGATATCAAATCATCACACGCTTGTGGGAAAGGGAATAGTAGCAGCATATCTTGACTCTAACGGCCTTATCTTACCACAGGAGAAGGAAAAGGAAAAGACAAGCTCTCGAGTGGAAAAAGTTGACAACGTTGGCTGCAGGGACCAGGGCAACTATGGCGCCAGGCATCGAACTCAAATCGTGTTCACCGGACGTACTGTAAGTCAAAGCAAGCCAAGACAGTAGAAACTTAAACAGAAGTGAATCTTGTCTCTCATAGATTTTTTTTTGTTGGTATGTTTTAAGTAGACAAGCTCGTAGTGTAATTTTGAACCAAACAGAAAGATCGCATGAGAGATTTCCTAAGTGAAACGCTGCAGACATCCTCTCCTGGAAGATGAAAAAGGGGCACGAACCAAGAGCCAAATATATCCGGAACGATGCCTTCAAGTGACAAAAGCCATACTGCACATGTTTCTAGGCGAGGAGTTGTCATAGACCATGCATACAGCTACAGGAACACCATAGCATCCAGCAAATTACTCGGTTGACACCGTCTCTGAAGTCTGAACCTCCATTGACATCTCGGTCGGTAGCGTCAGCTTCACCTACCTGAATGCCATCTTGAGCCCTTTTACGGTACCCTTGGATGAACAGATGCCCTTCATTTCCTGTGATCCAACGCATTTGGTTAAAAGGTACTCCAATCCAACTAACATTGAGTACTAGTATGACGAAAACTCAGCGAGTACCTAGTGTTTTGGGGTAAAATCGTGCTTTTAGAGGGCCGTTAATCATAGAGTTAATAATTCAAGATAAGGCAACTGCCGGCGGCGATCACCGGCGGCCGAGCGACGTCCATGAAGCAATTACGTGGTGCCATCCGAACCAAAGAGACCACATGGGTGATGTCCACGAAACACATGGTTTCTCGATCTGGTGGTCGTCCGTCGGCAGGGACAGAGGCAGCGGAAGGCAACTGCCTCATATTGATGGTGATCCTACGCCGCTGGCACTGGATCCATGTCTTCACCTCCCTCTGCGTCCGTGCATGGAAGTTTAAGAAATGGGTTAATTTGTGTTATGCCACTCTCAATTCCACCACTTGCACATATACCATTACAAAAACACAATTTGAGGAAATGACACTCCCACTAGTAGAAAATGGGCCTTTGGTTCGGGCCATTAGTTCCGGCCGTGACTGGGGCCGGGACTAATGGTCCGAACCAGACGGCCCGAGGAGGCCGAGGCACTATATTCCGGTCCGTAAGGAACCATTAGTCCCGGTTTGAGATACAAACCGGGACAAATGCGTCTGGGCCGACGCGCGTGTTCCTGGCAGAACCTTTAATTCCGGTTTGTATCTCAAACCGGAACTAATTGCCTGGCTCTATATATATGCACCCAGCCCTCCACTTTCTCCTGTTTTTTTCCTATGTGAGAGGTGGGTATAACTTTGTGCTAACTTTTTTTCTTCATATGCACTAGAGGTGTTCGGTGAAATGCCTATTAGAGCGATGCCACTTGAGTTCACACAAGCCAAAATATGATATGAGGTGCCAGAGCGACACTTAAGGTTTCTCCTCTTTGTTTTGAAGTGTCCTAAAAGGTTAGCATCTATTTTCTCGTTTTGACTGCGCAGTACTAATTTAAGCATCGTGATTGCGTTTGATATATATGCATGGTTGTATGATGCAGATGAGCCACCCATGGATGTACGGTGACCGACGCTCTGACGCTTACAGAGAAGGTGTGCGTTCTTTTCGCCTTGTGGCCGAGGCGAACAAGCGGCGGGATGGTTTTATGTGTTGTCCATGTGTTAAATGTCGGAATGAGCAGGCTCACACTTCCTCAAGAGTAATTCAGAGCCACCTGCTTCGGTCCGGTTTCATGTCCAGCTATAATGTTTGGACCAAGCACGGAGAAAGAGGGGTTATGATGGAAGACGGCGATAAAGAAGAGAACGATGATGACAACTACCAATCTATGTTCCCTGAATACGATGATACCGCAGTTGAAGATAATAAAAAAGAAGGGGGTGAAGAACGGGAACCAGATGAGCCCGTTGATGATTTTGATCGGGTCATTAGTGATGCAAGGCGAGACTGCGACACAGAAAAGAAGAGGTTGCAGTTCGAGCAGATGTTACAGGACCACAACACATTGCTGTATCCAACTTGTGAAGATGGCCAGAAGAAGCTGGGTAGCACACTGGAATTGTTGAAGTGGAAGGCAGAGACCGGTATGACTGACTCGGGATTTGAAAAATTGTTGGTAATAATGAAGAAGCTGCTTCAGAAATAACCAATTGCCCTCCAGATGCGTCTGAAGCAAAGAAACTTGTCTGCCCTCTAGGATTAGACGTGCAGAAGATATATGCATGCCCTAATGACTGCATCCTCTACCGCGGTGAGAAGTACGAGAATATGGATAAATGTCCGGTATGCACTGCATTGCGGTATAAGATCAGAAAAGATGACCCTGGTGATGTTGAGGACGAGCAAACCAGGAAGAGGGTTCCTGCCAAGGTGATGTGGTATGCTCCTATAATACCACGGTTGAAACGTTTGTTCAGAAATAAAGAGCATGCCAAGTTGTTGCGATGGCACATGAAAGACCGTAAAAAAGACGGAATGTTGAGGCACCCTGCTGATGGTCGACAGTGGAGAAAAATCGAGAGAGACTTCCCGGTCTTTGCTGGTGACGCAAGGAACTTATGGTTTGGTCTAAGTACCGATGGCATGAATCCTTTTGGAGAGCAGAACTGCAGTCACAGCACCTGGCCCGTGACTCTATGTATCTACAACCTTCCTCCTTGGTTGTGCATGAAGCGGAAGTTCGTTATGATGTCAGTGCTTATCCAAGGCCCAAAGCAACCCAGCAACAACATTGATGTGTACCTAAGGCCATTAGTTGATGAACTTCTACAGTTGTGGGCCAAACAGGTGTACGTGTGTGGGATGAGCACAAACAGCAGGAATTTGACCTACAAGCGTTGCTGTTCGTAACCATCAATGATTGGCCTGCTCTTAGTAACATTTCAGGACAGACGAACAAAGGATACAATGCATGCACGCACTGTTTAGATGAGACTAAAAGTTATATCTGGATAAATGTAGAAAGAATGTGTACCCGTACAATCGCTGCTTTCTTCCGCCCATCATCCCTTAAAGAAGAAAGGCAAGCATTTTAATGGCAAAGCGGCTTTGTCCCCCGTGTAGTGGTGCTGATGTATTTGGTATGATCAAGGATTTGGATGTAATCTTTGGAAAGGGTCCTGGAGGACAACCTGTTCCGAAAGACCCCATTACCGGACACGCACCCATGTGGAAGAAGAAATCTATATTTTGGGAGCTACCCTATTAGAAAGTGCATGAGGTCCGCTCTGCAATCGACGTGATGCACCTGACAAAGAATCTTTGCGTGAATATTCTAGGCTTCCTGGGCTTGTATGGGAAGTCAAAAGATACCCCGGCAGCACGGGAGGACCAGCAACATCATAAAGGCGACGACAAGCATCGAGGCAGTTTCAAGGGCTTGCCACCACGCTCTTACCAAAGAAGAGAAGGAAATCTTTTTGAAGTCCTTTTCAGTATCAAGGTCCCGTCGGCTTCTCGTCGAATATAAAGGAATAGTAAATATGAAAGAAAAAATTCAAAACCTAAAGTCTCATGACGCCATGTGCTTATGACGCAATTGCTTCGGTTGCATTGGGGGAATTCTACGGAAAAATGTTTGACTAGCCATTGTGAAGGTATGTGCATTCCTCAATGCAATTTCTCGAAGGTAATCGATCGAGAAAGTCTATCGTGGTTACTGATTGATGTGGTCCAATGTCTAGTCGACGAGTTGTTGTTCCGCCATCCTTCTTCAATATTATGACGCACCTCCTAGTTCACCTAGTCAAGAGATTAGAATTCTCGGTCCGTGTTTATACACAATATGTTCCCTTCGAGAGGTTCATGGAGTCTTAAAGAAATATGTTCATAACCGTGCTAGGCCAGAAGGAAGCATCTCCAAGGGATATGGAACAGAGGAGGTCATTGAGTTTTGTGTTGACTTTCTTCCTGACCTTAAGCCGATTGGTGTTCCTGAATCTCGGTATGAGGGGAGGATGACTGGAAAAGGCACACTAGGAAGGAAATCAATGGTATGTAGGGACGGGCATTCTTTCACTCAAGCACACTACACAGTTCTACACAATTCCACCGTGGTGGCTCCGTATATCGAGAAACACAAGAATATTCTACGCTCCGAAAACTCGGGGAAGCCTGAAACCTTGATTAAATGGGAACACGAGAATAATTTTGGCAATTGGTTACAGACACATCTCATGAATAACACCACTGTTGGAGATGAGTTGTACTCGTTGGCCAGGTTACCATCTTCGACTATATGTACTTTCCAAGGGTACGAGATAAATGGGAATACATTTTACACGATCGTCCAAGATAAAAAGAGCACCAACCAAAATAGTGGTGTCCGCTTTGATGCAACAGATGACAATGGGCAGATTGACACATATTATGGGTACATAGAGGAGATATGGGAACTTGACTATGGACCTACTTTTAAGGTCTCTTTGTTTTGGTGCAAATGGGTCAAGCTGACAGGAGGCGGGGTACATGTAGACGAAAAGTACGGCATGACAACAGTGGATCTCAACAATCTTGCGTACATGGATGAACCATTCGTCCTAGCCAACGATGTGGCTCAGGTTTTCTATGTGAAGGACATGTCTACCAAACCGAGAAAAAGAAAATATAAGCAAAAGAGTACAGAATACGATGAGCCAAAGCGCCACATAGTTCTTTCAGGGAAAAGAAACATCGTGGGAGTGGATGACAAGACAGACATGTCAGAAGATTACAATAAGTTTCATGAAATTCTGCCCTTCAAAGTGAAAACTGACCCAAGCATCCTGTTAAATGATGAAGATTCTCCATGGCTACGGTGCAGAAGAAAACCACAACACTAGATGTTGGTGATGTGTAATAATGTATTAAACCTTTTATTTGAGACATAAATCTATGTAATTAAACCTTTTATTTGAGACATAAATCTATGTAATGTATTAAACCTTTTATTTGAGACATAAAGGTCCTCTTTCATGTAATACATCTTGCTCAATCAAACTAGACGTTCTGAGCCGCGGTAGGTGATCACACAAAGAGAAGGAACCATCACAAGAGAAGGAACCGACAAACACTAAGAATACATAGCACAACTGAAAATTAAGAAACATGCCTAATGGTTGGAGTGATTCAGTCATGCTCCCTTCTACCTAATACGCGCCCATACTGTCGCGTAAATCGTGATACGCCATCGTCGCTATCGTCGCCGGGTCGCCGTAGTCGAACCTTGAAGGTTGAACGCAGCGTGGGCTGGATTTGAGGGTACCATGCAGCGGGGTTGCGGTCGTGTTGTAGGCCATGACACTCTGGAGAGTCCAGCCGCGCCACCACAGCCAACGACCGGCCTCGTTGAAGTTCGAAGGAGGTGGGCCGTCCTCCTCGTGCCTGGCGAGCGCCCTCTCATGCTGATTGATGAAGAAGGCTTCCCAAGTCGAGAAATAGTCGGGATGCCAGTTGGGATTCTTCCGCTGCTCTGGCGTGAGCTCGAGGTAGTAGTGGTTTGTGATGGCCATCCGGCGCTCCACACCTAGAGGGACAGGAGGGACCGGCACGCCTCGGCCAAAGATCCAGCCGGTGGGGACGCGGTAGCCTAGTGGGCAGGGGTAGTTCGAGGCGCAAAGCGCCTCCGCCTCCCGGGTGGTTAGAGATACGATGGAAGCCATGGGAAGAGAATGATGAGTCCAGATGTGATATGTAAATGGAGGCCAAGCGTACATATATATACTGAAAAAATGGCGGGAAGACAAAGGTGGGAACCGGTGGAAAGCGCGGGAACGCAGTGGTGTGGGAAACTTTCATCCCGGGTGGGGGCTCAAACCGGGACAAAAGATGGGGGGCCTTATCTGGGGGAGGCTTATCTAGGAGGGCCTTATCTGGGGGTGGCTAACCTTTAGTACCGGCTGGTGGGTGCAAACGGGACTAAAGGTGGTTTCTGTGTCATCTAACAAAACTATCGGTGTGATAAGGACGCGTGGGTAACCTTTAGTACCGGGTGGGGGCTCAACCGGGACTAAAGCTGTCGGTAGGATAAGGACGCGTGGGTGGACGCACTGCTCGATGAGATAAAGCATGTAGCGCACGACACCCTGTCGGAGGAAGAAGACAAAGTAGAAGCGGCGCCGTGCCTATAAAAGGAGCATCGATATGCCATGGCAAGCAACTCAACAAGCCAACATGGATGGAGAGTTTCATCCCCATGGATGGAGCAAAGGGTTGGGAAATCTCCCGTGGCGGAACTTCTCGAAGATGCCCTTGGTGCACACGCCCTATGGCATCTTCGGAAGTTCCGCCTCGGAAAATATATTCCTGCTAGCCCGTGAAAGACTCCATCTCTGCCTCCTTAGGGTTAGAGGTATGGTGGAAGCCATGGGATAGAGTGGAGAGAGGCGGCAGATATGAGTGTAGATGTGCTATGGCAACGACCAAGCCAACATGGATGGAGAGTTTCATCCCCATGGATGGAGGAAAGGGTTGGGAAATCTCCCGTGGCGTAACTTCTCGAAGATGCCCTTGGTGCACACGCCCTATGGCATCTTCAGAAGTTCCGCCTCGGAAAATATATTCCTGCTAGCCCGTGAAAGACTCCATCTCTGCCTCCCTGGGGTTAGAGGTACGGTGGAAGCCATGGGATAGAGTGGAGAGAGGCGGCAGATATGAGTGTACATGTGCTATGGCAACGACCAAGCCAACATGGATGGAGAGTTTCATCCCCATGGATGGAGGAAAGGGTTGGGAAATCTCCCGTGGCGGAACTTCTCGAATATGCCCTTGGTGCACACGCCCTATGGCATCTTCGGAAGTTCTACCTCGGAAAATATATTCCTGCTAGCCCGTGAAAGACTCCATCTCTGCCTCCCTGGGTTAGAGGTATGGTGGAAGCCATGGGATAGAGTGGAGAGAGGCGGCAGATATGAGTCTAGATGTGCTATGGCAACGACCAAGCCAACATGGATGGAGAGTTTCATCCCCATGGATGGAGGAAAGGGTTGGGAAATCTCCCGTGGCGGAACTTCTCGAAGATGCCCTTGGTGCACACGCCCTATGGCATCTTCGGAAGTTCCGCCTCAGAAAATATATTCCTGCTAGCCCGTGAAAGACTCCATCTCCGCCTCCCTGGGGTTAGAGGTATGGTGGAAGCCATGGGATAGAGTGGAGAGAGGCAGCAAATATGAGTCTAGATGTGCTATGGCAACGACCAAGCCAACATGGATGGAGAGTTTCATCCCCATGGATGGAGGAAACGGTTGGGAAATCTCCCGTGGCGGAACTTCTCGAAGATGCCCTTGGTGCACACGCCCTATGGCATCTTCAAGTTCCGCCGAAAATATATTCCTGCTAGCAGTGAAAGACTCCATCTCCGCCTCCCTGGGGTTAGAGGTATGGTGGAAGCCATGGGATAGAGTGGAGAGAGGCGGCAGATATGAGTCTAAACCCTAAATCCTAAGTCAGAGGAGGGAACCCTAAACCCTAAACCCTAAACCCTAAACTAAAAACCCTAAACCCTAAACCCTAAACTGAAAACCCTAAACCCTAAACCCTAAACCCTAAACCCTAAACCAAAAACCCTAAACCCTAAACCAAAAACCCTAAACCCTAAACCCTAAACCAAAAACCCTAAACCCTAAACCCTAAAGGGGCTACGATCCTAAGAGAACGAGAAAAAAATAAGGCGGGTATTTATCAGGTCTAGGGTTTCGCCGGAGGAAGACCACCGGAACGTCGTAATTACATGAAAATGGCAAAATGGTTAATAGTTTGACTAGTTAGAATAATTATTTTATAAAACAGAAAATTGATTTGAATCACTTATTTAAAAATATGCAAAATATAATATTTAATGCATTTTTAAATTGAAAATGGCAAAATGGTTATTAGTTTCACTAGTTAGAATAATTATTTTATAAAACAGAAAATAGATTTGGATTAGTTATTCAAATTCAAGAACTTTTCATGTTGAATTTTTTCTCAAATTCATAAGTATGCAAAAACTGTAAAATTCAAATGTTTAAATAATATGCTAATTGAATTTTTTTTTTACAAAGCGGCACTGAGGTGATTTTTTTTGAAAAAGGGATTTTAGTCCTCATACACACCGGCAATAACGGTGTGGTGTTGGCGCGCGTCTGTTGGGCTGGGCAAAAAACCCTTTAGGCCCGGTGGGTGGCCCGCACCGGGACTAAAGGGGGGACCTTTAGTCCCGGTCCGTATAATGCACCGGGACTAAAGACCCTTTAGTCCCGTTAGTTATACGGACCGACTTAAGGTCCCCACTATACATTTAGTGGCCGCCACTTCTTCTCCCCACGTAGAGCACCCCACGTGGGGACGACTGAGACGCAGGCAGTCGCCTCGATTCTCCGGCCGCCACCACCCCAACCGCCGCCGCCACCGCCCCAAACCGCCACCGCCACTCCAGCCGCCGCACGCGCACCCCTGCTAGAGGTACCCGTGCCCCTCCTTCCCCTGTCTGGCGGCTCATGACGACAGCAATCTTGACACTATAGGCGAGCAGTGGGCGACGCCATGACCATTGCGTCCCCAATGAGCCAGGCGGCGCCATGACCATGAGCCCAGTGCACCCCGGCCGCCATTTTTTTTTATATTTTTTGTATTACTAGTATTTCTAGTGTATTTTTTTGTAATAGATAGATAGAATTATTAGTAATAGATAGATAGAATTATTACTTGTTTTTTTAATTTTTTGTATTACTAGTATTTCTAGTGTATTTTTTTGTAATAGATAGATAGAATTATTAGTAATAGATAGATAGAATTATTACTTTTTTTTATATTTTTTGTATTACTAGTATTTCTAGTGTATTTTTTTTGTAATAGATAGATAGAATTATTAGTAATAGATAGATAGAATTATTACTTGTTTTTTTTATATTTTTTGTATTAGTAGTATTTCTAGTGTATTTTTTTAGTAATAGATAGATAGAATTATTACTTGTATTACTAGTATGTTTTTTTGTAATAGATAGATAGAATTATTACTAGTATTTCTTGTATCTTTTTTATATTGTAATATTTATTACTAGTATATAAATATAGTATATATATATATGTTTGTGTATATATATTTATTACTAGTAATAATATATATAGTAGTATATTATATAGTATGTAGTATTATAGTGTCGATTGAGACATACAAGCATCAGTGCTAAATAAAGATAAGCTAAAGAAATAACTACCCTAAGTCCTGTTGTCCTCGTGGGCCCCCGGACTTAGGGTTAGGGTGGTGGTGCTCGCGGGCCGCCTGGACTTAGGGTTAGGGTGGTAGTGCTCGCGGGCACCCGGACTTAGGGTTAATGTGGTAATGCTCACGGGCCCCCGGACTTAGGGTTAGGGTGGTGGTGCTCGCGGGCCCCCGGACTTAGGGTTAGGGTGGTGGTGCTCGCGGGCCGCCCGGACTTAGGGTTAGGGTGGTAGTGCTCACGGGCCCCCGGACTTAGGGTTAATGTGGTAGTGCTCGCGGGCCCCCGGACTTAGGGTTAATGTGGTAGTGCTCGCGGGCCCCCGGACTTAGGGTAAGGGTGATAGTGCTCGCGGCCCCCCGGACTTAGGGTTAGAGTGGTGGTGCTCGTGGGCCCCCGGAGATAGGGTTAGGGTGGTGGTGCTTGCGGGCCACCCGGACTTAGGGTTAGGGTTAGGGCATCACTAGAATTTTGCTATTGTTTAGTATTATTGTAGAAAATTGCGTGTTCATATTATTGTTTAGTGTTATTTTATGCAGCAATATTGAATAAAAATGTTATTCTATGCATTTTGTAGAAAACTATGGATCCAATCCAGAGAGACCTATCACAGGAAGAAATTCTCGAGGATATGATCAACGACACCCCCCATGTTGATCCACCCGAATCTCCGTCAATTTATCTGAACCCCTTCGGTGAGGGAGAGGAGGTCGACCGAAATGATCAAGGAGAAGCCGATGGCTCCGGTGGTGGAGAAGCCGACGGCGAGGTATATATATGAAGTCTGGTGATCAGTAGATGCATTAACTGAGTTGTATATATATATAAATTGACGAATGTTTTTTCTCTTAGGTCTTCACATCGAGCAAAAAATATTCCAAACGAGGCCCGGCTAAAAAGTTGGACGCATTTACGCGTTATACAATTACGCGGGTATCACCACGGGGTGAACCGGTGGAACCCAAAAAGGCTAAAACTGTATTTAAACAACAATGCGGAGTTATGGTTAGGGATCGCATCCCGATCACCGTTCGAGAGTGGAATAAGACCAAAGGGCCGAAAGAGGGTGAGTATGTCTCCGACAGGTGCAAAGAGGGTCTTTGGAATGACCTCATGACACATTTCACCCTGCCAGAATGTGAGGATGATGCCGACACAGCTGCATTGAGGAAGAAAGTCAAGCAGTGGACTCTTACAAAGATGGCCGAACTATTAAAGAACTGGAAGAAAGCATTATGGCAAAAGTATCAGAAGACGAAGAAGATTCCTAAATTTGAATGCTATCTAACGAAGCAGCAGGCTAACTGGGATGTATTTGTGAAGTACAAGGAGTCACAACCTGCTATGGAAATGTCGGAAAAAACAAGAAAAATGCCGCGATGAAGAAATATCACCATCACCGGGGCTGGGCCACGCGCTGCCATGCCAAAGTGGGATGCTAAAGAGAATGAGCTGCTTGCTAAAGGGATCACTCCAGAACCAATACACGAAGAATGGGATCTGAGGGCAAGGAATTGGTTCCTTGGGCATGGGAGTAAGTATGACGAAAGTACAGGGGACCTTATTTGCAGTGACGGGATTAGGATACCCCGGGATACATGGCAGAAAGTGGTGAAGGAGATTAAAGCGGGGACAACAAAGTTCCGTCCCGATAGAGAGAAAGACTTGCTGACAAAGGTCCTCGGGAATGACGAACGCGGAGCACGTGTACGAGGCCTTGGCCCTAGTTATACATGGGAGATGGGGTTTCCCAAAGACAGAGATACGTATAGGAGCCGAGAGAGAGCAAAGATGCGACGATAGGAGGAGGAGGGAGACAAGTTCACCGAGTTAATAGGAACCCTTCAAATGCATCAGCAACAGATTGACGAACTTCGAGGAGCAGCTACCGCAAGATCCTCAGACTCAATATTACCACTGTCCCATCTCAGCGGAAAAGCAGCGTGGCTGAATCGGAGGTCCCTTCTGACGATGCACGTATGTGTTGGGTCCGCAGCATAGAAAACAAAAAATTTCCTACAGTGTGAACTACAAGCCAAGATCTATCTACTAGATACAAAGCAAACGGGTGGACATACATCCATAGAGAACTTACCCTCGTAGACAATGAGCTTTGTTAACGAGTAGGAACTCGTGGTTGATGTAGTCGTACACTTGCCGATCTCAAGATCGTGAGGATGTCCGAGCGCCGAAACTCATCAGAGCATCCGCACACACGCTCAACCCACGGACAACCTCCACCTCCTCGCTCCAGCGATCCAGTGGAAGCAAGAACTCCTTCCGCATAAAAATGCCACCGAACATGTATCTCGCTAATCCAAGACCATGGGGAATAATTCTAGAGGGGGAGAGATCCTTCACAAGGAGGTGTGAGGATGAAGGAGGAATGGGTGGCCTTTTATAGGAGGAGGGGTGCCCCTCTCCATGGCGCATGGGGTGACCCTCACCTCCCCCATTCATGTGGTGGTAACTCCTCCACATTAAAATGCCTCTTCACATTCCCTTTTAAAGTCTCCACTTTAAATGCATTAAGTTTCTCCAAATTTAATGCTCGCTCATTTAATAAAACCCTTTTATTAAATTTATTTAGAATTTTGTTAATTACTTTAATTAACAAACATTCACATATATCCCCTTGCAATATTTCAATATCACATGCAGAACCACCTTCTGTAATTTCACTCGAAACAATTTCCGGTTTCTATTGAAACAATTCCCGCGCTTTGCAATTCTTTCGTCTGAAACATATGTGCTCCAAAATGGTGTCCGATAACTCTTAAGTGTGCCACCCTACGGTTCACGAATAATGCAGACATGATCGGGACCCTTCTCCGATCAATAATCAGCAGCGGGACCTGGATATCCGTACTGACTCCTACACATTCAACGATGACTCCTGTGATCGTGAGAACCTTTAACGCTTGTAACTAAATCCCTTTGTCTCTCGATATATTACATGTCCGACATTCGATCATCGGTATCTCCATACCTAGTTTGATCTCGTTACCGACATGCACTCTTTTCTCGTTCCCGTGATATAACATTCTAGTGATCACATCACTTGCTTGCAAGCTATCCTAATGTGATATCACCGAGAGGGCCCAGAGTATATCTATCCGTCATCTGGATTGACAAATTCCACTCTTGATCCATGAGCCTCAACATAACACCTTCAGTAATCGAACCCATCTTTATAGTCACCTGTTACGGTGTGACGTTTGATGTTATCAAGATACTCTTCCGGTGTTAGCAATTAACATGATCTCATGGTCTAAGGATAAAGATTACTTCGTATGATGTTATAGTAATATAAACACAATGACTTGATCGTAATGCTATACTTCGGATGAATGTTCATCACATCATTCCACCAATGGTGTGACCTTGTTATTAACAACATCCAATGTCCATGATCAGGAAACCTTGATCATCCTATTAATCAACAAGCTAGTCTATAAGAGAGGCATGACTAGGAACCCTTTTTGTTTATTAAACACACATGTATTGATGTTTCCTATCAATACAACTATAGCATGTAAAATAAACATCTATCATATACAAGGAATACATAATAACAACTTTATTATTGCCTCTCAGGGCATATTTCCTTCAGTCTCCCACTTGCACTAGAGACAATAATCTAGTTCACATAGTGATAAATCTAACACCCATGGAGTTCAGGTGTTGATCATGTTTTGCCCTAGGGAGTACTTTAGTCAACGGATCTGCTACATTCAGGTCCGTGTGCACTTTACAAATCTTTATATCTCCATCCTTGACATGCTCTCGGATGGAGTGAAACCGGCGCTTAATATGCTTGGAATTCTTGTGAGACCTTGGTTCCTTTGCGTTGGCTATGGCTCCATTGTTGTCACAATAGATCACCATCGGGTCCAACGCACTGGGAACCACACCTAGTTCCGTTATGAACTCCTTCATCCAAACCGCTTCCTGCGCTGCTTCTGAAGCAGCAACATATTCCGCCTCCGTTGTTGATCCAGCCACCACAGGTTGTTTGGAGCTCCTCCAACTAACTGCTGCTCCGTTCAAGAGAAATACGTATCCGGATTGAGACTTAGAGTCATCCGGATCAGTGTCAAAGCTAGCATCGACATAACACTTAGCGACTAGCTCTTCTTCACCAGATATAAGAAACATATCCTTAGTTCTTCTCAAGTACTTAAGGATATTCTTGACCGCTATCCAGTGTTCTGAACCTGGATCATATTGGTACCTACTAGTCAAACTAATTGCATGTGCCACATCCGGTCTTGTACATAGCATGGCATACATTATAGAGCCTATGGCTGAGGCATATGGGATCTTATCCATTGTCTCTCTTTCTTCCGTCAGATCGGACTTTGAGTCTTACTCAATGTCTTGCCTTGCAACATAGGTAAGAACCCCTTCTTACTTCATCCATATTAAACTTCTTTAATATCTTATCAAGGTATGTACTCTGCGATAGCCCAATTAGGCGTCTTGATCTATCTCTATAGATTTTAATGCCTAATATATATGAAGCTTCACCAAGATCCTTCATCGAAAATTTGCTGTTTAGATAACTTTTAACACTGTTTAAAAGATCTAAATCATTTCCAATCAATAATATGTCATCCACATATAATATCAGAAATGCCACATTGCTCCCACTCACTTTCTTGTAAATACAAGTCTCTCCATAAGTTTGGACAAATCCAAACTCTTTGATCACCTCATCAAAGCGGAGATTCCAACCGTGATGCTTGCTTCACCATAGATGGATCGCTGAAGTTTGCACACCTTATTAGCATCCTTAGGATCGACAAAACCCTTAGGTTGTATCATATACAACTCTTCTTCAATCTTACCATTGAGGAACGTAGTTTTGACATCCATCTGCCATATTTCATAATCGAAATATGCAGCAATTGCTAACATAATCCTAACCGACTTAAGCATCGCTACGAGAGAGAATGTCTCATCGTAGTCAACTCCTTGAATTTGTCGAAACCCCTTTGTGACAAGTCGAGCCTTATAGATGGTCACATTACCATCAGCATCAGTTTTCCTTTTGAAAATCCGTTTATTCTCAACGGCCTTTCGGTCGTGAGGTAAGTCCACCAAGTTCCAAACTTGGTTCTCGTACATGGATTCCATCTCGGATTTCATGGCTTCTAGCCATTTGTTGGAATCCGGGCACATCATCGCTTCTTCATACGTCGCAGGGTCATCCATTTCATCAACCATGAAATTCACAACAGGATTGCCGTAGAGTTCAGGAGCTGCACGTGTCCTGCTTGACCTGCGAGGTTCGGTAGTGTCCTCTTTTGGAGTTTCATGATCATTATCATTAGTTCTCTCTTCATCAGGTGAAGTCAACTCCGAAACAACTTCCGGTGCTGCGCCACTCGCCATTCCATGAAGAGAAGGTTCAATAACCTCTTCGAGTTCTACCTTCCGACTACTCACACCTTTCGCGAGAAACTCCTTCTCAAGAAAGGATCCATTCTTGGCAACAAAAACCTTGCCCTCGGATCTGTGATAGAAGGTATACCCAATTGTTTCCTTAGGGTATCCTATGAAGACGCATTTTTCCGCTTTGGGTTCGAGTTTATCCGGTTGAAGTTTCTTCACATAAACATCGCATCCCCAAACCTTAAGAAATGACAGCTTAGGTTTGTTTCCAAACCATAATTCATATGGTGTCTTTTCAACGGATTTAGATGGTGCCCGATTTAAAGTGAATGCAGCTGTTTCTAGTGCATAACCCCAAAATGACAGAGGTAAGTCAGTCAGAGACATCATAGATCGAACCATATCCAATAAGGTACGATTACGACGCTCCGACACACCATTACGTTGTGGTGTTCCGGCAGGCGTGAGTTGTGAAACTATTCCACATTCTTTCATATGTGTGCTAAACTCGTAACTAAGATACTCTCCTCCATGGTCGAACCGCAGAAATTTGATCTTTCTGTTACGATGATTTTCAACTTCATTCTGAAATTCTTTGAACTTTTCAAAAGTTTCAGACTTGTGTTTCATCAAATAGATATACCCATATCTAATCAAATCATCCGTGAAAGTAACAAAATAATGATATCCACCTCGCGCCGACACACTCATTGGTCCACACACATCAGTATGTATGATTTCCAATAGATCTCTCGCCCGTTCCATTGAACCGGAAAACAACGTTCTAGTCATCTTGCCCATAAGGCATGGCTCACATGTATCAAATGATTCAAAATCAAGTGATTCCAAAAGTCCATCAGAATGGAGCTTCTTCATGCGTTTAACGCCAATATGACCTAGACGGCAGTGCCACATATATGTAGATATATCATTATCAAGTTTAATCCTTTTAGCATCAACATTATGAATATGCGTAATACTGCTATCGAGATCCAGTAGAAATAAACCATTCAACATAGGTGCATGACCATAAAAGATATTATTCATATAAATCGAACAACCATTGTTTTCAGACTTAAATGAATAACCACTTTGCATCAAACACGATCCGGATACAATTTTCATGCTCAGTGCAGGCACCAAATAACAATTATTTAGGTTTATAACTAATCCCGATGGCATATGGAGAGGCAGCGTTTCGACGGCGATCACATCAACTCTTGATCCATTGCCAACCCGCATCGTGACCTCATCCCTTGCTAGTTGTCGCTTGTTCCGCAGCCCCTGAACCGAGTTACATATATTAGCAACTGATCCGGTATCAAATACCCAGGTGCTACTACGAGTACTAGTCAAGTACACATCAATAACATGTATATCACATATACCTTTGTTTGCCTTGCCGGACTTCTTGTCCGCCAAATACTTGGGGCGTTATGCCCAATGGCGATCCCCTTGCAATAGTAGCACTCGTGTCGACTTAGGGCCAGCTCGGGTTTTTTTCAAGCGTGGCAACAGACTTGCCACCCTTCTTTCCCTTGTGCTTGCCTTTCTTGTCCTTCTTGAAACCGTGGTCCTATTGATCATCAACACTTGATGTTCTTTCCTAATCTCCACTTCGCAGTCTTAAGCATGGACAAAAGCTCGAAGAGACTTCTTCATGCCTGCATATTATAGTTCATCACGAAGCTCTTGTAGCTAGGTGGCGTAGATTGGAGAACACGATGTATGCCTAAGTCAATGGGAATCGTTATTCCCAAGGACACAAGCTTATCGGCGCATCTGACATTTTGAGTACGTGCTCACTAACGGAGCTGTTTTCCTCCATCATGCAGCTAAAGAACTTTTCTCAGTAGCATTATAACTCTCACGGTAGCATGGGTATCGAAAATCATTTTCAATTCTCCCATGGTATCAAAGGCATTGCCATTTTCAAACGCTTTTCAAGTTCTCGCTCTAGCCCATACAAGATGCCGCAATAAACTAAGTTGTGGTCCTCCGACGAGTTATATAGACGTTCTTTTCCTTGTCGGGGAATCAGAGCTGGTGGGGGCCTAGCAAGCATCTAGAACATATTGCTTTTGTGCAGCAAAGGAGGAGAATCCTCAAATTCATAGCCTAGTTGGTGAAGTTGCTACCATTCGCAACAAGTTTCTTTCTCCATGAACACATTGAAATTAAAAGGTGTGGTGCCATCTACAACAGAATTTGTAAAGTATATTTAGACTAATTTTATGATAGATTGAGTTCAACTAATCCAAATTACTAATGAACTCCCACTCAAAAACGACATCCCTCGTGTCCTTTTGGTGATTACATGAACCAAATCCACTACACCAAGTCCGATCATCACGTGATTCGGTGTAGCTTCAAAGGCGAGCATCTATATGGGCATCATATCAACTATATGACTCATGCTTAACCTTTCGTCCGTGTTCCGAGGCCATGTCTGACATGCTAGGCTCACAAGTAAGAACCTTAGTATTTGCGTGTGTAAAACTGTCTTACACCCGTTGTATGAAAGCGTAGAGTTGAAAACACCCGATCATCACGTGATGCCTCAAAACACGATCCACAAAATGGTGCATACTTAAGGAAGAACACATTTTATCTTGATATCTAAATGAGGATCATCTTATAATGCTATCAAACGCTTAAACTAGTAGTATAAGATGCTAACATCTAATGTGTGAAGTGAGATGATATGGTCCATGCATTTGATCTCTATCATTTGCATCGTGGTATGATCTCTATCATTCCTTTGTGTGTAAGGCCAAGGTCTATGGAACTTACACGTTAAGTGAGTTGTAAGAGTATCTATCATACATCTACTTACAACAATACCATATCAAAACACTAGCCCAGCAACGATCTAAACTAGACGCCTCTAATTTATCAATTGCAAGTTTTACGTGGCTTAGGCTTTGAGATAGAACCTGTCTAACTCTTAACATGAACCACAACGAGGATAACCAAGTTATTAGCAACTCGTTGTAAATCAGATATTTACTATAGTAGGAGAGACAGACACCCGCCAGCCACTTATGCAAAACAAGTTGCATGTTAGTCGTGGAACCGGTCTCATGTATGATGACATGTAAGGTTGGTCCGGGCCCCTTCATCCCACTATGCCACCAATATCCAAAATACATAGAAGATGCAATAACATGATCATCATCGCCCACATATCAACCATATGTGTACTACCCGTGCAAAGCACCTACGCATAGATCAGGCTCTGATACCACTGTTGGGTCCGCAGCATAGAAAACAAAAAATTTCCTACGGTGTGAACTACACACCAAGATATATCTACTAGGTACAAAGCAAACGGGTGGACATACATCCATAGATAACTTACCCTCGTAGACAACAAGCTTTGTTAACGAGTAGGAACTCGTGGTTGATGTAGTCGTACACTTGCCGATCTCAAGATCGTGAGGAAGTCCGAGTGCCGCAACTTAGTAGCGCATCCGCACTCGCACACACGTTCAAGCCACCGGACAACCTCCACCTCCTCGCTCCAGCGATCCAACGGAAGCAGCAACTCCTTCCTGCATTTAAATGCCACGGGAACATGTATCTCGCTAATCCGAGACCATGGGGAATAATTCTAGAGGGGAGAGATCCTTCACAAGGAGGTGTGAGGATGAAGGAGGAATGGGTGGCCTTTATAGGAGGAGGGGTGCCCTCTCTCCATGGTCCGCATGGGGGTGACCTCACCTCCCCATTCATGTGGTGGTAACTCCTCCACATTAAAATGCCTCTTCACATTCCCTTTTAAAGTCTCCACTTTAAATGCATTAAGTTTCTCCAAATTTAATGCTCTCTCATTTAATAAAACTCTTTTATTAAATTTATTCAGAAATTTGTTAATTACTTTAATTAACAAACATTCACATATAGCCCCTTGCAATATTTCAATATCACATGCAGAACCACCTTCTGCAATTTCACCCGAAACAATTTCCGGTTTCTATTGAAACAATTCCCGCTTTGCAATTCTTTCGTCTCAAACATATGTGCTCCAAAATGGTGTCCGTAACTCTTATGTGCCACCCCACGGTTCGCGAATAATGCAGACATGATCGATACCCTTCTCCGATCAATAATCAGCCAGGGCCCGGAGATCCGCATCGACTCCTACACATTCAACGATGACTCGTGATCGTGAGAACCTTTAACACTTGTAACTAAATCCCTTTGTCTCTCGATATATTACATGTCCGAGATTCGATCATCGGTATCTCCATACCTAGTTTGATCTCGTTACCGACATGCACTCTTTTCTTGTTCCCGTGATATAACATTCTAGTGATCACATCACTTGCTTGCAAGCTATCCTAATGTGATATCATCGAGAGGGCCCAGAGTATATCTATCCGTCATCTGGATTGAAAAATTCCACTCTTGATCCATGAGCCTCAACATAACACCTTCGTAGCACTGAACCTATCTTTATAGTCACCCTGTTACGGTGTGACGTTTGATGTTATCAAGATACTCTTCCGGTGTTAGCAATTAACATGATCTCATGGTCTAAGGATAAAGATTACTTCGTATGATGTTATAGCAATATAAACACAATGACTTGATCGTAATGCTATACTTCGGATGAATGTTCATCACATCATTCCACCAATGGTGTGACCTTGTTATTAACAACATCCAATGTCCATGATCAGGAAACATTGATCATCCTGTTAATCAACAAGCTAGTCTATAAGAGAGGCATGACTAGGAACCCTTTTTGTTTATTAAACACACATGTATTGATGTTTCCTACCAATACAATTATAGCATGTAAAATAAACATCTATCATATACAAGGAATACATAATAACAACTTTATTATTGCCTCTCAGGGCATATTTCCTTCAGTATGGTAGATGGCGGTTCCGGCTACCCCGTGGATGGAATCAAGGAGCAGGCATCTTGTGAGCTCCATCAGAAGGTGAAGAACCTATCCATCAAGGTGGCAGTCGGATGTGCTTTACCTTGGCCACCTGGCGCACACTGGCATGGCCGTGAGATTCCAGCTAGCTATGCTAAAGTTGGTGTGGATGAAATCGCAATGGGGTGGGACTCAATGGAGCTTGACATCCCTAGAACTGAAGGTGAAAGGACACTCGGAGAAGTACTGGGTGGTATCATTCTATGGGACAAGAACAACATCAAGCTTCCAGGCTGGACGCCAAAGCTAACACCGCCTCCGAGTGGTCGCATGTCACCTTCACCTCCATCACCTCCAAGAAGCCCACCCCATGACTACGACCACCACAGCCCGAGTCCATCTCGATCTCCGCTGCAGCCTCCGATTAGTACTAAACGACACAGGAGCCCAAAACGACAAATGTCGCCCCTCCCAAGAGTACCTCATAAGAATCTTTCTATCAGACCTTACGATCATACTGACGAGGAAACCGACATGATCGTAAAGGCCGAATGTGTTGCACAACTTCAAAAGAAGAAACCCGAGCCCGCCCTGGTATACACCGAGAAGCAAAAAGCGTATGCACTTTCTTTTCTGAACACAAAATCGCAATATGACTTGCACCATAAGACATATGACTATCGACGCACACTTCAGAAGGAAGTGAAGAAGAGCAAATCAAGTAGAAGTGCAAGCGGGAGCAAATCATCAAGTCAAAGTGCAACCGAAAAGAAAGGACGCCCCCACTGGGAACAGGCCAAAAATCGACCCCACCCTCAAGGTGGTATTCTATGACACTCCCAACAGGATATGGAAGAAGCTAAGAAGCTATGAATGTGACTGTTGAGGAATTGCTAGGTTCCTGTGACGACAAGTTACCCAAGGCTCAGTAGTCCCTACATATGTCCTGTGGAAGCCTCCGTCACTTTTGAGCAGTTCCAACAACTGCCAACACAAATGCGGAGTTTACATAAATGGTACTTGAAAGCCGTAAAGGAGGAGAGAATAATGATCATGGCGAAAGTCCCACATGACTACTACTTCCGAGAAGAAGAGGTCCATGTTGAGTTTCCAGAACTCTTCCAGTTATACACTTTCGACGCCATCGACAAAAGTCTCATGAGTTGCTATTGTCTGTAAGTTGTTGAATTCATTGTCTATATATAAGATGTTCATTTTTTTCAGTTGTTTAGTTCATTGCATGTAATTATCCTAATTATATCCTTTTGTACTCTATTATTATGCAGAATGAAGATCATGGAATGTAAAAGAAGGTCAATCTTCAGTGTTGGGTTCATTGACCCAGATAAAATACATTGTCAGATGCTAAAGAAAAAACCCGAGGAAACACAGGAAAACCTTCTAAGGTTTCTAACGGAGCAAAATTTCTATGACCACATCGCTTCCTTACAATTTCGCGTGAGTGTCTTACTCTATTGTACACATTCTCTTTTTACTCGATGTTAAGTGTAATTGATGAGTTACTGATGTATATATAAACGGTACAGTTTCCATCGATTCTCATGGACATTCAACTTGATAAGGGAAGAGTTGAAGTCATGGACCCATTAAAGAGACCCCACACAGTTTAGTGACATGCATGACATGCTCCAGAGGTAATTTTTGCTTCTGGCGGTCTCTTTCGTTGATTTCCTGAGATATCACGTAATAAATAACTCATTCATTTTCTTTACCGGGTAGGGTTTGGAACCAGTTCAAGAGTGCGATTACGGGTGACTTTACTGAGAAGCTGACGTTTAAGCCGGTCTCGGTAAGTAGTAGGCGCATCTCTTTACTTCTAGTTTCAATACAATTATGATGCATGATTATTATTTTGATTGAATTCTATTCTCGTAAAGTGCGCGAGGTAGCCATCGAAGACGAATCTATGTGGATTCTACGTTTGCGAGTTCATTCACACGTTTACCAGTGAGCTGAATGATTATAGAGTCGATGTAAGCAATACATTCATAACATTATTTTTATTACCATCACTTTTTGTTATCATGATTGATATTCATATTGATCTCCTTTTCTTATATAGTTCGAGAAAATGTGGGATCAACTCCTACCACAGCAACGCGTAGTAGCAATTGCTGAAGAACTGGCAGGATTCTTGATGAACGAGATGATAGATGACGCCGGAGAATTTAGTGTGAATAGGCGCCGATGATCCCCGACCGTGTAATTGAATAGACGGGCTCTAATCCCGATAATTGTGATCTCCATATGTAACTATCATGTATATATTTGTATGCTCGATCTTAAGAGAAGTTATCTTATGTATGCACGAACATGTACGGTATGTGGTAGCGTAGAAAACTATTTTGAAATGAAAAGAAGAATACAAATTAAATTCTCTGCCGCGGCAGAGAAAGTGCCTAAAATGCTGCCGCGGCAGAGAACCATTTGTCCTGGTTCATAATACGAACCGGGACTAATGGGGGGGCACCCAGCACCCGCAGAGACAGCCACGTGGATGCCTATTAGTCCCGGCTGGTAAGAGAGCCGGGACTAATGGGTGGGCCTTTAGTCCCGCCCCTCCAGTCCCGGTTATCAGGACCGGGACTAAAGCCCCTTACGGGCCGAGACTGGAGGCCCGTTTTCCACTAGTGTCCAACTTTGCAATACCTCCACATATGCCATTATCTACATTTATAAGAGAATAACGGTTCATAAAACATGTGTATTTTAGTGTGCATTGTAGTATTTACTTCGTTATCACTTTTTAGGTCTTTTCGGCGTAAAAGAATTTAAAAAAAAAATTTGGCAAAAATTTGAATTTCTCAGAAAAATCTGAAAAATTTACAGAAAATCAAACACATTAAAACGAGTCTACTATCCTAATTTGAGCCATTTCTGGGCAGATTTGGATCGATAAACTGATATTTTCTGTTTTGTCCAGATTTTTGTCAAAATTTGGCCAAAAAATCAAACTTCTCAGAAACATCTGAAAAAATTATATAAAATCAAACAAAGAGTTTACTGTTCTAATTTAAGCCATTTCTAGGCACATATGGTCCTTTAAACAGAGGTGCAAAGTTATGTCCAGAAACTTGAACACCAATTACAGAAAATTTCGGCAGAGTTTCCACGTAAATTGTCATAGATAGGTCTATAGAAAATAGCCAGTAAATAGTTCACAAGAAAATAGTTCACAAAATACATAGTTTCACAAGCATTAGATTGAATCAGCCATCAAGCCAATAAAGAAGACTTCTTTTTGCACCATTTGCAGGCTGCACTATCGGAGATGAAGGTGGCGGAGGTATAACAGGCGCAAATGGAACATTCGTTTTGGATTTCTTCGTTGTATATGTAGTCTTCTTCAACGGGTTTTTTTAGCCTTCACTTGTGTTGTAGCTTTCCTCACGGGTGTCTTGTTCTTGGCCTTCTCTTGTCTTGTAGCGATCTTCACATGTGTCTTCTTCTTGGTTGGTGTTTTGGAGCTTTTCTGGAGTTGTTCTAGCCTTTTTCCTGCATCGACAACATATGGTTTAGATTGAGTACTAACATAGTAAGAAGGGTGAAATCTGTAGCAATTTACCTTATAAGATTGATAAGGACTTCATCATCTGATGCATCACCATCTGTTGTAGCAGCAGTTTTGACAACTTTCTTCCTGCAATACGAAAAACATAAATCAATTTAGGATATAAATGAAGTTATGAAAAATAAAATTGAAAAACACAAATACCAAGTCACCTTTTGTTTGTCGATATAGATGGATCCGGTTCATCTTCGGGTATATCATCATCTACTGCCACATATTTAGGATCGGGAGCTTTGCATGTCTTCTCTATGTGCCCAGGTTCCTTACATCTCTTACACTTCACTATTTTCCTTCCAGGTTCTAGACATCCTATAATTCTTTGAACTCTTGGACTACCAGCCACGGCCTTCTGCAATGGAGGGTGCACCTTGAATCCCAAATCCACATGTATCCACTATGACTTGTCTGTCATCAAAGGGATTCTCTCGGCATATGCTGCCTTGAACTTTTCCACGGAATAGTAATCATCCACATATGACTGAATCTCAGCACCATTAATGCTACAAATGAAAGCGAGTGCATGCATGCATGGCTTTCCAGAAACTTTGATGTCTTATAGCTTTTCTGCGAGCCACAATGTCAGGAAAAAGAGCCCCAACTCTGATGTTTGGGTTCTCGGGGTCATGCACCACACTATGCCCAATAGGGTCAATGTTAGCCACTTCTTCCTCTTCGTGGCACGCAAATACATCACCAGTATCCTCTTCCTCCTGAATGTCACCACCCTCCTTGATACATGTTGAGACATCCACATGGACATCATACATGTACTCATCATCTACTCCTACATACTCCTCAACTATGTCAAATGGATCAGAATTTATAACTGAGGTCGATGGAACCACTCGTGCAGATTGTTTTAATGGTGAGGTTGGAGATGTTGCGTTCTTACTAGGAGTTGGAGGACAACCTTGGAAACCCATCAACAACACGTCAGTATCCAGAGTTGTTGGCTCGGGCACATGATCAACATTGTCAAGTATAGACACAGGAGTTTCAGAACAAGGGTTGCCATGCACAATAACATGAAGTGCAACCTTCCTCTCGGCTCTATACATGTCAAACATCACATGGCATTCGTCGTTTTAAGTTAGTCCAACATCTTGCGCCATTATCACGTTAAAATACCACACGGTGATAATCTGATCCCTACCAACTCTCAACTCTGCACTTAACCCATCCATGAGCACATCCACATTAAAATCATTTGAGTTTACATTCTATTTAACTATTTTTCCCTTCAAATATGATTTCCTACCGTTGGGTTCCTTGAGCACAAATCCTTGAACAAGAATCTCTAAGCTAAATGTATTTGTTAATTCAATCCTACAAATTTCAAGGAAAAAACGAAATTAAAAGGGGTAATACACATCTATCTGTACATTAACAAGGTTAGACAGAGAACTAACTCTTCGTACGGGAACTCAGGGCCGCGGCTGTCTTCATCCTGTAGGCTGCAGCACGTCGTGTGTGCCTCCGCGTGGAGCAGGAGCGGTGCACCTCCGGCCGCGTTGCGCGCACCAGGGCCGGTCCATAGATTTTGGGGCCCTAAGGCAATACGGCATGAAGGATCCTTTGTTTAACGTGGAAGACTTTCCCTAGGGTTAAGGAGGGGCAATGGCCCTCCTACTACAGAAAAAATAACGATATTTTTAATATTTATTAAAATTACTCTGTCATTAAGAATGACTAGAGTTTTTGGGTGTCTCAACAATGTCTCTCAAGCTCAGCTACTTGTTCACACACGAAAAATTAAAAAATATTAGTATTCTATGAGAGAAATATTCGTGTAATGCAATAGCAGTGAAAAATTCAAAAGTAACTATTTATATTGATCGAGTGAACTATATATCATGATACTTATTTCTACCTAATTCTTGTGTACATGTGTATATACATACATATCTCTAAAATTAATCACAAAACAATATTATAAAAATAACAATTTCATATGATTGTGAAAAAAATGAGTAGAAGAGTAGACATAAGATTAATATTAAGATGAAATACTCTCGAACAAGTATGATATGACAAGTGGAATCATTGGAACCGGAGGAGTGACGTTTGCAAAGTGGTATGGTTATATGATTGCATCTGTAGTCTCCACTACTCATGACCATGTAAACGCATATGAGAGATGTTGTTGGTCTACCTATTTAGAGATGCTAGAGAAATACGACATCGAGAAACATATTCAGAAATGATGAAGTACCTTTTGGAAAAAGAATAGTCAGAATAAAGAAATAGTACACTACATCTTAGACCCTATATATCTTCTATAATTATTCTAGATGGTTGGGTATTAAAGTAAAAGCTACTATAGATACATAAACAAGTATTTGGCCAGGGGGGCCTACCGCACGAGGGCCTAGGGCGATCGCCCCTCTACCCCGTCCTATGGGCCGGCCCTGCCTCCGCGTGGAGCAGCAGCGGCGCACCTCCAGCCGTGTCGCGCGCGCCTACGCATGGAGCAGCAGCCGCTCCTCGCACCGCGTCGCGTGCAGCTAGGTCGAGGCGCAGCCGTGCCACCCTCGCTTTCCTCCCCGCACCGCCCTCACTGGCCTCCCCATGCCGCCCTCGTTCGCCTCTGTTTAGCCGTCGACCGTGATGTGGTTAGGGTTCGTTCACCCACGTCGGGGCAAAGTGTAGTAGCGCAAGTTGCTCCTGGATGGGTTTGACCCAATAGATTGATCTGTATTATAACCGTATACATCCTGGTATTGTATAAAATAGCACCGGTAGAAGTATTGCAAAGTTGGAGTGGAATTTTCACAAGTTATTTTTTTGTAATGGCATATGTGTAACTTGTGGATTTTGGAAGAACAAGCCATTTAATATGTTTGTTGACTGGATTAATTAGTTGTAGCTTCGTGTGGGGGATATGGGAGCTAGTGAGAAGGGAATTTCTCATTGCAAATCTGTCAACCCTTGATTACGTTTGACAATTTATAAAATTTAGAGCATCTCCACTCGGAGGCCTCAAAGGTCCTCCATAGCGTTTTGGGAGGCGCCGGCGCGAAATTTCGAGCCTAGTCGCGCGCCCTATTTTTTTTGGCGCCGGCGTGGCCCAGTTATTTACCCGGCGGTCCTAGGCCAAACCCAATGTACACGCCGGATGGACGCGTGGCAGGGCGGGTGGCGGGAAGATTAGGCGGGAGCGCGCGCGTCAAACCGCCCCGGTCAAAGCTGGCCCGCGTGGCAGCCGCGTAGAGCCGTTCTTCCTCGCCATCAGCGCCGAGTAATGGCGCTGCTCGCCGCAGCCTTCCCAGTAAACGGCAGCGGGCGATGCAGCCGACGCGTCCCGTCAAAGGGGCAGGGCGGCGTTAATGCCCACCGCTTGCCTCCCCTGCCCCCCAGTATAAAAACCCGCGGCGGTTTCCATTATCGCCGCACACGCATTACCTCGACGGCGAGCTCCACCATCTCCCCCAAACGTCGTCCTCTTCTTCCTCTCTCTCTCTACGATGGCGCGCTACAACGACTACGAAGGCGCGGCGGCCAATGAGTTTGGCCGCCTCTAGCTCCATGTCGACGAGGCGCAGGTGCTGTGGAGCGCTGGCTACCCCGTCCCGCCGACTTTCCGGCTCCCGACGGGGTGGGCGTTGAGCCATGGCGGCCCCGCTATGCCGCCCATTGATACGTCCAAAACGTATCTACTTTCCCGAATATTTTTGCTATTGTTTTTCCTCTATATTTGTGTGATTTAGATGCAACTAATGCGAACTGACGCTGTTTTCAGTAGAATTGCCTTGGTGTCTACTTTTTATGCAGAAAATCAACTATCGGAAAAAATCCCGGAAAATATACCAAAAATCCTATTTCACCCGAAGACTCTAGGAGCCAGAATACGAGACGGAGAAGAGCCAGGGGGTGGCCACACCACCTGCTGGCGTGGGCCAGGCCAGGCCGCGCCAGGGGGTGGTGTGGGCCCCCTAGGCACTCCCTCGGCCTCTCTCTTCGCCTATAAGGAGCCTTCTGACCTAAAAACTTCAGGAGGTTCGACGTTTTTCCAGAAGGAGTTCCGCTCCGCGGCCATCATCAGATTCCACGAAACAGCACCAGAAACTCCGTTCTGGCACCCTGCCAGGACGGGGAATTGGAGGAGATCATCGCCATCATCATCACTATCGCTTCTCCATCGACCATCCATGTTTCCCCCATCTATGAGTGAGTAATCCCCCGCTGTAGGCTATGGGGATGGTAGGGATTGGATGAGATCGTTCATGTAATGGCATCAGATTGTTAGGACATGGTGCCTAGTATCTTTTATTAGTGCTTTATGACTTTGTTGCGACTTGTTGTGCTTAATGCTTGTCACTAGGGCCCGAGTGCCATGATTTGAGATCTGAACTTATTATTGATTCATTATGATAGTATTGTTTTGGGTCTTATCTGCAAGTTGTATACACACGTCGTTGTCCGGAACCTATGGCCCCGAAGTGACAGAAATCGAGATAACCGGAAGGGAAAGGCTTTGATGTGAGGATCATATGTGTTCACAAAGTGTTAATGCTTTGCTCCGGTGCTCTATTAAAAGGAGCATCTTAATTGCCAGTAGTTCCCTAGAGGCCCCGCTGCAAACGGGCGGACAGGACAAAAGATGTTGTGCAAGTTCTCATTGCGAGCACGTATGACTATATATGGAACACATGCCTAGAATTGTCTAGTACTTGGATGCTTTATCTTATTTATCTGCAATTGCCCTATGTTCTGATTGCTATGTGAATTGTCTTGTCCATGCAACGCCCGTCCATCCATCCCTATGCCTACCGCACTCGAATCCCACTGTTTACTCTTTTGTTACTACTGTCTTTACTTTGCTACTGCTGTTGCTTTACTATTCCTACTATAAAACTGTTACTACTGATAAGCTGCTGTGAGCAAGATTGTTTCCAGGTACAGCTAAATTGACAACTCAGTTGTTAAGGCTAATAAATATTCTTTGGATCCCCTCGTGTCGAATCAATAAATTGGGTTTCACTTCTCTCGAAAATACTGCGATACACCCCCTATACTTGTGGGTCATCAAGACTATTTTCTGGCGCCGTTGCCGGGGAGCATAGCTTTATTTATCAAATTCACTTGGGTTCTCTATTGTTCGCTGCTATCCATCCATCATGGGTAAGTCTCGTGATAGCAAGGTTCCTATTTTACCATCTACTACAAGAAGAGGTACGGTTCTGAACACCTCTACTGCTCTTGATTCACCGTCTGTTTTGAGTAAGTTCCTTACACCACCACATACACATGCTACACACACTACTACTACTGCTGAATCTGAAACTTCTGATGCTTATGATGCTGCTTCTACTGTGCTTGATAAGAGTGGTTTATTAGGTCCTTTCCTAGATGCTACGATTGCTAGAACTATAGCTGGAAATACCGAAACTCCTAATGAAGACACTACCACACCTGTTAGCTCACCTAAGTCTAGTGAGAGTTATGATGCTGAAGAAGATTATGTTGAGATGACTGATGAGTTTATTGAAGAATGTAAGAACACCCATGATAGGAGCGCTGCTAAGAATCTCCTTGAGAGGCGTACTATTAGACCCAAATTATCCCTTGATGCTAAGTTTGCTGCTTCTCCCATAAACATTATAGATGAAGATTATGATTTCTCTCTCGATCTATCTTACATAGCTATTGTCGAGAAAGAACCTTTTGGTGGGACTAAGAATGAAAGTGCGGTAGCACATATGAATGAACTTTCTACCATGAGTGGCTTGTTTTCTGATGATATTAAGATGCGTACTTACTTTGTTGCTAAGATTTTTCCTTTTTCACTGAAAGGAGAAGCTAAAACTTGGTTTAGTAATTTACCTCCTAGATCTATTGATAGCCCTGAGTGCTTGATTAGTACTTTCCTGCAGAAATACCTCCTAGTGCTAGACATGTTATTTTGCAGGAACTTTTTAATTTTAAACAGGGAAAAAAAGAGGTATTGCCTGAATCTTGGGCAAGGTTTTGTGCTTTGATTCATGCACAGGCTGGAAGTCCATTACCTAAGAATGAGATTCTTGATATATTTTATAATGGACTAACCGAGGAATCTAGGACATACCTAGATAGTTGTGCTGATTGTGTTTTCAGGAACAGGACTCCTAAGGAAGCTGAGGAATTAATGGCTAAAATAAGCAAGAATTATGAAGATTGGACTCCTCCTAAACAAGCTATACCTGAAGTAATTGTACCTGAACCATCTATTCCTGTGCCTATTCCAACACCAAAGAAGAGGGGAGTTATTGAATTAAATGATGAAGTGATGAAGGAAGCTAAGAAATGTCTTAAGGAGAAGGGAATTAAAGCCACAGATGTCAAGAATTATGTAAGCCTATTCCCTACTCACCCACTATTGAGGTACACTCTCTCCAACACTTTGATGAAGGTGATATCCCTTACTTGAAACCTCCTGATCAATGCTTATAAGAATTTGATATCTTTATTGTTAAGCAAGATAACTTTAATAAAAGGGTACAAAATCATCTAATGGAAAACACTAAAGCTATTGTTGAGTTGAAAGATATTGTGGAAAGAACCTCTAATGATGTTAAAATGATTGTTAAACACTTTCAAATGGTTCAAACTCAAATAGATCAACTCGTTAAAGTGCAAAAAGACTTGCTAGTTAATGCTGCTAAAGAAAAACATGCTTATGAAATTAGAACTAGAAGTGGTGCTGCTACCCAGGATCCTCTATATCCTGAGAGGCATCCCAAAAGAATTGAGCAGGATTCTCAACAAGCTGAAAATAGTGGTTCTACTCGTAAGAAAAGGGAAAATAAACATAAAATTGTTGAAGAACCCTCTGAACCTGCTATAGATCCTAATAGTATATCTATCTCTGATGCTGAAACTGAAAGTGGTAATGAAGAAAATGAAGTGCCTAATGAAGAAAAAGTTGAAGAAGAACATGAAAACCACACTAAGAATACTAAATACGCTAAAGAAGATTTTATTGCTAAGAAACATGGTAGTGAAAGAGAACCTTGGGTCCAAAAACCTATGCCTTTCCCTGATAAGAAACACAAGTCAAAGGAGGATGAACATTATAATAAGTTTTGTGAGTGGATGAAGCCTTTATTCTTGCAAATTCCTTTGACTGATGCTATTAAATTGCCTCCTTACTCAAAGTATATGAAGGACATCGTCTTGAATAAAAGGAAGATCCCTAATGAAGAAATTTTTACTTTGCTTGCTAATTATTCCTTTAATGGTAAGGTTCCTAAGAAACTTAGAGACCCAGGGATTCCAACTATCCCTTGCTCTATTAAGAATAGTTATGTTAGAACTGCTTTGTGTGATTTGGGAGCTGGAGTTAGTGTTATGCCTTTCTCTCTCTATAAGAGGCTTCAGCTTGAAAAATTGATACCAACTGATATATCTTTGCAAATGGCTGATAAATCTACCACTATTCTTGTGGGTATATGTGAGGATGTACCCGTTCAAGTGGCTCATAATTGCTTGATATTAACTGATTTTGTTGTGCTTGAAATGCCTGAAGATGATAATATGTCTATTATTCTTGGGAGACCTTTTCTTAATACTGCAGGAGCTGTTATTAATTGTAATCAAGGAAAGGTGAATTTCAATGTTAATGACAAGGAACATACTTTCTATTTCCCCAAGAAGATTGAAAGGACTTATGGTTTGAATTCAATTGAACATGTTGAAGGCATTCAAGTTGGAGAAATATGTTGTCCCATACCAAGAGAAAAATTTGAAACTATTATGATTGGGACCATTGCTATCAAGGTTAAGGTAACGTAATCATTAGTGGAGTACAAAGTTTTGTCTCATATGCAATTGTTTTGGTAGCAAGACTTGATCAACCTTGCTAACAAAAGGATTCCATTGAACAAAACAATGTTTTCATTATGATTATCTCCGTCTATTTCTATCCTTTGCATTTTAGTTTTTGTTTTTGTTTAGTTTTATTTGTGTTGTTAGTTGCTTGCATGTTAGAACTTCTGTAGTTCTAGCCTTGTTTTGTCCTTGCATCATGTTTCCAAAAGACAAAAAAAATCTGTCTATCAGAAAAATCATTCTTCTATTTCTAGAAAAAAAAGCCAAAAAATAAAGTGTCTCGAAAAATTCCAGAAAATTCATATTAAATTTGTACGTGAAAAAAGGGGCAGAGGAGTACCTGGTAGGTACCAGGGGGGCCCACCAGGCAGGCACACCATGTGGTGGCGCGCCAGCCCTGGGTGGCGCCATGCCCTGGTGTGGGCCACCCCTGGCCCCCCACCAACTCTCTCACCTGCCACTTTCTTCTCTCTCCCGAGTAAGCTCCAGTTCATAGCTCAAAATCGCGTTCTTTGTGTGCTTGCTCTCGATTTCTTCGATCTCCTTGCTCAGTCCATCTTTCTTGCTGAAATTTGGAGCATTTGTTCCTTGGTATGTGACTCCTCTCCTTGTCCAAGTAGATTTGTGTTTAGTGGATTATATGTTGAGTATTTTGCTGCTATAGGTGACTGGTTATGAGAGCTTGTAAGCTTGTTTGATGCTTAGAGATATAGTTTTGATGCATGTTTAGGCCTCGTGCAAGTCCCTATGAGTAGAATCCTTTATTATATTTACTTTGCAATCACTTGTTTAATAGGTGTTTAAATTTCAGAATAGAAGATGAGTGAACACCACCTAAACCAACATGAGCTTTGGGTGCCTGAGGTCATGAAGATCCACAGGGAGGAGGAAGTTTTTCCCTCCATTTATCCATGCCCTGAGTTCATGAGAGCTGCAGGAATTTTACAAGATTTCCACACTTTGGTTTCTAATGCAGGGTTAGAGCGTTTCTTGGAAGATGAACCTTGTCAATTTGTGAAGCTAACCATGTCTGTGGTGCATGATTTCCAATTTAGTCACTCTTTGCCTAACCCCATGGTCCATTACAAAATTTACAATATTGCTGTCAATCTTTCTCTTGATGATTTTTGTGCAGCTATTAAGGTACCTCAATGGGGATCATGTAAGAAGATTAAAGAGAGACCAGAACCACTCATGGATTAATATGCAGAAATTTGTCAAGGGAGTCGCTTCTTGAAGGAGAATGGAAAAATCTGTAACATTCATCTTCCCTCCATTCGCTACTTTGCCTACCTTATTGCCAAGTGTGTTCTTGCTAGGAAAACTGCCAATAAGTTATCTTTGTTTGATCTAGCATTTATCTCTGCTGCCCTTAGACGAGATAGGTCTTACAACTTGGGTGCTTTGATAGCCTTCCGTCTTGCTGCTAACCGTGAGAAAGGTGGAATTTGTGGAGGCCTCATTGCTTCTCGTTTGCTAGCATTGCATGGTTTAGTGCCTCATCATCTAGACCTACAGTTTCCCATAGAGAGGCTTGATTTTAATTCCATGATAAAGCATAAATTTATTTCCTCGTGGGCTAGTTTGAGTGAGTTATCTTATGAAATAACCTTTCTCAAGGCTGGCTGGAGAAAGAGCAAGTCCGAGCGTGTTGTTCTTTTGCCTGCACCTGTTTTGTTTAACCTTGATAACAGGGAAGGATGGTCCCTCACTGAGGAGGAGCTTGACAAGTACCTAGGAGAGCTTTCCCAGCAGGAGCAGGACACTAGAAGGGAGGTCACGGATGATACGTTCCAACCTTCAAATGAGGGAGAGTCTTCATATCAGTAGCCCACTTATGATTGGGGAGCTTCCTCTTCTTCTCATGGGCCCAGCTACGACCATTCTTACCAAGATCCGCCCGCTTGGAACCCTTATTTGTACATGGATTAATACCCACTTAGGCCAAAAGCCTAAGCTTGGGGGGAGGTACGCCGACACCACACTCATCTCCATATCATGTTGCGTCGGTACTTTGTAAATTCATGTTTTTGTTCTCTTTTTAGTTTTCGTTCTTCTTTGCTTTTGCTTTCTAAAAATACAAAAAGAGCAAAAATATTTTTGTTGTTTCTCGTTGGCTTGCTTCTTCTTTTTGCCTTGGTTTGCTTTTTTCCTTTTTGCTTTGTTTGAACTATTCGAAAAACCCAAAAAGGTTTTGCTTTGCTTGTTTTTCTCTTTTGGTTCTTGTTTAAAAATCAAAAACACCAAAAATATTTGTCGTTCTTCTTTGGTTTTTGCGAGTTTGCTTCAGGGTTCGGCAGTTCTCAGTGGATTATTGGTTTCATATTATTATTCAAGCCATACAAGTGAAGAGCAATAATGAGGATTAATGACAACTTGAGGCGTGGTAAGAGGCTAGTAACGAACTCTATTTGTCTTCATGTTTGTACATATACTCATCATTGTGAGCTTGCTTAGTCCATTCATGTAGGGTGTATGTTTTCTTTGGATGCTTAGTAGTTCTTGCTTTCTTATGAGTAGCTCCAGCTTGCTAATAATTTGTAGCATGTCTCACGCGTGTTTGCTTGCATTACTCTATTCATAAATTGGTATGACACCGTGGTATCCTCCTCTGAATGTTTCATTTGAATTGACTTGGCACATGCTCACGCATGCACATGACTGTAATAATCGGTTGAGCCTCGACGAATTATTTTGCCTTGAGGATCTTGAATCACTTTCATGCCATGAGTAGTCCTGTTTTGTTGCAAGCATGATAATGACAGCTAGTGCTCTCTCGTTTGTCGCTCCCTTACCATTGCCAGCCTTCACTTCCACTGAGTGTTTTACTCAAGTTTCCAACTCCCTAAACCAAATATTTCCAAAGTGTCCACCATACCTACCCATTAGCATCATTTGCTACTTCTGTGCATATTCAATATGCCTTGTTTTCTTCCGAATAAAATGTTTGCTTGTTTTGAGAAAGTTAGTTAGCAAAGCTCTCACGAACTTGATGGCACACTTTACTTTATTGCCTCTAAACTTGAACCATTGGGTCCTTCTTTGTTGCGTATATGCTTGCGCTTTATAAGTTGAAATTAGCAGAACCATGTTTCATGGGGAACGCTTTCAACATTGCACTTGTACTTTGTACCCCGTTGATATCATGTTCTTTTGCTTATGGATCCCGGCGGTGTGAAATAAAAGTGGAACTTGTAAGATCATGGAGTTTGTATGTGTGTTAGAGAAACGCCTGGGCCGCTAGACTAAGCCATGCTTAATCATGGTGGAAACTTGCAGCATCACCATAATGAGCACTCTAGGAAGCATCCTCAATAAAAACCTATGCAAATAGTAAATAAAAAGATCGCTGAGATACTCATTGCCTGCTTGCCTTGTCATTTTGATTATGGGAAAGCTCCCATATCATGTGCAAGGGGTACCCCGTTGGCGGTTCTTAATGATACACATATACTTACAATGACAAGAGCTTACTCGTGACTGAAGTTGAGTAGCATGAGGATCGGTCTTCGTAAGTAAGGGGCATGAAATTTCGGTTTATAACTTGTCAAGCATATCCTATTAGTTGTGTCACTTTCACCTTAACCACATTAAAGATGCTTATGATAGGGGCAATGAGAGATCAAAGCTAACGAGTACCATACTTTCAGCATTTGGAAGCCTTTCAAATTATTCAATACCTTTTCTTCTAATTGTTGAGTCTCCACTTATTCTTTGAGCACCTTCTTGAGAGCATAGTTGTCATCCTTTGTGTTTGTTCCAATACTTGATTATTTGTGTTATGACTTTGATGCTTGTATCTTTGATATCTTTACTTCTAGTCATCACTTGAACTTCAAAGGAGCCTTGGCATTCATAATCAAAGGCGAGCGAGATACCACTCTATCATACCTTTCTATGAGCATTGTAATGTTGCTTCTGTTTGTGCTTCATGCTACTTATTATTATTGAGTTGGAATCTCTTCATAGCTTGCAATGACTATTAAGTAGACTCAGTTGCATACTCTTTATTATGAATTGTCTACGTAGTTGATCACATTGCTGAGAATATTTACATCATATGAAGCAAATGTGTTCGTGAAAGTTCTTTTATCGCACTCAGTTTTCAACTGAATTGCTTGAGGACAAGCAATAAGCTAAGCTTGGGGGGAGTTGATACGTCCAAAACGTATCTACTTTCCCAAACACTTTTGCTATTGTTTCTCCTCTATACTTGTGTGATTTGGATGCAACTAATGCGAACTGACGCTGTTTTCAGCAGAATTGCCTTGGTGTCTACTTTTTATGCAGAAAATCAACTATCAGGAAAAATCTCGGAAAATATGCCAAAAATCCTATTTCACCCGAAGACTCCAGGAGCCAGAATACGAGACGGAGAAGAGCCAGGGGTGGCCACACCACCTGCTAGCGCGGGCCAGGCCAGGCCGCGCCAGGGGGTGGTGTGGGCCCCCTAGGCACCCCCTCGGCCTCTCTCTTTGCCTATAAGGAGCCTTCAGACCTAAAACTTCAGGGGGTTCGACGTTTTTCTAGGAGGAGTTCCGCTCCACCGCCACCATCAGATTCCATGAAACAGCACCAGAAACTCCGTTCTGGCACCCTGCCGGGACAGGGAATTGGAGGAGATCATCGCCATCATCATCACCATCGCTTCTCCATCGACCATCCATGTTTCCCCCATCTATGAGTGAGTAATTCCCCACTGTAGGCTATGGGGATGGTAGGGATTGGATGAGATCGTTCATGTAATGGCATCAGATTGTTAGGGCATGGTGCCTAGTATCTTTTATTTGTGCTTTATGACTTTGTTGTGACTTGTTGTGCTTAATGCTTGTCACTAGGGCCCGAGTGCCATGATTTCAGATCTGAACTTATTATTGATTCATTATGATAGTATTGTTTTGGGTCTTATCTGCAAGTTGTATACACACGTCGTTGTCCGGAACCTATGGCCCCAAAGTGACAGAAATCGGGATAACCGGAAGGGAAATGCTTTGATGTGAGGATCACATGTGTTCACAGAGTGTTAATGCTTTGCTCTAGTGCTCTATTAAAAGGAGCACCTTAATTGCCAGTAGTTCCCTAGAGGCCCCGCTGCAAACGGGCTGGCAGGACAAAAGATGTGCAAGTTCTCATTGCGAGCACGTATGACTATATATGGAACACATGCCTAGGATTGTCTAGTACTTGGATGCTTTATCTTATTTATCTGCAATTTCCCTATGTTCTGATTGCTATGTGAGTTGTCTTGTCCATGCAACGCCCGTCCATCCATCCCTATGCCTACCGCACTCGAATCCCACTGTTTACTGCTTTTGTTACTACTGTCTTTGCTTTGCTACTGCTGTTGCTTTACTATTCCTACTACAAAACTGTTGCTACTGATAAACTGCTATGAGCAAGATTGTTTCCAGGTGCAGCTGAATTGACAACTCAGTTGTTAAGGCTGATAAATATTCTTTGGCTCCCCTCGTGTAGAATCAATAAATTGGGTTTCACTTCCCTCGAAAATACTGCGATACACCCCCTATACTTGTGGGTCATCACCCATCCCCACCGACGCGGCCCGCAAGGCTGCCATCTACGAGCACTACTGGGGGTGCTCACCGACGTGGAGCGCAACGACCCCCAATGGGATCCCGACAACCTCCAGTCGTGGGCGGTGTTTTTCGCGTGGCAGCATGAGGAACGCATCGAGGCCTACGACGGTGTTGGCCCACTACCGGCCAACTACCACAGCGAAGGCCGGAAGCGGTGGTGGAGCGCTCCGGGACGGACCCTCTCCTGGGTCCTGGAGCACATCGCCAACGGCAACAACCTGCCGTTGGTGATGTCGTCGCGCATCCCGCGCGATCGCCAGCAACCGCTGGGCGTCCCGCCATGCGCCATCGACGTCCTCCTCCTCCTCCTCGCGGTCGTCGACGTCCCCGGCGCGGTACTCACCATACCCCTCGCCATCGCCGCGCTACCTCGCGCTCCCACCGGTGAAGGACGAGCTGGCGAGCCCACCGCGTAGGCGTCGCGTGCCTCCCTCGCTGCCTCCGCTTGGGCAGGCCCAAGCCCGAGCCCAAGAAGGAGTAGATGCCACCACCGGAGTACAAGGCGGCAGCACTCCAGCTGGCGGACGGCGAGGACCCGGAAGAGTTTCTGGGTCAGAGGATGCTGGAACGGGCATCCTTCAATGACGTCCTGCCGGCCACCGACAAGTTCGCTGCCAGTTGGTCCGCAGAGGGCGGCGAGCAGCCGAGCATGCGAAGCCATGTCGCTGCGTCGATGACAGCGACGACGACGAGGGGGCGGCTGGTCCTTCCACGCGACCGGCGCGTAGGACCAGCGGCGAGGGGTGCAGCCGCCTGCCGCCGCCGAAAGACGAGCCGCCCAGCGACGACGACGACGAGGACACCATGTTCGACTATGCCGCGGCGATGTACCGCCGGCTCGGGATCGGCCGTGGCCGCCATTAGATGGTGTTTTTTTTGTTTTTTTGTAAATTTTTGTTAAGTTTAAACTATTCGTTAAACTTTGAACAGTTTCTCTAAATTTCTCCTAATTTGAAAAAATTTAAATTTTGTTATGGGGGGCACCGGGTGAGGCCCAGGGTGGCCGGAGATGCGGCCAGAGATGCGGCGGCTGTTGATGCTAACAAACGGAGCGCGTGCACACAATCGGGACGTGGTGGTGAGAGCATGATCACCGGATACTGAGGAACACAATCTCCGGCGATCTATTTACAGAAATCAATATAACCCTTTCATGAGATGAGACAAAGAGAAAAAGTCTATACTACCCTTTCAAGTTAATGGTTGGATTTGATTGGTACTCCATTCCATGATTATGGAGTACTGGGTACCGTAAAATTTGCCATCTTGTAAGGGCATCTCTAGCAGACCCCTTAAAAGGGCCTGCCTTTATTTTTTTGATGACTATGTGAGTTGGGTCGTTTTTTGGTTCGAATGTACATTGTAAAACGTCCCTAGTCTTTATATGTTCAGCGGGCTGCGGAAAAATCGTCGCGCGGCTGGTATTTTATCCATTTGGAGGGGATGATAAGTGTCCGAACCCGTCTCCTCCACGCCTCCGCCGCACCCCACCACCAAAATCCACCGCCGGCGACCCCAATCATCCCCTCCACGTAGGAGATTCGGCACCGCCGCACCGCCATGTGGCCTCATGGAAGCTCTAGAGGGGTGGGGCGAAAAGGTAGCCGATCCGCGAGCTCACGTGGACGCAACACTGACATCGATTTTGACGAGGAGCATCCTTGGTGTGTGCGCTCCGACGGTGCTCGGAAGCGTGTGTGTAACATTCCAGCATTAGAGCTTAGAAATAAATTGAACATAGGTGTGCGCATTGCATTCATGCATAGAAAATCCGGATAATTTTCGCGCTTTTAAATAAAACTTGTCAAAGTGACTGAAGCTTCTTTTAACTTGGTGGAACTAAAGTAGATCGTCAAGTTGACTGCGATAAGTTTCAATATGACCTTTGCTAAAACCTTATCTTTGGGTAATATTATTTGATCTAAGGGTAAATCAAATGTAATAAAACTAAGTCACAACACACTACTTAATAAGGAGTACTTGATCTTCTAGAGATCATTACATGGTATTCCATACCACAACTCAAGGACGAATACTTAATGTTCTAAAGATGATATCAAGGTATTGTCTACCACAAACCCTGAATACTAAGTTAAGCATATCACTTAAGTAAAAGAAACTCATAATTAAATCCTGATATACTTGTTTGCCATAGTTATTCCTACCATGGATATCATGGTAGTTCTTGAACATTTACTCTAATTAAAAATAGAGTAGAAATGGAAGTCAAGCCAAGACCATCCAGCATATACTCTTAATATGATATTAAGAGGTGACAATCCTATTTAACCAAGTCCTAGTGTCTATTGATCATAAATGTGTGTGATCAATTCTTGACCTAGCACTTATTGACACATAGCCTTTGACCTATTATATTAACCTTCCAAAGACCTTAAGTAAGTTAATAAGAAGAAGTAACTAGCAATGTAAAAGTATGCCATCATCAATGTAATGAGATCCTTAGTGGTGATCAAACCATTTGATGCTGGAGGAGTTAACTCACTCATGAGTTAACTAGGAGAAGTATTTAAACCCAAAAGTTTAGATAGTAATTATGAAGCTATGAGAAGCTAGTAGTATTAGTACATTAGATAACAATCTTGTTAGGACAAGTGGATATAGACTTAGAAAAAGCTTGCTTAACAAGATAAGTCTATAGAGAGACTAATACAAGTTTACTACTTAGTTGAGTATAGATCTTGATCAAACAATGAGAAGCCTAAGCTTTGTATGATCAAAGGATGGTGGTCATTATTCTCAAGTCACTTGAGAATAGATGATTAGGTGTTGAAGAAGAGTTATGAATATACCAAGTTAGGCAAGTCCTAGTAAGCTGAATCATCTATCTTGATCATTAGAAGTCAAGCTACAGTATGATGAAGTATTTGATGAGTTGTATGGAGTAGTTGGAGGCATAGTAGCTTAACCAAGTTAATATAAGGACAACTGGTATTATGGGAGTAGTACTATACCTATTTCAAAGGATTGATATCCTTTGTATGTATAGTAAGGATTGTAGTCTTGCAAACCTTGGAAGTAGTTGCAAGATGAAGTTAAGGAAGTTAATAGAAGGAGTTAGTAGTAGCTACATTGATAGGTGTATCAATGGTTGTTAATTAAGAGGAGTTATATACTAGGAGTAAGGATGGAGTAATGTTGAAGTGGCATGACCATGTCATCATATGATGATGGATATGGTGGAGTCAGATGATTGTCTTATTCAGGAAGATGTGATACTTGTGAATAAGGTAAGAGAGATATATATAGTATATTTAGGAAAGGAATTCGTTATCTCAAGATATCCTTAGTGAGGTATTAAGGTAAGGATTCTTTAGAAGCCTTAACCAAGATCATGTCAAGCCATGAACAGAAGCATGTCTACCTCTTTGTTCTAAACTTTTGAATGAAGAAGGTAGTTAAACCGGTTCCTATCTTTAAGCAGCCAATGGATAGTATCTCTTAGTCAAATGAAATGTCTAAAAGATAAGTAGAATGCCAGGTGAGTGTTTGAGAAGCCTTGCCCAGTTGATTGTCTTAAACCCTAATAGAAACCTAGAATGATAGAATTATCATGATCATATTACTAAGTAATTCCAATATCGCACTCTATGTGGAGATATCAAACCCACTCATAGATTTAGAAGTAGTATCCCTAAACCTTGATCCTTGTCCGTATCTATAATTGAATATGGGTTATTAAATCCTCTCAAAACCTTTGTACCTATATTTGAATAAACCTTAGTATTTCTCTACCAATTATTAATATTGATTCATGATGACTTAACCAAGACTGTTCTGTGGTAATTATAAACACTACAAATCAAGTAGAATTGGATTTGGTGAAATCACCAAATAGGTAGAACCATGGGATTCCAATCTGTTGGAAATATTCCCTAGAGACAAATAGTAGTAAGGACTATTATCATATTTCATATAGTTTATGATTAAGTTTTATATCATGCTATAACTATATTGAGTGGAAACATCAATACATGTGTGATATACAAACAACCAGGGGTTCCCAGTGAAACTCTAGTCACTGGTTCATTGGTCAACAGATGATCATGTTTCCTGATCATGTGGCATTTATGCTAGTTGGAAATGAGGTCATCTCATTCGGAGAATGAGATGATGAACTAATACCCAACCTAAACATCGTGACCCGATCATGTCACGAAGTTCAAGTTATGATGATTAGAAATGGATCCTCGTAGACTATTCCTTAGACCGTGAGGCTATATCAATCACTGTCTCCCGAGAGTGCTTAGATAGCATCAAACGCCATCTAGTAAAACGGTGGTTATAAAGGTGTGTTCAGGTATTCGGAGGAAACCGTAGAGGCAATATATGTCAAGAGCGGGATTTTTCCGTCCATGTGATGGAAAGATACTCAAGGGCCCACTCGGAGAGGTTATATCCAATAGCTGCACAACGTGTGATTAGATCACGGGGATATCAGTTGTCGGAACGAGTTAAGTAGCATTGTTCAGTAACGAGATTGAACACGATATGGTGATGTCATTGATCAGATCTCGGGCAATGCAAGTATCGAATGACAAAGGGAATAAGACACGACTGTCCCGGTTCAAACGACGAAAGATCTTCGTGGAATTCACAGGGGTCACATGGCCATCCAGGTCCCTCTGTTGATCATTGGTGCGGGAGTGTCCCGACCATGTCTAGAGTGTTCACGAACTGTGGGGTATCACGCTTAAGGGCTTGATGATGCTTAGAGAGTGTTTATAGGATTGGTAGAATCGCCGAAGAAAAGAAGGGAGAAAACTGGAAGGGTTTCGGTAAGTCCGGAGGATGTTCGGAGTGGAGGTGGAAGGTGTTCCATGGCCACGGAGATTGAATAATATGTGAATGAATGTTAAATGTTGATTTAATCATTTATTCATAATTATTTAATAAAGAGAAAATCAATTAAAAGGTCAAAAAGGCTTAATGGGCCAATTTCCGGAGGGAGAGGGCCCATTAGGGGAAAGAAGAAAGGGGAGAGGGACCAAGGGGAGGCCGGCTGGGCCTTGCCCCCCCGTGGGGCCCACTAGGGGCTGGCCGGCGGCCACCCCAACCCCTCCTCTCCTTTAGTCCCAGCCCGGGACTTGAGGGGAGGTAGTACCTCCCCTCCCCCTATATAAAGTGGGGTATTTGGCCTAGAAAAATACAACCAATAATCAATAAAGGTCTCCCCACTTTTGGGAGGACCTCTAATTGATATTTTCTCTCTCCCCTCTCTCTCTCTCGTGACCATGGTCCCAAGTCTGGATTGCGCAAGCGAGAGACATCTTCACCGCGGAGCGCTGTCGCGCGGCGGGATTCGGATCCGGGAGCTCTATTCCGCAACTGCTGCTGGATCAGGGAAGCGGGAGTCATCGTCGGGCACCGGACGTGTGTAACTCACCACGAGGTGTGACACTTGAGGCACTCAAGTCGTTGGAGCCAGAAGGAGCACAAGGACTTCATCACGACCTTGAGGTCGGCTTCGCCTCGTCTACATCAACCACGCTCTCCTGAGCGTTGACAACGCTTTTTGGTCTTCAAGGGTAAGTTCGTGAAAAGCCCCTCCCGTTACTGTATTACTAATAGATAGGTCCTGGCAGCTTCAGGGGTTTAGGGGCATAGAGTAAAATTTATTGTTTTTATGCGTGGAACCCCTACAGTGGTATCAGAGCTAGATCTATGCGTAGTAATGCTAGTACGGGTAGAACACACGAGATGTAGCGTGTGGGCGTTGATCTTTTAGTTGTTACCCTCCCACGTGTACTTGTGTATACCGCAGTAATGCTTGATGAAGCGGCCCCCAACCGACTTTACGCGTTCATTCGCGAGACTGGTCCATGCTTGACATACGGCTTGTACCGTATAAAGTGGCTTAGGGGGTGTCTGTCTCTCTCGCATTAGTTGGTATACCATTTGCAACGGAGGGCCCCGAAAGGGGTGTAGTAGAGACAACTACTTGATCAGCGTTGAGCTGAAAGTTCGTAGGCAAGAACGGTTCTTGTGCGAAAGCCCATTCAACCACGTAAAACATGCAAAGATAAAGTAGAGGCGTCTAACTTTGTTTTGCAGGGGGGCGTTGCTTTGTGATATGGTTGTGGCAAAGGTAAAGTAATTAGCTTTTGTTACATAGTAGTAGATAGTCATGGTAATGGCAAACTACCACGCCGGAATGACACTGGTACCCTGGTGTCTACGGCACCGGAACCCTGGCACCGGAACCCGGTGACGGCAGATGGAGATCACGACGTGAAGGACCATATCACATAGCATTTACATTCAATGTTATTGTTTGTATGTCTTATTGTGTGCTAGTATTAGATACTCGACGGTAGCCTAATAAGATGATCCCTGTTAAAATAACCAACGATTGTGTTCCCCCTTAGTGTGCACCACCAAGAAAGTTCTTCGGTATGAGGCAGGCCGTGATGATCGGGTGTCAGACATATCTACGTTCACATACAGTGGGTGTAAGCCATGTTGCACAGTGAAAACACTAAGGTTGAGTTGGCGAGCCTAGCATGAACAGCCATGGCCTCGGAACATGGATGGTCGAAAGATCGATCACGAGTCGCATGGATGATGTGACCAATGTTTAGCGTCCACCCTTGAACCCACATTGATGGCCGTGATGATCGGGGGAGATGTGGCTGATAGGGGTCGTGTTATCACTAGGAACCCTCACTGGGGATAGGTGTTTCTGAGTGGAGTTATTATTAACTCATTTAATTATAAACTTAGTCTAAATTCCTTTTGCAATTATAAATGTAGATGGGCTCTTTCGTGTTGACAATTAAATGGTTAGAAGGAGAGAAGCTCAGATTAGATGGATTGAACTTCTCCATTTGGGTTGCCAGTCTCCATGTTCTCCTTAGCGAGAACGACATGGTCGACTACATACTCGACGGGATGGATCTGGATCCGTCCAAAGACCTTGAGACCCCAGAGGAGCGGAAAGGCCGCTATCTCCGTCGGGAGATGGCCTCCTATATTTCAGTTGTGATGCGTTTCAGAATGGTGGACGAGCTGTGGCCTTTCGTGGGTGATGTCAACCCTCATTCGGTGATGCTACAGCTTAGGACACATTTCATGGATCAGACACGCATTTGGGAGCATGAGTTGATGGGAGACTTTCTCTCCATTAAGATGGAGGAGAACTCATCACTGGACAACCACTTACAGCACATGCATGATGTGTACATGAGGCCAGCATACTTCCTAGACGTCTGGATTTCAGGCTCTTTTGCAAATGCTGATGTGCTGCGGTCGCTACCACCAAGCTACCAAGCACAAGTCAGGACTTGTGTAATGAGGGGCGACACGAAAATGGAGTTCCACCGGTTCATGACACATCTCAGGAATGTGTTGATTGAACCAGATGTCGCTCAGGTCGTCAACGACAAAGGTATATATTTTATATACAGTTTTATAAATGTTATAATCTTGCAAACACATTGCAGTGTTAAGTATATCTGATACCTGTTCTGTTTTACTGAAAACAGGTCCTTCTACATGAAAGGTGCTTGCTGGAGAGGAGGTGATATTGCGTGTTGATGGCGAGCATGATGATGGTGGCCAACGACACTCTCCCTCAACATTTATCACTTAGTTTGTGTTTTAGGATGATTAATGTAATCAAGAGATTTGAACTTCTTTATTGTGTCTCACACTTCGTGAGACGGTTATTCATATAAGTTTGTAACAAACGGTTGTTCCACTTTTATGAATGATTTCTATTCGTGTTCATATCTTGTTTGATTATGTGTGAATTATCCTTGTTGTTTGAAACTAATTGATAATGTATGAACATTTGTAAAACATTAAAAATGCCTTGTTTAAAATACCCAATTTAATGATATGTTCATTAATGAATGAAACCATTGTTTAAATTCGAAGTTATGAGATAATATGTGAAAGTCATTCGATTTCTTCTCACATATAAATCATGCCTAAGTTCGGCTAAATAACTTGAACACCGTGTATTACTTGAATACAAAGTGTTTAAAGAATTGTTAAAAGTAAATACATATTCGATGTATTGGAGTTTAACATCAATGATAATTATCATTAAATGATTGTTTAAATGTGTAAAGTAAGAAACTATTTGATTTGATCAAAGTGTTTCATCAACAAAGGGTATATATATAAAAGAGAATCTAATTGCTATGATTTGATCAATAGTAATGAAATTTGACTTTCTAAGAATGGCGTAAAAGAAATTGTGAAATGCAAAGTGTTTTGAAATGTCAAAATACAAAGCATCACAATGTGATATTAGATATCAAAGGGGTTGAATATAAGGCACCAAATAAATCGTTGTAGTGTATATGTAGAGACCATTAGCTTAGAAATAGTTAGCACTCAATTAGAATGTAGTGAACCATTAGAATTCGTGAAAGTTTTGGGGTTATTCGATATAACCAAAACAATATCGAATAAATCCTTGTAGAGTATTCATTGGAAACTTTGAATATGAAATCCATAGCTGAAACCAAAAGGTAAGCAAGATTCGTATTGCTTGGATTTTGGTGCATTCTTGAGAAAGCTCACTTTTAGTGATGTTTCTCAATTATGAAGCAAATGGAAATTAGTGAAAAACACGATGAGGATTCAAAACCCTGCATCAGAGTGTTGAGAAGCGCAATGGACAATGTTCCTGAATGATTCTCTGCACAGAAGGAAAGAATCAATGATATTGTGTTTTTTCCCTCCACTATTGTTTTTCACTACATGAAGTAGGATTCAAAATGTAAATCCATATCTTATATGGAGACATTTGTGGATCACTTGTCATGATTCTTGGAGTATGACATACCTACGAACTAGGAAATAATGGTAAACTAGAATTATGAGAAATCCTAAAGACAAAATTCCCTTGAGACTAGAAAGCAATTCGTTGCTGAATCTCACAAGTAAAAGGGGTTACTTGAATTTTTCCAAATGGCTACAAAGCCATAGTAGGAAAAGGGGTTAAATGACTAAAGCACAATTTGTCAAGTATTGGACAAATTCAAATGAATTTGATTCATGTGTGCTGGATGTCTAGTGGATTTAAAACTAGTAAAGTACTAGTATCTCATAATAAATCTCCAAGTTTGATAATTGATCAAAAGATTTTGAAGTTGTTCAAAGTAATAAGGAGATATGCAATTTGCATAAAATTGAGTGGTAGCTATGAAAGTCTTCCTAAAACAATATGTGATTGACATATTTTTAAGTGGGAGCAATGTAAGGCTCAAATTCAAATATGTGGGAACATATTTTGAGTTGGAGCTTATAAGAGTAATTCTTAAGTATGTTAAGGATGAAAGGCACAAATACTTATAAATAATGAATTATAAGATGTAGAAGTTGATAATAGGTGTATTATGATATTATGTAGTATTCCTTAAGGGATTCTGAAAAGGGTTTCAGAATAGAAGTTAATTAAGGAACTGGTCCTTAATAACTCAAATTAGGAATAGCATTAAGTTTGAACATCAATGGTTGAAAGAAAGAAAAGGATGATCATCATCCATTATGTTGAGACATAGGTTCTATCTTAGAAGCCATGATGGTAACTTAGCATAATATGTAATCCAAATAAAGAACGTTTGAAAGTGATTAAGTTCGAATCACAGAACATTGAGCTAAGTTTGTCCGCAGTGTCTAGTAGAGAACTATGGATATATTTTCCAAATCCATAAAGGATAACATATCTTAAAACATAAAGGGTTATGTTATAAGGGAATATGTTGGAAACTCCTGTAGATACCAATTAAAGTCAAGTAGGAAGCGAGGTGAACAAAACATCGAAATTTGCACAGAGTGTACCAGTGTTTCGATGAATACATTTATAATAATAGATAAGGGTACCATCTAAAGTGTTGTATAATGTTATGGCAGGGCTAGTTCGCTTTTAACGTAGAATGATGTGTCCCAGGGCATAGTGCCCATGAGAATGCCCTCGAGGTTGATCTAACGTCACTGTAGGCTCCTGGAATCAGGCCTCATTCTGCTGCCATAGCGATGATGCATACACACAGATGCTATCATGTGATGATAAAGTATTGATGTCAATCAAGGTGACATTAGTAAGTTGCAAAGGATTTGGGACTGTAAAGTACAGACCCAAGACTCAACCTCTTCCATGAGCAGGCATGTTCAGGGTACCGGGTATATGGTGCCAATGATTGAGAACAAATGCAGCTAGTGTATTTGTACTCTAGTACAAGTGGGAGACTGTTGGAAATATGCCCTAGAGACAAATAGTAGTAAGGACTATTATCATATTTCATATAGTTTATGATTAAGTTTTATATCATGCTATAACTGTATTGAGTGGAAACGTCAATACACGTGTGATATACAAACAACCAGGGGTTCCCAGTGAAACTCTAGTCACTGGTTCATTGGTCAACAGATGATCATGTTTCCTGATCATGTGGCATTTATGCCAGTTGGAAATGAGGTCATCTCATTCGGAGAATGAGATGATGAACTAATACCCAACCTAAACATCGTGACCCAATCATGTCACGAAGTTCAAGTTACGATGATTAGAAATGGATCCTTGTAGACTATTCCTTAGACCGTGAGGCTATATCAATCACTGTCTCCCGAGAGTGCTTAGATAGCATCAAACGCCATCTGGTAAAACGGTGGTTATAAAGGTGTGTTCAGGTATTCGGAGGAAACCGTAGAGGCAATATATGTCAAGAGCGGGATTTGTCTGTCCATGTGACGGAAAGATACTCAAGGGCCCACTAGGAGAGGTTATATCCAATAGCTGCGCAGTGTGTGATTAGATCACGGGGATATCACTTGTCGGAACGAGTTAAGTAGCATTGTTTAGTAACAAGATTGAACACGACATGGTGATGTCATTGATCAGATCTCGGGCAATGCAAGTATCGAATGACAAAGGGAATAAGATACGACTGTCCCGGTTCAAACGACAAAAGATCTTCGTGGAATGCACAGGGGTCACATGGCCATCCAGGTCCCTGATGCACTCGACTTTCAGCGTAGAGCTCGTTGGGAACCCCAAGAGGAAGGTACGATGAATATAGCAGCAAGTTTTCCCTCAGTTATGAAACCAAGGTTTAATCGAACCAGTAGGAGCAAGGAAACACCCCAAAGGTGTTACTAGCTGAGCTTTGGTAGGGCACACTACTGGTGCTAGTAGCAACGTGGAGACCTGCACAACACAACCACAGAACTTTGTCCCCAACCTGTGATGACGTTGTCAATCTCACCGTGTTTTGCAGAAAACAAAGGATTAAACATATCGAATGGAAAGAAGTAAAAGTTTGCAGAAAGTAAACACAAAGCAGTAAAAGATTGTAGATTGTATGTAAAGTAAAAGGACCGGGATCCATAGTTCACTAGAGGTGGCTCTCCTTAGATAAATAACATGTTGGGTGAACAAATTACAGCGGGGCAATTGACAAACACCGAGAAAGCAATACATGCATATACTAATCATCTTGACTCCTCTTAGACTTGATTGGGAAATACAACATAATACATAGACCGCCATCCAACTGCATCTATGACTAATAATCCACCTTCAGGTTATCATCCGACCCCCCTCCAGTATTAAGTTGCAAGCAACAGATTATTGCTTTACGAACTACGTGTAAAGTAAACAATATGATTGTTCTATGAACAAAGAATTGTTGTTTTCTCCCTAGTAGCAACAACACATCTAGTACCTTAGAGATTTCTATCACTTCCCAGTTACGGAGGCATGAACCCACTATCGAGCATAAATACTAACTCTTGGAGTTGCTAGCATCTACTTGGCCAAGATAGCTACTAACAACGAAAAGCATGCAAGATCTCAAATAACAAAGACATGATAGAATCAATAATCAATCTGAAATAGCATCTCAATATCCATCGGATCCCCGCAAACACAACATGTATGGATTACAAATAGATGATCTTGATCATGAACGAAGCTCACAAGATCTAAACATGAAAGCACAAAGGAGGAGAAACTAGCCATCTAGCTACTACATGGATCCATAGTTCAAGGATGAACTACTCACGCATCACACCAGAGGCTTGCATGGTGATGAAGAAGGCCTCTAGGGTGGATTCCCCTCTCTGGCAGGGTGCCGGGAAGAGCTTCAGATCCCTCCCGATCTAGGGATGGAGATAACGGCGGCTACAGACTCTTTCGTGGATTTTTGATCAGGTACTTAGGGTTTTCGTCCCGAGGGCAACTTATAGGTGGAAGGAGAGGCCGAGGGGGTGCCAGGAGCCACCACACCACCCCCTGGCGCGGGCCCAGCCTGGCCGCGCGGCCAGGTGGTGTGGCCGTCCCCTGGCCCTTCTCCGTCTCGTATTCTGGCACTTGATCCCTTCCGAAAAATAGGCACTTTGGCTTTTGTCCCGTCCAATTCCGAGAATATTCATTTTCTGACTTTCCTGGAACCAAAAACAGCAGAAAACAGGCAGCTGGCACTGTGGCTCTTGTTAATAGGTTATTTCGAGAAATCATATGAAAATTACTCCAAAGTTGGAACAAAACACAAGAAAGTGGATAAAACCAAGCATGGAACATCAAAAATTATAGATACGTTTGCAATGTATCAACATCCCCAAGCTTAACTCCTGCTCGTCCTCGAGTAGGTAAGTGATAAAAAGAAATAATTTTTGAGGTGACATGCACCATCAAAGACTTGATCAAAGTATTTGCAAAACATTCAAAGCTGGGATCATAGTACTTCAATCATAACATGAAAGACAAAGTTCTAGCAATAAGCAAAGAAACTATGATGCAACATGAAAAGGCACAAACAAAAGATTCATGAATAACAATGCTTTGCAAGACGTTTGTTTGTTTCACATAAAGAAAACATAGCATAATAGTATTCAGCTTGTCCCTCAATAGAGTAGCAAATATAAATGCATAGGACACCTTCAAAGTTCATAAGAGTGACTAGATACAATAGTTTAAAACAAGCAATAACAAGTTATTTATCAATCAACTAGTCTTGGGACAATGCACATAGAACTAAGAATGGCCACTATGCTCTCAAAGTAGTGCATAAAGATAGAAGGTGGAGACTCAATATAATGGTGGAAGAAAGGCCTTTTGTAAAAGGAAGTAGGGATTCAAGTCTCATAAAGAGCTTCCAAAAATTATGGTACTTAATAGCTTTCAGATCTCATTGCCCCTATCATAAGCATCTTGAAGTGATTAAGGTTAAAGTGAACAAACTATGGTGTACATGCTTGATGAAATATAAGTCAGAAATCTCATGTCCCTTGTATACGAGGGCCGCTCCTCATGCTACTCAAGTTTAGTCACCGGTAAGTTCTTGTCATTGTAAGTACATGTGTATCATTGAGAACCGCCAACGGGGTACCCCTTGCCCGATGATACGGAAGAATCCCCATATCAAAATGACAAGGCAAGCAGACAACGAGCATCTCAGCATTCTTCTTATTTACCATGGGAATTGAAGGTAATATGCTCGAGAGGCAATAATAAAGTGGTTATTATCTTATTCCATGTTTATGATAAATGTTTATTTTACATGCTAGAATTGTATTGATAGGAAACATCAATACATGTGTGTTTAATAAACAAAAAGGGTTCCTAGTCATGCCTCTCTTATAGACTAGCTTGTTGATTAACAGGATGATCAAGGTTTCCAGATCATGGACATTGGATGTTGTATCTTGATAACATGAGACCATGAGATCATGTTAATTGCTAACACCGGAAGAGTATCTTGATAACATCAAACGTCACACCGTAACAGGGTGACTATAAAGGTGGGTTCAGTGCTACGAAGGTGTTATGTTGAGGCTCATGGATCAAGAGTGGGATTTGTCCATCCCGATGACGGATAGATATACTCTGGGCCCTCTCAGTGATATCACATTAGGATAGCTTGCAAGCAAGTGATGTGATCACTAGAATGTTATATCACGGGAACGAGAAAAGAGTGCATGTCGGTAACCTCCATGGGGCGCCGGCCATGGGAGGGGTACCCTCCCCTCCTCCTATAAAAGGCCCCCCTCTCCTCACTTCTCACACACACCTCCTTGTGAAGGATCTCTCTCCCCCTCTAGTATTATTCCCCCATGGTCTCGGATTAGTGAGATACATGTTCACGGTGGCTTTATCTGGAAAGGAGTTGCTGCTTCCGCTGCTTTGATGGAGCGAGGGACGGAGGTTGTCAGGGTACCGGACGTGTGTGCGATCACGGATCCACCGCTGCTTTGCGGTGGTGGACTTGGTGGTGCTGGAGCTGGATCTGATGGACGTGCTGGAGCCGGACCTGCTGGACTTCATCACGATCTTGAGATCGGCAAGTGTACGACTACATCAACCACGAGTTCCTACTCGTTAACAAAGCTCGTTGTCTTTGAGGGTAAGTTCTCCATGGATGTATGTCCACCCGTTGCTTTGTACCTAATAGATAGATCTTGGCGTGTAGTTCACACCGTAGGAAATTTTTTGTTTTCTATGCTGCGGACCCAACAGTGGTATCAGAGCCTGATCTATGCGTAGGTGCTTAGCACGGGTAGTACACATATGTTGATATGTGGGCGATGATGATCATGTTATTGCATCTTCTATGTATTTTGGATATTGGTGGCATAGTGGGATGAAGCGGCCCGGACCAACCTTACATGTCATCGTACATGAGACCGGTTCCACGACTGACATGCAACTTGTTTTGCATAAGTGGCTGGCGGGTGTCTGTCTCTCCTACTATAGTCAATATCTGATTTACAACGAGTTGCTAATAACTTGGTTATCCTCGTTGTGGTTCATGTTCGTAGGTAAGAACGGTTCTATCTCTGAAAGCCCTAAGCCACGTAAAACTTGCAATTGATAAATTAGAGGCGTCTAGTTTAGCTCGTTGCTGGGCTAGTGTATTGATATGGTATTGTTGTAAGTAGATGTATGATAGATACTTTTACAACACACTCAACGTGTAAGTTCCATAGACCTTGGCCTTACACACAAAGGAATGATAGAGATCATACCACGATGCAAGTGATAGAGATCAAATGCATGGACCATATCATCTCACTTTACACATTCAATGTTAGCATCTTATACTGCTAGTTTGGCGTTTTTTGTAGCATTGTAAGATGATCCCTCATTTAGATATCAAGATAAAAATGTGTTCTTTCTTAAGTATGGACCGTTCTATGGATCGTGTTTCGAGACATCACGTGATGATCGGGTGTTCTCAACTCTACGCTTTCATGCAATGGGTGTAAGACAGTTTTACACACGCGAATACTAAGGTTCTTACTTGGCGAGCCTAGCATGTACAGACATGGCCTCGGAACACGGACCGAAAGGTTAAGCATGAGTCATATAGTTGATGTGATGACCATATTGGTGCTCGCCTTTGAAGCTACACCGACTCACATGATGATCGGATTTGGTGTAGTGGATTTGGTTCATGTAATCACCAAAAAGGCATGAGGGATGTCGTTTTTGAGAGGGAGTTCATTTCTAATTTGGATTAGTCGAACTCAATTTGTCATAAACTAAATCAAAGTGAATTTTCATAATTTGTTGTAGTCATTGGCATCTGTTCACTACCTTATGCTTAGTTTTAATAGAGATAATAGAACTATAGAATTCTGGATATTTACTTTACGAACTGGTATCGTATTGTTTTGAATGTCAATTTAAAGTTTATAAGTCCTATTTGCAAACTTTCAGCAAACTCTGTTTACTCCATGAAGTTCAATAAGTAGTATTAAATCAAGAGTAAGAATTCCAATGTTAGTATCTAAAGTATCATGTTTGCCTCCATGATTATTGATATTCAAAAGTTGTTTTAATATCAAGATTATATTGGAGCTGGAAATTGTTTCAGAAACCATCATGTGTGAAAGATATTGTGATATCTGAAATAGTGTTTTTGATTGCATTATGATAGAGTATAATTTAGCAAAATACATGTTCTCATATTGTATGAGAATTTGTGAAGGATGGAGATGCTAGGCATCCGAATCTACCAAAAGAGTTTTGGGAACTGATATTATACTCGCGATTCTTCCTTATAGGCTATAGTAGCTTGATCATGAAAGTTGTCATGATAAGGATGAATAGAAGATGTAAGTAAAATGTTTACTACACTAATAGATTACTAAAGAATGGATTTTTGAAAGAACACCAAACATTTGATGATGGTGATCCACTTCAAAGTGCAAGTCCAAAGGTATTAGTATTTGACTATATACGCTTTGTACCATGTGTCATGTTGATGACACCACTATTGATGTTGATAAATTCTTTTTAAAATTAAAAAGGAATTGCTGAAAGAGAATCTATAAAATATTTGGCAGAAAATATAAGGTTGGAGATGTCCAACTTAGGTATATAGAAGATATACATGTTATGGCTATATTCCTTGCTTGTTAAACAATGTGGTTCTTAGGTATTGGATACCGAATTGGTTGGTATGAAGTGTCATACAGGACAACGCAATTCATGAACTACAATGGCCTAAGTAACTACCAAGAGAATGAGTGATGATGTTCATCGAAAACAAATAAAGTGTTATTGTGTTTTTCGTTGTCATCAAACCAAGCCTTCAAGATTTGTTTAAATAATTGTTATTTTGTTCCGGTATTATGTGAACAATGGCTGTTCAAATAATTACCGTATTCCATAAAGGATGGATGAACTTTTACAAGTCTAGTTGGAGAAATCACATCCATAAACACTATTGCTAAAATGTCGCAAGACAAATGATTGAAAGATCACTTATGAAGTGACATCGCTGTTTAAATTATATTGGAAAGAAAACATGAAGAAACTCCATGTTGATGGATTTTTGGAGTCTTTGATTTTGATCAATTGGCGATGTGAGACTTTCCTCGAGATAATTGAAACTCCATCCATAGGCCAGAGAGGAACGGATGACTAGCTTATTGGAAATTGTGCATGCCGATGTGCATAGTCCATTATGTGTAGCCATATGCGATGGATCTTTTTGCTTCATATGCTTTCTCCAAAATTTGAGTGAATATATCTGTATATTTACTTAACAAGGAAGAAGTATGAAACATTTGAAAATTGTTCAAAGACTTTCAAGATGAAGTGGAAAATCATTGTAACAAGAAAATAAAGAGTTTATGATTCAATCATAAAGGAAGATATTTGAGTTACATGTTTAGCAAAACCACCTAAGACTTGAGGAATTGTTCCATGATTTGTGTTTCCCGATAAACCATAGGAGTATGGCATATTCAAGAGATAAAATCAAACCATGTTTGACATGGTAAGATCAAGGTGTCATTTATAAAACTGCCATTATGTTTTAAGGATTGAAGCTTTAGAGACTACCGCTTTTACCGAAAAGAGCACCATCGTGATCCATTGAAATGACACCATATGAGTTATGGTTTGGGATAAAACCCGAATTGTCTTTTCTTAAATTTTGGTATGCTATGCATAAGTAAAATGTTTACAACCAAAGTCGGATAAGCACGTCTTTGTAGGTTATCCCAAAGAATTTGTTGGGAATTTCTCCATAACACCGAGGACAAAAGAGTTTGTTACTTGGAACGTCAAGTTTCTTGAGAAGGAATTTTTCGTGAAAAGTTAAGTGGGAGGACAATAGAACTTTGATAAGGTTGTTGAACCTTAGCTATATGTGCTAAAAGTACAGTCTTGAAAGTGTCCCTGGCGCCACAATGCTCATGGCTCTCGTGATTACAAAAGGTGTGATCTCGGAGATTAGAGTTCCTATAGAACCGTGTGGGTCGGTAAGAATCAAATAATAAGATTTGATAAGCAAGTCGTTATTGTTTTGACAATGATGAACCGACTACATGCAAGGAAGCGATGATGGGCCCTGACTCCATAAAATGACTAGAAGTCATAGAATCCGTGATAGTATCCATACACGAGAAAACAAGTTTCTAAACTTAGAAGACCCTCCGGAAAGGCGTGAAGCCTATCGGTTGTGTTTGGATCTATAAAGAAATAGACATGGATGTTTAACATCTATGAAATAGTCGACATGTCAGAAATAAGTTTACGACAATGTTCAAGGAGTTGACTATGACAAGATTTGATCTTTCATAGCGATATTTATGAAGGAAATATGCCCTGAGAGGCAATAATAAAGTTGTTATTATGTATTCCTTGTATATGATAGATGTTTATTTTACATGCTATAATTGTATTGATAGGAAACATCAATACATGTGTGTTTAATAAACAAAAAGGGTTCCTAGTCATGCCTCTCTTATAGACTAGCTTGTTGATTAACAGGATGATCAAGGTTTCCTGATCATGGACATTGGATGTTGTTAATAACAAGGTCACACCATTGGTGGAATGATGTGATGAACATTCATCCGAAGTATAGCATTACGATCAAGTCATTGTGTTTATATTGCTATAACATCATACGAAGTAATCTTTATCCTTAGACCATGTGATCATGTTAATTGCTAACACGGAAGAGTATCTTGATAACATCAAAGCGTCACAATGCAGGGTGACTATAAAGATGGGTTCAATTACTACGAAGGTGTTATGTTGAGGCTCATGGATCAAGAGTGCAATTTGTCAATCCAGATGACGGATAGATATACTCTGGGCCCTCTCGGTGATATCACATCAGGATAGCTTGCAAGCAAGTGATGTGATCACCAGAATGTTATATCACGGGAACGAGAAAAGAGTGCATGTCCGTAACGAGATCAAACTAGGTATGGAGATACCGATGATCGACTCTCGAACATGTAATATATCGAGAGACAAAGGGATTTAGTTACAAGCGTTAAAGGTTCTCACGATCACAGGAGTCATCGTTGAATGTGTAGGAGTCGATGCGGATCTCCGTCCGCTGCTGATTATTGATCGGAGAAGGGTCTCGATCATGTCGCATTATTCATGAACCGTAGGGTGGCACATTTAAGAGTTACCGGACACCATTTTGGAGCACATATGTTTTAGACGAAAGAATTGCAAAGCGCAGGAATTGTTTCAATAGAAACCAGAAATTGTTTCGGGTGAAATTGCAGAAGGTGGTTCTGCATGTGATATTGAAATATTACAAGGGGCTATATGTTAATGTTTGTTAATTAAAGTAATTAACAAAATTCTGAATAAATTTAATAAAAGGGTTTTATTAAATGAGAGAGCATTAAATTTGGAGAAACTTAATGCATTTAAAGTGGAGACTTTAAAAGGGAATGTGAAGAGGCATTTTAATGTGGAGGAGTTACCACCACATGAATGGGGGAGGTGAGGGGTCACCCCCCTAATGCGCCGGCCATGGAGAGAGGGGGCACCCCCCCTCCTCCTATAAAAGGCCACCCATTCCCTCCTTCATCCACACACCTCCTTGTGAAGGATCTCTCTCCCCCTCTAGAATTATTCCCCCATGGTCTCGGATTAGCGAGATACATGTTCCCGGTGGCATTTCGTCTGGAAGGAGTTGCTTCTTCCACTGGATCGCTGGAGCGAGGAGGTGGAGGTTTTCCGGTGGCTTGAACGTGTGTGCGAGTGCGGATGCGCTGCTGAGTTGCGGCGCTCGGACTTCCTCATGATCTTGAGATCGGCAAGTGTACGACTACATCAACCACGAGTTCCTACTCGTTAACAAAGCTCGTTGTCTACGAGGGTAAGTTCTCTATGGATGTATGTCCACCTGTTTGCTTTGTACCTAGTAGATAGATCTTGGCATGTAGTTCACACCGTAGGAAATTTTTTGTTTTCTATGCTGCGGACCCAACAGTGGTATCAGAGCCTGATCTATGCGTAGGTGCTTTGCACGGGTAGTACACATATGGTTGATATGTGGGCGATGATGATCATGTTATTGCATCTTCTATGTATTTTTGATATTGGTGGCATAGTGGGATGAAGCGGCCCGGACCAACCTTACATGTCATCGTACATGAGACCGGTTCCACGACTGACATGCAACTTGTTTTGCATAAGTGGCTGGCGGGTGTCTGTCTCTCCTACTATAGTCAATATCTAATTTACAACGAGTTGCTAATAACTTGGTTATCCTCGTTGTGGTTCATGTTCGTAGGTTAGACAGGTTCTATCTCCGAAAGACCTAAGCCACGTAAAACTTGCAATTGATAAATTAGAGGCGTCTAGTTTAGATCGTTGCTGGGCTAGTGTTTTGATATGGTATTGTTGTAAGTAGATGTACGATAGATACTCTTACAACTCACTTAACGTGTAAGTTCCATAGACCTTGGCCTTACACACAAAGGAATGATAGAGATCATACCACGATGCAAATGATAGAGATCAAATGCTTGGACCATATCATCTCACTTCACACATTAGATGTTAGCATCTTATACTGCTAGTTTGGCGCGTTTGATAGCATTATAAGATGATCCCTCATTTAGATATCAAGATAAAATGTGTTCTTCCTTAAGTATGCACCGTTTTGTGGATCGTGTTTTGAGGCATCACGTGATGATCGGGTGTTTTCAACTCTACGCTTTCATACAACAGGTGTAAGACAGTTTTACACACGCAAATACTAAGGTTCTTACTTGACGAGCCTAGCATGTACAGACATGGCCTCGGAACACAGACCGAAAGGTTAAGCATGATCCATATAGTTGATATGGTGCCCATATAGATGCTCGCCTTTGAAGCTACACCGACTCACGTGATGATCGAACTTGGTGTAGTGGATTTGGTTCATGTAATCACCAAAAGGACACGAGGGATGTCGTTTTTGAGTGGGAGTTTATTAGTAATTTGGATTAGTTGAACTCAATCTATCATAAAATTAGTCTAAATATACTTTACAAATTCTGTTGTAGATGGCACCACCTGCTTTTAATTTCAATGTGTTCATGGAGAAAGAGAAACTTGCTGTGAATGGTAGCAACTTCACCAACTAGGCTATGAATTTGAGGATTCTCCTCACTGCTGCACAAAAGCAATATGTGCTAGATGCGCCGCTAGGCCCCCCACCAGCTCCTGATGCCCCTGACGAGGAAAAGAACGTCTATATAACTCGTCAGGAGGACCACAACTTAGTTCATTGCGGCATATCTTGTATGGGCTAGAGCCGAACTTGAAAGCGTTTCGAAAATGGCAATGCCTTTGATACCATGGGAGAATTGAAAATGATTTTCGATACCCATGCTGCCGTAGAGAGTTATAATGCTACAGAAAAGTTCTTTAGCTGCATGATGGAGGAAAACAGCTCCGTTAGTGAGCATGTACTCAAATCGTCTGGGTACGCCGATAAGCTTGTGTCCTTGGGAATAACGATTCCCATTGACTTAGGCATACATCGTGTTCTCCAATCTCTGCCACCTAGCTACAAGAGCTTCGTGATGAACTATAATATGCAAGGCATGAAGAAGTCTCTTCCCGAGCTTCTGTCAATGCTTAAGACTGCAGAAGTGGAGATTAGGAAAGAACATCAAGTGTTGATGATCAATAGGACCACCGGTTTCAAGAAGGACAAGAAAGGCAAGCACAAGGGAAAGAAGGGTGGCAAGTATGTTGCCACGCCTGAAAAGAAACCCGAGCTGGCCCTAAGTCTGACACCGAGTGCTACTATTGCAAGGGGACTGGCCATTGGAAGCGCAACTGCCCCAAGTATTTGGCGGACAAGAAGTCCGGCAAGGCAAACAAAGGTATATGTGATATACATGTTATTGATGTGTACTTGACTAGTACTCGCAGTAGCACCTAGGTATTTGATACCGGATCAGTTGCTAATATATGTAACTTCGGTTCGAAATGCGGACAACTAGCAAGGGATGAGGTCGTCACGATGCTGACAATGGATCAAGAGTTGATGTGATCGCCGTCGGAACGCTGCCTCTCCATATGCCATCGGGATTAGTTATAAACCTAAATAATTGTTATTTGGTGCCTGCACTGAGCATGAACATTGTATCCGGATCGTGTTTGATGCAAAGTGGTTATTCATTTAAGTCTGAAAACAATGGTTGTTCGATTTATATGAATAATATCATTTAAGGTCATGCACCTATGTTGAATGGTTTATTTCTATTGGATCTCGGTTGTAGTATTACGCATTTTCATAATGTTGTGCTAAAAGGATTAAACTTGATAATGATATATCTACATATATGTGGCACTGCCGTCTAGGTCATATTGGCGTTAAACGCATGAAGAAGCTCCATTCTGATGGACTTTTGGAATCACTTGATTTTGAATCATTTGATACATGTGAGCCATGCCTTATGGGCAAGATGACTAGAACGTCGTTTTCCGGTTCAATGGAACGGGCATGTATCTATTGGAAATCATACATACTGATGTGTGTGGACCAATGAGTGTGTCGGCGCGAGGTGGATATCGTTATTTTGTTACTTTCACGGATGATTTGAGTAGATATGGGTATATCTTTTTGATGAAACACAAGTCTGAAACTTTTGAAAAGTTCAAAGAATTTCAGAATGAAGTTGAAAATCATCGTAACAGAAAGATCAAATTTCTGCGGTCCGACCGTGGAGGAGAGTATCTTAGTTACGAGTTTAGCACACATATGAAAGACTGTGGAATAGTTTCACAACTCACGCCTGCCGGAACACCACAACGTAATGGTGTGTCAGAGCGTCGTAATCGTACCTTATTTTGGGGTTATGCACTGGAAACAACTGCATTCACTTTAAATCGGGCACCATCTAAATCCGTTGAAAAGACACCATATGAATTATGGTTTGGAAACAAACCTAAGCTGTCATTTCTTAAGGTTTGGGGATGCGATGTTTATGTGAAGAAACTTCAACCGGATAAACTCGAACCCAAAGCGGAAAAATGCGTCTTCATAGGATACCCTAAGGAAACAATTGGGTATACCTTCTATCACAGATCCGAGGGCAAGGTTTTTGTTGCCAAGAATGGATCCTTTCTTGAGAAGGAGTTTCTCGCGAAAGGTGTGAGTAGTTGGAAGGTAGAACTCGAAGAGGTTATTGAACCTTCTCTTCATGGAATGGCGAGTGGCACAGCACCGGAAGTTGTTTCGGAGTTGACTTCACCCGATGAAGAGAGAGCTAATTATAATGATCATGAAACTCCGAAAGAGGACACTCTCAACCTCGCAGTCAAGCAGACACGTCTGACTCTGAACTATACGGCAATCCTGTTGTGAATTTCATGGTTGATGAAATGGATGACCCTGCGACGTATGAAGAAGCGATGATGAGCCCGGATTCCAACAAATGGCTAGAAGCCATGAAATCTGAGATGGAATCCATGTACGAGAACCAAGTTTGGAACTTGGTGGACTTACCTCATGACCGAAAGGCCGTTGAGAATAAATGGATTTTCAAAAGGAAAACTGATGTTGATGGTAATGTGACCATCTATAAGGCTCGACTTGTCGCAAAGGGGTTTCGACAAATTCAAGGAGTTGACTACGATGAGACATTCTCTCCCGTAGCGATGCTTAAGTCGGTTAGGATTATGTTAGCAATTGCTGCATATTTCGATTATGAGATATGGCAGATGGATGTCAAAACTCCGTTCCTCAATGGTAAGATTGAATAAGATTTGTATATGATACAACCTAAGGGTTTTGTCGATCCTAAGGATGCTAATAAGGTGTGCAAACTTCAGCGATCCATCTATGGACTGAACCAAGCATCACGAAGTTGGAAACTCCGCTTTGATGAGGTGATCAAAGAGTTTGGATTTGTCCAAACTTATGGAGAGGCTTGTATTTACAAGAAAGTGAGTGGGAGCAATGTGGCATTTCTGATATTATATGTGGATGACATATTATTGATTGGAAATGATTTAGATCTTTTAAACAGTGTTAAAAGTTATCTAAATAGCAAATTTTCGATGAAGGATCTTGGTGAAGCTTCATATATATTAGGCATTAAAATCTATAGAGATAGATCAAGACGCCTAATTGGGCTACCGCAGAGTACATACCTTGATAAGATCTTAAAGAAGTTTAATATGGACGGAAGTAAGAAGGGGTTCTTACCTATGTTGCAAGGCAAGACATTGAGTAAGACTCAAAGTCCGGCTACGGCGGAAGAAAGAGAGATAATGGATAAGATCCCCTATGCCTCAGCCATAGGCTCTATAATGTATGCCATGCTATGTACAAGACCGGATGTGGCACATGCTATTAGTTTGACTAGTAGGTACCAATCTGATCCAGGTTCGAAACACTGGATAGCGGTCAAGAATATCCTTAAGTACTTGAGAAGAACTAAGGATATGTTTCTTATATACGGAGGTGAAGAAGAGCTAGTCGCTAAGTGTTATGTTGATGCTAGCTTTGACACTAATCCGGATGACTCTAAGTCTCAATCCGGATACGTATTTCTCTTGAATGGAGCAGCAGTTAGTTGGAGGAGCTCCAAACAACCTGTGGTGGCTGGATCAACAACGGAGGCGGAATATGTTGTTGCTTGAGCACAGGAAGCGGTTGGGATGAAGGAGTTCATAACGGAACTGGGTGTGGTTCCCAGTGCGTTGGACCCGATGGTGATCTATTGTGACAACAATGGAGCCATAGCCAACGCAAAGGAACCAAGGTCTCACAAGAATTCTAAGCATATTAAGCGCCGGTTTCACTCCATCCGCGAGCATGTCAAGGATGGAGATATAAAGATTTGTAAAGTGCACACGGACCTGAATGTAGCAGATCCGTTGACTAAAGTACTCCCTAGGGCAAAACATGATCAACACTAGAACTCCATGGGTGTTAGATTTATCACTATGTGAACTAGATTATTGTCTCTAGTGCAAGTGGGAGACTGAAGTAAATATGCCCTGAGAGGCAATAATAAAGTTGTTATTATGTATTCCTTGTATATGATAGATGTTTATTTTACATGCTATAATTGTATTGATAGGAAACATCAATACATGTGTGTTTAATAAACAAAAAGGGTTCCTAGTCATGCCTCTCTTATAGACTAGCTTGTTGATTAACAGGATGATCAAGGTTTCCTGATCATGGACATTGGATGTTGTTAATAACAAGGTCACACCATTGGTGGAATGATGTGATGAACATTCATCCGAAGTATAGCATTACGATCAAGTCATTGTGTTTATATTGCTATAACATCATACGAGTAATCTTTATCCTTAGACCATGAGATCATGTTAATTGCTAACACCGAAGAGTATCTTGATAACATCAAACGTCACACCGTAACAGGTGACTATAAAGATGGGTTCGATTACGAAGGTGTTATGTTGAGGCTCATGGATCAAGAGTGGAATTTGTCAATCCGGATGAAGGATAGATATACTCTGGCCCTCTCGGTGATATCACATTAGGATAGCTTGCAAGCAAGTGATGTGATCACTAGAATGTTATATCACGAACGAGAAAAGAGTGCTTGTCGATAGCGAGATCAAACTAGGTATGGAGATACCGATGATCGAATCTCGGACATGTAATATATCGAGACAAAGGGATTTAGTTACAAGCGTTAAAGGTTCTCACGATCACAGGAGTCATCGTTGAAGGTGTAGGAGTCGATGCGGATCTCCGTGTCCGCTGCTGATTATTGATCGGAGAAGGGTCTCGATCATGTCTGCATTATTCGTGAACCGTAGGGTGGCACACTTAAGAATCACCGGACACTATTTTGGAGCACATATGTTTCAGACGAAAGAATTGCAAAGCGCAGGAATTGTTTCAATAGAAACCGGAAATTGTTTCGGGTGAAATTGTAGAAGGTGGTTCTGCATGTGATATTGAAATATTGCAAGGGGCTATATGTGAATGTTTGTTAATTAAAGTAATTAACAAAATTCTGAATAAATTTAATAAAAGGTTTTTATTAAATGAGAGAGCATTAAATTTGGAGAAACTTAATGCATTTAAAGTGGAGACTTTAAAAGGGAATGTGAAGAGGCATTTTAATGTGGAGGAGTTACCACCACATGAATGGGGGAGGTGAGGGTCACCCCCATGCGACCATGGAGAGAGGGCACCCCTCCTCCTATAAAAGGCCACCCATTCCCTCCTTCATCCACACACCTCCTTGTGAAGGATCTCTCTCCCCCTCTAGAATTATTCCCCCATGGTCTCGGATTAGCGAGATACATGTTCCCGGTGGCATTTCGTCTGGAAGGAGTTGCTGCTTCTGCTGGATCGCTGGAGCGAGGAGGTGGAGGTTGGCCAGTGGCTTGAACGTGTGTGCGAGCACGGATGCGCTGCTGAGTTGCGGCGCTCGTACTTCCTCACGATCTTGAGATCGGCAAGTGTACGACTACATCAACCACGAGTTCCTACTCGTTAACAAAGCTCATTGTCTACGAGGGTAAGTTCTCTATGGATGTATGTCCACCCATTTGCTTTGTACCTAGTAGATAGATCTTGGAGTGTAGTTCACACCGTAGGAATTTTTTTGTTTTCTATGCTGCGAACCCAACAATTTAGTCTTGACGGATTAATGTAGCAACCACTACATATAATTTGGTATATGGTAGTTGAATAAACAAAACAATGTTCTTCTAATAGAATGGTTGCCTAGGACGTGTACATGACACGGTCCAAAGGGTTTTGTTAATTCAAAGGGTGCTAAAAGGGCATGTAAACTTCAATAGTTGAAGTAAGCATAGCGGAGTTGGAATCTTCACCATGATGAAACTGTTAAAAGAGTTTAAATTCATCGGAGATGATGAAGATGCTTGCATTTGCAAGAAATTAAGTGGGAGCACTGAGACATATTTCTAATACATTATGTAGAGGACATATTGTTGATTGGAAATGATGTATCTTGTATTGACACAAGTTAAGAATTTCATTAAAATGAGATTTCGATGAAAGACTTGGGCAAACCCAGAATATTTGGCATCAATATCTATATGGATAGAGTGAGGCGCAAATATGGTTGTGCCAGACATACATATATGAGATATTGAAAGGGTTCGATATGGAAACAACAAGAAAGGTTCTTGCTGCATGGAAAGGATTGTATCAAAATTCAAGTGTTTCAACACTTGGTGAGTAAAATCACAAGAAGATTTTGATCGATTATACCATGATATGTATATATCCAGAATGTCCTATGCTCTAAATGTTATGAGCATATACCAGAATGATTCATAAGATTATCATTGGACAATAGTAAAGATATTCTTATGAGCTTTGGAAGAACTAAGAATATATCATGTATAAGTGACAAATAGTTAAAGGTAGTTCATTGTAAAGTGTTACATTGATACTAGTTTTGTCACAAGATACAAATTAAATTTATCTCAATTTAAACTATGGGTGGCACAATATAATGGAAAGGATGTTCCATGATGGATTTGGATGAGTTCCAAAGTTGAGATATTGTGACGGATACTACAACAAAAGGCTAAGTATATGACTGCTATAGTAGCAGCATAGGAGGGCATTTGTGTTAAGTAGTTCGTTATCAAACTAGGTGTGGTTAAAAGTGGGCTAATACTATGAAGATATATTGTGTGACAATAATATCAACATATTTTGAGCCAAACGAACTAAAGGTCTCACCAAGGGACCAAATCTATACAATGCCATCTCATTTGAGAATGAGTGATGCGTAGAGACGCAGAGACATGCAAATACACACGGACCTGAAACTGTTAGAGCCAGAGATTATGTTAACCACTAGCAATAGCGTATATGCAACACCAGAAAGCCATAGGTGTTCAATACGCAAAGTTTTTTCAAACTAGATTATTGACTCTAGTGCAAGTGGGAGACTGAAGGGAATATGCCCGAGAGGCAATAATAAAGTGGTTATTATCTTATTCCATGTTTATGATAAATGTTTATTTTACATGCTAGAATTGTATTGATCGGAAACATCAATACATGTGTGTTTAATAAACAAAAAGGGTTCCTAGTTATGCCTCTCTTATAGACTAGCTTATTGATTAACAAGATGATCAAGGTTTCCTGATCATGGACATTGGATGTTGTTAATAACAAGGTCACACCATTGGTGGAATGATGTGATGAACATTCATCCGAAGTATAGAATTACGATCAAAGTCATTATGTTTATATTGCTATAACATCATACGAAGTAATCTTTATCCTTAGACCATGAGATCATGTTAATTGCTAACACCGGAAGAGTATCTTGATAACATCAAACATCACACCGTAACAGGGTGACTATAAAGGTGGGTTCAGTGCTACGAAGGTGTTATGTTGAGGCTCATGGATCAAGAGTGGGATTTGTCCATCCCGATGATGGATAGATATACTTTGGACCCTCTCGGTGATATCACATTGAAATAGCTTGCAAGCAAGTGATGTGACCACTAGAATGTTATATCACGGGAACAAGAAAAGAGTGCATGTCGGTAACGAGATCAAACTAGGTATGGAGATACCGATGATCGAATCTCGGACATGTAATATATCGCAGGACAAAGGGATTTAGTTACTAGCGTTAAAGGTTCTCACGATCACAGAAGTCATCGTTGAATGTGTAGGAGTCAGTATGGATCTCCAGGTCCCGCTTCTGATTATTGATCTGAGAGGGGTCTCGATCATGTCTGCATTATTCGTGAACCGTAGGGTGACACAGTTAAGGGATACTGACACCATTTGGAGCAAATATGTTTCAGATAAAGATTTAAGAAAGCGCTGGAATTATTTCAATAGACACCGAAACTGTTTCGAGTGAAATTGCTGAAATTGGTTCTCCATGTAATATTGAAATGTTAAAGGGGGTTTTATGTGAATGTTTGTTAATTAAAGTAATTAACAAAATTCTGAATAAAACTAATAAAAGAGTTTTATTAAATGAGAGAGCATGAAATTTGGAGATATTTAATGCATTTAAAGTGGAGACTTTAATGGAGAATGTGAAGAGGCAAATTTATGTGGAGGGGGTTACCACCACATGAATGGGGGAGGTGAAGGGTCACCTCCATGGGGCGCCGGCCATGGGGAGGGTACCTCCTCCTCCTATAAAAGGCCCCTCTCTCACTTCTCACACACACCTCCTTGTGAAGGATCTCTCCCCTCTAGTATTATTCCCCATGGTCTCGGATTAGTGAGATACATGTTCCCGGTGGCTTTATCTCTCAAAGGAGTTCTTGCTGCTTGCTACTTTGCTGGAGCGAGGACGGAGGTTGTCGAGTGCAGGACATGTGTGCAATCACGGATGCACCTGCTTTGCGGTGTTGGACTTGGTGGTGCTAGAGCTGGATCCGATGGACGTCTTTGGAGCCGGACCTGCTGGACTTCATCACGATCTTGAGATCGGCAAGTGTACGACTACATCAACCACGAGTTCCTACTCGTTAACAAAGCTCGTTGTCTTCGAGGGTAAGTTCTCCATGGATGTATGTTCACCCGTTGCTTTGTACCTGATAGATAGATCTTGGCGTGTAGTTCACACCGTAGGAATTTTTTTGTTTTCTATGCTGCGGACCCAACAGGAATATGGTGCTTTTTTCTTTCTTTCCTCTTTTCATAGTATCTCTTTTTTTATTTTATTTTCTCTTTTTTTTCTCAATATAGGACTCTTTTTTTTATAAGAAGAATGCTTCATAGACAGCTCATTATGGTTACGCTGCAGGTTTCCACCATGTCAGCATGGATTAGACCAGCAGCCCATGCGTTTCTCTAACACATATACATAACTCCATGGACTTACAAGCTCCCCTTGCATTTCACACCGACGACATCCATATACAAAAGAGCATGATATCAACTAGGTACAAGTACCAAGTGCAATGTTGAAAGCGTTCCCCATGAAAGCATGGTTCTGCTAATTCCCAACAAATAAGTGCAAACATATAAAACATAGAAGACACAATGGTTCAAGTTTATTAAAGGCAAGTAAAGTAAGGTGTGCCATCAAGTTCGTGAGAGCTTTAATCACTAGTTTTCTCATAACAAGAGGAAGGTAAACAAAAGCATGAATATACTTGGAATAGCATAAGCTAGTAGGTAGGTATGGTGGACTCTTTGGAATAACTTGGTTTAGGGAGTTGGATTCATGAGTGGAACTCATACTTGGTTGTGGAGGCTAGCAAAAGACTGGGAGCGACAAACTAAGAGAGCAATAATGGCCATAATCATACAGAGCGACAAAACATCATTGATCAAAGCATAAAGTGATACTAAAATTTGAAAACTAAAGGATCATAAAGGCTATGGTGACTTGAGATAGTCATAACATGGTGTGAGCATGCGCCAAGTCAACCCAAATAAAGCATCAAAGGAGAATACCACTATACTATGCTTTAATATGCTAAAACAACGCATGATTCATCCAAGGCACATTAAGCAATCTCAATTGTTTATAGCAAGTCATGCTACACCAAAGAATACTAAGCATAAAGCCAAAACAATATCAAGCATGGCATGACAAAGCATAGGCCACAGTCAAAAACGAGCTCTTTTTACCACATAAGTATGAACTTTCCTACTCTTTTCCAAACCAAACCAAACTATTCACAAACCAAAGTGTGAAAGAGGGGGTCCAACCAACTTATTCAGAAAACTATGCAAACCAAGCAAACTAAAAACCAAAACAAAAATGAAAAGGAAGACGCTCTAAGAAAAACACAACTGTGCATGAAACAATAAAAATGAAGCGTTTGGAAGAAACCTGGAATTTTTATTGATGAAGAAGGGGGATGCCTTGGGCATCCCCAAGCTTTGACGCTTGTACTTCTTGGATATTTCTTGGGGTGACACGCGTGGCATCCCCAAGCTTGAGCTTTAGTCCATCCTTTATCTCATTACTCGTTCCTTCCATACACCTGAAATTTTTCCTTCATACAAAACTTCACACAATCTCATTAGCAACATTAGTGCACTTAAGATAAATAAGTCTCAAGGTTTAGTTCTAACACCAAATAAACTTCCATTAGAACACTAGCTACTGTAGCACTTCCCTCAAAAAGCTCAATTCCCCAAAGGAATTCAAGAAGGAACTAACAAGAAGCAAATGCAAAAAATGACAGAAATCTGTCAAAACAGATCAGAAGGTAAAGACGAATTTTTTCGAATACCTTATGTTGCTCAAATAAAAAAGTGTTGAACTAATTAAAGTTAGATAACAACCTGGGGCAGAAGCACAAAAAATTACAGCTCAATCCGACATACAGAGCTCTCTCAGGAATATTTACGGCGAAGCACAGAAATCTGTTTCGGGACAGCAACTTTCCCAATCATTACTTCACTCTCATTAGAGGTTACTCTTGGCACAAAAAGCAAATAAGAAGGATAAGGAGAGGTTATTACAGAGGTAATAACTTCCAATACTCATCTAAAACTCTTGGATTATCTCCCAACAAGTACTTTTCTTTAACGCCTTTAAGTTAGGCATGAAAATTTGAGAAGATGCTCTTATAGGAAATATGAATTGAAGTAAAAGAGAGCATCAAGAAGCCAATTCAAAACACATTTAAGCCTAACCCACTTCCTATGCATAGGAATCTTGTATGCAAATAAATGCACAAATAACAAAGTGACAGGCATAGGAAGATAAAACAAAAGTAGCTTCAAAACTTTCAGCACATAGAGAGGTGTTTCATTAACATAAAAACTTCTACAACCATATTTTCCTCTCTCATAATAATTTTCAGTAGCCTCATGAATAAACTCAACAATATAACTATCACATAAGGCATGCTTTTCATGATCGACAAGCACTAGAGCTTTATTATAAACATTTTCAAAAGAATCCTCGGGAACATAACATTCACCCTCCTTTGATAAGCATGGGGGACAATCAAATAATGTAAGGGATAAAGAGTTACTCTCATTAGAAGGTAGGCATGGGTAGATCCATTCTTCCTCCTTTTTTCCATCACTCTCCTCCTCTTTTTCATCTAATGAGCTTTCAGGTTCAGCAATTTCTTCTTCCATGGAGGTTCTAGCAGGCGGTGGTTCATCTATTACCTTAGCAGTCATAAAACTGTTCCCAAATAGGAAACTGAGTGAGCTATCCATAATGAAATAGTGATTGGAGCAGAGCTAGTCATAAAGGCAACTTAAGAAAGGAACTAATTTTTTTTGTGTTTTTCCACTAAGAAAGCAAACTAGTAAAACAAATTTTTTTTGTGTTTTTTGAAGAACAAAACAAGCAAACAAAGCAAAAAGAAAACTAAGCAAAACAAAAACAACAAAGTAAAGAGATTGGTTATGAGGGACTCCCCTTGTGAAGATGCCCTTGACTCCCCGGCAATGGCTCCAGAAAATCTTGATGGCGTGTAGTTAACGTGGGAGTTTCTTCTTCTTCGTTCTCGGCAACGGCGCCAGAAAATCTTGATGCGCTCGACTTTCGATGTAGAGCTCGTTGGGAACCCCAAGAGGAAGGTACGATGAATATAGCAGCAAGTTTTCTCTTAGTTATGAAACCAAGGTTTAATCGAACCAGTAGGAGCAAGGAAACACCCCAAAGGTGTTACTAGCTGAGCTTTGGCAGGGCGCACTACCGGTGCTAGTAGCAACGTGGAGACCTGCATAACACAACCACAGAACTTTGTCCCCAACTAGCGATGAGGTTGTCAATCTCACCGTGTTTTGCGGAAAACAAAGGATTAAACGTATCGAATGGAAAGAACTAAAAGTTTGCAGAAAGTAAACACAAAGCAGTAAAAGATTATAGATTGTATGTAAAGTAAAAGGACCGGGATCCATAGTTCACTAGAGGTGGCTCTCCTTAGATAAATAACATGCTGGGTGAACAAATTACAGCGGGGCAATTGACAAACACCGAGAAAGCAATACATGCATATACTAATCATCTTGACTCCTTTGAGACTTGATTGGGCAATACAACATAATACATAGACCGCCATCCAACTGCATCTATGACTAATAATCCACCTTCAGGTTATCATCCGAACCCCCTCCAGTATTAAGTTGCAAGCAACAGATTATTGCTTTACGAACTTCGTGTAAAGTAAACAATACGATTGTTCTATGAACAAAGGATTGTTGTTTTCTCCCTAGTAGCAACAGCACATCTAGTACCTTAAAGATTTCTGTCACTTCCCCAGATTACCAGAGGCATGAACCCAGTATCAAGCATAAATACTAACTCTTGGAGTTGCTAGCATCTACTTGGCCAAGATAGCTACTAACAACGGAAAGCATGCAAGATCTCAAATAACAAAGACATGATAGAATCAATAATCAATCTGAAATAGCATCTCAATATCCATCGGATCCCCGCAAACACAACATGTATGGATTACAAATAGATGATCTTGATCATGAACATAGCTCACAAGATCTAAACATGAAAGCACAAAGGAGGAGAAACCAGCCATCTAGCTACTACATGGATCCGTAGTCCAAGGATGAACTACTCACGCATCACACCGGAGGCTTGCATGGTGATGAAGAAGGCCTCCAGGGTGAATTCCCCTCTCCGGCAGGGTGCCGGGAAGAGCTTTAGATCCCTCCCGATCTAGGGATGGAGATGACGGTGGCTATAGACTCTTTCGTGGATTTGTGATCGGGTACTTAGGGTTTTCGTCCCGAGGGCAACTTATAGGCGGAAGGAGAGGCCAAGGGGGTGCCGGGAGCCACCACACCACCCCCTAGAGTGGGCCCAGCCTGCCCGCGTGGCCAGGTGGTGTGGCCGGCCCTTGGCCCTTCTCCGTCTCGTATTCTGGCACTTGACCCCTTCCGGAGAAATAGGCACTTTGGCTTTTGTCCCGTCCAATTCCGAGAATATTCATTTTTTGACTTTCCTGGAACCAAAAACAGCAAAAAACAAGCAGCTGGCACTGTGGCTCTTGTTAATAGGTTAGTCCAAGAAATCATATGAAAAGTACTCCAAAGTTGGAACAAAACACAAGAAAGTGGATAAAACCAAGCATGGAACATCAAAAATTATATATACATTTGCAATGTATCAGTCCCTCTGTTGATCATTGGTGCGGGAGTGTCCCGACCATGTCTGGAGTGTTCCTGAACCGTGGGGTATCACGCTTAAGGGCTTGATGATGCTTAGACAGTGTTTATAGGATCGGTAGAATCGCCGAAGAAAAGAAGGGAGAAAACCGGAAGGGTTTCGGTAAGTCCGGAGGATGTCCGGAGTGGAGATGGAAGGTGTTCCATGGCCATGGAGATTGAATAATATGTGAATGAATGTTAAATGTTGATTTAATCATTTATTCATAATTATTTAATAAAGAGAAAATCAATTAAAAGGTCAAAAAGGCTTAATGGGCCAATTTCCGGAGGGAGAGGGCCCATTAGGGGAAAGGAGAAAGGGGAGAGGGACCAAGGGGGAGGCTGGCTGGGCCTTGCCCCCCGCGGGGCCCACTAGGGGCTGGCCGGCGGCCACCCTAACCCCTCCTCTCCCTTAGTCCCACCCCGGGACTTGAGGGGAGGTAGTACCTCCCCTCCCCCTATATAAAGTGGGGTATTTGGCCTAGAAAAATACAACCAATAATCAATAAAGGTCTCCCCACTTTTGGAGGACCTCTAATTGATATTTTCTCTCTCCCCCTCTCTCTCTCGTGACCGTGGTCCCAAGTCTGGATTGCGCGAGCGAGAGACATCTTCACCATGAGCGCCTTCTTGCCTGGGATTCGGATCCGGGAGCTCTACTTCCACAATTGCTGCTGGATCAGGGAAGCGGGAGTCATCGTCAGGCACCAGACGTGTGTAACTCCCCACGAGGTGTCACACTTGAGGCACTCAAGTCCTTGGAGCCAGAAGGAGCACAAGGACTTCATCACGACCTTGAGGTCGGCTTCGGCTCGTCTACATCAACCACGCTCTCCTGAGCGTTGACAACGCTTTTCGGTCTTCAAGGGTAAGTTCGCGAAAAGCCCCTCCCATTACTGTAACTAATAGATAGGTCCTGGCAGCTTCAGGGGTTCAGGGGCGTAGAGTAAAATTTATAAACCCCTACACAATCACCATATTATAAACCCAGGATTTAAACCAACCTCTAATATGGTTATTAAAAAAGGTTAAATATACATATATTTCATGCCTATCACTCACTATCATAAATCATTAGCCTCTTAAACCACTACTAATACATTCTTTTAGTGGTAATACAAATCATTTCTACAAGATTTTCATATGAGAAACAAATCCCTAAAACCTTAATTGTACTTACTTCACTAAATAAAAGAACCCTTCATATAATAATACATTTTGTGAACACAATTAGAATTTTAGAAGAAATTGATTATAATTGATCCTTATAATATTATTTAGGATTTACAAATATTCAAGGTATTTCAAACCTTGAGAAAATCATTTTTTGGAAAGGTTTTATAAAAACAGAAACAGAAAATCGTAAAAAAAAGGAAGAGTGCCAACAGAATCGGCCCACAACCCGTTTCCTCCTCGCTATCTATCGCTCGTGGGCAGCAGCAGTCAGTTTCATCCCACTCCACCGCGGCCTAGTACCAGCCCAGCCCAGATACCGTTTCGTCGCTCCTATCTCCATCGTCCACCTTGCGTACGGCGGGCGAAGCAGCTCGCTGGCGGCAGCACCGTCGTCGCCACGCCAAGATCCTCGTCGTCGTTGCCAGGAGGGGGATAAGATCAACCAGAGGCCTTCCTATCACATCCTCATCCACTCACTTTCCCCTCGCGAGCTCTCTCTCTCTCTGATTTCTATCTATCACCGAAACCCTAGCTCCCAGGTCTCCGGCTAGCCGCCGGTGGATTCCACCTCGGGATGTGCGGTATAGCTTGGAAGAAGCCCCTCACTGTCCTTGTTACTAGAGTGGTAGAAGTAAAGCAAGGGGAGCTCGGAATCGTGAAGATTTCTTTGTTTCCTTCCGCCGGTGTTCACCAGAATTCTGGTCCATTCGCTCATATTCGGTCGAGCCAGACCTCACCGACGTCGCCGCTACAACCAAGGTGAGTTCCTGGTGCTCTAGCACCTTTTATCTCGGTCGATTGCTGGATTAATCTCACTACCCGCGTGAGTCTGACCGTGCCGCCGGAGAGGCTCATCGCTAGAGCACTTTCGGTGACCAAAACCTAGCGGTGCTTGCGTAGTTAGCCTCGTCTCACTGGCCTCGTTCGAACGCACCACTTTAAGAGGTCCCTGGTGTAGTATTTTGGCGTCGCCGCCGTACTCCGGCGAGAGTCCAGCGAGCGGTCGTCAGCCTGACGTCACCCTTGACCAAGTCCAAGTATGGACTGGTTCGCGCCAACGTGGCGTGCCGATGTGGCCACTGGCCCATGGGTCAGTGCCTTAGGGTAGAAGTTACTTCGGTGTAAAATGTATTACCAGTTTAGTAAATAGTTAAAATAGTATAAATTCATATATAAATAATTTCCAGAAATTTAGAAAATTGATAAACATTATAAATTCGATTATAAATATATTTTAGGAATTTAGGAAAATGATTAAATCTTATCAATTGAATAACTTTTGTTTTATAATTCAAAAAAATGTATATAATATATCAAAATGCTTACAAAAATAAAATCCATATTATAAACTTATTGATACATTGCAAATGTATCTATAATTTTTGATGTTCCATGCTTGGTTTTATCCACTTTCTTGTGTTTTGTTCCAACTTTGAGTACTTTTCATATGATTTCTTGGACTAACCTATTAACAAGAGCCACAGTGGCAGCTACCTGTTTTCTGCTATTTTTGGTTCCAGGAAAGTCAGAAAATGAATATTCTCGGAATTGGACGGGAAAAAGCCAAAGTGCCTATTTTTTCGGAAGGGATAAAGTGCCAGAATACGAGACGGAGAAGGGCCAGGGAGCCACCACACCACCTGGCCGCGCGGCCAGGCTGGGCCCGCGCCAGGGGGTGGTGTGGTCGCTCCCGGCACCCCCTCGGCCTCTCCTTCCGCCTATAAGTTGCCCTCGGGACGAAAACCCTAAGTACCCGATCAAAAATCCATGAAAGAGTCTGTAGCCGCCGCCATCTCCATCCCTAGATCGGGAGGGATCTGAAGCTCTTCCTGGCACCCTGCCGGAGAGGGGAATTCACCCTGGAGGCCTTCTTCATCACCATGCAAGCCTCTGGTGTGATGCGTGAGTAGTTCATCCTTGGACTACGGATCCATGTAGTAGCTAGATGGCTGGTTTCTCCTCCTTTGTGCTTTCATGTTTAGATCTTGTGAGCTATGTTCATGATCAAGATCATCTATTTGTAATCCATACATGTTGTGTTTGCGGGGATCCGATGGATATTGAGATGCTATTTCAGATTGATTATTGATTCTATCATGTCTTTGTTATTTGAGATCTTGCATGCTTTCCGTTGTTACTAGCTATCTTGGCCAAGTAGATGCTAGCAACTCAAAGAGGGAGTATTTACGCTCGATAGTGGGTTCATGCCTCTAGTAATCTGGGGAAGTGACAGAAATCTCTAAGGTACTAGATGTGCCGTTGCTACTAGGGAGAAAATAGCAATCCTTTGTTCATAGAACAATCACATTGTTTACTTTACACGCAATGCGTAATGCAATTATCTGTTGCTTGCAACTTAATACTGGAGGGGGTTTGGATTGATAACCTGAAGGTGGATTATTAGTCATAGATGAAGTTGGATTACGGTCTATGTATTATGTTGTAATGCCCAATCAAGTCTAATAGGAGTCAAGATGATTAGTATATGCATGTATGCTTTCTCGATGTTTGTCAATTCCCCCACTGTAATTTGTTCACCCAACATGTCATCTATCTTAAGGAGAATCACCACTAGTGAACTATGGACCCCGTTCCTTTCTTTTACCATCAACCTACAACTGTTTACTGTTTTCTGTTTACTTTCTGCAAGCTTTTTATTTTCTTCCACACAATATGTTTAATCCTTTGTTTTCAACAAAACCGATGAGATTGACAACCTCACTGTAAGTTGGGGGCAAATTTCTGTGGTTGTGTTGTGCAGGATTCCAAGTTGGAAACAACACCTTGGAGGTGTTTCCTTGCTCCTACTGGTTCGATAACCTTGGTTTCATAACTGAGGGAAACTTACTGATGTGCTCATCATACCTTCCTCTTGGGGTTCCCCAACAAGCTCGACATCAATCTCGAGCCAGCAATAGGTGATAACCCCCAAGTGCAAGGGATCACCGTAATACAATTCGATAAGTTTTTTGAGTGTCGAACCCACGAGGAGCTGAAGGTAAACTATCTATTCTCTAAATCCCTATAACCCACATATATGGCCTTCTATACAATCTGGGATCTAAAGTGTGTGTGTGTGTGTGGTTATTTTTGGTATTAACTAGAAAACAATAAAGTAGTTAAAATAAATAATATAACTAAAATAATGCAAATGAAGTGGAGCTAGTGGAGTGGATGTGGATAATCTATGGGGGAAAATGTTTAGGCAAATTGCTATTTTATTCATTTGGTTATCACGATTAGTGAAGCACATATATAGTCTTTTTATTGTTTCTTCTAGGAGGAGCCATAACTAGGTGTAGCCTGATACGTCACAAACGTATCTATAATTTTTGATGCTTCATGCTTGTTTTATATCAACTTTCTTATGTTTTGTTTACACTTTGAGGTATTTTTATATATTTTATGGAACTAACCTATTAACAAGATGCCACAGTGCCAGTTGCCTATTTTCCGTTGTTTTTGGTTTCAGAAAAGCTAGTAAGGAAATATTCTCGGAATTGGACAGAACAAAAGCCAAAGTCAATTTTTACCAGAAGGAACACGGAGTCCAAAGGGCAGCCGAAGTGGGGCCACGAGGTGGCCACACCTAGGGCTGGCGCGGCCCCCAAGGCATGCCAGGCCCTGGTGTGGGCCCCTCGGGCGGCCACCGACCTTGCCCCTTCGCCTATAAAAGTACCCTGATGCAGAAACCCTAAGCACCCGACCAAAAATCCATGAAAGAGTCTGTAGCCGCCATCTCCATCCCGAGATCAGGGGGATCCGAAGCTCTTCCCGGCACCCTGCTGGAGGGGAGAGATCATCCTAGAGGCCTTCTTCATCACCATGCCAGCCTCCGGAGTGATGCGTGAGTAGTTCACCCTTGGACTATGGGTCCATACAGTAGCTAGATGGTTGGTTCTCCTCCTTTGTGCTATCATGTTTAGATCTTGTGATCTCCGTTCATGATCAAGATCATCTATTTGTAATCCTATATGTTGTGTTTGCGGGGATTCGATGGATATTGAGATACTATGTCAGATTGATTATTGATTCTATCATGTCTATGTTATTTGTGATCTTGCATGCTCTCTGTTGCTAGTAGATATCTTGGCCAAGTAGATGCGTGTAACTCCAAGAGGGAGTATTTATGCTTGATAGTAGGTTCATGCCTCTAGTAATCTGGGGAAGTGACAAAAATCTCTAAGGTTGTAGATGTGTTGTTGCTAGTAGGGAGAAAACAACAATCCTTTGTCCATGGGGAAATTGTATTGTTTACTTTAACACTTTGCTTAATGCAATTATCTGTTGCTTACAACTTAATACCGGAAGGGGTTCGGATGATAACCTAAAGGTGGATTATTAGTCATAGATGCAGTTGGATTATGGTCTATGTATTATGTTGTAATGCCCAATCATATCTCGTAGGAGTCAAGATGTCTAGTATATGCATTGTTATGCTTTCTCAATCTGTCAATTGCCCCACTGTAATTTGTTCACCCAACATGCTATTTATCTTAAGGAGAAACACCTCTAGTGAACTGTGGACCATAGTCCATTCCTTTACCATTAATATACCATATACTGTTTACCATTTACTGTTTACTTTCTACAAGCAATTACTATCTACCATACTGTATGTTTAATCCTTTGTTTTCAGCAAAACCAATGAGATTGACAACCTCACTATAAGTTGGGGAAAAGTTCTGTGGTTGTGTTGTGCAGGATTCCAAGTTGCTAGAAACACGTTGCAGTTGTTTCCTTACTCCTACTGGTTCGATAACCTTGGTTTATAACTGAGGGAAACTTGTTGCTGTGCTCATCATACCTTCCTATTGTGTTTCCCAACGAGCTCTACATATCTTGAGACATCATAGCCATAGATATGAGAAAATACACCACTAGTGATTAATCCCAAGGCCAATTAAGAACAACCAAGGGAATAATAAGACATAAATTCCAACCACCACATTTAGATCTTAGGTCCCCATGATAATACCCCTGTTGATTAACCAAGAATTAATACAACATATATATCTAAGACTTGCGCTTCAGCTTCTGTCAAACTCCGTCTATCCCTCATCCTATCAACATGCAACGGTGAAAACCTTGTGCATCCCCCAACATATGTGTGCACTCATATGTTAGTACATCAATATCATCATAGAAGATAACATACACTTGTATGCAACCAAAACAAACTAGATCACAATTGCCATAACAATTCACTACTCAAACATCAACATAGTCATACAATAGATCATGGGAGAATAATATATTGCATCATACATCATGTTTTCCAAGAGATTACAGTGGGGGTGATGGGATGTTGCAGTGGATGGTGATGTATATGAGCCTCCCCAAGGGGGAGAGGTGGCTAGTGATTCAACATATCATATAATAACAAAGTTTAGAGATATAGGGCACTAAATTTAGTAATGAAGATTCATGATCATTCTTTTTCTTCTATGTTTGATTCTTTTGATAGTTGCTCGCTTCTTTTTCTTTCAATAATTGTATGTCTATATTTTTAGTTGCTCCCCTTTCTCTTTTTCTTTCAGTATAGATATTTGATCATGCTTACTACTTCAATGACTTTCAAAAACTCTTAATTATAATATTCTACCAGAATTCTTCATCTCGAACTTAATCAATACTTTCATTGGTGTGGAAGTCCCTAAAATCATGACTGTTGTACAAGTATTATAACACTCAACCTAGTTCAATCATCTAATATGGTAATCATTAATCAAACACAACTTCAATTATCATAAAGTCTCGCAACTTAACGAATATAAATCTTCTCTTGAACAAAGGGAGCTCGAAGTTGATGCAACTAATGCAAATTCGGGAATTAAAGTCTAACATGCGTGCAGAAAAGTAAACATGCTAAAACTGTAAGATAGATTACAAGGATCTCACAGATCCCCCAAGCTTGGAATCAAGTCGGGTGGATCAAATAATCCCTTGCGATTATTCAGTATTGTGGCGTCTATCATGGTGAAGTAGTTTTGTTGGAGACCGTTGTGCGAAGCTTCTTGTTTGTCTCTTCCAGAGTGGATATGCGTCGAAGGCACTTCTGTAGATCCGAACGCAAGAGGAACATTCCATCAGCGACCTTTCTCATCACGTCATTGAGTTCCTTCTTGCCTTCAAGATCCAAAAGACGCTTGTGCACGACCTCCCTGTGGATGAGCTCTTCTTTCTGGTACTTCTCTATCCTGTGAAGATGGTGTTCAGTGTTTGGGACGTGCACGCCGACTAACACGTCTAGAAGGTTGAACCCCCCAATCTTCTTGTGGCTTCTCGCTCATGCGTGCGTTCATGGTGATCTTATTTTCTTTCGATTATTCAATGTAAATTGCGAAAAATAAAATTCTAAGCATAGAAACGTCGCAGCTGCGCAACGTTCCACAGGTTGCAGTACTTGACTCCTGTTTCTTAACTTGAAGATGATATGCACCACCAGGTATTACTTCTGTGACGACATAAGGCCCTTCCCATGGAGATTCCATCTTTCGCTGTCCATCTTGCTTGAAGCAAAGGATCAGATCCCCTACGACGAAGGACCTGGGACGCAATCATTGGCTATGGTAGTTGCGTAGATTCTGCCGATATATGTCGCTCTTTGTAGAGCAACATCTCGAGTTTCGTCGAGTGTATCGACATCATCTTCAATTTCTTCTCTGGATGTTTCTTTGTCATACTCAGTGACCCTGGGAGACTGATACGTCTTAAACGTATCTATAATTTTTGATGCTCCATTCTTGTTTTATATCAACTTTCTTATGTTTTGTTCACACTTTGAGGTATTTTTATACATTTTCTGGAACTAACCTATTAACAAGATGCCACAGTGCCAGTTGCCTATTTTTTGTTGTTTTTGGTTTCAGAAAGGCTAGTAAGGAAAAATTCTCGGAATTGGACGGGGCAAAATCCAAAGTCAATATTTTACTTGACATAAGACGGAGTCCAAAGCAGAGACGGAGGAGGGCACCGAGGCGGCCACACCCTAGGGTGGCGCGGCCCCCCTAGGCGCGCTGCCACCTGGTGTGGGCCCCCGGGCCATAATGGCTCAATATATCTCGAGCTCGTTGGGGAACCCCAAGAGGAAGGTATGATCATCACAGCAGCAAGTTTCCCTCATTTATGAAACCAAGGTTATTGAACCAGTAGGAGCAAGGAAACACCTCCAAGGTGTTGTTGCCAACTTGGAATCCTGCACAACACAACCACAAAACTTTGTCCCAACTTACAGTGAGGTTGTCAATCTCACCGGTTTTGCTGAAAATAAAGGATTAAACGTATTGTGTGGAAGAAAGTAAAAGCTTGCAGACAGTAAACAGAAAGCAGTGAACAGTTGTAGATTGATGGTAAAAGAAAGGACCGGGGTCCATAGTTCACTAGTGGTGGTTCTCCTTAAGATAGATGACATGTTGGGTGAACAAATTACAGCGGGGCAATTGACAAACATCAAGAAAGCATACATGCATATACTAATCATCTTGACTCCTATGAGATTTGATTGGGCATTACAACATTATACATAGACTGTAATCCAACTACATCTATGACTAATAATCCTCCTTCAGGTTATCATCCGAACCCCCTCCAGTATTAAGTTGCAAGCAACAATTAATTGCATTAGGCATTGCGTGTAAAGTAAACAATACGATTGTTCTATGAACAAAGGATTGCTGTTTTATCCCTAGTAGCACCAACACATCTCGTACCTTAGAGATTTATGTCACTTCCCCAGATTACTAGAGGCATGAACCCACTATCGAGCATAAATACTCCCTCTTGGAGTTGCTAGCATCTACTCAGCCAAGATATCTACTAACAACAGAGAGCATGCAAGATCACAAATAACAAACACATGATAGAATCAATAATCAATCAGAAATAGCATCTCAATATCCATCGGATCCCTGCAAACACAACATGTATGATTACAAATAGATGATCTTGATCATGAATGGAGCTCACAAGATCTAGACATGGTAGCACAAAGGAGAAGAACCAACCATCTAGCTACTACATGGACCCGTAGTCCAAGGATGAACTACTCACGCATCACACCGGAGGCTTGCATGGTGATGAAGAAGGCCTCCAGGGTGAATTCTCCCCTCCGGCATGGTGCCGGGAAGAGCTTTAGATCCCTCCCGATCTAGGGATGGAGATAACGGTGGCTACAGACTATTTCGTGGATTTTTGATAGGGCACTTAGGGTTTCTGTATTGGAGGCATCTTATAGGCGAAAGGGGAGGCCGAGGGGGTGCCCTAGGCGGACGCACCACCCCCTGGCGCAGGCCAGGCCTGGCCACGTGGCCAGGTGGTGTGGCCGCCCCCTGGCACCTCTCCGTCTCATATTCTGGCCCCGTGTCCCCCTCGGTGAAATATTGACTTTGGCTTTTGTCCCGCCCAATTCCGAGAATATTCATTTTCTGACTTTCCTAGAACGAAAAACAGCAGAAAACAGGCAGCTGGCACTATGGCATCTGGTTAATAGGTTAGTCCAAGAAAGTGTATAAAAAGTACTCCAAAGTGTGGAAAAAACATAAGAAAGTAGATATAAACCATGCATGGAACATCAAAAATTATAAATACGTTAGCAACGTATCAACATCCCCAAGCTCAACTCCTGCTCGTCCTCGAGTAGGTAAGTGATAAAAAGAAAGAATAATTTTTGAGGTGACATGCACCATCATAAACTTGATCAAAGTATTTGTAAAATATTGATAGCTGGGATCATAGTACTTCAACATAGCATGAAATATAAAGTTCTAACAATAAGACATAGCAACTATGTTGTAACATGAAAAGGCACAAACAAAAGATTCATGAATAACCAGGCTTTGCAAGACGTTTGTTTGTTTCACATAAAGAAAACATAGCATAGTGGCATTCAGCTTTGCCCTCATAGAGTAGCAAACCATAATTCCATAGGACACCTTCAAAGTTTATAAGGATGACTAGATACAAATAGTTTAAGAACAAGCAATATCAAAGTTATGCATCAATCAACAAGTCTTTGGACAATGCACATAGAACTAAGAATGGCCACTATGCTCTCTCAATAGGTGCATAAAGATAGAAGGTGGAGAATCAACATAAAAGTGGAAGAAAGGCCTTCATAGAAGGAAGTAGGGATTCAAGTTTCATAAAGAGCTTCCAAAAATTATGGTACTTATTAGCTTTCAGCTCTCATTGCCCCTATCATAAGCATCTTGAAGTGATTAAGGTTAAAGTGAACAAACTATGGAGTATATGCTTGACAAAGTATAAGTTGGAAATATCATGTCCCTTGAATACGAGGGCCGCTCCTCATGCTACTCAAGTTTAGTTACCGGTAAGTTCTTGTCATAGTAAGTACATGTGTATCATAGAGAACCGCCAACGGGGTACCCCTTGTCCGATGATACGGAAGAATCCCCATATCAAAATGACAAGGCAAGCAGACAACGAGCATCTCAGCAATCTTCTTATTTACCATGGGAAAATGGTTCTTTTTCTCTCTTTCCTCTTTTCTCATTTCTCTTTTTTTTCTCATTTTTCTCAATCTCTATCTCTTTTTTGATAAGAAGAATGCTTCATAAACAGCTCATTATGGTTACGCTACAGGTTTCCACCATGATTAGGCATGGATTAGACCGGTGGCCCAGGCGTTTCTCTAACACACATACATAACTCCATGGACTTACAAGCTCCCCTTTCATTTCACACCGACGACATCCATAGACAAAAGAACATGATATCAACTAGGTACAAAGTACAAGTGCAATGTTGAAAGCGTTCCCCATGACAGCATGGTTCTGCTAATCCCCAACAAATAAGTGCAAGCATATACAACATAGACGACACAATGGTTCAAGTTTATTAAGGGCAAGAAAAGTAAAGTGTGCCATCAAGTTCGTGAGAGCTTTAATCACTAGTTTTCTCATAACAAGTTTAATTCGGAAGGTAGATAAAAACATTAATATACTTGGAATAGCAAATGCTAATAGGTAGGTATGGTGGACTCTTTGGAATAACTTGGTTTTATTTGGAGTTGGATGCATGCGTGGAACTCATACTTGGTTATGGAGGCTAGCAAAATACTGGGAACAACCAACTAAGAGAGCAATAATGGCCACAATCATGCAAAGCGACAAAACATCATTAATTAAAGCATAAAGTGATATTACAAGTCGAAAACCAAAGGATCATAAAGGCTATGGTGACTTGGGATAGTCATAACATGGTGTGAGCATGCGCCAAGTCAGCCCAAATAAAGCATCAAAGGAGAATACCACAATACTATGCTTTAATATGTTAAAACAACGCATGATTCTTTCAAGGCACATTAAGCAATCTCAATTGTTTATAGCATGTCATGCTACAGCAAAAATCACTAAGCATAAAGCCAAAACAATACCAAGCATGACATGACAAAGCATGGGCCACTGTCAAAAACAAGCTTTCTTTACCACTTAAGCATGAACTTTCTACTCTTTTCCAAACCAAAGCAAACTATTTGAAAACTAATGTATGAAAGAGGGGTTCCAACCAAATTATTCAAGCAAACTAAGAAAACCAAGAAAATGAAAAACCAAAAACAAAAACAAAGACGCTCGAAGAACAACACAACTGTGCATGAAACAATAAAAATGAAGTGTTTGGAAGAAACCTGGGATTTTTATTGATGAAGAAGGGGATGCCTTGGGCATTCCCAAGCTTTGACGCTTGTACTTCTTGGATATTTCTTGGGGTGACATGGGTGGCATCCCAAGATTGAGCTTTAGTCCATTCTTCATCTCATTACATCATTCTCTCCGTACACCTGAAATTTTTCCTTCATACAAAACTTCACACAATCTTTATTAGCAACATTAGTGCACTCAAGATAATAAGTATTTGGGTTCAGTTTCAACACCAATAAAATTTCCACTAAAACACAAGCTACTGTAGCACTTCCCTAAAAAATCTCAATTAACTCAAAAAGGAACCAACAAGAAGCAAATGAAAATAATGGCAGAAATCTGTCAAAACAGACCGGCAGGTAAAACCCAATTTTTTCGAAGACCTTCTGTTGCTCAAATAGAAAAGTGTTGAACTAACGAAAGTTAGATAACAACCTGGGGAAGAAGCAAAAAAAATTACGCCTCAAATCGACATACAAAGATTTTACAGGCATTTTTACAGTGAAGCACAAAAATCTGTTTCGGGACAGCAACTTTCCCAAGCATTACTTCTCTCTCATTAGAGGTTACACTTGGCACAAAAAGCAAATAAAAAGGAATAGGAGCGGTTATTACAGAGTTAATAACTTTCAAGACTCATCTAAAACTTTTGGGTTATCTCCCAATAAGTACTTTTCTTTAACGCCTTTAAGTTAGGCATAAGAAGCAAGAAAAGATGCTCACATAAGAAATATGAATTGAAGTAAAAGTGAGCATCAAAAAGCAAATTAAAAACACATTTAAGTCTAACCCACTTCCTATGCATAGGAATCTTGTATGCAAATAAATTCACAAAGAACAAAGTGACAGGAATAGGAAGATAAAACAAAAGTAACTTCAAAACTTTCAGCATATAGAGAGGTGTTTCAGTACCATGGAAACTTCTACAACCATATTTTCCTCTCTCATAATAATTTTTAGTAGCCTCATGAATAAACTCGACAATATAACTATCACATAAAGCATGCTTTTCATGATCTGCAAACACATAATTTTTATCAAGCTCAAAAATAATGGGATTAAAACCTTCAAACCCACTTTTAACAAATTTATAACAAGGTGACTGATCATTCTCAAGAGGTATGGGGTTCCAAGATAAGGTCAAGACCCCTCCAATATCATTTTTAATAGTAGTACAATTAATATTATCAACCAATAGTACCATCATCTAGAGCTTTATCATAAACATTTTCTAAGCAAAGCTCTTTAGTACCATGCATTTCGAAGTTAGGCACAAATAAAGGATTATCATGGATAATAGGAGCATAATTGTTATCACAAGTTTTACCCATAATAGATATTTCAAAAGAATCCATAGGAACATAACATTCATCCTCCTTTGGTAAGTATGGGGGACAATCAGATAATGTAAGAGATAAAGAATTACTCTCATTAGAAGGTAGGCATGGGTAGCTAATCCATTCTTCCTCCTCTTGATCATCACTCTCTGCCTTTTTTTCATCTAATGAGCTTTCAGGTTCAGCAATTTCTTCTTCCATAGGCTCCTGCAAGGCATTAGTCTCTTCCGCTGGTGGAGAGCATTTACTAAGATATTCAAAAATATAGCCATTTTCTTCCTTGTAATCATCAAAGCAAAATTTAAGTATATCATAAACCTCATCTTTATAAAGTGAATTGTCAGTATTTTCAAGCAAACTAGCAAGCTCAAATGCACCCTTCCAAGCAATAAATTCTTCAATTTGTTCCACATCATAAAAGTCATAATTTCCTTTAACATAAGAAGATATGATAACATTATAATTATACTCACATTGAAAAGGGAGGTGTTTATACCTCTTAGAGCAACAAGATTTATCAAAGCAATAAGTAACATTATAAGTAGAGCACACGTTTCTAGCAATGGTATACAATTTATCAATTTGTTCCCATAAGTGTTTCCCTTTTTGTGACAAGCAGTGTTCCTTATAATAATATTTTTGTTCTTCCGTGAACCCACCTTGCCAATTAGATTCAGTTTCAAAGAAACCAACCATTGATAGAAAGCATGATAAAGCAAGACAATAACAGACCAACGAAAATAACAACTATAGTAGGAACTATTTTTTATATTTTTGATAAAAAGAACAAGCAAACAAAGCAGAAATAAACTAAGAAAAACAAAAATAACAAAGTAAAGAGATTGGTAATGAGGGACTCCCCTTGTGAAGATGTCCTTGACTCCCCGGCAACGGTGCCAGAAAAGAGCTTGATGGCTCAAGATATCTCGAGCTCGTTTGGGAACCCCAAGAGGATGGTATGATGAGCACATCAGCAAGTTTCCCTCAGTTATGAAACAAAGGTTATCGAACCAGTAGGATCAAGGAAACACCTCCAAGGTGTTGTTGCCAACTTGGAATCCTGCACAACACAACCACAGAACTTTGCCCCTAACTTACAGTGAGGTTCTCAATCTCATCGGTTTTGCTGAAAACAAAGGATTAAACGTATTGTGTGGAAGAAAGTAAAAGCTTGCAGAAAGTAAACAGAAAGCAGTAAACATTTGTAGATTGATGGTAAAAGAAAGGACCGGGGTCCATAGTTCACTAGTGGTGGTTCTCCTTAAGATAGATGACATGTTGGGTGAACAAATTACAGCGGGGCAATTGACAAACATCGAGAAAGCATACATGCATATACTAATCATCTTGACTCCTATGAGATTGGATTGGGCATTACAACATTATACATAGACTGTAATCCAACTGCATCTATGACTAATAATCCACCTTCAGGTTATCATCCAAACACCCTCCAGTATTAAGTTACAAGCAACAAATAATTGCATTACACATTGCATGTGAAGTAAACAATACGATTGTTCTATGAACAAAGGATTGTTGTTTCTCCCTAGTAGCAACAACACATCTAGTACCTTAGAGATTTTTGTCACTTCCCTGGATTACTAGAGGCATGAACCCACTATCGAGCATAAATACTCCCTCTTGGAGTTGCTAGCATCTACTCGGCCAAGATATATACTAACAATGGAGAGGATGCAAGATCACAAATAACAAAGACATGATAGAATCAATAATCAATCTGAAATAGCATCTCAATATCCATCGGATCCCCACAAACACAACATGTATGATTACAAATAGATGATCTTGATCATGAACGGAGCTCACAAGATCTAGACATGGTAACACAAAGGAGAAGAACCAACCATCTAGCTAATACATGGACCCGTAGTCCAAGGATGAACTACTCACGCATAACACCGGAGGCTTGCATGGTGATGAAGAAGGCCTCTAGGGTGAATTCTCCCCTCCGGCAGGGTGCCGGGAAGAGCTTCAGACCCCCCCCGATCTAGGGATGGAGATGACGGCGGCTACAGACTCTTTCATGGATTTTTGATTGGGAACTTAGGGTTTCTGTATCGGAGGCATCTTATAGGTGAAATAGGAGGCCGAGGGGGTGCCCTAGGCGGCCGCACCACCCCCTGGCATGGGCTAGGCCTGGCTGCGCGCCAGGTGGTGTGGCCGGCCCCTGGCCCCTCTCCGTCTTGTATTCTGGCTCCGTGTCCCCCTCGGTGAAATGTTGACTTTGGCTTTGTCCCATCCAATTCCGAAAATATTCATTTTCTGACTTTCCTGGAACCAAAAACAGCAGAAAACTGGTAGCTGGCACTGTGGCATCTTGTTAATAGGTTAGTCCAAGAAAGTGTATAAAAGTACTCCAAAGTGTGGACAAAACATAAGAAAGTAGATATAAACCAAGCATGGAACATCAAAAATTATAGATACGTTAGCAACGTATCAGGCCGCCACCGACCTTGCCCTTTCGCCTATAAAAGTGTCCCGATGCGAAAACCCTAAGAACCTGATCAGAAATCCACGAAAGAGTTTCTAGCCGCCGCCATCTCCATCCCTAGATCGGGGGATCCGAAGCTCTTCCCGGCACCCTGCCAGAGGGGAAAGATCATCCTGGAGGCCTTCTTCATCACCATGCCTGCCTCTAGTGCAATGCGTGAGTAGTTCACCCTTGGACTATGGGTCCATGTAGTATCTAGATGGTTGGTTATCCTCCTTTGTGCTATCATGTTTAGATCTTGTGAGCTCCGTTCATGATCAAGATCATCTATTTATAATCCTATATGTTGTGTTTGCGGGGATCCGATGGATATTGAGATCCTATGTTAGATTGGTTATTGATTCTATCATGTCTATGTTATTGATTCTATCATGTCTATGTTATTGATTCTATGATCTTGCATGCTCTCCATTGTTAGTAACTATCTTGGCCAAGTAGATGCTTGCAACTCCAAGAGGGAGTATTTATGCTCGATAGTAGGTTCATGCCTCTAGTAATCTGGGGAAGTGACAGAAATCTCTAAGGTTGTAGATGTGTTGTTGCTACTAGGGATAAAACAACAATCCTTTGTCCACGGGGCAATTGTATTGTTTACTTACACACTTTGCCTAATGCAATTATCCGTTGCTTGCAACTTAATACTGAAAGGGGTTCGGATGATAATCAGAAGGTGGATTATTAGTCATAGATGCAGTTGGATTACGATATATGTATTATGTTGTAATGCCCAATCAAATCCCATAGGAGTCAAGATGTCTAGTATATGCATTGTTATGCTTTCTCAATCTGTCAATTGCCCCGCTGTAATTTGTTTGCCCAACATGCTATTTAAGGAGAAACACCTCTAGTGAACTGTGGACCCCGGTCCATTCCTTTACCATTGATATACCATCTATTGTTTACTGTTTACTGTTTACTTTATGCAAGCAAATACTATCTTCCACACTATACGTTTAATCCTTTGTTTTCAGCAAAACCAGTGAGATTGACAACCTTACTGTAAGTTGGGGCAAAGTTATGTGGTTGTGTTGTGCAGGATTCTAAGTTGTTAGCAACACCTTGGAGTTGTTTCCTTACTCCTACTGGTTCGATAACCTTGGTTTCATAACTGAGGGAAAACTTGCTACTATGCTCATGATACCTTCTTCTTGGGGTTCCCAACAAGCTCTACATTTTGAGCCATCAAGCACTTTTTCTGGCGCCATTGCCAGGGAGTTAAGGACAACTTCAATCTCTTCCTCCTCGTCAATCACTTTTCAGGGAGAAAGAAGATTCTCGCAAGGAGAGTCCCTCACAACCAATCTCTTTACTTTGTATTTGTTTTGCTTAGTTTATTTTGCTTAGTTTGCTTGTTTATTTTTATCAAAAACACACAAAAATTAGTTGTACTGGTTTGTTTCTTTTTATTAAAAACACAAAAAAATCCTATTTCAAGTTGCTTTTATGTCTAGCATTGCTCTAATCAATATGTCACTTGAGGAAATGATTTTTACTTTCAAACAATGAATTGAAGAGAGTTTCAAAGAAGCTTGGTCTAGAATTTCTGATTTACATGAAAAAACTAAACCTAAAATGACTCTAAGCCTGTTTCTTAGCAGTTTCTACTTGGGTCTTGCTCTTTGTTATAGATATGCTTTGGATGTTGTAGTAGGAGGAGATTTCCTCCACTGCAATGAGGGTGAAGCTTTTAATGCCATAAAAATTTTGGTTTCAACATATAACATGCCTAGCAAATCTGATTCCTCCTTTATAAACATATTTGCTAGATTAAACACTCTTGAGACCAACACATAGTTTAAAAGAATGTTATAACATGCTTAGAGAGCATCATGAATATGTTCCAATAAATTTTGAATCTTCAAAATGGCTTCCTACAGTAAAAGTTATTATGATCGTTGTGATATCATGTCTGAATTATGTCTTATGCCTAAAGATATCTATGAATCTTTGAATCTTTGGGGACTTTCTGAGGGAGGAGAAGAAATATCTCTTACCAATAATGCCACAATATTACCTATTGGAATAGCTGAACAAGTGTTTACAAAGATCTTAGGGAAAGTGGTGTCTATTGATTATCTTGTTAATGAATGTGTAGGAAAAGGACAAATTACACTTGGAAGATCCCTACTAACACTCCTTGGAGTAATAATAGATGTGGAAAAAGGCATCATACATTTTGCTTCTCTACCAAACAATCATATGTTCCCTAAAGATAATAATAAAGGTAAGAAATGTAGGGGCAATAAATTTGGTCTTAATGCTTCTTCATTTGAAAATACTTGAATCTTGTTTCCTATGCCTAGCTGAAAGGCGTTAAAGAAAAGCACTATTGGGAGATAACCCAAATTATTTTTTACTTTTAGTAAGTTTTTATTTTGTTGAGTCTTGGAAGTTATTGTCTCAGTAATAACCCCTCCTTATCCTTTTTGTGTGGTTTTTGTACCAAGAATACCCTCTAATGAGAGAGAAGTAAGACTTGGGAAAGTTGCTGTCTCGAAACAGATTTTTGTGCTTCACTATAAAAAATCGTAAAAAATACATGTACGTCGTATTGAGTTGTAATGTTTTGTGCTTATGCCCCAGGTTATTATCTAACTTTCTTTAGTTTAACACTTTTCAATTTGAGCAACAGAAGGTCTTCGAAAAAATTGGTTTTTACCTGCTAGTCTGTTTTGACAAATTTCTGCCATTATTTGCACTGGCCTCTTAATCTCTTTCTCTTTGAGTTGTCTTTGATCACTTGAGATTTTAGAAGGAATTTCTACAGTAGCTTGTGTTTTAATGGAAGTTTTACTTGGTTGAAACTAAACCCAAAGACTTATTATCTTGAATACACTTATGTTGCTAATAAAGATTGTGTGAAGTTTTGTATGAAGGAAATTTTCAAGTGTAGGGAAGAATAATGTGATGAGATGAAGTATGGACAAAAGCTCAAGCTTGGGGATGCCACCTGTGTAACCCCAAGAAATATTCAAGAAGTACAAGCATCAAACTTGGGGATGCCCAAGGCATCCCCTTCTTCATCAATAAAAATCATAGGTTTTCTTCCAAAACACTTCATTTTTATTGTTTCATGCACAATTGTGTTGTTCTTGGAGCATCTTTGTTTTTGTTTTTAGTTTTCTTTTGTTTGGTTTGCTTACATAAATTGGTTGGACTCCCGCATTCATACATTGTTTCAAATAAGTTGATTGGTGTTGGAAAAGAGTAGGAAGCTTCATGCTTATAAGTGGTACAAAAGGAGCTTGTTTTGATTGTGGTCTAGACTTTATCATGTCATATTTGATGTTGCTTTGACTTTATGCTTAGTGACTATTGCTATAGCATGACTTGTTCCAAACAATTGAGATTTCTTAATGTGTCTTGAAAGAATCATGCGTTGTTTTAGCATACAAAAGCATAATATTGTGGTATTCTCCTTTGATGCTTTATTTGGGTTGACTTGGCGCATGCTTACACCATGTTAAGGCTATGATCCAGTCACCTTAGCCTCTATGATCATTTAGTTTTTGACTTGTAATATCACTTTATGCTTTAATAAATAATGTTTTGTCGCTTTGCATGATTATGGCCATTATTGCTCTCTTAGTTGGTCGCTCCTAGTCTTTTGCTAGACTCCACATGTACCAAGTGTGAGTTCCACTCATGCATACAACCCCAAAGAAAACCAAGTTATTCCAAAGACTCAACTATAAATTCCTATGCATGGTGTGTTACACCATTCCAAGTATATTCATGTTTTTATCTACCTTCCGAATTAAACTTGTTATGTGAAAATTAGTGCTTAAAGCTCTCACAAACTTGATGGCACACTTTATTTTCTTGCACTTAATAAACTTGAACCATTGTGTCCATCTATGTTGCGTATATGGTTGCACTTTATAAGTTGTGAATTAGTAGAACCATGATACCATGGGGAACGCTTTCAACATTGCACTTATTATTCATTTGATATCATGTTCTTTTGTTTATGGATCCTGGCGGTATGAAATAAAAGGGGAGCTTGTAAGCTCATGGAGTTTGTATGTGTGTTAGATAAACGCCTAGGCAGCTAGCCTAAGCCATGCCTAATCATGGTGGAAACTTGCAGCATAACCATAGTGAGTATTCTGTGAAGCATCCTCAATAAAAACCTATGAAAATAGCAAATAAAAAGATCGCTGAGATGCTCATTGTCTGTTGCCTTGTCATTTTGGTATGGGAAAGCTCCTGTGTCATGGGGAAAGGGGTATCCCATTGGCGGTTCTCCATGATACACATGTACTTACAATGACAAGAACTTACTTGTGACTAAAGTTGAGTAGCACGAGGTTCGATACTCGTAAGCAAGGGGCATGAGATTTTCAACTTATAACTTGTCAAGCATATCCTCATATTTGTGTCACTTTAACCTTAATCACCTCAAGATGCTTATGATAGGGGTAATGAGACCTGAAAGCTAATAAGTACCATAATTTTTAGAAGTTCTTTATGAAACTTGAAATCCCTGCTTCCCTCTATGAAGGGCCTTTCTTTTTTCTTTTATGTTGAGTCTCCATCTTCTATCTTTATGCACCAATTGATAGAGCATAGTGTTCATTCTTAGTTTAATGTGCATTGTCCCAAAACTTGTTGATTGATTCATAACTTTGATATTGCTTATTCCTAAATTATTTATATCTAGTCACCCTTATGAACTTTGAAGGTGTCCTATGCATTTATGTTTTGCTATACCATGAGGGACAATCTCAGTACCACTCTTATGATGTTTTCTATATGTGAAACAAACAAACGTCTTTTAATGCATTGTTATTCATGATCTATTGTTTGTACATTTTCATGCTACAACATAGTTTATATGTCTTATTGTTAGAACTCTATCATTCATGTTCATGTTTAGAGTACTTTGATCCTAGCTATCAATGCTTGTCAAATACCTTGATCAATATTGTGATGGTTGATACATTGCAAATGTATCTATAATTTTTGATGTTCCATGCTTGGTTTTATCCATTTTCTTGTGTTTTGTTCCAACTTTGGAGTACTTTTCATATGATTTCTTGGACTAACCTACTAACAAGAGCCATAGTGCCAGCTGCCTGTTTTCTACTGTTTTTGGTTCCAGGAAAGTCAGAAAATGAATATTCTCGGAATTTGACAGGACAAAAGCCAAAGTGCCTATTTTTCCGGAAGGGGTCAAGTGCCAGAATACGAAACGAAGACGGGCCGGCCACACCACCTGGCCGCGCCGCCAGGCTGGGCCTGCGCCAGGGGGTGGTGTGGTGGCTCCCGGCACCCCCTCAGCCTCTCCTTCCGCCTATAAGTTGCCATCGGGACGAAAACCCTAAGTACCCGATCAAAAATCCACGAAAGAGTCTGTAGACGCCGTCATCTCCATCCTTAGATCGGGAGGGATCTGAAGCTCTTCTCGGCACCCTGCCGGAGAGGGGAATTCACCCTGGAGGCCTTCTTCATCACCATCCAAGCCTCCGGTGTGATGTGTGAGTAGTTCATCTTTGGACTACGGATCCATGTAGTAGCTAGATGGATGGTTTCTCCTCCTTTGTGCTTTCATGTTTAGATCATGTGAGCTCCGTTCATGATCAAGATCATATATTTGTAATCCATACATGTTGTGTTTGCGGGGATCCGATGGATATTGAGATGCTATTTCAGATTGATTATTGATTCTATCATGTCTTTGTTATTTGAGATCTTGCATGCTTTCCGTTGTTAGTAGCTATCTTGGCCAAGTAGATGCTAGCAACTCCAAGAGTTAGTATTTATGCTCGATAGTGAGTTCATGCCTCTGGTAATCCGGGGAAGTGACAGAAATCTCTAAGGTACTAGATGTGTTGTTGCTACTAGGGAGAAAACAACAATCCTTTGTTCATAGAACAATCGTATTGTTTACCTTACACGTAGTTCGTAAAGCAATAATCTGTTGCTTGCAACTTAATACTGGAGAGGGTTCGGATGATAACCTGAAGGTGGATTATTAGTCATAGATGCAGTTGGATGGCGGTCTATGTATTATATTGTATTGCCCAATCAAGTCTCAAAGGAGTCAAGATGATTACTATATGCATGTATTGCTTTCTCGGTGTTTATCAATTGCCCCGTTGTAATTTGTTCACCCAGCATGTTATCTATATTAGGAGAGCCACCTCTAGTGAACTATGGATCCTGGTCCTTGTCTTTTACGTACAATCTATAAACTATTTCTGCTTTGTGTTTACTTTCTGCAAACTTCTACTTCTTTCCATTCGATATGTTTAATCCTTTGTTTTCCGCAAAACACGGTGAGATTGACAACCTCATCGCAAGTTGGGGACAAAGTTCTGTGGTTGTGTTGTGTAGGTCTCCACGTTGCTACTAGCACCGGTAGTGTGCCCTGCCAAAGCTCAGCTAGTAACACCTTTCGGGTGTTTCCTTGCTCCTACTGGTTCGATTAAACCTTGGTTTTATAACTGAGGGAAAACTTGTTGTTGTGCTCATCATACCTTCCTCTTGGGGTTCCCAACGAGCTCTACGTCGATCGTCGAGCGCATCAAGACGTTTTCTGGCGCCGTTGCCGGGGAGTCAAGGACATCTTCACAAGGGGAGTCCCTCATAACCAATCTCTTTACTTTGTTGTTTTTGTTTTGCTTAGATTCTTTTTTGCTTTGTTTGCTTGTTTTGTTCTTCAAAAAACACAAAAAAAAAATAGTTTTACTTGTTTGCTTTCTTATTGGAAAAACAAAAAAAAATAGTTCCTATCTTGAGTGCCACTATGTATGGCCTTGCTCCAATCACTATGTCACCCGAGGAAATGATTTTCACTTTTAAACAAGGAATTGAGGAAAGTTTTAAGGAAGCTTTGTCTAGAATCTCTGATCTACATGAAAAAACTGAGCCTAAAATGACTCAAAGCTTGTTCCTTAGCAGTTTTTACCTTGGGATTGCTCTTTTCTATAGATATGCCCTAGGTGCTATTGTGGGAGGAGATTTCCTCCAATGTAATGAGGATGATGCTATTAATGCTATAAAGAAATTGATCCTCACTTACAACATGCCTAGCCAAACTGATACTTCCTTCGCAAAAATATTTGCTAGGTTGGATACTCTTGAGGCTAGCACTACTAGATTAGAAGGGTGCTATAATACGCTTAGGGAGCATCACAATTATGTTCCAATAAATTCTGAACCATCAAAGTGGCTCTCTACAGTAAAGATTGAGATAAACACTGAAACTTTTCAAGCCCGCTATGATATCATGTCTGAATTTTGCCTTATGCCCAAGGATATTTATGAATCTTTGAATCTTTGGGGGCTTACGGAAGGAGGAAAAGAAATATATCTTGCTAATAATACTACCATATTACCTCTTGGAATAGCTGAAGGAGTGTTTACAAAGATCCTTGGGAAAATGATTTCTATTGATTATCTTGTTATTGAATGTGCAGGAAAAGGACAAATTACACTTGGAAGGTCCCTATTAGAACTCCTTGGAGCAATAACAGATGTGGGAAAGGGGACCATGCACCTCTCTTCTCCACCAAACAATCACATTTCCCAAAGGATAAGAATAAAAATAAGAGAGGTAAGGGCAAGAAAGTTGGTCTTAATGCTTCTTCATTTGAGAACACTTGATTCTTTCTTTGGTTGTTATGCCTAACTTAAAGGCGTTAAAGAAAAGTACTTGTTGGGAGATAATCCAAGAGTTTTAGATGCGTCTTGGAAGTTATTACCTCAGTAATAACCGCTCCTTATCCTTTTTATTTGCTTTTTGTGCCAAGAGTAACCTCTAATGAGAGTGAAGTAATGATTGGGAAAGTTGCTGTCCCGAAACAGATTTCTGTGCTTCACCATGAAAATTCCTGAGAGAGCTCTGTACATCGTATTGAGCTGTAATGTTTTGTGCTTCTGACCCAGGTTCTTATCTAACTTTCGTTAGTTCAACACTTTTTGATTTGAGCAACAGAAGGTCTTCGATAAAATTCGTCTTTACCTGCTGGTCTATTTTGACAGATTTCTGCCATTTTCTGCATTTGCTTCTTGTGGGTTCCTTTTTGAGTTCTTTTGGGGAATTGAGCTTTTTGAGGGAAGTGCTACAGTATCTAGTGTTCTAATGGAAGTTTATTTGGTGTTAGAACTGAACCTTGAGACTTATTTATCTTAAGTGCACTAATGTTGCTAATGAGATTGTGTGAAGTTTTGTATGAAGGAAAATTTTCAGGTGTATGGAAGGAATGAGTAATGAGATGAAGGATGGACTAAAGCTCAAGCTTGAGGATGCCATGCGTGTCATCCCAAGAAATATCCAAGAATTACAAGCGCCAAAGCTTGGGGATGCCCAAGGCATCCCCTTCTTCATCAATAAAAATCCCAGGTTTCTTTCAAACGCTTCATTTTTATTGTTTCATGCACAGTTGTGTTGTTCTTGGAGCGTCTTCTTTTTTGTTTTCATTTTGGTTTTTAGTTTGCTTGGTTTGCTTAGTTTTCTGAATAAGTTGGTTGGACCCCCTCTTTCATACGTTGGTTTGCAATTAGTTTGGTTTGGTTTGGAAAAGAGTAGGAAAGTTCATGCTTATGTGGTAAAAAGAGCTCATTTTTGACTGTGGCTATGCTTTGTCATGCCATGCTTGATATTGTTTTGGCTTTATGCTTAGTATTCTTTGCTGTAGCATGACTTGTTATAAACAATTGAGATTGCTTAATGTGCCTTGGATGAATCATGCGTTGTTTTAGCATATTAAAGCATAGTATAGTGGTATTCTCCGTTAATGCTTTATTTGGGTTGACTTGGCACATGCTCACACCATGTTATGATTGTCACAAGTCACCATAGCCTTTATGATCCTTTAGTTTTCAACTTGTAGTATCACTTTATGCTTTGATCAATGATGTTTTGTCGCTCTGCATGATTATGGCCATTATTGCTCTCTTAGTTTATCGCTCCCAGTCTTTTGCTAGCCTCCACCACCAAGTATGAGTTCCACTCATGCATCCAACTCCCTAAACCAAGTTTTTCCAAAGAGTCCACCATACCTACCTACTAGCTTATGCTATTCCAAGTATATTCATGCTTTTGTCTACCTTTCACTTGTTATGAGAAAACTAGTGATTAAAGCTCTCACGAACTTGATGGCACACTTTACTTTATTGCCTCTAATAAACTTGAACCATTGGGTCCTTCTTTGTTGCGTATATTCTTGCGCTTTATAAGTTGAAGTTAGCAGAACCCTGTTTCATGGGGAACGCTTTCAACATTGCACTTGTACTTTGTACCCCGTTGATATCATGTTCTTTTGCTTACGGATCCCGGCTGTGTGAAATAAAAGTGGAACTTGTAAGATCATGGAGTTTGTATGTGTGTTAGAGAAACGCCTGGGCCGCTAGCCTAAGCCATGCCTAATAATGGTGGAAACTTGCAGCATAACTTGGTTTTATCCACTTTCTTGTGTTTTGTTCCAACTTTGGAGTACTTTTCATATGATTTCTTGGACTAATCTATTAACAAGAGCCACAGTGCCAGCTGTCTGTTTTCTGCTGTTTTTGGTTCCAGAAAAGTCAGAAAATGAATATTCTCGGAATTGGACAGGACAAAAGCCGAAGTGCCTATTTTTCCGGAAGGGATCAAGTGCCAGAATACGAGACGGAGAGGGGCCAGGGGCCGGCCACACCACCTGGCCGCGCGGCCAGGCTGGGCTCATGCTAGGGGGTGGTGTGGTGGCTTCCGGCACCCCCTCAGCCTCTCCTTCCGCCTATAAGTTACCCTCGGGACGAAAACCCTAAGTACCCGATCAAAAATCCACGAAAGAGTCTGTAGCCGCCGTCATCTCCATCCCTAGATCGGGAGGGATCTGAAGCTCTTCCCGGCACCCTGCCGGAGAGGGGAATTCACCCTGGAGGCCTTCTTCATCACCATGCAAGCCTCCGGTGTTATGCGTGAGTAGTTCATCCTTGGACTACGGATCCATGTAGTAGCTAGATGGCTGGTTTCTCCTCCTTTGTGCTTTCATGTTTAGATCTTGTGAGCTCCATTCATGATCAAGATCATCAATTTGTAATCCATACATGTTGTGTTTGCGGGGATCCGATGGATATTCAGATGCTATTTCAGATTGATTATTGATTCTATGATGTCTTTGTTATTTGAGATCTTGCATGCTTTCCGTTGTTAGTAGCTATCTTGGCCAAGTAGGTGCTAGCAACTCTAAGAGTTAGTATTTATGCTCGATAGTGGGTTCATGCCTCCGTAACTGGGAAGTGACAGAAATCTCTAAGGTACTAGATGTGTTGTTGCTACTAGGGAGAAAACAACAATCCTTTGTTCATAGAACAATCATATTGTTTACCTTACACGCAGTTCGTAAAGCAATAATCTGTTGCTTGCAACTTAATACTGGAGGGGGGTCGGATGATAACCTGAAGGTGGATTCTTAGTCATAGATGCAGTTGGATGGCGGTCTATGTATTATGTTGTATTGCCCAATAAAGTCTCAAAGGAGTCAAGATGATTAGTATATGCATGTATTGCTTTCTCGGTGTTTGTCAATTGCCCCGCTATAATTTGTTCACCCAGCATGTTATCTATCTAAGGAGAGCCAACTCTAGTGAACTATGGATCCTGGTCGTTGTCTTTTACATACAATCTATAAACTGTTTTTGCTTTGTGTTTACTTTCTGCAAACTTTTACTTCTTTCCATTCGATACGTTTAATCCTTTGTTTTCCGCAAAACACGGTGAGATTGACAACCTCATCGCAAGTTGGGGACAAAGTTCTGTGGTTGTGTTGTGTAGGTCTCCACGTTGCTACTAGCACCGGTAGTGCGCCCTGCCAAAGCTCAGCTAGTAACACCTTTGGGGTGTTTCCTTGCTCCTACTGGTTCGATTAAACCTTGGTTTCATAACTGAGGGAAAACTTGCTGCTGTGCTCATCATACCTTCCTCTTGGGGTTCCCAAGGAGCTCTACGTCGATCGTCGAGCGCATCAATGGTGCATGTCACCTCAAAAATTATTCTTTTTATCACTTAGCTACTCGAGGACGAGTAGGAGTTAAGCTTGGGGATGCTTGATACATCGTAAACGTATTTATAATTATTGATGCTCCATGCTTGTTTTATATCAACTTTCTTATGTTTTGTTCACACTTTGAGGTATTTTTATACATTTTCTTGAACTAACCTATTAACAAGATGCCATAGTGCCAGTTGCCTGTTTTCTGCTGCTTTTGGTTTTAGAAAAGCTAGTAAGGAAATATTCTCGGAATTGGACGGGACAAAAGCCAAAGTCAATATTTTACCCGACACAAGACGGAGTCCAAAGCAGAGATGGAGGAGGGCACCGAGTCGGCCACACCATAGGGTGGCACGCCCCCCTAGGCACGCCGCCACCTGGTGTGGGCCCCTCAGGCCGCCACCGACCTTACCCTTTCGCCTATAAAAGTGTCTGAATGCGAAAACCCTAAGAATCCGATCAGAAATCCATGAAAGAGTCTGTAGCCGTTGCGATCTCCATCCCTAGATCGGGGGGATCCTAAGCTCTTCCCGGCACCTTGCCGGAGGGGAGAGATCATCCTGGAGGCCTTCTTCATCACCATGCCTGCCTCCGGTGTGATGTGTGAGTAGTTCACCCTTGGACTATGGGTCCATGTAGTAGCTAGATGGTTGGTTCTCCTCCTTTGTGCTATCATGTTTAGATCTTGTGATCTCCGTTCATGATCAAGATCATCTATTTGTAATCCTATATGTTGTGTTTCCGGGGATCCGATGGATATTGAGTTACTATGTCAGATTGATTATTGATTTTATGTCTATGTTATTTGTGATCTTGCATGCTCTTCGTTGTTAGTAACTATCTTGGCCAAGTAGATGCTTGCAACTCCAAGAGGGAGTATTTATGCTCGATAGTAGGTTCATGCCTCTAGTAATCTAGGGAAGTGACAGAAATCTCTAAGGTTGTAGATGTGTTGTTGCTACTAGGGTGAAAACAATAATCCTTTGTCCATGGGGCAATTGTATTGTTTACTTTACACACTTTGCCTAATGCAATTATCCGTTGCTTGCAACTTAATACTGAAAGGGGTTCAGACGATAACCGGAAGGTGGATTATTAGTCATAGATGTAGTTGGATTACGGTCTATGTATTATGTTGTAATGCCCAATCAAATCTCATAGGAGTCAAGATGTCTAGTATATGCATTGTTATGCTTTCTCAATCTGTTAATTGCCCCACTGTAATTTGTTCACCCAACATGCTATTTAAGGAGAAACACCTCTAGTGAACTGTGGACCCCAGTCCATTCCTTTACCATTGATATACCATCTATTGTTTACCGTTTACTATTTACTTTCTGCAAGCAATTACTATCTTCCACACTATACGTTTAATCCTTTGTTTACAGCAAAACTAGTGAGATTGACAACCTCACTGTAAGTTGGGGCAAAGTTTTGTGGTTGTGTTGTGCAGGATTCCAAGTTGTTAGCAACACCTTGGAGTTATTTCCTTACTCCTACTGGTTCGATAACCTTGGTTTCATAACTAAGGGAAAACTTGCTACTGTGCTCAACATACCTTCCTCTTGGGGTTCCCAACAAGCTCTACATTTTGAGCCATCAGAGACTCATGACCTACTTCAACTGGAAGGACGGCCTCCGCACCGTGGACCGGAAACAAAGGTGTTTCTTGCGTTGCGTTGTTTGGGGGGTACGTAGGCTCCATAGGACGGAGGGTAACTCATCTACCCAAGCTCCTTTAGCTCTATCGAGTGGCGCTAGTAATCTTCTCTTAATACCATTGGTTACCAGACCATTGCCTTTTTCCACCTAACCGTTGGTTTACGGGTGGGCAACTGAAGCGTAGCTTACTTTTATACCCATCTCCTTACAATATTCTTTGAACTCAATGGAGGTAAAATTAGTTCCGCTGTCGGTGATGATGTTGTTTGGCACCCCAAATCTGAACACTATTGACTTGATGAAGTTTACGGCCAAAGTTCCTTCTTGGATTGTGATGGGCATTGCTTCAATCCACTTTGTAAATTTGTTGACTGCTACTAGTAGAAAGACGTGTCCTCCCGATGAAGATTTGTGGAGTTTACCCACCATGTCAAGTCCCGATTGAGCAAATGGCTAGGCTAGAGGTATGGGGTTTTGTTCTGTAGCGGATGCATTGGGTCTTGTTGCAAAACGTTGGCACTCTTCGCATGTCCGTACGATATCCTTCGCATCCTCTACTGCTGTAAGCCAATAAAAACATGCCCATAAAGCTTTGGCCGTAATTACTCGGCTGCTTATTTGGGTGTGACGCACCGCTGTTGTACACCTGAGATACTCCTTTTATATAACTCTCCCTTAATGACCATGAAAGCTTTAGATTGACGGGTGATCCGCCGTGCTTCAATTACATCCTCGGGGAGTTCTCCTCTCATCATGTATGCCACATATGGCTGCATCCATGTGGGTTCTATTATCATGACTTCTTTGGGTTCGATTTCTTCGTCAAGGGCGTCTACTTCACTTTCGAATGCGGGCGCAACCCCCTAGTCGTGTTTCGATTGACCTTCTTGCGCGTCTTCGCTGCTATGACCTCAGAGACCCTTTTAGCTTTGATGGAATGCTCTGTTATCTCTTCCCAAAAAACTCTGGGTGGTACCGGTAAGCAGAGGGATCCGATGTTTGCCAAATTGTCAGCTTCCTCATTGCTTGCCCTGCCTATGTGTGATACTTTGCATCCATCGAATTGAGCTTCCATGATACTGTACATGTACTGATAAGTGATCATGGTATCGCTGATGGCGTCACACTTTTTCATTGCTTGTTGTGCGACAAGGTTTGAATCACCAAATATTGTTAGGCGAGTTGCACTGCAAGCTTTGGCCATACGCATGCCATGTAGTAGGGCCTCATGTTTGGCTTCATTGTTTGATGCGTTTGCACATCTCGTCCGAAGTACGTAGCACATTTTATCGCCTTGTCGTGGCACTAGTATAACCCCGGCTCCTGCTCCTTCTATTCTCTTGGAGCCATCGAAGTACATTGTCTAGGCGCTGGAAAGGCCTAGCGGACCCACGCATTGTAGTTTTGTCCACTCAGTAATAAAGTCAGGCAAAACCTGAGACTTGATTGTTTTACGCTTCTCATACGTGATATCTCGAGGGGATAACTCAATGCCCCATAGAGAGACGCATCATGTGGCTTATGGATTGTTGAGTATGTTGGAAAGAGGAGCTTCATTGCCTACTAGGATCGGGTGCTCCGAAAAATAGTGATGTAGCTTGCGTGCTGTCATGAAGACCCCGTATGCTAGCTTCTGATAATGCAGATGCCTTTTCTTGGATGGGGAGAGGACCCCACTTAGGAAATAAACTGGTCTCTAGACTCCATGATTTTTTCCTTCTTATGGTCGCTTGACGACCAAAACTGTGCTTACCACTTGATTAGTAGCCGCGATGTAGAGTAGCAGTGGTTCTTTTTCTCTTAGCGACACGACTACAGGGGATGTCGAAAGTGTTTTCTTGAGGCTTTCGAAGGCTCGCTGAGCTTCGTACGTCAACTCCAATTTATTTGATTTCTTCATGAGGGCGTAGAACGGTAATGCTTTCTCGCCCAAGCGAGTGATAAATTGGCTGAGCAATGCGACTCGTTCGGCTAATTTTTGTACGCCACGAAGATTTGATGTCTTTTTCATCGTGAGGATTTCCTATATTTTTTCGGGATTTGCCTCTATTTCTCTTGTCGATACAAGGTATTTGAGGAGTTGCCCCGCAGGGACTCCAAACGAGCACTTTGTCGGGTTGAGTTTAATGCAATATTTGTCAAGGTTATCGAATGTTTACTGAAGATCATCGATAAGGGTCGGCCCTTTCTTTGTCGTGACTATGACGTTGTTGATATATACCTGTATATTTGTTCCAATTTGACTTTCAAGGAAATTTTGCATCATCCGTTGATACGTGGCGCCCGTATTTTTTAGTCCGAATGGCATTGTGGCATAGCAGACTATGCCATAAGGAGTGATAAATGTTGTTTTATCATGATATTCCTCCTTCATCCGAATCTGGTGATACTTTGAGTATGCGTCTAGAAAGGAAATACGTTCGCACCTTGCAGTTGCATCGATTATTTGATCGATTCACGGTAACGGGGAGTGATCCTTTGGATAGTGTTTGTTCAATGCGGTGAAGTCAATGCACATGTGTAGTTCTTTTGTATTTTTCTTCGGGACGCATACTAGATTTGCGACCCACTCTGCTTTCTTGATTTCTTTGATGAATTTGGCGTCCATTAGGTGATGGAGTTCTTTTCCAATGGCCTTTCGTTTAGGCTCCACAAAATAGCGAAGTGACTGCTTACTGGCTTAGCATCGGGATTTAGGTTGAGTGCGTGCTCAGTGAGTTCCCTGAGGATTCTTGGCATGTCAGCTGGTAACCATGCAAAAATCTCCCAGCGCTTTCCTATGCGGGACCAAGATTGGAAGCCACAAAGGTCGTCTTCTTCAGGTCCGTAGGGTGGACCTGGACTTCCCTTGTATCCTTTGTTGTGTCAAAAACTTGATCAGGGTTGACCCGTGTTGTTGCCAAAGGTTCTGTGTCTGTTGATATTTTTAGCTGCTCGAATTCTGCTTCTATCCCAAAGATTCAGAGATTTTACTAAATTCTCGATCACAGTTGTTGGATCAGGTGAAGCTACCCTTTACGGTTATGATTCCTTTTGGCGGTGACATTTTCATTACCAGATACGCATAATGCGGCACTGCCATGAATCGTGCAAAGGTTGGGCGCCCCAGGATCGTGTGATATTGTGATGGCCAGTCCATAACTTCAAACTCGAGCTTTTCACGCCTCAAATTTTCTTTTGATCCGAAGACAACATCAAGATAAATTTTGCCTAAAGGAATTTCATCTTTACCTGGGACTATGCCGTGGAAGGATGTGTCCGTTGGCTCCAAGTTTGTTAAGGAGTAGTTCATTGCTCGTAGGGTTTTGGCATAGGTTAGGTTGATACTACTTCTTGCATCCATGAAAACCTTGCTCATGTCAAACCCACCAATTTGGGCTTCCACTATAAGAGCCAAGTGACCCAGTTGCGGGACTCGAAGTGGGTAATCAACTCTGTTGAATGTAATTTCTTGTTCCAACCAATGGAGATATTCTGGTGTAGGTGGTGGCACTGTTACTGCCATGTTGACTTGCCGAGTGATCAGCTTCTTAATCCTGTTGGACGGGCACCCTTTTTGGATCATTGACATTGCGCATGTCGTCGGATTGATGACAAGTACGCCATGAGGGGGTCCTCGAGGCGTGCAGAAGAGAGGGGTATGAGACGTATGGTGTTCCGGGACGGTGAGCACACAAGTTTACCCAGGTTCGAATCCGCCGGCTTTGGACGGATCCTACTCCTGCTAGCAATCGATGTCTGGCGAGCCGGAATATGGGTTACAAGGGTTCGCCTATGCGGGTTGAGATTGTAGACTATTGAGGGTGCCCTAAAGGCTCTCCCTAGGACGGCTTATATAGATATCCGGCCTAGGGTTTACAGGAGAGATCTATTCAGCTATGACTAAGAGTCGGTTACAGAGTACATCTTGAACTACAAGTAACACTATGGGCCTATGTCAATAAGTCTTCTGGGCCTTCCCTTAGCCGGATTGGACTCCGCCTCTTCTCCCTGACTGGGCCACCCGTGAAGCAAAGCTCTAACCCTAAGTGGCCACCCTGGTCAGTGAGGAACTGTGAGGATACCCGGAAAGTATATCCCCAACAGCAGCCCCCGAAAGTCTCCAAGATCCAAAGTCGGATTCATCATCATCTAGCTTGATCTTCGGCTTGCAGAATCTTGAAGGGTTCCTGAAATTTCAAAACAAAAGATACAATCTAGGTCTTAAAAAATAAGTCGGACCTATCAGCACGTTACTCGGATTTTCCAGCTTGATATTCAAACTAAGCCAGGACTTGGTTTCTGATGTCATCTCACACCGGTCATGGTCAAGTCACGTCATCTGACAAATATCCTGTCAGCACGACCGTTGGTGGGTCCACCGTTCGTGGAACCGAGGCGCCGTTTCAATGTGTACGCGGAGATCGAGGCAACGTAATCATCGCGTGGGACCTTTCCAGTTCCTTCCACGACGCGTGGCGTTTACACAGTGCCGTTTTGCATGAATCTTGGCGCGGTTAGGTGGTTATAAGGGGTGAGGATTTTCTTTTCCTCATCTTCACCTATTCCCTTGCCGTTTCTTCTCCTCCACCTCTCCCCCGTGCACAGAGCTCTTCTGCCTCCTAGATTCTCAGCGCCGCCCATCCAAGGTCACCGGCGCACCAGAGAAATGGCTTCCTCTTCATCGTCCGGCTTGGCTAGCTTCGCAGCGGTGGCGACGGTGGCGGCAGAGAAAGAGAGCAACCGTGGGGTTTGGATCTCATGTCTCCTCGACGACGAGAAGCTCCGCGGTGTGGAGAATGAAGGGCTCCTCCGTGCCGGCGACTAGCGGAGCGGTTTCGGTGAAACCATCCCCAACCCGCACGCCGACGATCGGGTACACTTCGGCACCCACCTCGACAGAGGTTTGTCTTTCCCTCCCTCAGAATTCTTTTCCGAGGTGATTGATCATTACGGCGTTTAGCTTCACCATCTTCCTCCCAACTCCATCCTAGAGATGAGCTCTTATGCAGCATTGTGTGAGGGATACCTCGGCATTAGGCCGAGTCTCACTTTATTCTGGTTTTACTTTCATGTCCGGAGAAACTCTATCACTGCCGGTAATCCTTATATTACCGGCACTATTAGCCTTTCAGTTAGACGCGAGCGTGTTTATCCTCGCATTTTAGCTAGTGAGTCGGTCAAACAGTGGCTAGCCACCTTCTTTTACCATAAGGATATTCCTGCTCCCAGCAAAGCTACTGCTTTTCCGGCTTTCATCGATGGAGCCGCCACGGCCCTTCCATCTTGGGACGAGGCTCCTCCGGCTCTCCGTGACGATAAGATCATTGCCAAGAGGCGGATTGAATACATGATGAAGCACAAGGGCCTGAAAGGGTCCGACTTAGTCCAGTCCTGGGTGGCACGCTAGATCCAGCCTCTCCAGTACCACGGCAACCGACTGATGCATTCCATCACGGCGTCGAAAAATGACTCCCTCCGCATCAGTCCCAAGGCTTTGAAGCCACAGGATTACATAAGCCAGATAAAATGGCTGATTAAGGAGCGGATCGAGAGGAAAATTTCGGACTTGTCTCTGGACATGCACACATCGGAAGACCCTGTAGTGCTGGTAAGCTTTCAACAATAAACCCTTTTTATGTGTTTCACCTTTAACTTATTTCGCAATACTGAGATATTATCTTCTTTTTAGCTTGATGACCTCCCCGAGTAGGAGCTGGCTCCTATCGAGGGGTATCCTCTGGAGTTCTCTCAGGAGGAGCAACTAGTCCCACTGCTGGACGTTGTCCCTAGGAAGCGCAAAGCTTCGACAGTGGCCGTTGGCACAAAGGAGGTGCCAGTTGTGAAGAGGTAAATTTCAACACAACTTCCGCCTTTGTACTTTACTCGTAATTTCTTCTGAGATGTAATATTTTCCATTATTTTACATTCCCAGAGCTAAGCAGCTCATCAAGGGCAAGGGGAAGGGAACTTCTTCGAAGCCCTTGCAGCAGACGAAGCTGACTATGGCTTCTCCTACCGCGGCTCCTCCGACTCCTGCTCCTCAACCTTCTGCAACACCGATGATCATTCCATCACTGGTTGTCATAGAAGATCCGGCTCCTTCAACGGGGCCAGCGACCCTTGAGTCGCAAACTGACGCCACCATGGGTGGCTCAGGTTTAGATAAGGGTGAACCCTCTTCAGGTAATGATCCCTCGGCAGAGACCTTCGCCGAAAACCTCCTGAACAATCCTGGGCTTACCAAATTTGGCTTGTCTCGGAAATCTGCGGAGGAGATCCAGCGGCTGGCCCGGCAATGCTTGGAGAGCCGTAATCTCTCTGCCGAAGAAGTAGCACAAGAAGCGGAGGACATCAAGTACTCCGACCTTCTTGAACAAGTCCTCCTTCGTGACGAGGGATTAAGAGTTGGTGTGCTTCCACCACCTCCGGTTATTCCACTCACCCTCACCGAGAAGGTTACCACCGAGGTGAACATGTGCCTGAGCAAGCTCACACATGAACATCACGTAAGTCGGAATTCCAACTCACGTTTTTCTTTATTGTATTTTATATCATATCCTCTAGCCCCCAAGCATGAAGTAGGATATACAATCCGGGTTTATACTTCCTTAGGATGCCAAAGAATGAACTAGTGTAGCCCCCAAGGCTCGTGCTGATATTAGTAACAATATTAGCCCGAGTCTTGATGAACTTCGACTCTGGGTATTCTGACTTACAGAAAGTTAATTCATATAACCAGGATTTGTTGAAGAATGTCTACAATAAGCGGAGAGAGATCAGAGCTCTCCGGCTTAAGAATGCTGAGATGAAGGTTTACAAGGATGAGGCCGAAGGTAAACATTCCGAGACTCAAACCTTGTCTTGTGTTTTCATAGTCAAATATTTTTTGCTGAACTATTGTTCTTTTTGACTTACAGCACTGATAAAGCAGTCCTGTGCTATGATAGAAGAGGCCGAAAATCTGAAGACCTTGGTGGTGGAAAATAAGGATCTCCGCCGAGAGCTTGACCAGCTTAAGGCGGATCATGAGAAGAGCATAGCTCAAGTTCTCGAATCCTCCTCCATGGCCACCGTGGAGCATGATCGCAAGATATCACTCCATGAGCAGAAAATTTCGGATCTCAATAACGAGCTTTGCCGAGAGAAGGACCTTTCTGAGGCACTCCGGGCTGAACTCCGGAGTCTTCGGGAAGAGAAGACCAAAGTTGATGACGTCATCTTCGGTATGTTTCCATCTTTCTGACTTGTCTACATTCTTCGACTTCTTCGATGTCGGATTTGTTTAACCGTTTTGTGTTATATGTATAGGTCCTCTGAACTTGATGGACTCCACTTCTGCCGAGCCTCGCACACATCGGCTTACCCAAGTCGGTGATCTGCTTCATGACTTCCACCAATACATTGAGGATATTGGAGAAGCTCTCAAGGTTCCGGACATGCATCGCATGTCCGACTTTCAGGTGCGGGATAAAGCAAAGGAGATGCCGCAGCTTGTCCAGGACTGGAACATGTCCTACGCGCGATCCGCGGTGCAGAACGCTCTCACCATGGTCATGAGCCACCATGGAAGCATGGAGATATGGCAAGTGACCAGAGGGTATTCTACTGTGGATGAAGACGTACAGGAGCAAGACATCAAGGCCATCATGGACTCCTGCGCCGGATATGGGTGCCGCGTAGCTGACTTAACCAGCTACGACACTCCCTTCTTCACCTGCGTGGACACGCCGCCTCCGTCTCCAGAAGAAGCAGCTGAAGTTTCCGAGGATGGCCAAACCATATCGGATTTGGACATCTCGGATCGTTATCAGGGTGCGACTGATGTGTCCAGCGAGTCGGCAGCTCCTACCTCCTCTCCTGCATCATAGATGATCAGAAACAAATGTATTATTCTGAAAAACATTATGGGTCTGTAAATATGTAGTACTATACTTTTGCTAGTGCTAAGCTTTTATCTATTCAGCACTTTTGGCTTTTAAATTTTGTGTGCCTGAAATGTTTACATAAGCACTTGTACTTTTTTGTCTATACTTATCGTTTATCTGGCTTTCCGCCTTGTCCCTTTCGTGAGCCGGCTAAACCTTTAGCACGGAAACTTTGCCGAGCAACGGAGCTCAATTGCTAAACCAGTTTAAACTCGGAAACAAAGCCGGCTTCCAGTACCAACAATTCACTACTCGGAAAATACCCGCATCCGGCAATCAGACAAATAACCAAAGTATAGACTAGAAACTTTAAAGTTATACCCGAAGGTAGCATTTTTAGAATCGGAAATCTAAACCAGAACAAACATGAGCATAAAGTACTTTCAACTATTCTGGGATTTTCGACTTTGCGACATAATCATTCGGAAATAAGATGGTAAAAACTTCTCAGAAAAAACTTGAGGCAACCAAAACTTTTATTTCTCACAGAACATGTACACATATATGATTACAAAGAAGGATAAACTAAGAATAAAAGGGACGTAGCTGAGCAATATTCCATGGTCTGTCTAATTCATCTGGATTTGTACTGCCTCCAGCTCTCTTTCTTTTCTTAGTAGCAGGTCTTTCTTTGACTGGCCTCATATCAGTTAGGTAGTATGAACCATTGTGTAATACTCGACTAACCAGGAAGGGCCCTTCCCATACCGGGGAAAGTTTGTGCTTTCTTTGTTGCACAAGCCAGAGAACCAAATCGCCTTTATTGAAAGACCGGTTTCTGACTCTCTGGCTATGATACTTGTGTAACTTCTGTTGATAGGCTGTTGATCTCATTTCAGCAACGACGCGAACTTCTTCGACTAAGTCGAGATCATTTTATCGAGAAATCTCGGCATCTTCTTCGATATATGCGGCCACTCTAGGAGAAGTGTGAATCAAATCACTAAGAAGAACTGCTTATGCGCCATAGACCAAGAAGAAAGGTGTGTATCCGGTTGACCTGTTCGGAGTTGTTCGTAAACTCCATATTACAGAGGGTAATTCCTCCGCCCAAGCCCCCGCAACACGTCGTAGTGGTGCTTTGAGTCTCGGTTTTAGGCCTTGTAGGATTAAACCATTTGCTCTTTCGACTTGTCCATTAGCTTGTGGATGTGCGACTGACACAATGTCAAGCCGGAAATTTTGTTTGTTGCAGAATTCGGCAAGTTCTCCCATAGAGAAATTACTCCCGTTGTCCGTGATAATACTGTGTGGATAACCATACCGGATTATAACATCCTCGGCAAATCTTTTGGTTGTTGCTCCATCACAACTAGTGACGGGTTTAGCCTCAATCCATTTGGTGAATTTATCCACCATCACTAAGAGGTGAGTAAATTCACTTGGAGCCCGTTTAAACGGTCCTACCATGTCAAGCCCCCAGACCGCGAAAGGCCATGTTATAGGTATTATTCGTAGCTGATCAGCCAGAACATGAGCTTGTTTGGCGTACTTTTGGCAGCCTTTGCACGTCTTGACTAGCTGTTCGGCATCTGCCTGAGCTGTAAGCCAGAAAAAACCGTGTCGGAAAGCTTTTGCCAATAAAGATTTGGCTGCAGCATGGTGACCACACTCGCCTTCGTGGATCTCTCTTAAGATTTCCACTCCTTCTTCCGGAGATACGCAGCGCTGAAAGACCCTAGATACACTCCGCTTATAGAGCTCACCACTAACCATAGTATAGGCTTTTGCTCGTCGGATGATCTGCCGGCTCAGAACTTCGTCTTCGGGTAATTTTCCATCTACCAAATAATCAAGGTAAGGTTGAGTCTAGCTGGGAATTACAGCCAGAACTGCTATCAAAGGTGAATCGGATTTGGTCGGATATTCCTCGTCTACTCCCTTTATCGAGGGAACTTTGAGGTGCTCCAAGAAAGCGCCATTCAGGACCTCTTTCCGTGTAGAGCCTATCCGAGATAATGCATCTGCTTCCTCATTTTCTGCTTGAGGGATGTGTTGAACCACAAACCCTTCGAACGATTTAGATAAATCATCCATGACAGCTTTATATGCTGCCATGTGTTTATTTACATTACAAATATCCAACACTTGCTGAGCAACAAGATCCGAATCTCCGTAACACATCAAACCTCGGATGCCGATATTATTTGTCGCTGTGAAGTGGATCTGCAACACGTATAGAAGTTTATCTCCTTGGGGTGATTTGAGCACCACGCCAACCCCCGAGCCCCCGCGAGCCTTAGATCCATCAAAATATAGGGTATAATATTCCGACTCAGGGAGGGTCATATTCTCCTTCGTCTCTGTCCAATCAGCAACAAATTCGGCAAGGATTTGGGATTTAATTGCTATCCGAGGTTTGTACTCAATATCGAAAGCTGAGAGCTCTATGCCCCATTTGGCGACGCGTCCCGTGGCGTCACTGTTGTTGGTTATATATCTCATGGGAGATGTGCTCACCACGGTAATTGGATGCTCCTGAAAATAGTGCCGTAGCTTACGAGATGCTAAGAAAACACCGTAAGCCAGCTTTTGATAGTGCGGATACCGCTGTTTTGATTCTGTTAGAACCTCGCTGACAAAGTAAGTCGGACGCTGCACCAAATGTTCCTGATTTTCCTCCGGTCTCTCTACTACCATGACTATACTGACGACTTTGTTTGTCGCAGCAAGATAAAGCAACATCGGTTCCTGTGGTTCCGGTGGAGCAAGGATAGGAGCAGATGAGAGTACTTTCTTCAGGTCTTGTAGTGCGGCTTCAGCTTCGTCGGTCCACACAAAATCCTTGGTCTTTTTCAGGAGTTTGTATAATGGTACGGCTCTTTCACCGAGCCGGCTTACGAGCCGACTGACTACAGTGATGCAACCAGTTAGTCTTTGTACGTCCTTCAGGCGAGTTGGCCTGAAAATATTGAGTATAGCCTTGATTTTGTCTCGGTTCACCTCTATGCCTCTTTGAGACACGATGAGACCTAACAATTTTCCGGCTGGGATTCCAAAGAAGCATTTCTTCAGATTAAGCATTATATTGTATTTTCGTAGATTGGCGAACGTTTCCTCCAAGTCGGAAATCAGTGTTTCCTTCTTTTTGGACATTACCGCAATATCATCCACATATGCATGTACATTGCGTCCGATTTGATCGTGGAGGCAACGCTGCATTGTTCGTTGGTACGTAGCTCCTGCGTTCTTCAGCCCAAAAGGCATCGTAACTAAACAGAAAGTTCCGAAGGGGGTTATGAATGAAGTTTTGACTTTGTCAGATTCCTTCATCCGGATTTGGTGATAACCGGAATATGCGTCGAGAAAACAGAGGAGTTCCGAGCCTGCCATAGAATCGATAACTTGATCAATCCTAGGCAGAGCGAATGGATCTTTTGGACAAGCCTTGTTCAAGGCAGTATAATCAACACCCATCCTTAAATCAGTGGTGTCCTTTTTAGGGACCATTACAGGATTGGCCAACCACTCAGTATGGATGACCTCTTCTATGAATCCGGCAAACTCGAGTCGTGCTGGTTCCTTAGCTATTGCCTTATGCTTTTCATCGCCGAAACATCGTAAGGACTGTTTGACAGGTTTAGCATTCGGGTTTACATTTAAAGAGTGCTTGGCAAGTTCCCTAGGTACTCCGGTCATGTCAGATGGTTGCCATGCGAAGATATCTTGATTTGCTTTGAGGAACTTGACGAGCATGCTTTCCTATGCTCTATCTAGGCCTACGCCTATCTGGGTCACCTTGGAGGGGTCATCATCCTTCAATGGCGTCTTCTTCGTCTCTTCTGATGCCTTGAACTCCGGATTCAGCTTTGTCACCTCCTTCTTTGTTGCGGGCATCTCGGACGGATCTATGCTCTTCTTGATCTCCTGGTACTCCTGGGTATGTAGCACGGCTTCAGCAAAGGCGGAATTTCCATCCTCGCACTCTCGCACTTTCTTCGGGTCTCCCCTAATGGTTATTACGTTGTTGGGACCTGGAATTTTCATCATATTGTAAATGTAACACGGACGAGCCATAAAAGCCCAGTAAGATGGATGTATGAATATAGCATGGTACGCGCTCTTGAACGGGACCACTTCGAAGGAAAATGCCTCTGTCCGGTAGTTCTTTGGAGTTCCGAACGTAACATCCAAAGTGATTTCTCCCTGGGAATTAGCTTGTCTTCCTGGGACAACTTCGTGAAAAATCATAGAGCTGTGATTTAGCTGGGTCTCCAAGATCTTCATCCGGCGTAGCGTTTTGACATACAGAATGTTAATGCTGCTGCCACCGTCCATGAGAGTCTTGCAGAAACCATAACCGTCAATAAGTGGATTGACAATTAAGGCGTATTTTCCTCGCCTATGCAACTTAGGCAGATGATCAGCGCGGTCAAATGTGATTGCCACTTTTGACCAATCCAAGAATTGGGGGACAGCCGGAACTGTTGCATTGAGCTCATGTAGCACTGCCTTTTTTGACTTTTGCTGGTTGGGATCTGAGGAAGGTGACATAAGTGTCTTTCTTGGTCGGAAAATTTTTCTTCCCTTCCGGCTTGGGATTTGAAGCATCAGCTTCCTCCATGTCGGAATCTTCCTTGGTCTCTTTATATTTTTTGGGATTCTTCTTTCCCTTCTTCCGCTTAGCTTTGTAGCCAGCGGTATCATCTCTCTTAATGTCGTCATTGAAACGACACTCGGCGTTTGTGTGGGACGAGATCCCATTAGCGTCTAAGTGATGCACACATGGGTTATTGGCAATGTCGGCCCAAGAGTAGGTTTTTCTGGGTTGCTGGTCTCCTCTACCATGGACTCTTGATGTCCCACGACCGTGTCTGCGGCCTCCGCCACGTCCTCCTCGTCCTCTAGACCCGAAAGTAGCAGTAACCACTGCCGTTTCTGCGTTGGGTTTTTCTTCCGAGGTGTTCTTGCACTTCCGAGCTTATTGCTTTGGTTGTTTTGCCGACTATGGCACAACCAGGGCATTGAGTAATCCCTCTACGTCATCGTCCGCATCTGCATACTTGCTCGCTGTTTCTATCATCTCTACCAAATCAGTGACTTTGTCACACTTCAAGCGATGACGTAGTAAACCAATTGGGAGACCTGCAATGAAAGCTTCAATCCTAGTTTGGTCATTTACTCCTTCACAGGAGTTCTTGGTGTCGATCCATCATCTGAGATAATCCCGGCAAGTTTCTCTGGCTTTCTGGGTGCAACGTTGTAGGTCTCCGACCGTACAGGGCCTCCAGTATGTGCCTTCGAAATTCCGAAAGAACACACTTTACATATCATACCAATTGTGGATGGTGTTCTCCGGAAGTTCATTGAGCCATGATTGTGCCGTCTTCCACAACATGAGTGGGAGATATCGGGTTGCGACCAGGCTATTTCCGCCTTTGGCGATGCAGCAATCTTGGAAGAAATCTTGTAGCCAAGTATATGGCCGAGCTATACTGTCGTAGGCTTGGATATGTCTTGAGATAGCAAATCCTTCCGAGAATCTTGTAGCTCTTATGCGTGGTCCGAAGCACTTTGGGCCCACGTATATATCATCATTTTCATAGCGTCGCGCCTCTATACTGGAGTTGATCATGTGCCTTGCGTCATTCGGGGATAGATCGTCCCGAGTGTCGGCTGTGGCTGCGGTGCCTTGGAGCCGGACTTCAGCTTCTGCCACCACCTCCTCCACCACGACGCCCTCCTTGGCCTCCTTGGGAGCCGTTGTGATGGATACTTGGTGGAGAGGGTGGAGCAGCTGGGTTATTTCCGGCTGATCACCGGCCTCCATCCAGAGCGTCATTATTCCGGTTCCGGGGAGGGTCTTCATTATGACGAGCCCCCTGCCGGCTTGTCTCGGCACGGTGTCCGTCGTTCCTTCGTCCGTCATCCGGACCATGTCTAGGAGGTGGCATTCTTTGTCGGTCCTCCTCCCGACGTTTCTCTTTATCTTCTTCCCTGTGGTCTTTTGACTCTCGCCGGGGAGGGTTCCTCGAATTCAGTGCAGCAATTGCCTCTTGCTCTGCAACTGGGTTAACGTTGCGCCAGTCATGAGCAACTTTGTGGTGCTGTCCCGAGGATCCGGTTCTTGAGTGATTGTCTTCCCGACGGTCGGAACGGTGGTGCTGCTCCGAAATGCGTTGGGGTCTTACGTCGGCCCATGTCGGATCTGTGCGACATTGGTCAGAATCTGAGACCAGTTTTTGACTTCCGAACAGGACGACCTTTTGCTGCTCCAGCCCTTTGTTGAGTAGTTTGATTCCCAACTGGATCTGCTCCGGGCCTGGGTTAGCTGATAGGATTTCCCGAGCCGCAGTGGTGTTCTGTACTGGCGTTGGATACACCCAATCCCTGTTGCTGTCGCGTCGAGGCATCCCAAGTTCTCCTCCAAAAAGGACTTTATGAATCTGCAGGAATTGGTTGTCATCAGTATGATGTTTCCTGGTCTTCTGATGTTGCCTGGAGTTGTATTTCTCCGCAGATGCCATGCGTTTCTTTTCCTCCTCAATGTTTTTGGCTTCATCGAGGAGTACTTGACGACACGCTTCTAGGGCCTGTGCCCTCTCGTCCAGCTCTTCAACAGTAAGTTCTACAGCTGTAGGAATAGGTGTGGTTAATGTAGTACCGATGAGTTTACGCGCACCTTCAGTGATCACGTGTCCATCCACTGATTCTTCTTTTTTGGGCTCGTCTAGGATAAGCGCTCCACCCGAGTCTTCCTCATATTCCTCGACAATCACCTCTTCTGCCGGAGGGTATTTTGTCGGGGTCTTGTTCTTCTTGTTCTTCTTCTTTGCCTTCTTAGCAGCGCCGGTAGCAAAGATGGCTTTGGGTCCATTCCCCGGAGTCAAGCCTTGATCGGTACTTTCGGACATCTAGACCTCGGGATTATCTTCGATTTCCATGTCATCATGCGCTTTGGGAGAGTGTTCCCCGGATCCTTCATCCATGGCTTCTCCTTCCTCTGCAGCTTTGGAGTTATACTCCTCTTCATATTCCGCGAAGAACTTTCGGAAATCTGCTGACGTCATTGATTCATCCGAGGATGCGGGTACGTCGGCGTTTGTTCCAATCGCCTCCAGCACAGAGTCGGTGTTGTCTCCAGCATCGGCAATGCCAGATCCGGATCCCACATATCCGACAAAGTGTGATGTGCCCCTCCTAAGATAGCTGCGGTCTTCATAGTAGGCTTCGTCGAAACGTTTGATGGTCTCGAGAATTGCATCTACACCTGAGTTTTGCATCATCATGCATCTTAGTGTGTACCTCAGGACAGGCCTGTATGTCCCGGCATCGTCAGAGCCGGAACCATCGTTGTTATTGTGCTCCTCCTAGATTTCAACCCTAGCGGGTGGGTCGATCTGGGATTCGGTTCCTCCAGGGAGATCCACTCTAGATTCGACTTGGACCGCTAGGTCTGCCTCAGGCTCGGATTTCTCCACTATCTCCGCAACTGGTGCGGGCTAGGTGGGATTAGGGTTTCCTGAGATCCGGAACTCTGCCGCCTCCACAGACAAAGGGGACCTAGAAATTTCTTCTGCCTCTATCATCACCGCTGGGGTGGGTGGGACAGATTCAGCAAAACCGATGTAAACATTGATCTCGCCAAAAGACATGATGGTGTAGGCAGTCACAACCTCTCTAGCCCGAATCCAGGTCTCGTCGAGAACAATGAGAGGGACGTCGCTGGCATAGAGGATGCGACCGACGGTGATAGTCTTGCCGATTCTGACTCTTGCAGTTTCCGCTCGGAACGCAGATCCGAAGCTCACTTGCCCCACGGTGGGCGCCAACTGTCGTCCGATTGATGACAAGTACGCCATGAGGGGGTCCTCGAGGTGTGCAGTAGAGAGGGGTGTGAGACGTACGATGTTCCGGGATGGTGAGCACACAAGTTTACCCAGGTTCGAATCCGCCGGCTTTGGACGGATCCTACTCCTGCTAGCAATCGATGTCTGGCGAGCGAATATGGGTTACAAGGGTTCGCCTATGCAAGTTGAGATTGTAGACTATTGAGGGTGCCCTAAAGGCTCTCCCTAGGACGGCTTATATAGATATCCGTCCTAGGGTTTACAGGAGAGATCTATCCGGCTACGACTAAGAGTCGGTTACAGAGTACATCTTGAACTACAAATAACACTATGGGCCTATGTCGGTAAGTCTTCTGGCCTTCCCTTAGCCGGATTGGACTCCGCCTCTTCTCCCTGACTGAGCTGCCCGTGAAGCAAAGCTCTAACCCGAAGTGGGCCACCCTGGTCAGTGAGGAACTGTGAGGATACCCGGAAAGTATATCCCCAACATCACACTTGGACCTTGGATACTCATCCTCCTAATTTTTGTTTATTGTGGGTTGTGGTTACCCTATTGGCGGCTATACAAGAGGTGATGGCGGTGCACTAGGAGCTAGGGTTCTAGGTGCAGTGGTGTATCCTTGGTTTGCTGCTTCAGTTGCCTTTGCATTACATACCTCCTGCACTTTTAGGAAAGTGCGGTAATCTTTCATGAGATGGTTCGACCCCCTCCTTCATGCGGCGTCGATGTAGAAGTGTATATTACAGATTCCTTCCAGCATCTGCATTGGAGACATTGGGGGCTCCCGATCTCTTATCTGGTACCGCTATGCTAATTGGCTTTCACCAGCGTCAGCTATGTTGCTTTGGTACCCACCATTACGATCGTCGTTTCTTGGGCTATCTTCTCCTGAAAAACTAGCCACAACGTAGCTTAGCTCACAATATCCATCGTTGCTACACCTTCTCCTATCATTGTTGCGCCTGTCCCGGTGTGCTTCGAGTGAGTGCCCACGCTTGTTTTTTACTGCGTCTCCATCGGCTGTGAAATTGTTTTGGGTTTGACTTGCCCCAGCTACTTAATGAAATCTCTTCAGCGGAGGTCATCGTTGAACGCGTCAATTGCCCTTTCATCAGATATAGCTTCGGTTGAGTTCTTGATGGTGTTCCACCGCTGGATAAATGCTCGTATCAGTTCTCCAGATTTTTTGCATGGTCGTAACTGCTCCAAGGATGTGGGTCACTTGAATGTGAATGTAAAGTTTTGGATAAACTTATCTTCGAGGTCGTTCCAGCTGCTGATGGATTCTTTGGGTAGCTGCCTGACCCATGATCGGGAGGCACCGCTTAGGTGTAACTACAAGCTCTGCATTGTGGTAGCCTTGGAGCCACCCTGATGTTTGACTGTTGCCAGGTAATCTGCCAGCCATGATTCTGGTTCCTGGAGACCGTCGTACTTTTGGTGATTGTGAGGAAGTTTAAAGTCCTTGGGTATTAGGGTCTTGCGAACCCACTGTATAAAGAAACTAGCCCCACATAATTTGTTACTCATCCTTGCTTTCACTATCATAGTATCCTTGGCTGCTGCATTCTTCCCTTGATCTATCGACTCTATGTTATGTAATGTTGTTTCTTGCTTCGTCTCGTGGTTCGGAGTTTGGAAAGTGTACCCGGTGTGGCGACCGTGTTTGTCGGGTGTGTCCCACATGTCGAGGGTTGTTGCGGTGATATGGTGATTTATCGGGTTGCCACGTGATTTCTTGTTCTCCCTGTGCGAGGGATGCTCCCACCATACCGAGGTTCATGAGAGCGGATCGACGGAGAGCCGCCTAGGGATCGTTGGTTGCAGGTTGAGTTGTGAGTAGGTAGATCTGGGCAGCGACGATCGCGGCTTGCGCTGTTTTGCTTTGATGTCCCCTGCAGGATCTACTGACATGAAGGACAAGTCCAGATCTTGAGCCATCTCATTTCTCTCTACTTTCGAAATATTATGCAGCCATGAGGTTCCTCTCCGTGATGCGCCTCTGGTTACACTACCGGATCCGCGGGTGGATCTTAGTTGTGCCCGCCGCATGCTAGATTCATCGACTAACCTTTTTCTTTCGTCGAGCTGCCTCTGCATCCTGAGCAAATCCATCTTCTTGTGGTGGATCAAGTACTGATATGCCATCAGATCCTCGCGCATGGCTTCCGCTATCATGGGGACTGCGCCCGAGACTGCGTCCCTCGCTCTTTGCCATGTTTTTGCTGATAGCAGAAGAGTTAACTGTTTGTCGTCACGCATTCCTTCTCTTCCTTGTATGACACGATTGTTGGCTGGGTCTCCTTCGTTTCCACAGTTTTCTGCATCATCACCTGATAGAATATCATTGGGATCGAGGGTCGGGTTACTGTTGGAGTCACGCGGTGTTGATGGTTCGCCGATAATCATGCACACTTGATGATGCGTCATGTACGTGTTGCCGCTATCGTCATTATATCCTCAAGAGACACTGTCCGGGAAACCAGTGAAATCCCGCGGGTTCTGTTCTGGGTAGATTTCGGCCATCTTGATTCCGAAGTTGATGCTTTCGTCGGTTTCATCGAGTTCAGCATTTGTGGGGCTTGAGCCACATGGTGGAATTAGCTGGGGTCTGATCCGAAGGAGAGACTGTCGTATAGATCGGTCAGATCCCCTAGATCTACGGAGTTTTCAGAATTTTCTTCACCGTTTGCCGGCTGGGGTGCGGCTTCTACTGTTACGACCGTGAGCTGACAAAAGATGCAGGAATCACCGTGGGCACTATTTTTATGACCGACGGATCTGAATAAATCGGGGCCGATAGGCAAAGATTGTCGGGTTCCTCCATGTGGAAGTGGAAACTTCCGATTATGAGATCAGATCCGCCGTTGAAGTTGACGGGAACCGAAATAGGGGTGGCGGGCGTGGATCCGCTGCTGTCGGGTTTTTGCTTGGTGAAGAGGGGGCCGCTGAATCTATGATTTTCCCATAGACGACACCAATTGACGAGGGGTAACCTCGGTAATGCCCATGGTTATGGACTTAGGATTTCGTGAAAAAGAGAATGCTGGGGATTTCATCGGCTCATCAGGCAAACAAGAGAGTTGAAGTTGTCTGATTGCTTATAGACAATATGGTTATAGATCGCTCAAGGCTTTCGATACCTCTCCGTTGGCTCCTCCCAGCCTTTATATAATAGGCTGGGTCTCGAGGCCGTATACCGATAGGTTACAAGTTACAATTATAACACTAATACAATGTCGATTCCTATTTCTTTTCTTGATCGCCAAGACGCGCTTTCTATCCATCGGATGCTTCCTGGACCTTCCTTTACTCCTTGTGGGCTTCATGGGTCGCAAGCCTTTATGCAACCAGGGTTAATCGTAGGAACCCGATTAGTCATACCCATGTCAATACAAAGAAGAACAAGAGGAAGATTTTGCCGATAAAGATGAAGGAGTTGAGGATGTTGACATGGGAATTTTCTGAACCTGGAAGATTTCTGTCCAAAAAGTACGAGCCAATGCGTGTTGATAGCATAGTTGTAGCTGCTGAGTGGAAGCATTGTGAATGGAAGATTTGTGCTGAGCATAAACATGAAACAAGCTCATTGCGCAAACACTTGAAGAAGTGCAAAGAAAGGAAGAATGCTCTTAGAGTTGTTGGGCAGCCGAGTGCATATCAATCATGAGGCCGAATGGAGTTGCAATAGGGCATTGGACCTTTAATCAGGCATTGGCACATAGAGAACTCATGAGGACGATCGTTTTGCATGAGTTCGCGTTCTCATTGGTGGAGTATGATTGCTTCTGAAGATTTGTATCTAGTGTAAATCCAAGTTTCAAGTGGAGCTCGTTCAAATGTATACTTGTAGCTGGTCATTTTACTGTTAAAGTTATTGACAGAAATACATTGCATTCAACTAGACATATTTGATGTCTCTTTTCTGTTTCTGTCATAACTCATTTCTCCAGTACAGATGATGAGAGATGTACAAGTAACCTCTAGCAGATGATGAAGCAATCACTGATGAAATGAGAGTTAAATCACCGATTTGTGAAGTCTGTAGCTGTTTTGTGGTTCTCAAAACATGTAAATCACTGATTTGTGGTTTGTTTGTAACTTTTTTATGTTAAATTATCATCTGTAGTTAGACAACTTTTTTCTGTTCTGATAATACTATGTTTAGACAATTTTCTTTGTGTGAGTGTAGCTGAAAATTGTATATTCACTGAATTTATTGTCGGCCCCTCTGACAGGCCAGAATATTTTCTTGGAATGGGTCGGCCCGTTGCCCTGAAATTGGCCCTGGGGCTAGGTTCGGGCCGGGCCAGTTCCCATCTTGAATTTTCGTGTTGAGAAAAGTATCGCCCGTGTAGCGACCAGCGCGTGTCGCTTCCTGGCCGCAGCAAGGCACACCTACAGCTTGATTTATTTTTTTGAACGAGACACCTACAGCTTGATGATTACCAGTCACTCAAACGAAAGCGAGACGGGTCGATCCATACGCCGGTTGCAACCGTACAAAATGTCCAGCGACACGTACGTTAATTGTTTGGGAAGTAGTATTCCCTACACTTCAAAAAGTATGTCTTAGATTTGTTAAAATTTAATATATTTAAACACTAAAATGTGTTTACTTATTTAAATTTAGATAAATCTGTGATATTCTTTTCAAGACCGACGGAGTAGTAATTTTGGGAGAGTAATTAGGACATGCTTGGCTGAGACGATACGTGTCGCCAAGCCTTACATTTACAATGCCAAAACTTTTGTCATCAAACGCTAGTATTTCCCTTTGACGCTATGGATACACACGCACGTCACGACAGAACTATCAGAGACACTTTAATGTCAACGGTAATGCAGAAGCACCATAAATAAGTACACGGTTAAGTAGGTTTCAAGTGCTTGGAACTCGCAAATAAACATCACGTCTCCTTACATGCATGTTTTGAGCAAAAGAAAATAAAAAGGAAAGCAAGCAAGACCTTAGCTAGACTTGGTCGCTTGACCATACAAGCAAACCAGAACGAACAAGCACGGCAGCACGTGCCACACGGCCTTCGGCACCAGCTGCAGTAAAGCTTAGCCGCGTGCGCGCGCGAGGCTCGACCGAGAGCGCCGCCGAGCACGTACGTGTCACTGAGCCGGCGACGGGGCCGGCGCGCACGCGCGGCGTACAAATTTAAGCGCCGATCTTGTAGTTGTAGCCGCCGATGTCCTCCTTGATCATCTCGAGGTCCCTGGAGGATGCGACGGCCATGGACATGGCCCGCCGGTGGCGCCTCGCCCCCTGCTGCTGCTGCTCGGGCGCGCCGCCGTCCGCCGAAGCCTTCCGGTGCTCGCCGCCGTCGGATGCCGGCACGTCGTCGAGGGCGGCGAAGTTCTCCGGGAGAGCGAACACGCTCTGCGACGCCCTCCGCTGGTGACGCCCGAGCCGCTGCGACGACATGGTCGATCGAAAGCGTAGGGTACTCGAGGTGTATGCTAGCTTCGCTTGGGTCACTTCGGGCGTATGCGATGGTGTATTGGTGTGGAGGGAGATGAGAGCAGGGGAGGTCGCGGCTTTATATAAGAGGAGGTGGTATGGTCTGCTCAGTTTGGACGGTACGCACAGGAACGTTAAAGAACGGCCAGAAAGAGAAGAGTCCAGTTTCGTTTTCGATTTATCTTACATGAGACATCGCTGGCTGGCTATTTTGGCCTCACCTAGGGCATATATATTTTCACTGTTCACAAGCAATTGCTAACAGTCATAAGGGAGATTTTAACATAAAAAATGGTACTGTTGATTTGGAAATACTGAATTAATTGCAAAGAAACATCCAATTGCGCAACAAGTTTAAAAAACCACCCTGTTACGCTAGTTTTGCAAAAATCCACCAAACTTGTGCTGGTTCGTTGCAATGTGCACTAATCCCGGGACCTCTAGCATGGCAAGTAGAAAACGATCGGGGAGGAGAAACAGTAGACAGATATAACATTCGGGGCTTTTTGTAAAAAAACGTCTCGCTTAAATCCACTGCCGACGGTAGGTTGGAGAGCTCCTGCGACTAGAGGCGACTCTGATCCAGAGCGGCGAGCTTAGGCGCGAGGCAAGCCAGGTCCGACGCGAGGCGACAATCTCAGGTGTGGCGAGCTTGGGGCTGCAGGCCAGCTCGTGGTGTGGCGGCGCACGAGCTCAGGAACGGGTAGCGCGGGCGAGCTCGGGGCGAGGAACAGCCGGGTAGCACGGCGCGGCGGGCAAGATCGGCGCGGGGCTTCGGGTGAGCTCTAGCGGGGACCGACAGGATGGGTGTAGGCGCGGGAAGGTAGGCGGCGGTGCACGCCGGCAAACCATCCGGCGATAGCCTAGTCAGGATCGGGGTGAGGTAGTTGGGATCCACCTCAATTTTTTTACAAAATAGCCCAAAATCTGTAACTCTAACTAATATTTGGCTCTTTTGATTTTTTTCATCTTCCCATGTCACCTGTGACCTGTGACCTGGGACCCTTATGCCAGAATCGTGGTTAGAGCGCGCGGCTAAATCTCGGCATGATTGCGCATTGTGACGAACCGGCGCAATTTCATTGTTCTTTTGCACAAATTAGTGCAATCCAGTGGTTTTTTGAACTTGTCCCGCAATTATGATGTTTTTTGCAATTAACTCCGAAATACTACTAGGTATAAACTCAAGAACAAAAACCATGTTTTGTTTTAAGGTCTCCGGATTTTTAGAATCAGTTCCGGCGGCGGGAATTATCGACCCTGACGTTTTGAAATATAGCAGCAGTGCAGCACCTAGCTACTCCTGCACATCTCAAAAAACAATACTGCTGCAGCTGCAAAATTGTGCGGGGATAAAAGAAAATGGCGCAGAAAGAGATATGGCCGCACGGAGTGGATTGGGTCGGAGAGCGCATACATACATGCACCGAGCCACTGACAGCGCTGTACAGTGATTCAGTGGAGACGAGACGAGGCATGTCGCCAGGCGACAACGGTTGAATAAAGATCTTGGATCCCTGCGAATCGTGCATGCATGCACGCACGCAAGCAGGCCCCAAGCGAGATCAGTCCTTATCCTCTCCGAGTCTGTTTTATTTTTTTATTTTTGCGAATTATCTCCGTCTGGTTCCCCTCGGATAATGAAACAGCAGAAACGCTGATGGGAAGCCGTGTCCTGCTATAGCAAACTTCTTTATTCTGGATTTTTTTTGGTTTTCTCGTCTGATCGATGCTCCGTCTACGGTGTACCGACGGGGAGAGAGAGAGAGAGAGATGTGGGTAGATTATACAGATCGACCCTGTATTCTCGATCTTCCCTGCATCGCTAAACATTGCGTACGTAGTTGAGGAGTTTGCTTTGGAGTGTTGCGTAGAATGGTAGTACTATGACTATGTGATGTTTGCGTGCTCCAGATGGCGAACTGAACTGAACCGGTAGCGCAAACGTTCGCGAAGTTTCCTGCCGAAAACACCAGCCCGAATGCCCGATCGAATCCACCAACAAACACAACAGATGGCCACCACATGCGAGCCGCGTTAAACCCGATCAATCAGTAGGCAAAGTAAGTACACAGACGTGTTACGCGTAGATACTGATGACAGCTCCTCCTTGCAAGCGTGCAACCACTCGCGCGCGCGCGCGCGCGGTGATCCGGAGGATCTCTCGCCGTGGCGTCGACGGCGTCGCGAGGCGGGCAGTGGGCATCGGCGCGCGCGCGCGCACGCGTGAGGCCGAGAGGAGGAGCAGGAAGGGAACATCCCCACGTTGATCGGGGTTCCGGCCTCACATGGGCACACATGGGTCGGCCGAGCGCCATTCATTTCGCTTCATCGGTTGGTGTGGTGGCCGGGCCGGCCGCGCGTCGCCAATTTATTTGCCCGCTCGCTGCTGGTCACTAACTAACTAACTGGGCAGGGTCCGCGCGTACGTGTGCGGCTCGGTGTGGCGGGGCGGTGTCAAGCGAGCTCGCACCGTGGCGCCGGCGCGCCCACCGGACTGGAACCTCGCGCCGTGCTTGATTGCTTCTTTTGCTTCTACGTCCCCACGTGTTTATGTCACAGATATTTTCTCCGTCCGGATTAATCGGTCACAGTAGGTGACAAAAGTGTTTGTAACAGCATCTCCACTCGTTGGCGCTCATCACGTCCAAATCCCAGGCTTTTAGCGCCGGATGGATGTAATTTTTATCCTGAGGAAGGCCAAACTTTCAGCGGCGAACCCAGCGCTGTCCCCAGGTCGAACCAAATTCGATAAAATTTACCTGGATTTCAGTCAAATTTCGGCATACTTTCAATACATATCACAAAACATAAAAAATAATGACTAATTAGACCGAGTTTTGACTTTATTATAACACATAAATAGTTCAACAAAGAAAATTGTTCAACAAGCATAACAACACAAGAAATCATCTTGCAGCTCTCGCTCTTTCCCTTGAGAGCCCACAAGTGCTCGACCAGATCATCCTGCAGCTCCTGGTGCACACGTGAGCCTCGGATCTCCCGACGCATAGCTAGGAAGGAAGCACACGGTGACGACACCTGACCATCAAGCTCTGCAAGAGGATCATGTTTGTGATATGGCCGCGCAACTCGAGCTCACGAAATGGATGCTTCCACTCATTCTCAATGATCATGTTGTGCAATATCACACAACAGTTCATCACCTCCCACATATGATCCCGTGACCAAGTCATAGCTGGGAACTGGACAACTGCAAATCTCTATTGGAGGATACCAAATGTCGCTCGACGTCCTTCCTGCCAGCTTCTTGCTCCCTAGCAAAGTGGACATGCTTTGGCACCTTAGGGATTGAGATGGTCTTGATAAATGTTGACCATCTAGGATAGATACCATCTGCGAGATAGTATCCCTTTGTAGTGGCGCCCACTGATCTCATAGTTCACTGGAGGAGCATGGCCCTCAACAAGCCTGGCAAAGATAGGCGAGCACTGCAAGACGTTGATGTCGTTGTTCGAACCCGCCATGCCAAAAAAGGAGTGCCAAATCCAGATATCATGTGTAGCCATTGCCTCAAGTATCACACCACACCATCCTTTCTGGCCTTTGTACATGCCTTGCCAGGGGAAGGGACAATTCTTCCACTTCCAATGCATGTAGTCGATGCTTCCAAGCGTCCTAGTAAATCCTCTAGCTGCATTCTCTGCAAGGATCCGCTGAGTCTCTTCAGCATTGGGTGATCTCAACTATACTCCCCCAAACACCGCTATCACTGCCCTGCAAAACCTGTATAAGCAATCAATGGCGGTGCTCTCGGCCATGCGTAGATAGTCATCGGCACTATCGCTCGGAGCTCCGTATGCAAGCAACCTCATAGAGACTGTGCACTTTTGGAGCGAGGAAAATCCAATCATGCCGGTGCAGTCCGGTTTGCATCGGAAGTAGGGGTCGAAGTGCCGGAGGGCATAGACAATCTTGAGAAAGAGCCCCCGGCTCATCCTAAAGCAGTGTCGGAATGTTGCCTCACGGTGCAGCAGATTGTCGGCGAAGTAGTCGGCGTGCAGCATGATGTTCCCCTCTAGGTGCTACCTCGCCTTGGCCTTCCGGCGTCCCATCGCCAAGCCACCGCGCTGCGTCTTTGAGTGCCACTCTACGTACAGCCTAGCCAGGGACGTGAGGATGAGCATGTGCTCTTCATCTTCGAAGGTAGCGGTTTTCCTCGTCCAGCAGCGACATGAACATCTGGCCCTCCTCCTAGTCGGAGTCCATGGCCGAGGAGGCAAACCGCCGAACACCTCGCGGGCGCGGTGGGCAAGAGGTCTGCACGGGGATATCGGTGACAGTGAATGGCGGTGAACTCGGCAGCTGGTATGGGGGAGCGTTTATCAGCAGTAGGCGGGCTTTTTACAAGCGTGTATGCAATGGAGAGGGGAGGGGCGGCGACATGGCAGCGACGGGGAGAGGTGGTGTGTGCGGTACGGGGTGGGGAATCTTGGGGGGCAAATGCGCTGTGTCACCGACAAGCCTGGCCCGCGCGGCTTTTTTCTCTCCATCCGGCGCTCGCTGATGACCCACAAGTATCCGTAAGTACAAGAAAGTATTTAAGGTAGAAACCTAACCACAACTTTAAACTCTAAGACCCTTACGTCCCTTGTGCAATGGTTTCCTAACGGGGGTTCAGGTTTCTGTCACTCCGGCAACCCCTACGATTAGTAGCCAAATACACAATGCATTCCCCTAGGCCCATATAGGTGAAGTGTCATGTAGTCGATGTTCACATGACACCACTAGAAGAAGTACACCACAACTTAAATAACAATCTATTGAATCTTTCTCAACACAACTTCACTACTAACAACAAGACTTCTCCCATGTCCTCAAGAACAAAACGAACTACTAACAAGACATCATATGGATCATGATCAGAGATGGAATAATGATGTATAACAATCTGAACATAAACAATAATTCAACGGTTCATTCAATAGCATCAACTATAAAGAGTAATCAACACCGGGAAAGTTTCCCCTATGAACTAATGCAAGATCTAACTCAATTGTTTTAGCAATATGGAGATGGTGATGAGGGTGCTGGTGGTGATGATGGTGGTGGTGATGATGATGATCCCGATGAAGTCCAGCTTGATGGTGCTGTTGATGGCGACGATCTCCCCTCTCCGGGAAGGAATTCCCCTGGAAGAAATCTGTCTGCCGGAGAGATCTTTCTCTCTCGGTGTTTTCCGCCCCGTAGAGGCGGTGGAATCTTTCTGTGGTCCCTCCCTGAGCCTTAGGGTTTCGTGGGGATGATATACGCCAGAGGGGAGAGGCTAGAGTTGGCCAGGGTGGCCACACCACTCCCTGGCGTGGCCTAGGCCTGCCCGCGCCATGGGGTGGTGTGGGCCCCCTGTGGCCTACCTCTACTCCATCTTCTGGCATCCTGAGTCTTCTGGAAAAATAGGATTTTCTGTATATTTTCCCGGAATTTCTGATCTTCGCGAATTTTGCCTCCAAACAGCACCTTTTCCATCGAATCTCGACCGCGGTCCATGCTCCAAAAGTCATCAACCATGCAAAAATAGGTGAAATAACATAAGTATCACCTCTCAATACGAAATATATCAATGAATAATAGTGAATTAATACATAGAATAGTGATGCAAAATGGACGTATCAACTCCCCCCAAACTTAGACTTCACTTGTCCCCAAGCGAAACTGAGCTCAATAAACATGACCTCAGGTTTATGGAGTGAAGAGTCGATAAAAGAATACGGATAAGAAGCATCACATTCATCAAAAACATAGATCATAATAGAAGACAACTCACTATTATATAACTAAACTTGTAATAAGTAAAGGAAACACAATAAAGATACATAGAGTGAATCATAATTGGTAATGGCAAACTTAGCTCTTGGTCAAAGAATAGTTGATAATTTGCTGGAGTTCACAAATATCTGGTTTTCAACGATAGCTTTCAAAGTGGTAAACCTCAAGATAAGAGAAATGTGCAAAACAAGGAACATAAGACATGATTGCATAAATCATCATATGAATGAATGAAACACATCAACTCAAAATACTTGCTGAGATAGAAGGGAATAGGTTTACTGACTCAACTACAAAGTAAAAGAAAGGCCCTTTAAAGAGGGAAGCAGGGATTGCAAGTCTCATAAAGAGCTCCCAAAAATTATGATACTTACTAGCTTTCAGCTCTCATTGCCCCTATCATAGGCATCTTTAGGTGATTAAGGTGAAAGTGAGGTCCAATCTGAGTTATATGCTTGACAAACTATAAACTGAAAATCCCAAGTCCCTTGAGTACGAGGGCCGCTCCTCATGCTACTCAACTTTAGTTACCGGTAAGTTCTTGTCATCGTAAGTATGTGCGTATCATTGAGAACCGCCAACGGGGTACCCCTTGCCCGATGATACGGAAGAATCCCCATATCAAAATGACAAGGCAAGCAGACAATGATTATCTCAGCAATCTTCTTATTTACCATGGGAAAATGGTGCTTTTCTCTCTCTTTCCTCTTTTCATAGTATCTCTTTTTTTCTTTTCTTTTTCTCAATATCTCTCTCTCTCTTTTTATAAGAAGAATGCTTCATAGATATCATTATGGTTACGCTGCAGGTTTCCACCATGTCAGCATGGATTAGACCAGTGGCCCAGGCGTTTCTATAACACACATACATAACTCCATGGACTTACAAGCTCCCCTTTTATTTCACACCGACGACATCCGCAAACAAAAGAGCAAGGTATCAACTGGGTATTTATTTACAAGTGTTGAAAGCGTTCCTCGTGATAGCACGGTTCTGCTAATCCCCAGCCTATAATTTGCAAGCGTATAACTTTCATGGAGAGTTCACAATGGTTCAGGTTTATTAAGTGCAAGAAAGTAAAGTGTGCCATCAAGTTCGTGAGAGCTTTAATCACTAATTTTTGCATAACAAGTTTAATTTGGGAGGTAGACAAAATAGGAATTTACTTGGAATAGCAATAATGCTACTAGGTAGGTATGGTGGACACAAATGGCAAAGGTTTTGGTTTAAAGGAGGTGGATGCACGAGAAGAATTCCCTCTCAGTACAGGTTTTTGGCTAGCAAGGCTGGGTAGCAAGTACAAGAGTTGAAGGAAACAAACAAACATACAAATGATAAAGACAAACATGCAATCTTCCTTGGAAGCACAAAAGGTCTTAACTAGAGAATACTAGACTTATGAGCAAATCAAGAAAGAAAGATGATGAAATTATTTTTCTTTAGAGTACTTCTATCTTTTTCTTTCAACTCTCAAAAATAGTGTTGCTACTGACCGAGCCAGGTTTGCCAAAACCAACTAAATTAACTCAATGATCCCAAAGTGCTACCAATACTAACAACAAGATCAATCATATAACCACGAATTGAAAACTAAAATAAGCTATGCAAAAGAGTGAATGATAGAAATTCTCATTAATATTCCATAACGGCAACTCACACCAAGGGATACATATCTAATGAGAGAGGGGACACTTCCATAATGCAAACCATACTACATAATAACTCCTCTATTCATGATATGACTCTACTAATAAAGTAAAAAGATAGAAGATAGTGATATGATACTGCGGCACTCCCCCAAGCTTGGAACAAACCAAGGGGATGCCAAACCTGATGACTAATTACTCCTTTGGTGGTGGTGGTATCCTCTCGATGAGCTCCTTGATCAGTTTCCCAAAGTCCTCAATCTCGAAGGTGAGATTACGAATCAGCTGTGAGTTTTGCTCAATGCGGCTCATGATCATGTCGTGTTGAGAATTCCAGCTCTTGCTATTCTTTCCCCACTCTTCCTCCTTGAAGTCTTCTTTTCCTGCATGGCTAGAACGAGGCAAATCCCAATTGGAGGGTAATTTCCCCTTGGGCATATTCTGGTATTGATGCTCATGGATAAGGGTATGGAAATGATTCGTGGTGTTCGGAGAAGGTGTCTGTGGTGCCAAACTGTGACGAGGAGCTTTCCCCTAGTCTGCATCCGTGCAGTCCTTCTAATCTTGGCAGGTTTCACCACTCCAATGCTTGCAATGGTGGTGCCGGTATGCAGACGTTGGCCATGCTCCTCTTCACCTTCACCCTTGATCTCCTTCTCCTTCCCGGGGTCTTGGAGGTCTTCCTCCATGGGGTCCTTCCCTTTATCCTTGGCGGACACCATTGTGCTTCTAAGCTCTCAAAGAGTATGTCCTGACAGAAACAGATCGAAACAAAAATACGACAAAAACACGATATACGAACCTCGGGAGATCTGGGGGGTTATATATTACGAAGTTTCATGTCAAAAGGAAGGTACTGGGAGAAAACAGGTCGGAGACGGAGTCCTGGGTGGCCTCACCACCTGGTGGCACGACCAGGGGTGGGCCCGTGCCATGGGGTGGTGTGGGCCACCCCGGCTCCGGTTCCGTCCCTTTTTCACTTCGAAACTTTCCTTATTGACTGAAAATTGCAAAAATATAGTTGGATTGTACTTTCGCGGAACTTTTCTTACAAGAACTGTTACCTATTTGAATACGGACTCTGCAGGTCTCTGAATTTGGTATCTAGTAGATCCTTCCGGAGTCATCACTTGAATAACATCAATATCTTCATCTTCATACACTTATTACTTGAGTCATAAAACCCTTCTTTTCCTTATTACACACTATCTCCACTTTCTTGGAAATTTCTTTCACACAAAACTTCACACAATTCTTCTTAGCAACATTAGTATAAGTGAAGTGATAGAACCTTTTGAGTCCAACTTCAACTGAAAACCATAAAAACATAAGCTACTGTAGCAACTCCTTCCGAAAACCCAAAAAGAATTCAAAAAGGAAATCGAATAAAGAAGCAAATGCAAGAGTGGCTAAATCTGTCAAAACAGACCAGCAGGTAAAGATCATTTTTTTAGAAAATCTTCTGTTGCTCAAATCAAAAAGTGCAAAACTAATGAAAGTTAAATAACAACCTGGGGCAGAAGCACAAAAAATTACATCTCAATCCGACAGACAGAGGTCTCTCACGAATTTTTACGGTGAAGCACAAAAATCTGTTTCGGGACAGCAACTTCCCCAAATCTTACTTCTCTCTCATTAGAGGTTGATCTTGACACAAAAACCAAACAAAACGGATAAGGAGCGGTTATTACCGAAGTAATAACTTCCAAGACTCAAAGAAACAAAAACAAACTGGAAGCAAAAACAAATTGGATTGTCTCCCATAAAGCTCTTTCTTTATAGCCATTAAGATGGGCACGATAGTTTTGAAGAAGCTCTCATAGGGATATAAATTGAAGCGAAAGAGAGCATTAAGAAGCAAAAAAACACACACATTTAAGTCTAACCCATTTCCTATGCAAGGGGATTTTGTAAACAAAAAAGTTATTGAAACCAAAGGCAACTTGCAGAAGAAGGCAAAAGAAGTGCAACATAAAAACTTTCAGCATAAAACGGGGAAACTTGATATTATTGAGATGCATAAGAACACTTTTCCCTCTCTCATAATAACTTTCAGTATCATGCATAAACTTAACAATATAGCTATCACAAGGGCCATCATAGCAATGATCACTTATTCTAACAGAAAACACAGGAATACTAGCTCTCATAACACTACTTTGTGAAACAATATTAGAGGTATCCTTACAAAGGATAGTGTGTCCCTCCTTTTCATATTTAGCAACAAAGTCTTTCACATTTGCTACAATAGGTTCATCAACCATTTGTTTATCAGGTTCAACAACCTTATTCATACTTTCATCTACCATACTAGCCATCATAGAATGTTCCTTTACCTTAACTGGGAAAGGCATTTTCTCAATATAAGGTTTAGGTAAAACATGATTAGCAGTATAAACTTCAATATTTCTTGAAGGAACACTCTTAGCAATATCTTTATAAGGTTCATGATACTTATTCCACTTCTTTTTAGGCACTTCAATATAGGAAGCAAAGGCCTTAAAATAAGAAGCAATAGCTTGAGAGTCTAGACCATAAGCATTTTTAATATTTTGAAAGTTGTCAGTTCCCATAAAAGATTCAATGCATTCATAATCATAATTTATACCTGACTTTCTACCTTTGTCATTCTCCCAAGCTTCAGCATTGTCTTGAATACGATCTAGAAGGTCTCATTTAACTTCTTCTTCCATGTGAGTGAATGATCTAGCACAAGAAGCATCCAATAAATCCTTATCATGTAGAGGGAGCCTTGCATAAAAGTAATTGATAATAATATTGTTGGGGAGCTCATGAATGGGACATTTGAGCATTAGTAACTTCAATCTCCCCCAAGCTTGAGTTGTACTCTCTCCATCAAGAGGCCAAAAGTTGTATATTTGATTCCGATCTTTATGAATCTCACTAGGAGGATAAAACTTTGAATAAAAGAGAGGCACTATTTCCTCCCATTCCAGAGCTTGACCATTCTTCAGCAGCTTATACCATTCCTCAGCTCTTCCTTTCAGTGATAATTAGAATAACTTCTTCTTAACTTGATCTGTAGTAATACTTGCACACTTGAACATAATTCATGTATAAAGAGTAAATGATCACCGGGATGGACAGTTCCATCCCCAACATAGTAGTTATCCATAACACGATCAATAATTCTTGTAGGTATTTTGAAAACATCTTTCTCAGCAGGTGGTGTCTTATCTACTACCTTATCAGTGGTAGTAGCATTACCAAATAAGAAACTCAGCGAATTATCCATAACGAAAATAAAGCAACTAGCAGAAGTAAACAATAATCACAGTAGAAGTTTCCTTTACTAGTTCCACTCTCCAATAGCGCTTCACTCCCCGACAACGGTGCCAAAAAATAGTCTTGATGACCCACAAGTATAGGGAGTGTATCGCAGTATTTTCGATAAGTAAGAGTGTCGAACCCAACGAGGAGCAGAAGGTGCTGGCTAGTGGTATGGATCAGGAATTCTCTGCAAATACTTAGCAAACAGATTTTTAGAGGTTTTCGATAAAGCAAGTAAACAAAGTACGAGTAAATAAAAGACAGTAGGAATAAATGCAGCAAGTGGCCCAATCCTTTATTGAGTAAAGGACAAGCCGATTGTATTTCTTAAGATGACCAAACGTTCTCGAGGACACATGGGAAGACTGTCAAGTGCTTTCGCTTCATATAGCTGATTAATCTTCTTTAGCTTGCTAAGTGTTGTGTGGGTGAACCTGTGCTAATGTACCGCCCCATCCAAGACTAATACATACTTGTGATTAAACCCCTTGCAAACATTCGTAAGTACAAGAAAGTATTTAAGGTAGAAACCTAACCACAACTTTAAACTCTAAGACCCTTACGTCCCTCGTGCAATGGTTTCCTAACGGGGGTTTAGGTTTCTGTCACTCCGGCAACCCCTACGATTAGTAGCCAAATACACAATGCATTCCCCTAGGCCCATATAGGTGAAGTGACATGTAGTCGACGTTCACATGACACCACTAGAAGAAGTACACCACAACTTAAATAACAATCTATTGAATCTTTCTCAACACAACTCCACTACTAACAACAAGACTTCTCCCATGTCCTCAAGAATAAAATGAACTACTCACAAGACATCATATGGATCATGATCAGAGATGGAATAATGATGTATAACAATCTGAACATAAACAATAATTCAACGGTTCACTCAATAGCATCAACTACAAAGAGTAATCAACACCGGGAAAGTTTCCCCTATGAACTATTGCAAGATCTAACTCAATTGTTACAGCAATATGGAGATGGTGATGAGGGTGCTGATGGTGATGTTGGTGGTGATGATGATGATGATCCCGATGAAGTCCAGCTTGATGGTGGTGTTGATGGTGACGATCTCCCCTCTCCAGGAAGGAATTCCCCGTGAAATCATGCCGGAGAGATCTTTCTCTCTCGGTGTTTTTCGCCCCGTAGAGGCGGCGGAATCTTTCTGTGGTCTCTCCCCGAGTCTTAGGGTTTCGTGGGGATGATATACGCCAGAGGGGAGAGGCTGGAGTGGGCCAGGGTGGCTACACCACTCCCTGGCGCGACCTAGGCCTGCCCGCGCCATGGGGTGGGGTGGGCCCCCCGTGGCCCACCTCCACTCCATCTTCTGGCATCCTGAGTCTTCTGGAAAAATAGGATTTTCCGTATATTTTCCCGGATTTTCTGATCTTCGCGAATTTTGCCTCCAAACAGCACCTTTTCCATCAGAATCCTGACTGCAGCGGTCCATGCTCTAAAAGTCATCAACCATGCAAAAAGGTGAAATAACATAAGTATCACCTCTCAATACGAAATATATCAATGAATAATAGTGAATTAAGACATATAATAGTGATGCAAAATGGACGTATCACTCGCAGGCGCTCTCCTGCGCCTTGGGTTGGGCCTGCGAGCGTCAGACGTAAAAAGGGTCCATCTGGCGCTATTTAGGCCGGGGAGGCCACGACTGGGGAATTTTCGTCCATCCAGCGCTGGAAATCGGCCTAGGGAGGGTCTGACAGGGCGCCGAGTGGAGATGCTCTAACAAATAGTACTGGAGTCGGACGCCAAAGGTGCGTGGCTTTGGCATGAATATAAGAGCATCTCCACTCGCCCCCATATGGGGTCCGGTGGTTGGCCTTAAGGGGGTGCCGATGAAGGTACCTCCTATCGGGGGTCACCGCCTCCCAGCCGTCATCCCTAAAACAGCCCCCCAAATTGCAATTGCAAATTCAAACATTCAAAATGTCACCAAAAATTAAACATACTTTTGCCTCCACCAGGCACAACATAGTTCAGGCAATACAATCGCCGCAAGTCACCGGAATACAATTCCATCGGTGATCAAAATAAAGATACGGGAAATACGAAAATCAAACGCGGGGGAGAGGGGGGAGGGATCACCTGCCGCGGTAGGAGGCACCTTCGGGGTCGCCGGCGGTGGAACAGTGGTGCTGGCCTGGGTGCAGATCAGGGTCGGGTTGCAGTCTCCGGTGTCGGGTTGCTGTTCTGGTTGGAGGTCGCTCGGTTCTCAGAGAGGATCAGGACGCACTAATCAACACACCACGCCCTCACCTCGGCGTCCATGTCTTTCGTGTCAACCATCAAGATCGTCGACATGGTGGTGGCAGCGGTGGCGCACGGGAGGGGAGAGGTGGGGCGGGGAAATGGCGGGAGTGGGAGGCGACGGGGGGAAATGGTGGGACGGGTGGCCTAGAAGGAAAAGGGAGGGAAAAGATAGGAGAAAAGGAAGCGAAGATTTTGGTGCCCCGCTAATTTTTTCAAGTTGCACTAATGCCCCCGATTGACCCCCTCCCCTCCCCTCATGTTGGGTTCGTCCTGAGGGCGTCGGATGTTTAGTTGGGCCACGTCGGCACCATTTCGGTTTTGGGGAAAGGGCTGGACTTGATTTTCTGCGCCGATGCCCTCATTTCTCCCTTAGGGGGGCCTTTAGGGGAGACGAGTGGAGATGCTCTAACTCAGCACTAGCGGGCATTGTAGAAATTTAGAACTATGGCAATACCTTTCTACGTGAATGGAATTTTTAATGGTACTATTAAATTAACCCAATGGGATATCAAAGGGGTACGCTTGCGGGTGCGTCACCCTTGGAGGATAAATCACCCAAGAGCCTGCCAACCATGTGCCATCTTCATTTCTGCAGCACCCCCAGATGATAAATTGCCCTAGAGTGTGTAAATGACCCTCTCCGCTTATTAACCGTCTTGTTATGTTTTATGCACAAGACACCACTAAATGGGACATCGGAGGAGACGTAAAACCACATTTAAAAGGACCAATAGACATGTCTATGAGAATACATTGAGGTGCCCAACTAACACACCGATCCATCAAAACAAAATCGGTGGGGTTTATTTTTGACGTTACATAATCCGTTAACGAATATTAGACATATGGTCACCAAATGAAACAAATTTCCGTACCACGCACCTTTGCACAAAGTAGCCCGCAAGTAGAAAAATTACAATTCTACCCTTGAAGAAACATGTGCCTCGCCGGAACGTCATCCACCGCCGTCCTCCGCCACCACCATGGTAGCACCGGAAAAAGAGGCAAACAACGACTATACTGAGATCTGGGTGAGCACTTTTGCATACAATAATGCTTTTCGAGCCGATGAACTAGGGTTTTATAGGATGAGCAAGACAAGAAATTGGTGGGAGGGACTTCATGGGAACCAAATGATCGGAAGGGATTTGACAGAAACGAATAAATAGGGTGGTAGACGAAGATTGTGACAAAAAAATGACTTGTCTCTCCGGGCTGGAGAGAAAAGTACATTAATGTGATTACAACTTATCGCTCGAGGTTGGAGAGAAAAATTGCCGCCACTTGTCTCTCTGAGTTGGAAAGAGAGAGAGGTGCTAATCGCACCGGCCTCAAGTGAATGTGTATTATTTATCAAAATAAAAATTGGAGTAATATTTCTCAACTTTTAATAGATAAATAATAATTTTTAAAATCATCCTTCGGTGGCCTAGTCAAAAAATAGATCCGTTTTGTGTGGACACCACGAAGGCACCTCAAATTTTGGGGTCGACTCGAGATGTTCAAACACGCTCAACAACTAGGAATCCAACTGCCAGGCCCGCTAGTTAGCAACTCAACCATTAGAGCCAACCCCTTGTCTCTCCCATGGATGAGTGCTCTCTCTCTCCCTCATTGAATCGCCAACACTGCTCTATTTCGTCGCCATCACCACCAGCACCAGTCTCCCTGCCACTATCTGCCAACCTGCCAAAGTTTTCGACTCATTTTGGCCTAGAGGCGAGGTCGGCCGTTGATGTATTCGACCGCTTCAGGGCCTGTTTGACTCAAAGGATTTCTAAAGGAATTCTATAGGATTCCAGTCCATAGGAATTTTTCCTGTAGAGTGTGTTTGTTTTAAAGGAATGAATCCTACAAAATTCCTATACATTGCTTTCCTACACTACAATCCCATAGAATTTCTAACAAGAGGTGAGACCTCTTGCAAAAATTCCTATATGTCTACGACAACTATGCCATGTACTTAAACCCTACACATTTCCTATGTTTTTCCTGCGGTGCAATCAAACAGCTAATTTTACTGATCCCTACAATTTTTATTTCTATAGGATTTGAAGTGTCATGCTATTCTATTCCTGCATTTTTCCTATTCCCGTGTTCCACAAATCCTTTGAATCAAACAAATCCTCAATGTGCACCGTCGTTGCGGCTTATAGGAGGTCGATAGAGCGTGTTCTGAGCTCGAGCATGTTTCCTCCCTCGATATCGCTTTTCGTGCTACCATTGTTAGGATCTTGCATCATCCATAAATTGCGGCCACAAACACCATTTCCTTCCAAGACGCTCAGAGCATCCGATAGAGGATCAACACACTGGTCCTCGGCAAGGGAGCCTGAGTAATTGGTGATCTCTACAAACAAAAACACAGGAATTGTGATCTGCAAAGCCGAGGAAAACTGGCAAAGTTACATTACGAGATAAAAAAATTACTAGTCAAGGAGAAGTTCAGCTCGTTAATCCTCTTCCAAAGATTTCCTTCCCGTGCTGCCATAGCAGCAGCTTCGACCTCCTGCTTCTCCACCTCGGATTTAGCTGCCGCCCGAGATTTTTCAAGTTCTGCTTCAACGTCCTTTACTTTAGCTTCGAGATCATCCGTATGCTTCAAGACAGCTTTGCGGATAATCTCGGACTCAGCAGTAGTAGCTGCAGGAGCAGAAATTATTTAACAAGAAGAACTACATGAACAAAATATTCACACGATAAAAAAAGGCAAAAGAGTAGAGTACCTTTGGCAGCAGAAGCTTCATGTTGAATCTTGATAAAGCGACTGGCCATTTTGACCATCTCGCGTATTATCGGCTGAAAGAAATAAAATAAGGCTCAAAACACTCAGGGGCTGCACATCATCAGCAAGATGCAAAAAGTAAAAAGTGTTAGGAATGATGCCCTAGAGGCTCACATTCCGCATTGTATTTGTAACCTGGAATCCGGCTTAGAGCTAGTTGTATATGTTACTGCAATTGTTGCAGGTGTGAAATCATATACTTGTATCTAGCTCTAGCCAGTTTGTCCTTAGTCATTTGAGGTTGGGAGGGAAATCCACTGCTGAGACTAATTTGTAAGTCGGAAGATGACAATTTTTCATGTGTCATGAGCATGGAGATGTTATCCGCCTTGCATTGGCTAGTCGGAAGAGGTACGATAGCCGGACCGATCCAAAGGTTAGTAAGACATGAGCACACCGTCATATGCTCCAACTAACACAATGGAATCCTTAAACCGGAGGGGATCGCATGATCCGAGATGTGGAAAAGCCGGCTTTGACTCCATCTAACGCTCACCATAAGTAGGAGTCATAAGGGTGGTTTGGAGCCGACTTCGAAGCAAGTTGCGTGACATGGATCAGCCAAGACAGAATTTGCCCCTCCATCTTAGAGAGATATTCTCTGGGTCCTCTCGTGTGATATGGTTCAGAAGTATGGCCATGCTCTACTCGATCAAGTGTTGATCGAGGTAGTCCGACTTAGTGAAGCCGGAGGAAATCAATTATCACTGCAACGAGAAGAGAGTAAACGATAGTAGGATGATGGAATCTCCCATGCGGTTTATCATCAATATTGTGAGGCAAAGGGACCCAGACAGATCGTCACACTGAGGCACTTGCGGAAACCGGGAATCGGCAAGTCTTGCTAGAGGCCGCTACCGATTATCAGCTCTAGTCGGAAAGTCAATGAGCTACTGCTCTGACTGAATGATTACTAAGTTGTGTCTGACTTACCATAATCCTACGGGATTGCACACTTAAGAGAGTGGGACTAGGCGGATGATGATTCGACTATCACAAGCCAGCAAGTTGAACTTGTTCGGACATGGACACGTGTCAATGGGTTGGACCCACTTTTACTAGGGTTAGGGACTAGGACCAAGGGACACAAGTATTGTGTGCCCTCACCTAGTCGCCTATATAAAGGAAGGTGGGTGGCGATGGATAAGATAATCCAATCTAGTGTTGCTTCCTAGGGTTTCTCTAGACTTGGCAATTCCACCTTCTTGTCCCGTGGCGGCAAGACCAAGACTATCATCTCTCTTGCTGCTATTCCACCTTGTACGTGTGTGAGAAAGCAGAGGCACCACACCTTCAGTGCTCATCGGTGATGTTGGGCGGCGAAGTCGGAGGCGAGGAGGAGCATGTAGCCGGCGACAAGGTGCTCCCAGATCGAGCAGTTCGCTAGAGCCAGAAGAGACGAGAGGAACGTACGACACCACCGTGACGCGCTTCCTCAACTTCCGCACCTATGCATCGAGAGGTATGAGCTATTTCCTTTGACCTTGGCCAAATCTTGGGGTGGCTTGTCGGAGTCCTTACCGAAGCAGAAAAGTTTATTTTTGTCCTGGTGATACCTTCGATCCGGATTCATGGATGTAGTATAATAGTTGTTTCCCTAAAATACCTAGGTTTAATCGAACCTCGGAAAGCACTACTAAAAGGTAATAAAAAGGACACATCTACAAGACTTTGTTTGTTCATTTTACCTTAGTTGACCAGACCAATCTAGTTTACTTTTTAATGGGTTTGAATCAATGGATGGAGATAGGCCAGAGTTGAAGATCCACCGGCAGCAGCACGTCAAATGGGATGAAAGATAATAATAAGCATAGTCATGTATAGTGTTTGTATTGATATAATCTTTTGTGGGCAACACATCCTAATATTCTAGAGCCCCCGTGATGCAGCGGGCATAGCAATAGACTTTTAATCCAACCGAGAGCACACCGAAGCCACGGGTTACAAACGATTATTAAGTGTAAACACAGATTAAAGATTTAAGTGGTGATGTTGTTATTGATCCCGAATGGGGCGCTAAGCGAAGACCGTACTTCCCTTTCGGTCACTGAGTTTCTTATGAGATCGCCGCTAGCCAAGTATCTCACCTCAAACCTTTATCAATCTATGGGACGAGACGAGAGACGAATAAACAAAAGATACAAATCACGAATCCAAACAAAATACAATTCTCCCATGATCTAGATGCACGTAATTGTTGCGAGGTTTCTCTCCAACCCGTAGCCCGTGAGGACTACTAACTCATAACAAATAGACCGGAGATAGAAAACATCATGCAAATACTTAGATTGAAATCAAATATTCTTACAATGGTCGCCAAATCACAAGGAGATCTAAAAGTACAAAGCAATGGCTATGGCTAGTGGAGGGATGGATGGTGGAAGTGATGAACAATGGATGAACAATGGTGTGGATCTCCTTTGGGGGTGTTGTGATGCAATCTGAGAATGGCGGCTCTCTGGCCAGTGCCTGGAGCCTCAAAATATATAGGCGTCTTCACGAAAGTTGTACGAGACGAAGCCGTCGCCACCTGGTACGGGCGGGCGGTACGGGCGGACCACGCCCATACCAGTGGTCGTTAAGCTTGCAGACACCCTGGAACGCCTCTCCAATTACTTGGTCATGTGTACTTCCTCAAAATCCTTCATTATGACTCCTTATTTCACCTTAAAAGCAGTGATTTCCTGCACAACATAAATCAAAGAAGGGATTTGCATATCTTTGCAATTATTAGTCATTAGTGGCAAATGCTGTGAGTTTATTTGGAATTGCCAAGGACTTGTTATATGGATCCTCATAGATATATTTTTTATTTCTTTCTTTTTCATCTCATTTTTCAAGGATCGTTGTTTGTTTCTTTTTGCTAGTGTATACACAACCTTTGAGAGAACCAATACTTTTGCCCATACATTGACACGGATGCCAATCATATAATCAACTCATAGCCGAAATCCAGGGTTATACCATAGATCGTTCAAAAGCTAGCAGAGTTGTTGGCATCCCAAAGGTGTGCATTAGAGACATAGAACATAGATGTCTCGCATCTTTCTCTTTTTTGAGCTAGAACCACGTTTTGATCCACAAGGTTAGCTTTGGCATGCATCACAATTACCACTAGAATTTATTTCAATTAAACAATTCCTTTCATGAGTGTCGTTGAGACTATCAAAATATCTATGGGATTAAGTATAATCAAGGGTATACTCTCAAGACAACATTTCATCAAACAAGTCGTAAATTTCAGAGTTTTTCTTGTTGTACTTGTTTGGCATTATTATTTCCAAGGCAAGACTCGGTTAAATAAAATAACTAAAGCAAGATCTTCAACAACTAATCATCATACTAATAAAAAGCTTTACTCTAACCATACTAAATTACTTCCCACTATCATGGCATCTTGGCAAATCAACCAACTAAGATAAACAATTCAAACTTCATAAGTGGGAGACATAGGACATACCTCTCATAAGTAACTTTATGATCCTCTTCCTTATAGGGATGTGTTCCTTCAAAACTCAAACATGATTACTCTCAAAATGATATTAAAGCAAAGAGGCAAAGCATGAATCCATGTTTACGAAAAAAAGGATAAACGGAAAAACCTTTTTGTGTTTTGAGGATAGTGATTAAAGAATAGAAAAGAACTTGCGACCAAGCAAGGGTTTAAGAAAAGAAAAACAAAGGAAAAAAATAAACTAAAACGAAAGCAAATTAAAAAGCAAAGGAAAAAAGCAAAGTGTTGGAACAAGCCAACACGAGTGTTTCAAAGCTCACAAAGAGCTGGAGTACAACCTTGTTATTACACAAATAAATTTGCTAGGAAAACACATCTCCAAGCTCAAGCTTTTGTAAGACTTTTGTTGCTCATTGTGGTGGTGGTGGATAATCTCCATGTTCCATTGGCTGCTCCAATCGTGGAACTGGGTGGCAAGGCTTGCAGTGGCATATCGAAGGTTGATGGAGAGGTTGTTCATGTTTTGAATATTTCCTTCGAGTGCATAGATATCTTCATAGGTGGTGTAGTAGTTTGGTGGCTGCACATCGTGTTCGGGTCCTTCTTGTTCTACTTGTTCATCTTCTCCTCCTCCCACGAGTATTTCTTGATGGGGTAGATTGGCTTCGACCTGCGTGTCATAACGCAAACATCCATCCTCGATAGAGAATAAACTGTTAGGCAAAGGAGCAGGGATCAAGTGATCTGCTCCAGGTATATTGAAGAAATATCTACCATGATTTTTAGAAATCATACCACATGCTCTTAAAGTAGATGAACTGAGACAGTTACCTCCATTCAATGGTTGGATGTTACCTAGGTTGATGTGAAGTGCGCGTGCAAGAATGGTCACAATTCCTCCTCCACATATGGGTCCTCGAGATTGAAGAGCTTGATGCTTAATATAAAACACAAGTAAAGCGCCCAAATTTGGCTTTAAGTTACAATTGATAAGTGCAGCTTTTGCAAGGATCAATACGTCCTCCTCATTAGCTCTTGTAAACTCACCACGTACTTGTAATATGTTAGCAATAACATATATAGAACAAATATTGAATAGCAGGATGATCAATTTGGTTCCCCTTGGGTGTGTGTCCACGAATTCTCATCAAGTTAAAATATTGTGAAGGGGAAGGATCTAAAACAAAGGTAGTTGTGCGTACATTGGTGTTGTTGTTGGTAAACCCAAAGCATTGAGCCTATTGACTGAGTGTCAAAGTATACTCACAGTTCATAAGACAGAATTTGATTCGATCAACTCTGGGCCTTTGTTCCTCGGAACAACCATAAGGATCCATCATGTGTGTCAAGATGCTGAAGAACTCAAGTGTCAAGCGACGGTATGCCACAACATCCTGAAAGACAAAATTGTACAAACCAACATTGTTGCAAAGTAAATCAAAATCAGCACAAATGCCAAGTTGGTTCAGGATATACGGACACACCCACTTGGTGTACTTGATCTCTCGAATCTTGAGACGATCGAAATGGGTAAGATGGAACTCATCGGTGAACTCGATGTCAAGTGACTTGGGGGTTAACGTATCAACAAGTGGCGCGGAGGACTCCGTAGCCATCTCACGTGTACGACTCCTTGTGTTCATCTCCTCGGGGTGCTTATGGCGTCCGCGTACTCGGTACAGGCGGGCGGTACACCTGGAGCCTGCCTGTATCGGGTGTCTTACCTTGGGGGCGACGGCTGCTCCCAGGCGGTGCACTCGATATGGGCTCACGGTACGGTCGTGCGCGCTCGTACTGCTGGTCGTTATCGCTGCGGTGACTTTGCTCGAAATCTGATGTTTTGCTCGGGGGTACGGTACGGGCGCGTGGTACGGGTGCGTCTGGACGTACCAGTGGTCGTTATCGCCACTGATTCCTTTGACAACCATCAAAATTTCTATTCCCCTTTGCCTTGAGGTGGTACGGGCGCACGGTACGGGCCACTCCAGCCGTACGAGTGGTCGTTATCGACACTGTGAACTACAAAAACTCAAGAATTTGATTAGTAGCTCCGTGCGCCTTCGCACATCTTATCAAAATGTTAGATAGCAGTAAAAAACACTAAATAATGATCCAGCAATACTTCTTAGGCCATGTGTTAGTAAAAATAAAATATAGAGGATTATCTTATTTCTTCTCCTCTTTCCATAGGTCTTCTTGAACACTCTTTATTAAAAACAAAAACAAGACAAAAATAAAACATAATAAAAAACTTAGAGAAACTTTATTTCACATGGGTTGCCTCCCATGAAGCACTTCTAGTTAAGGTAAATTTGCTTTACCTTGATGGTAATCACTTAGGTTTGGGGAGTGGAATACCCACTCCAAAAAAGTTTGCTTTTAAAGTAATCACACCATCATCATCATTAGGCTTGACCTTCTTTTTCCTAGGGAAGTGGACTACAAAAGGATCTCTAGATGGTAGCCCTATCCTTACATTCCCTTCATGTAAATTAATAAAAGCTTTAATAGTTCTTAGGAATGGTCTACCTAGAATTATGGGTGCTATGGGATCTTCAGGCATGTGTCCACAATAACAAGATCAATAAGATCGGGACTTCCTTTAATTTCAACAACTATGTTTTCTTTGATCCCAACAACTTATTTATAAGTTGAATCAGCTAGATGGAGTCATAATTCAATTGTAACAAATGGCCCTAAGTTTAACTTATCGAATAGAATTTTGGAAATTGTTGAGACGCTTCCACCAAGATCACAAAGTGCGGATATCTCATTAACTCCTACCTTACTTTTAAGAGTGGGCTCAAATATATCATCTAGCTTAGCCGAAAGTTTACCAGGTAGTCTTTTATACTCCATCTCTAAGTCACAAACCTTAGATGCTACTTGTTGTATAAATTGTTGGTACATAACATCATTTACCTTGTTCTGTACCTAGATTCTTAACGGTGATCATCTTTAATAGATCTTCCACGGTATATTCCAGTGTTGGTGCGTTGCTATAGTCCAGCTCTTCAGGCTTTTCATCATTGGTTACCACCCTCATCATTCTGAGGTCTTCTACTGGATTTGGCTTGGGTTTGCCAGCAACTTTGCTAGTATGAGAGCTTGGCTCTCGGCTACTTTACCTAGCTGAGCTTCCACGGTCTTTGTTCTTTCCTGTAGAGCCTGCACATCATTTCTAATTGCAACGGCTTGGTTAGATAATCTTCCTAAACTACTTTCATGGTTCTCCGTAATCTTAATAAGCATATTGTTTTGTTCGGTTTGAGCTTGCATAAATGTTCTAACAGTTTGCTCAAACGGGAGATTGCCATGATTTGCTCCATTAGTATTATCATAATTATTATAAGGCGCTCGTGCAGGATTAGTATGATATTTTTGAACATTAGAAGCATAATTATTTTTCCATACAGGATTAAAAGGAGTGTGAGCTATAAAATTAACATCATTAACATCAGTAGCAATAACATTAACTTGGGTATCTTCCTTATCCTTTACTAAGCTAAGAAACTCATCTACCTTAGATGTAAGCTCCTCATTGTTTACCTCGGTAATTGAACTTACTCTCTTCGAGGTTCTTTCACATGCCATTGGGCATGGTTATTTTTCATATCATCAAGTAACTTCTTTGCAACACTCACATGTTTTCCCATGATCGTTCCTCTTGCTGCAGTATCTAGCATAGACTTAGACATTGGGTTAAGAACATTATAAAATAAATGTAATATAAGCCATTTCTTCCATCCCATGATTAGGACAGTTCATTACGGCTTCTTTCATCCTTTCCCACGCAAGCGCTAGTGGCTCACGGTCTTCTTGTCTAAAGCTTGCAATGTTGGATCTTAACTGCATAGTCTTAGCTTAGGGAAAATTTAGTCATAAAAAAATTAGTGCATTCTTCCCAAGATTTAATAGTGCCCTTTGGTAGAGCTAGCAATCAATCATTAGCCTTTCCTATAAGAGAAGAAGGGAATAATCTTAGCTTAACAGCATTTGGATCTACATCTTTAATATGCGTCATGTCACAAATTTCAGTAAAAGTATTTAAGTGCAATCCCGAATCCTCAGAAGATGAACCCCCAAATTGGTTTTGTTGAACCAAACTTAAAAGGTTAGGTTTTATCTCATATGTTTCTGCATCAACTACAGGTTGAGTGATGGGTGCACAAATAAAATCATCAGTGGGAGTAGCATACTCCCCTAATCTCTTTTGAGCCATGGCTCTTATATTTTTTGTAATTTTTTTAAGTAATGAAAAATAAATAACAAGTAACTATTTTTTGGGGGTTTTCAAATAGATAACAAGAAAGTAAACTAATAACAAAAATTAAACTACAACATATAATAAAACTAAACACAAGGTCTCTAATGACCTCACCACGATAGCGAAATTGCTTCCCTGGCAACGGCGCCAGAAAAAGGGTTGATACCTTCGATCCGGATTCACGGATGTAGTATAATAGCTTTTTCCCTAGAAGACCTAGGTTTAATCGAAACTCGGAAAGCACTGCTAAAAGGTAATAAAAAGGACACGTCTACAAGACTTTGTTTGTTCGGTTTATGTTAGTTGACCGGACCAATCTAGTTTACTTTATAATGGGTTTGAATAAATGGATGGAGATATGCCAGGGTTGAAGATCCACCTGTAGTTGCACATCAAATAGGATGAAAGATAATAACAAGCATAGTCATGTATAGTGTTTGTATTGAGATAATCTTTTGTGGGCAACACATCCTAATATTCTAGAGCCCCGTGATTCAGCAGGCGTAGCAATAGACTTTTAATCCAACCGAGAGCATACCAAAGCCACAAGTTACAAATGATTATTAAGTGTAAACACATATTAAAGCTTTAAGGAGTGATGTTGTTGTTGATCCTGAATGGGGCGCTAAGCAAAGACCGTACTTCCCTTTCTGTCACTGAGTTTCCTATGAGATCGCCGCTAGCCAAGTATCTCACCTCAAGCCTTTATCAATTTATTGGATCTTGGGTACCTACAAGTCCATAGATCAAGACGAGAGACGAAGAAACAAAAGATACAAATCACGAATCCAAACAAAATACAATTCTCCCATGATCTAGATGCACATAATTGCTGCGAGATTTCTCTCCAACTTGCAGCCTGTGAGGACTACTCACTCATAACAAATAGATTGGAGATATAAAACATCACGCAAATACTTAGATTGAAATCAAATATTCTTACAATGGTCACCAAATCACAAGGAGATCTAAAAGTACAAAGCAATGGCTATGGCTCGTGGAGGGATGGATGGTGTAAGTGATGAACAATGGATGAAATATGGATGAACAATGGTGTGGATCTCCTTTGGGGGTGTTGTGATGCAATCTGAGAATGGCGGCTCTCTTACCCGCGACCGGAGCCTCAAAATATATAGGCGTCTTCATGAAAGTTGTAGGGTTTGGCAAGACGAAGTTGTTGCCACCTAGTACAGGCGGGTGGTACATGCGGACCACTCCCATACAAGTGGTCGTTAACCTTGCATACGCCCTGAATCGCCTCTCCAATTACTTGGTCGTGTGTACTTCCTCAAAATCCTTCATTATGACTCCTTATTTTTCCTTAAAAGAAGTGATTTCCTGCACAACATAAATCAAAGAAGGGATTTGCATATCTTTGCAATTATTAGTCTCTAGTGGCAAAGGTTGAGAGTTTATTTGGCAATTTCTTGACCAAAAACAACGTTTAAACACAGTGGAAGATGGCAAATATTGGAGCCATCACCTGGCTTTGTGGGTCACCCAATAGTGGTATAAGAGCATCGACTCTAGATTTTTGGCCTAGTTCTTGCGCATGAGATGCACTAGTGTGAAATATTGGATCTTTTTCACTATTTTTGTTTTGCCTTTTAATCTGTTTTGATCTAGGGTAGTGGCAAGATCTGGTTTGGCTTGCCCAAGAAGTTGGCCAGATCTGGTCCAGATCTGAGTGGGAGGTCACGTGGTTGACATCCACGATCAACCACTAAAGTTTCTTTTCTTGTTGGACAAGAATAGGATAGCTGTACCCTGTCAAAAGTTATAGCTATGAGTTAGCTGGTGTGAGTCAGAAAGGTTCCAACTTGTAAGTTTTATTTTCTTATTTTTCCCTCGAAGAAGCTCTAGTCAGACTATCCCGCCATTTGCTACAACACTACAAGTCAGACATTTTTGGTTAGTGGGCTCATATTGTTGGGGCACTGCCAATTCTCTTTGATAAAGTGTGAGAGATTCGTACTCTCTCTGCAAGGCACTTGGTAGCTAGACAAAGCTATCAAAATAGTCGTGGGCTTCGAGGTAAGGAGGGTTGTTGAACAATCCAACAGGAATCAGATAGATATTTGATTGGCAAGGTGTTGCCTACTTGGAAGATTCTCCGGCTAGAAGTGACACAAAAGGCTCACTAGTCGAATAACTGGTCGAGATCCAGAATCACTGTCGACTGTCGGATGGATATCAGTCTCAGTGGGAGTGTGCACGATTGAAGAGTTTAATCCGCCTTCTCCTATTACAGATACATTGTCGTAAGTGTTTTGCATCTTGCGTTTGTAGATGGCACCAATTAGCACCGTTCAGATTTCTAGTTTTGCATTGTGTACGATCCTTGAGAAGGACAAGCTGAATGGAACAAAATTTACCAACTAGTATCATAACTTGAGAATCATTCTCAAGCAAGAAAATAAGGAAGATGTCCTGGACAATCCAATTCCAAATGAGTCAGGCAATGATGAGCCTAATCCTCTAAGAACCGCTTTCCGTCGGGCTCATGGTGAGTCGACGGTAGTTAAATGCCTCATGCTCGCTCACATGGATCTAGAACTGCAACAACAGTTCGAGAATGTTGAGGAGTATGATATGATCATTCCCCTCAAGAGCATGTTTGAGACGCAAGCTAGGATAGATAGGTACAATGTCTCTAGAGCCTTGCTTGGGTGCAAGCTAAAAGACGGAGATCCACTAGGGCCGCACATGATCAAGATGGTCGGATATGTGCAGTCCATGGATCGTCCGGGTTTTCCCTTGAGCGAAGAGTTCTCTACCGACATTCTCCTAAATTATCTTCCTAGTGCTTTTGGTCTTCATTTCGAACTACCATATGCATGCTATGGATAAGAAACTGGAAGAACTCCAAGGTGTAGGGGTTACGCACCTGAAAACAATAATTTTTCTATGCCGAGAACCCGAATGCCATGATTTATCTATTAGTAATGCAGTAATAGGAGGGGATTTTCAAAAAACTTACCTTCTCGAAAAGCTTTGTCACTCGGGAGAGTGTTGGTGATGTTTTCGTACCGACGCTGACCTCGGGGTCGTGTTGAGCTCCAGTGACTCCGGCGGCTCCAAAAACTCCTAGTGCCACAGGTGAAGTGCCTTCGAGGGAGTCACACACGTCTGGTGCTTGACGATGACTCCCACTCCTCCGATCCAGTAGAGGTTGTAGAAGTAGACCTTCTGGATCCGAATCCAGCAGCACGACGGCGCTCCGTGGTAAAGAAATCCCTATTCGCATAGTCTAGACTTTGGACAATGGTCACGGGAGAGAGGGGAGTGTGAGAGGCGGCTGGAGGCTTTCCTCAAAGAGAGGGAACGTTTATTATTTTTATTGTATTTTATTTGCTCCATATGCCTCTCAATGTATAGGGGAAGGGGACCCCATAACTTATTAGCTAAGCCATGTGGGACTAAACAAAGGAGAGCAGAGAGGGGGGCTAATGATACCTTCGATCCGGATTATGGATGTAGTATAGCTCTTTTTCCCTAGTAGACCTAGGTTATTGAATCCTCGGGAAGAAGAAAGTGTAGTGAAGTTACTTTAACGGACCTTCGGGAGTTTTAAATTCTTTTTGTGTTTTACCGGACCAAGAGTTTGTTGTCTTTTGTTGTTTGTCGATGATGGAGGGAGAGGGCCTAGGGCTTTCGGTTTCACCTATAGCTATGCAAAACATCTGATGGGAATAAAAGATAATAATAAAGTATGCATGTAATTGTTAGAGCAAGATAATTATATGTGGGTAGTGCATCCATAATTTCTATTGCCTCCGCAACCACTTATAGCAATAACCTACTAGTCTCATCCATAGAAGAAAGAGAACTAATGATATGCATAGTGATGTTACCGTTAATCCCAAGTAAATCCCTCACATACAATCGTACTACCCCTTTTGTCACTGGGGTTCCCAACCTACAGATTAGTCATTACTCATACTCCCTATACCTTGCTCAATCCTCGGGGTCTTGGGTACCTGAGAAGTCCTTGGATTGAGGCAAGAAAGAATACAATAATCATCATGTTATACAAACTAATACATGATACCATCTATGATAAATAACATGCACAAAAGCTACATGGCTAGGCCAAAGCCCTTAGCCCAAGGAGAATTACTCACGCATAGAGATGAAATCAACAATCATAAACATTGCAATGGAAATCATGAGATTGATATCGAATAGTCTTACAATGTCACCAATCAAAGATGAGATCTACTATTATAAGTGGTGGAATATGGCTATGGTGGTGGAGAAGGGTTTGGAGATTAGATCTAAGTCTATTCCTCCAGCGGCTCTTCGGTATGGTGGATGCAGGTTTCTGGAGGCTGCTGGCAATCTGGCGAGGCTGTTTTTCGTTGCCTGAAGCCTCTTTATATAGGGGTCCCTTCACGAAAGTTGTTCTGTTTGACCTAGCATTGTAGATGGAAACTATACGACCAGAACTATACGGCCAGAATTTTATTCCTGCCATATAGTTGGTCGTTAAAGCGTCTGTCTCCACTTCACGACCCCTAGTTTCTTCGGGTTGCTGGAAATCTTGTATCTTTGACTTTAATGTTGTGATTCCCATCATGAAACGTCATTATCTGCATAGGGAAAAATAGAAAGAAAGGATTGCATACCCCTTTGATCATTAGGCATTAGTGGCAGGGTTTAGAGAGATATTTCATCAAAAATATGAATAATATCCAGTTTAAATGTGGACGTAGATGCCTATATTTCACAGCCATCAACCTCCCCAAGCTTAAACTTGATTGTCCTCGAGCAAGGAAACCAAAATCAAAAAGGAACTCAACATTTAAACTGAAATAACGAGATGATGATCTTACTCATGATTGGTAGTCTCATGTTTCCTCCACTTTATAAATCTAAAAAACTTCAGCATAGATAGAGTAATGGCAAGGATATCATACGGGTTTTTATGCATCCTTATAGAGCAGAAAAATTATTGTTAACATGCATGATTCAAATGAGTAAACCTTATTCCATGTCATGTAATCAACTCATAGCCTTGCCTTTGAACAATAAAATATAATCATGTAAAATTTAGAGTGTGAGAGTTCTCATTAAAAACATATATACTAGAGTATCTCAATTCTCCCATATCAATAAGTCAAGAGTTTTCAAGCACTACCTTTTGATGACCCACAAGTATAGGGGGTGTATCGTAGTATTTTCGAGGGAAGTGAAACCCAATTTATTTATTCGACACAAGGGGAGCCAAAGAATATTTATAAGCCTTAACAACTGAGTTGTCAATTCAGCTGCACCTGGAAACAATCTTGCTCACAGCAGTTTATCACTAGCAACAGTTTTGTAGTAGGAATAGCAAAGTAACAGCAGTAGTAAAGCAAAGACAGCAGTAACAATAGCAAGAAATGAGGGATTCGAGCGGTAGGCATAGGGATGGATGGACGGGCGTTGCATGGACAAGACAATTCACATAGCAATCAGAACATAGGGCAATTGCAGATAAATAAGATAAAGCATCCAAGTACTAGACAATCCTAGGCATGTGTTCCATATAAAGTCATACGTGCTCGCAATGAGAACTTGCACAACATCTTTTGTCCCGCCAGCCCGTTTGCAGTGGGGCCTCAAGGGAAGTACTGGCAATTAAGGTGCTCCTTTTAATAGAGCACCGGAGCAAAGAATTAACACTCCGTGAACACATGTGATCCTCACATCAAAGCCATTCCCTCCGGTTATCCCGATTTCTGTCACTTCGGCGCCATCGGTTCTGGACAACAACATGTGTATACAACTTGTAGATAAGACCATAAATAATACTATCATAATGAATCAATAACATGTTCATATCTGAAATCATGGCACTCGGGCCCTAGTGACAAGCATTAAGCACAACAAGTCGCAACAAAGTCATAAAGCACTAATAAAAGATACTAGGCACCATGCCCTAACAATCTGATGCCATTACATCAACAAACTCATCCAATCCTTACCATCCCCATAGCCTACAGCGGGGGATTACTCACTCATAGATGGGGGAAACATGGATGGTCGATGGAGAAGTGATGGTGATGATGATGGCGATGATCTCCTCCAATTCCCCGTCCCGGCAGGGTGCCAGAACGGAGTTTCTGGTGCTGTTTCATGGAATCTGGTGGTGGCGGCGGAGCGGAACTCCTTCTGGAAAAACGTCGAACCCCCTGGAGTTTTTAGGTCAGAAGGCTTCTTATAGGCGAAGAGGTAGACCGAGGGGGTGCCTGGGGGGCCCACACCATGCCCTAAGCGGCCAGGCCTGCCACACGGGGTGGTGTGGCCACCGCCCTCCTCCGTCTCATTCGCTCCGTGAGTCTTCCGGAAAAATAGGCACTTTGGCTTTTGTCCCATCCAATTCCGAGAATATTCATTTTCTGACTTTCCTGGAACCAAAAACATCAGAAAACAGGCAGCTGGCACTGTGGCTCTTGTTAATAGGTTAGTCCAAGAAATCATATGAAAAGTACTCCAAAGTGTGGACAAAACACAAGAAAGGACATTTGCAATGTATCAACATCCCCAAGTTTAACTCCTGCTTGTCCTCGAGTAGGTAAGTGATAAAAAGAAAGAATAAGTGTTGAGGTGACATGCACCATTAAAGACTTGATCAAAGTATTTCCAAAACATTCAAAGCTGGGACCATCGTACTTTAATCATAACATGAAAGACAAAGTTCTAGCAATAAGACAAAGAAACTATGATGCAACATGAAAAGGCACAAACAAAAGATTCATGAATAACAATGCTTTGCAAGACGTTTGTTTGTTTCACATAAAGAAAACATAGCATAATAGTATTCAGCTTGTCCCTCATAGAGTAGCAAATATAAATGCATAGGACACCTTCAAAGTTCAGAAGAGTGACTAGATACAAATAGTTTAAAAAAAGCAATATTAAGTTATGCATCAATCAACTAGTCTTGGGACAATGCACATAGAACTAAGAATGGCCACTATGCTCTCAAGAAAGTGCTCATAGAATGTGTAGAGACTCAACAAGGAAATGAACAGGTTTTCAAAAGTTTGAAAGGCTTCCAAATGCTGAAAGTATGGTACTCATTAGCTTTGAGATCTCATTGCCCCTATCATAAGCATCTTTAAATGGTTAAGGTTAAAGTGACACAACTAAGAGGATATGCTTGATAAGTTATAAATCGAAGTCTCATGCCCCTTACATACGAAGACCGATCCTCATGCTACTCAACTTCAGTCACGAGTAAGCTCTTGTCATTGTAAGTATATACGTATCATAGAGAACTGCCAACGGGGTACCCCTTGTACATGGCACAGGAGCTATCCCATAATCAAAATGACAAGGCAAGCAGACAATGAGCATCTCAGCGATCTTTTTATTAACTATGTGCATATATTTTTATTGAGGATGCTTCATAGAATGCTCATTACGGTTATGCTGCAATTTTCCACCATGATTAGGCATGGCTTAGGCTAGCGGCCCAGGCGTTTCTCTAACATACATACAAACTCCATGATCTTACAAGTTCCACTTTTATTTGACACCGCCGCGATCCATAAGTAAAAGAACATGATATCAACGAGGTACTAAGTACCAACGAAGTGTTGAAAACGTTCCCCATGAAACATGGTTCTACTAACTTCAACTTATAAAGCGCAAGCATATACACAACAAAGAAGGACACAATGGTTCAGGTTTATTAAATGCAAGAAAATAAAGTGTGCCATCAAGTTCATGAGAGCTTTACTAACTAACTTTCTCATAACAAGCAAACATTTTATTCAGAAGAAAACAAGGCATATTGAATATGCACGGAAGTAGAAAATGATGCTAATAGGTAGGTATGGTGGACACTTTGGAAATATTTGGTTTAGGGAGTTGGAAACTTGAGTAAAACATACTCAGTGAAAGTGAAGGCTAGCAATAGTAAGGGAGCGACAAACGAGAGAGCAATAATGGCCATAATCATGCAGAGCGACAAAACATCATTGATCAAAGCATAAAGTGATACTACAAGTTGAAAACTAAAGGATCACAAAGGCTTATGGTGACTTGGGATAGTCATAACATGGTGTGAGCATGTGCCAAGTCAACCCAAATAAAGCATCAAAGGAGAATACCACTATACTATGCTTTAATATGCTAAAACAACGCATGATTCATCCAAGGCACATTAAGCAATCTCAATTGTTTATAACAAGTCATGCTACAGCAAAGAATACTAAGCATAAATCCAAAACAATATCAAGCATGGCATGACAAAGCATAGGCCACAGTAAAAAACAAACTCTCTTTACCACATAAGCATGAACTTTACTACTCTTTTCGAAACCAAACCAAACTATTTGAAAACCAATGTATGAAAGAGGAGGTCCAACCAATTTATTAAGCAAACTAAGAAAACCAAGCAAACAAAAAAACAAAACGAAAACGAAAAAGAAGACGCTCCAAGAACAACACAACTGTGCATGAAACAATAAAAATAAAGCGTTTGGAAGAAACCTGAGATTTTTATTGATGAAGAGGGGGATGCCTTGGGCATCCCCAAGCTTTGACGCTTGTACTTCTTGGATATTTCTTGGGGTGACACGTGTGGCATCCCCAAGCTTTAGCTTTAGTCCATCCTTCATCTCATTACTCATTCCTTCCATACATCTGAAATTTTTCCTTCATACAAAACTTCACACAATCTTTATTAGCAACATTAGTGCACTCAAGATAATAAGTCTTTAAGGTCCAGTTCTAACACCAATAAACTTCCATTAGAACACTAGCTACTGAAGCACTTCCCTCAAAAAGCTCGATTCCCCAAAAGAACTCAAAAAGGAACCAACAAGAAGCAAATGCAGAAAATGGCAGAAATCTGTCAAAACAGACCAGCAGGTAAAGACAAATTTTATCAAGACCTTATGTTGCTCAAATCAAAAAGTTAGATAACAACCTGGGGCAGAAGCACAAAAATTCACACCTCAAAAAGACGTTCAGAGATTTACACGAATTTTTACGGTGAAGCACAAATCTGTTTCGGGGCAACAACTTTCCCAATCATTACTTCTCTCTCATTAGAGGTTACTCTTAGCACAAAAGCAGATAAAAAGGATAAGGAGCGGTTATTACTAAAGTAATAACTTCCAAGACTCATCTAAAACTTTTGGGTTATCTCCCAATAAGTACTTTTTTAACGCCTTTAAGTTAGGCATAAGCAAAAACTAAAATGGATAGAATAGAAGTAAGCGGAGATAATCATAGTGGAAACATTGTTTTGTTCAACGAAATCCTTTTGTTAACAAGGTTGATCAGGTCTTGTTACCAAAACAATTTCATATGAGACAAAACTTTATATTCCACTAATGATTATGTTACCTCAACCTTGATAGCAATTGTCCCAATCATAATAGTTTCAAATTTTTCTCTTGGTATGGGACAATATATTTCTCCAACTTGAATGCCCTCAACATGTTCAATTGAATTCAAACCATAAGTCCTTTCAACCTTCTTGGGGAAATAGACAATATGTTCCTTGTCATTAACATTGAAGGTCACTTTTCCTTGATTACAATTGATAACAGCTCCTGCAGTATTAAGAAAAGGTCTCCCAAGAATAATAGACATATTATCATCTTCAGGCATTTCAAGCATAACAAAGTCAGTTAATATCAAGCAATTATGAGCCACTTGAACAGGTACATCCTCACATATACCCACAGGAATAGTGGTAGATTTGTCAGCCATTTGCAAAGATATATCAGTTGGTATTAATTTTTCTAGTTGAAGCCTCTTATATAGAGAGAAAGGCATAACACTAACTCTAGCTCCCAAATCACACAAAGCAGTTCTAACATAACTGTTCTTAATAGAGCAAGGGATAGTTGGAATCCCTGGGTCTCCAAGTTTCTTAGGAACCTTACCATTGAAAGAATACTTAGCAAGCAAAGTAGAAATTTATTCATTAGGGATCTTCCTTTTATTCGAGACAATATCCTTCATATACTTTGAGTAAGGAGGCAATTTAATAGCATCAGTCAAAGAAATTTGCAGGAATAAAGGTTTCATCCACTCACAAAACTTATTATAGTGTTCATCTTCCTTTGACTTGTGTTTCTTATCGAGGAAAGGCATAGGTTTTTGGACCCAAGGTTCTCTTTCACTACCATGTTTCTTAGCAATAAAATCTTCTTTGGTGTATTTAGTATTCTTAGTGTGGTTTTCAGGTTCTTCTTCAACTTTTTCTTCATTAGGAACATCATTTTCCTGATTACCACTTTTAGTTTCAGCATCAGAGATGGATATACTATTAGGATCTATAGCAGGTTCAGAGGGTTCTACAACAGTTTTATGTTTCTTTTTCCTTTTCTTACGAGTAGAGCCACTATTTTCAGCTTGTTGAGAATCCTGCTCAATTCTTTTGGGATGCCCCTCAGGATATAGAGGATCCTGGATGGCAGCACCACTTCTAGTTCTAATTTCATAAGCATATTTTTCTTTAGCAGCATTAACTAGCAAGTCTTTTTTTACTTTAATGAGTTGATCTATTTGAGTTTGAACCATTTGAAAGTGTTTAACAATCATTTTAACATCATTAGAGGTTGTTTCCACAATATCTTTCAACTCAACAATAGCTCTAGTGTTTTCCATTAGATGATTTTGCACCCTTTTATTAAAGTTATCTTGCTTAACAATAAAGATATCGAATTCTTCTAAGCATTGATCGGGAGGTTTAGAGTAAGGGATATCACCTTCATCAAAGTGTTGGAGAGAGTGTACCTCAATAGTGGATGAGTAGGGAATAGGCTTACATAATTCTTATATAGGAGGTAAATTCTTGATATCTGCAGCTTTAATTCCCTTATCCTTAAGACATTTCTTAGCTTCCTTCATCACTTCATCATTTAATTCAATAATTCCCCTCTTATTTGATGTTGGAATAGGCTCCAGAATAGTAGGTTCAGGTACAATTACTTCAGGTATAGCTTGTTTAGGAGGAGTCCAATCTTCATAGTTCTTACTTATTTTAGCCATTAATTCCTCAGCTTCCTTAGGAGTCCTATTCCTGAAAACACAATCAGCACAATTATCTAGGTATGTCCTAGATTCTTCGGTTAGTCCATTATAAAATATATCAAGAAGCTCATTCTTAGGTAATGGGCTTCCAGCCTGTGCATGAATCAAAGCACAAAACCTTGTCCAAGATTCGGGTAATACCTCTTTTTCTCCCTGTTTAAAATCAAAAAGTTCCTGCAAAATAGCATGTCTAGCACCAGGAGGAAAACATTTCTGCAGGAAAGTACTAATCAAGCACTCAGGGCTATCAATAGATCCAGGAGGTAAATTACTAAACCAAGTTTTAGCTTCTCCTTTTAGTGAAAAGGGGAAAATCTTAGCAACAAAGTAAGTACGCATCTTAATATCATTAGAAAACAAGCCACTCATGGTAGAAAGTTCATTCATATGTGCTACCGCACTTTCATTCTTAGTCCCACAAAAAGGTTCTTTCTCGACAATAGCTATGTAAGATAGATCAAGAGAGAAATCATAATCTTCATCTATAATGTTTATGGGAGAAGCAGCAAACTTAGCAGCAGGAGATAATTTGGGTCTAATAGTACGCCTCTCAAGGAGACTCTTAGCAGCACTCCTATCATGGGTGTTTTTACATTCTTTAATAAATTCATCGGTCATCTCAACATAACCATCTTCAATATCATAACTTTCACTAGACTCAGGTGAACTAACAGGTGTGGTAGTGTCTTCATTAGGAGTTTCGGTATTTCCAGCTAAAGTTCTAGCAATCGTAGCATCTAGGAAAGGACCTAATGAACCACTCTTATCAAGCACAATAGAAGCAGCATCATAAGCATCAGAAGTTTCAGATTCAGCAGTAGTAGCAGTGTATGTAGCATGTGTATGTGGTGGTGTAACGAGCTTACTTATAACAGACGGTGAATCAAGAGCAGCAGAGGTGTTCAGAACCGTACCTCTTCTTGTAGTGGATGGTAAAATAGGAAACTTGCCATCACGAGACTTACCCATGATGGAGGGATAGCAGCGAACAATAGAGAATCCAAGTGAACTTGATAAATAAAGCTATGCTCCCCGGCAACGGCGCCAGAAAATAGTCTTGATGGCCCACAAGTATAGGGGGTGTACCGCAGTATTTTTGAGGGTAGTGAAACCCAATTTATTGATTCGACACAAGGGGAGCCAAAGAATATTTATAAGCCATAACAACTGAGTTGTCAATTCAGCTACACCCGAAAACAATCTTGCTCACAGCAGTTTATTAGTAGCAACAGTTTTGTAGTAGGAATAGCAAAGTAACAACAGTAGTAAAGCAAAGACAACAGTAACAATAGCAGTAAACAATAGGATTCGAGTGCGGTAGGCATAGGGATGGATGGACGGGCGTTGCATGGACAAGACAATTCACATAGCAATCAGAACATAGGGTAATTGCAGATAAATAAGATAAAGCATCCAAGTACTAGACAATCCTAGGCATGTGTTCCATATATAGTCATACGTGCTCGCAATGAGAACTTGCACAACATCTTTTGTCCTGCCAGCCCGTTTGCAGCGGGGCCTCAAGGGAACTACTGGCAATTAAGGTGCTCCTTTTAATAGAGCACCGGAGCAAAGCATTAACACTCCGTGAACACATGTGATCCTCACATCAAAGCCATTCCCTCCGGTTATCCCGATTTCTGTCACTTCGGGGCCATCGGTTTCGGACAACAGCGTGTGTATACAACTTGCAGATAAGACCATAAACAATACTATCATAATGAATCAATAACATGTTCAGATCTGAAATCATGGCACTCGGGCCCTAGTGACAAGCATTAAGCACAACAAGTCGCAACAAAGTCATAAAGCACTAATAAAATATACTAGGCACCATGCCCTAACAATCTGATGCCATTACATGAACAAACTCATCTAATCCCTACCATCCCCATAGCCTACAGCGGGGGATTACTCAATCATAGATGGGGGAAACATGGATGGTCGATGGAAAAGTGATGGTGATGATGATGGCGATGATCTCCTCCAATTCCCTGTCCCGGCAGGGTGCCAGAACGGAGTTTCTGGTGCTGTTTCGTGGAATCTGGTGGTGGCGGCAGAGCAGAACTCCTTCTGGAAAAACATCGAACCCCCCCAGAGTTTTTAGGTCAGAAGGCTTCTTATAGGTGAAGAGGGAGATCGAGGGGGTGCCTGGGGGGCCCACACCATGCCCTAGCGTGGCCAGGCCTAGCCCGCGCTTGGGGGTGGTGTGGCCAGCCCCTAGCCCTCCTCCGTCTCGTATTCTGGCTCCATGAGTCTTCCGGAAAAATAGGCACTTTGGCTTTTGTCCCGTCCAATTCCAAGAATATTCATTTTCTGACTTTCCTGGAACCAAAAACAGCAGAAAACAGGCAGCTGGCACTATGGCTCTTGTTAATAGGTTAGTCCAAGAAATCATATGAAAAGTATTCCAAAGTGTGGACAAAACACAAGAAAGGAGATAAAACCAAGCATGGAACATCAAAAATTATAGATACATTTGCAATGTATCACCTTTCTATTCATTGTCCTTCAAGAATTTCAGTTCATAAGTAATTGAGAGCATGCCAAAAAAATAATTAGTCCCTCTAGCTGTAATGGACACTCGTGGCATCGCCACGGTTTTTGTTCCTTTTGCACAATGATTACTCATTTCACCCAGAGGAGTGATTCCATCATGAACACAGTTACCCAAGATTGCCAAGAATTTTAGCCATTATAGCATTGCTGATACATATGTTTAATCAACCCATAGCCGAAATCTAGGAGTTTCCTCCATGAAGATCGTTCGTAGGCTAGTGGAGTTGTTGGCATCCCATGAAGTTTGACACGCATAAAGCTATATCATTCTTATGATTCACAAGTCAAATTTGGCATGCTCACAAAAACTGGTAAACATTAATTTAATTGAACAAATCCTTTTAAAGAGAGCTATCAAGTCAATCATTATTTTCTGTGGTGTTGAGTGTCTCTAGAAATAAGCCTTCAAGACTAAACACTACAACACCCAAGCCTTCAATTTTGAGACTTTTTCTTATTACAATTGATTAGAATTTTTTTAGGCAAGACTTGGTTAACTACAAGAGCTGGAACAAAACATACCCAACTAAATACCCATATGCAAACACAATTTTACTACAATATAAAGACTCACTCCACCAATATAATATCTTAACATTTACTACTAACTAGCATGGGTTTCTCAAACTTCAAAAGTGGGGAGTCCTAAGACATACCTCTCATGATTGGTTCCACTTCTCTCTTCCCTTTTGATTTGCTTCTTGGAAACTCGAAGTCGATCACTCTCCTGGAAATATGTGAAATCCACAAGGAGAATAGAAAGGAAGGAAGAGGGAAAATAATTATAAATGGAGAAATCTTTTTGTTGTTTTTGAGAGAGGGAATTTAAAGAATAGAAAATTGACGGCAAAGCTTGGCTAGAAAAACTTGAAAACAAATAGAAATAACTAAAGATAAAGTGTTCGGGAAACCAACACGAGTGCTTATAAACTTGAATTAAAACATTACCTCGAAATAAAAACAAATGGACGCCAAATAAAGATAATGAGGAAACTTCCCCAAGCTTAGGCTTTTGCAAGCCCTTCAAATCATTGTGGTGGCGGGAAAGTTCGTAACTCTAGTTTGCAAATTGAGTTGATAAATTACTAGTTGTTTCTCGGAGGTTCAAATAGAGGTTTTGCATTTTCTCCATAGTTCCTCCAAGTTCTTGGAAGTCTTGGTATGTTGCAAACCGGGTTGGTGGCTGCTCCTCTTGATAAGGAACTTCTTGCTCCTCTTCTTGGTCCTCATCCTCATCCGGAATCTCCTCCTTGGGTTGGTGTTGCTCAACCTGCAAGTCATATAGAAAACGTCCTTCCTCGATAGAGAAAAGACCATTAGGCAAAGGAGCGGGGTATAGACGCCCAGCTCTAGCAATATGCAAGTAATAAACACCACCTCTCCTAGTGAGCATTCCACAAGCTTTTAAGGTAGAGAAACCAACACGTCGCTCACCTTGCACCGGTTGACACTCACCTAGGTCGATGTCTAGGGCAATGGCAAGCACTGTGATGACGCCTCCACCTATGTTTGGTCCTTAGCTTTGGGAGGATTGGTGCTCCAGGTAGCGCACAAGAATTGCGCCCAAGTTGAGTGACAAGTTGTTGAAAGCAGCTTTTGCAAGGACTAAGATGTCCTCCTCATTGAGTCTCATGAACTCATTTCGTGCCTGCAAGGTGTTAGCAATAACATAGAACAAATAGCGAATTGCAGGATGTTGAATATTATTCCCCTTGCTTACTCTAGAAGTGAAACTCATTCCATTATAATATTGTTCTAGGGAAGGGTCTAAGCCAGTAAAGGATGTGCGTAAGTCATTATCATTATTGTTTGGAAAATTAAAACATGTGCACCATTCATCTAGTGATAAACCCTAACTGTTGTTCATAAGTCGAAAAGAAATCATGTCCTCTCCATGCCATGCTTTAACGGTGCTTTGCAAACAACTTAGAAATTCAAGAGTTAACCAGCGATAAGTAGGCACATCATTGAATACAAAGTTTTGCAGGCCAACCCTATTGCAAAGTAAATTGAAGTCATTAGAAATACCGAGTTGATTCAATATAATGGGGCAAGGCCACTTGTTTTCCTTCACTTCTTGGTTCTTGATCTTGTTGAAGCGATCATGTTGGAGCTCATCCCTGAACCGTATCCCCATGCGTTCTTGAGCGGCAGCCCGAGAAGCACTAGCGATGGCATGAGCACGAGTTTGGCTCCTTGTGTTCATCATATAAAATAATAAGAAAAGACAAAAATAAAACTTTTTGTATCCAACAATAATAAGCATAACATATTCCTCATCATAGCACACTAAAGAGGCCCCCAAAATAATAATCTAGGCAAGATAATCATGGCAATTAGTTCATAGTAGGTCTCACCCTAGATTGATAATGACAACAGATTGAAGATGAATTTGCAAAAAGTAATTGGAGGATCAGAGAAAAAACATACCGTAGATCACTTGTGTGTAAGGAAATCGAACGAAATTGAGTAGAGATGAAGATATATTAAGGTTTTGAGAGAGTTTGGTGGTAGAAGAAAGAAAAAGGATTGAAGTTTTGGAGTTGGAAGTACCTCTCGTGGCAATTTTGTGGTCGGGCACAGCTATGCGGCCAAACTATACGGCCGGAACAATTTTTCCCCGCCGTATAGTTGGTCTGCTATAAAAAATTTAGGGTTTTCACCTGGTCGCGCAACTATATGGGCGGAACAATTTTTCCCGCTGTATAGTTGGTCGTCAAACCTTATGTACTTGGTAAAGTGATCTTACAAAGGCATAGATATCTATACAACCAGAACTATACGGCCGGAATTTTTATTCCCGCCGTATAGTTGGTCGTTAAACCTTCAGTACCTTTGAAGAGAAATTTGTCGATGGCAAAGATATCTATAAAGCCAAACTATACAGCCAAACTATACAGCCAGAATTTTTATTCCCGCCGTATAGTTGGTCGCTAAGCCTTCTATAGTCATAATAAAATTTCTGTTTCTTCAAGAATTCTTTCTTATCCCGAAACTTAGCGAAAAACCTTGTTTTTGACAGAAAAACGACAGTATTTTTTTACCAACATCAAGATGTATAAAGCAAGATTTTTAGTACTACCGAACTTCTTCTCCTCGACTGGAGTTTTGTAGCTCTCTTTATTCAACATAAAACTTAAATTAAAACTTTAAAAGTTTACTCAAACCTTTATTTCACATGGGTTGCCTCCCATGAAGCGCTCTTTTATGGTCAATAGCTTGACCTCAACGTTGCTCACTTAGGCCAGATGAGTGGAACACCCACTCCAAAATAGTTGGCCTTCAAAGTGATGGCCTCCTTTTCATCATGCTTGGCTTTCTTCTTCCTGGGAAAATGAATATCAAAAGGATCCCACGAAGGCAATTGAAGCTTCACATTCCCTTCATGAAGATTAATCAAAGCATTAATAGTTCTTAAAAATGGACAGCCTAATATAATAGCAGCAGTAGCATCCTCAGGCATGTCTACAATAACAAAATCAACAAGAGCAGGATAGCCTTTAATGTATACTAAAGTATTTTCTTTAATCCTACAGCTTGTTTGTAGGTAGAATCTTCTAGATGTAATTTACAGTGATTTCAAATGGGCCAAGATTTAACTTATTAAAAAGACTTTTTGGAATTGTTGAAACGCTTGCACCTAGATCACAAAGTGCAGCTATCTCATTGGTCCCAATCTTAATCTTAATAGTAGGCTCAAATTTACCATCAAGCTTCACAGGTAATTTTTCAGCAATTTTCTTATATTCTTCCTCAACCTCACATACCTTTATTGCTACCTGATTAATGATACATAGCTTCCTCATTTCCTTCACTTACCAGAATATTGATATTGATCCTTTTACAAGATCTTCAATGGTGTAATTTGGTGAAGGAGCATTACTATAATCAAGTTCTTCAGGCTCCTCCCTTTGGATTCTTATCATCTTGAGGTCTTCAACAGGATTGGGCTCAGCTTTACCTGCAAATTTAGCTAGAATGAGAGTTTGACTCTCGGTTATCTTACCTAGCTGTGCCTCAACAATCCTCGTTCTTTCTTGGAGGGCCTGCAAATCATTCCTCAAACTTACAACTTGGTTAGATAATTTACTAAGCATAGCATCATGGTTCTTCGTTATTTTAACAAGGATATTGTTTTTCTCATTCTGTGAGTCTATAAAGGACTTAAGTGTTTCTTGGAGACTACCATTACTTGTTCCCATATTATTATTAGAGTTACCTACATGACTAGAATAATGTTTCTAAAAATTGGGATTATAATTCTTCTTCCAAGCAGGGTTATAATCATTACGAGCTATGAAATCTATTTCTTCAATATTTGATTCTGGGATAGCTCTTACTTGGCTTTCCTTACCTTTTACGTCAAATATGAGCTCATCCAGCTTAGCATTGAGTTCTTCATTTTCTTGTGGTGAGACGGAGTTCACCTTCTTCGTGTTTGATCTATCCACATGCCACTGGGCATGGTTGTCTTGCATATTGTCTAGTAGCTACTTTGCTTCGGTAATATGTTTGCCCATAAATGCTCCTCCAGTTGTAGTATCAAGCATAGACTTAGACACAGGGTTAAGAGCATTATAAAATAAATGGAGAATTAACTAATCCTCCATCCCATGACTGGGACAGTTTCTCATGTATTCTTTCATTCTCTCCCATGCAAGCGCTAGTGGCTCACGCTCTTCCTGTCTAAAACCAGTAATATTAGATCTTAGTTGCATAGTCTTTGCAGGTGGGAAAAATTTAGTCATAAATAAAGAAGTACACTCCACCCATGATGTAATAGTATTTCTAGGCAAAGATAGCAACCATTCTTTTGCTCTTCCTCTATAAGAGAAAGGAAATAAAGCGCAATTTCACCACATCAGGGTCAACATATTTTATGCGCATCATGTCACATATTTTAGTGAAAGTGTTCAAGTGCATACATGCGTCCTCAATAGGAAAGCCTCCAAATTGATTCTGTTGAACCAAACTTAAATAATGAGGCTTAATTTCATAATCATCAGCAGCAATCGTTGGCTAGGTAATAGGAGTATGCAAATAATCATTTTTGGGAGTTTCAAACTCCCCAAGCTTCTTTTTAGCCATATTTCCTATGTTTTTGGGTTTTCTTAAACAAAGACTTATGATAATAAAAACAAGAATTTAAAGGCTAACTAATTTTTTTGGTTTTTCAAATAAAGACAGAAAGCAAACAAAAATAAAAAACAAGAATTCAAACTAGCAAGGTTCCTACTAACCTCACAAGGGTACTTATTGCTTCCCCGACAACGGAGCTAGAAAAAGGGTTGATACCTTCGATCCAGATTACGGATGTAGTATAGCTCTTTTCCCTAGTAGACCTAGGTTATCGAAACCTCGGGAAGCAAAAAGTGTAGTGAAGTTACTTTAACGGACGTTCGAGAGTTTTAGAATTCTTTTTGTGTTTTACCGGACCAATAGTTTGTTGTCTTTTGTTGTTTGTCGATGATGGAGAGAGAGGCCCTAGGGCTTTCGGTTTCACCTGTAGCTGTGCAAAACATCTGATGGGAATAAAAGATAATAATAAAGTATGCATGTAATTGTTAGAGCAAGATAATTATATGTGGGTAGTGCATCCATAATTTCTATTGCCTCCGCAACCACTTATAGCAATAACCTGCTAGTCTCATCCATAGAAGAAAGAGAACTAATGATATGCATAGTGATGTTACCCTTAATCCCAAGTAAATCCCTCACATACAATCGTACTACCCCTTTTGTCACTGGGGTTCCCAACCTACAGATTAGTCATTACTCATACTCCCTATACCTTGCTCAATCCTCGGGGTCTTGGGTACCTGAGAAGTCCTTGGATTGAGGCAAGAAAGAATACAATAATCATCATGTCATACAAACTAATACATGATCCCATCTATGATAAATAACATGCACAAAAGCTACATGGCTAGGCAGAAGCCCTTAGCCCAAGGAGAATTACTAACGCATAGATATGAAACCAACAATCATAAACATTGCAATGGAAATCATGATATTGATATCTAATAGTCTTTCAAAGTCGCCAATTGAAGATGAGATCTACTATTACAAGTGGTGGAATATGGCTATGGTTGTGGAGAAGGGTTTGGAGATTAGATCTAAGTCTATTCCTTTGGCGGCTCTTCGGTATGGTGGATGCAGGTTTCTGGGGGCTCTTGGCGATCTGGCGAGGTTATTTTTCATCGCCTAAAGCCTCTTTATATACGGGTACCTTCACGAAAGTTGTTCTGTTTGACCTAGTGGTGTCGATGGCAAATGTATGACCGTAACTATATGGCCTGAATTTTATTCCCGTCGTATAGTTGGTCGTTAAAGCGTCTGTCTCCACTTCACGACCCCTGGTTTCTTCGGGTTGTTGGAAATCTCATGTCTTTGACTTTAATGTCGTGATTGCCATCATCAAACGTCATTATCTACGCAGGAAAAAATAGAAAGAAAAGATTGCATACCCCTTTGATCATTAGGCATTAGTGGCAGGGTTTAGAGAGATATTTCATCAAAAATATGAATAATATCCAGTTTAAATGTGGACGTAGATGGCTATATTTCACAGGCATCAGCTAGCCACCACCAGCCATGTCCCTTGTGGGCCTCACGCGAGGTCCCAAGGCCTAGCCAGCCACCTCCTCCCTCTCCTCCCTTTGGTCTTTCCCTCATGGGCCCCTTCCCCTCAGGGAATTTGGCCCAATAGGGAATTTGACCTTTTAATTCCTTTTCCTTTTATTAAATAATTATTAATAAATTATTAAATCAATATTTAACATATATTCACATATTATCCAATTCCCGTGGTTATGGAACTCCTTCCATCCCACTCTGGACATCCGCCGGACCTTCCTAGAACCCTTCCGGTTTCTTCTCTCTTTTCTTCGGTGATTCTGATGATATTAGAACAGTCTCCGAGCTTTGTCAAACTCTTAAGCGTGCTACCCCACGGTTCGAGAACACTCCATACATGGTTGAGACCCCTCTCAGACCAATGATCATCAGCGGGACCTAGATTCCCATGATGACCCCAATGCATTCCACGAGATCTTTATCGTTGAACCATCAACGTTGTGTCCTATTCCTTTTGCCTCTTCAATAATTGCATTGTACGAATTCTGATCAACAACATCACCATGTCAAGTTCAATCTCATTACCGACAAATGCTAATTAACTCGTTTTTACAAATGATATCCCTGTGACCCAGTCACATGTTGTGCAACTTATGGATATAACTTCTCCGAGTGGGCCTAGACTATCTTTCCGTCATGCGGATGGAAAATCCTGCTCCTGACACATACGCATCTACAGGACCCTTTGATGTACCTGTAACACACATTTATGATCACCGTTTCACCGAGTGATGTTTGATGTGAACAAGGAACTCTCGTGTGACAGTGATTAAATACGGTCTCACGATGTGAGGAACAATACACCACGTTTCCTAATTATCATAACTTGAACTTTGTGACATGATCATGTTATGATGCTTAGACTGGGTATGCTCATCATCTCATTCTCCCAATGAGGTGACTCCATTGTCAACTAGCATAAATGCCACATGATCAGGAAACCTTGATCATCTGTTAACCAATGAACCAGTGACTAGAGATTCACCGGGAACCATGGTTGTTTACATATCACCCGTGTATTGACGTTTCCTATCAATACAGTTATAGAATGATATAAAATATAATTATAAACTTTATGGAATATTATAATAATCCATGTTATTATTTGTCTCTAGGGAATATTTCCAACACAAGGGATGCTCAAGACAGCAGAGGCCAACATCAAGAGAGGCGGCGCCAGTCAAGTGTTGATGGTGCAGAACACTTTGAAGATCAAGAAGAAATCTTGGTCTAAGAATTCCAAGCCAAATGGATATGTCACTCTAGATCCAAGTCCTAGCGCCGGCTCAGTGACTGGCAAGCCAGCAAAACCTCTAGGTACAGTATGCTTTTACTGTAAGGCGGACGGTCACTAGAAGAGGAACTACGACAAGTACAAGGCGAATAAAGCCAAGAGTGGAAGTATGACTTCCAACTCAGGTACACTTGTTGTAAATGTTATAGACATTTATCTTGGCGACACTCCTAGCAGCACCTGGGTATATGATATTGGATCGGTTGTTCATGTGTGTAACTCGATGCAGGGACTAATAAGGCATAGGAGCGTGGTAAGAGGGGAGATTAACATCAGAGTCGGAAACAAAGCAAGAGTTGTTGCGTTAGCCGTAGGGACGATACAACTCCAGTTACCTTCAGGATCTGTACTAGAACTAAGTAAAAGTTATTATGTTCCTATACTAAGCCGAAACATCATTTCCACCTCATGATTGATGGAGAGGGGTTATGATTTAAATATTAAGAACAATGGTTGTTCCTTTTATTTGAATAATGTGTTTCATGGTGATGCACCTGTCCAATCCAGAATTTTTGTGCTTGATCTTGAATGTAAATCAGTCTATAACTTGAATGCTAAAAGCCTAAAGCCGAATGATCTTAGTTCTACTTATCTATGGCATTGTCGGCTTAGTCATATCAGTTGGAAACACATGCAAAAGCTCCGTGGTGATGGAATCCTGGATTTGTCTGGCTTGGATCCATTCGAAACATGCGAATCATGTTTGCTGGGAAAGATGGCCAAGACACCTTTCACAAAGAGTTACGAGAGGGTGTCCGACTTGCTGGAACTGATACATAGTGATATATGCGGTCCAATGAGCACGATAGCCATAGGTGGTTATGAGTATTTTGTCACATTCATGGATGATCTCAGTAGATATGGCTATGTCTACCTGATGAAATTCAAGTTGGAAATCTTTGAAAAGTTCAAAGAGTTTCAGAGTTAAGTTCAAAACCAACTCGGCAAGAATATTAAGTTTCTATGATCAGATCATGGAGGCAAATATATGAGCCATGAGTTTGATGACCATCTCAAGAGTTGTGGAATAGTTCCACAGATCACCTCGCCATGAACACCTTAGATGAATGGTGTGTCGGAAAGGTGGTACCAAACCTTTTTAGACACGGTGAGGTCGATGATGAGTAAGACAGATCTACCTTTATCATTCTAGGGTTTTTGTCTAGAGACAGAAGTGATAACACTAAAAAGGTACCATCTAAATCAGTAGAAAAGACACCACATGATATGTGGACGGGCAAGAAGCCAGACTTAGCTTTTCTCAAGATTTGGGGATGTGAAGCTTTTGTCAAGCGATTACAATCCGACAAGCTCAGCCCCAAGTCGGATAAGGTAGTTTTCATAGTGTACCCTAAGGAACCTTTGGGTTACTATTTCTATAACTAAGAAGAGGGCAAAGTGTTTGTCGCTCGAAAAGGGGTCTTTCTAGAGAAAGAGTTTCTAAGCCAGAAAGATTGTGGGAAGAGGGTGCACCTCGAGGAAATTCAGGATTCACCTACTCAGGACAAGTCAGCAACTTTGGTGGTTGAGTCGGACATTGTGTCTAAGCCGGTAAATGCACCAGAGACACGAAGATCACCAAGACTACATGGAGACGTACTTATGCTAGACAACAATGATCCGACTGCCTATCGGGATGAGATGGGAAGTACTAATTCTGAGTCATTGCTTGGAGCCATGAGGTCCGATATAAAGTCCATGGATGACAATCAAGTTTAGAACTTGGTTTATCTACCAGATGGTGCAAGATCCATCAAGCGCAAATGGGTCTTTAAGAGGAAAACTAACCAAGATGGAAATATGTCTACCGATAAAGCAAGACTTGTTGTGAAAGGGTATTGATAAGTTCAAGGAGTTGACTATGACGATACTTTCTCGTTAGTAGCGATGCTTAAGTCGGTAAGAATCATGTTAGCACTAGCTGCATATTTTGATTGGGAGATATGGCAGATGGATGTCAAAATGGCTTTCCTTAACGGAAATTTAACTAAGGTCGTGTATATGATACAGCCCAAGGTTTTTTTCAATCTGGCTAGTCCTAATAAAGTTTGCAAGCTTCTGAAGTCCATCTATGGATTGAAGCAAGCAAGTAGGAGTTGGAACATTCTCTTTGATGAAGTGGTCAAATCATTTGGATTCATCAAAAGCAAACAAGATTCTTGTGTATTGATACCTTCGATCCGGATTCACGGATGTAGTATAATAGATTTTCCCTAGAAGAACCTAGGTTTAATCGAACCTTGGAAAGCAATGCTAAAAGGAAATAAAAAGGACACGTCTACAAGACTTGTTTGTTCATTTTACCTTTGACGAGGGTTTAACTCGTCAATGCCCATTGTTATGGACTTGGGTTTTGGAGAAGGAGGGAGCGCTAGAGACATCTATCGGCTAACAGACAAGCACACAGGGGACAAAGATTTACCCAGGTTCAGGCCTCGTAGAGGTCCCTACTCCTGCTTGTCTGCTCGTGGAATTATCGAAGGAATCGAAAGTTACAATGGTGCGCAGATGCAATCTGGCGAGGGTTGTGGAAACTAGGGTTGCATGTGTTCTCCTCACTGCCCCCTCCTAGCCTTTATATAGATAGGCTAGGTCTCGGGTAGCAGGTTGAGTCGGTTACAAGTTAGGGTTTTCCCCTTTAAACTTTCTATCTCTAGCTTCTTCTTGTTCTTCAAGCAATCGAAAGTCCGCAGATTATTCGAATCCTTCATTTTTTGGGCCTTGGCGACACTGTGGGCCTATACGTATTCAGACCGTATATACCAAGCTCAAGTACCTATAGAGTATACCCATGTCAGTAGCCCCCGACTGTCCAGTGGAATCGCATATTTGACTGGAGACTTTTTTGAAGTCTTCGAGTGCCTGAATGAGTACATTTCGACTGCTTTCATTTGTGTCATAGGGATTGTCGATATGCGTGCCTGATGTAACCGAAGTATCGGTATTAGTTAACCACCTTAGGGTGAAACAACGTACTCTACTCGAACTCGAGTCCCCAGACTCGAATCCGGAAAAGTGTTGGCGTAACTCGACTCAAGCCGCGGAGGTCTTACAGGAGTCGAATTCCAGTTATATGGGTGTGAGCACTCAACGCGTCCGTCAAGGCATGTTCATCGTACCTATAGGCACGGATATATTTCTGGTAGTGCGCAGCTAAATGCGTTGCCAGGCCTTATTCAGGTCTAACCTTCACGATGTAAGTGCGACATCCGAATTTTATCATCGTGGAGACGATTCGGGTGACCCAGGAGATGCAGTCTCTTTGTAGGGAAAATTATGAGGCGGTGTCACCATGAGTTTCGAGTGTGGATGTTATCGCCACACAGTTTTTGCATAAATAATCATAGGGTGCGCGACCAACGCTCCTATGGGAGTAGCCCCCGAGTGCCTGGTTGAGTCGAAGACTCAGGCAGGGACTAAAGAATCATTTTGCAACTGCCATCGTCTTTTGCTTGTTTCAGTTGAATTTGTTTCTGGCGCTCCCTATGGGAGTAACCCATGTCCATAATCGAATCGTATTTCGAGTGGTTGGGTTTCCCTTTTGATTGTCCTTACTCCTGCAAAAAGAAAAGAAAATCGTAGGGTGCGCGGCCAGCACTCCCTATGGGAGTAGCCCACGAGTGCTTGGTGGAGTCGAAGACTCCAGCAAGGACAAAAGTAGTCGAAGTTTTTTGCTCCGTAGCTTTGATGATGTCAGTGTTGACGCTTGTATGACCTCAGTTGGTCGCGTGAGCGAGTTTGACGGGACGTGACGAGCAGTGGGTCCCACTTCCTGACTTTGATTTGACTGGGCATGCGTAATCTTTATTTTAACTGCGCCTCCTCGATTTCCGTGCGTAATGGGAGTAGTGGATGGACGGTTTGCACTTCCCCTTCTCCACGTGTCCAACACAATGTGTGCCACACGTCCAATAGGGTTTTTCTGAGCCGTTGGATTGCATCTTCCAGGGGTTAAGTAGCGGCGCTAGGGCGGTAATTTTCCCATCTATGCTCATTCTTCCTTGCTTCCATCGCCATTGCTGCTACTCCTCTGCTTTTTCCTGCGCCCATTTCCTCCACGACGCTGGACCAGCTCCGCTCGTTCCCGAGCTACTTTCTTCGCTCACATCGCCGTCGTGCAATGGGGAGGAAGAAGGGAGGCGCTGCCACTGATTCCGCGGCCACTATTGCCACAGCGAAGAAGAAGGGCGGCTCCGCCGCTGCGGGCACAAGCACCACCGCCGGCAGGAAGAAAAAGGTCGCGGGCACCCGCGTCACGAATGGTGTGTCGCGCCCTTCCATCATCAAGGAGTCTGATCTCCGTCTTATTTGCCAAGATGGAGTGCTGTCCGCGGTAGTCGCTGATGCGCGCGTCTCTAGCGGTGAGGCCATTCCTGCTCCCCCCGCTGGTTTTCGAGTGATGTTTCTTGCATTCATCATTCGTGGTCTTTCCTTGCCTCTTCACCCCTTTTTTAGGGGTCTTCTTTGTTTCTACGGGCTCCAGCTCCATCAGCTGTCCCCAAATTCGATCCTCCACATCTCTTGCTTCATCACACTCTGCGAGTGCTGGCTCGGAATCGAGCCACACTTTGGCCTTTTCAAGCACATCTTCAAATTGAAGCGCCAGTCTGCATCTGGCTCTTTAGTTTATGATGTAGGTGGTTGCGGAATCCACGTCGACCCATCTGCCACCTACTTCGACATCAAGCTCATGGCGTCCGTCCAAGGGTGGAGGGACAAATGGTTCTACGTCCACGATCAGAAGGCCAAAGATGAGCAGTTTGGACTTGCGCCCTTTGATCCCACAACGCCGTGCAGGAGGATGCGCTCCTGGAAGAACGTAGTCATGCCCGGCGAGCTCGCGGAGACAGACGTGCTGTATCAACACGTCTGCGACCTCGAGAGTCACATAGGTAAAGAGGAGGGAGGCTGCGCTCTCATCTGAACTTGGCTGCGCCGTCGCGTCCAGCCCCTGCAAGCCATAGTCCACTCCATATTTAAATGGGCTGGCGCTGATGATCCCACTCGGGTGTCTGCCGATGGCATGTCTGCGAGTGAGGTAGACAAGAGGGTTCGACTGGTCACGAAGTACACCGGCAAGGATGTGCTTCCTAGTGAACCAGTTGTTCCTCCCTTTGATGCTTCGAATCCTCCTCCTGAGGTATAGTTGTGCTACGCAGTAGCTTATTTTTGTCGATTGCTCTTCTATTGCTTACTTGCTTTTTGCTGATTTTTGTTGTCTGTATGCAGGATTGGGTGGTGTCACCTTGTATGCCCCCTCTCCCCGAGGGGATTATTCCTCGCGAAGCCTTAGAAGAGGATGAGTCTGAGTCGACTGTCCCTTCTGATGTGGAGGAGGAAGCCCCGAGTCCGATAGTCCGGATACTGCATGGCGTTAAGCGGCAGGACTCTATCGTCGTCTCCTTCGACTCCGGAAGGCACGGGCGTTGGTGCAGAGTCGCCAATTCCTGCCGTTCCTGTGAGGTCTGTGGCACCATCTTCTTGCAAGAAGATGCGATTGCCCAAGGAGTCTTCGTCGGAGTCGGTGGAGGCCACATTTGACTTTGACAAGTTTGACTGGTAAGCTTTCTAGTTCACTTGTTCTTCTCTGTTTGCTTCCTTTTGGCTTGTCTCTGGGTTTGCCATTTTGTTGATATGGTCGTTATCTTGCAGTCAAGAGGCGTCGTTATCTCTTGGTGAAGTCCAATTTTTAAAGGAATCAGGAGTCGTGACCTCGAAGGCCAAGGAAGAGGTCGAGCGCGCTCCTTCCCCTCCGGTGGCGGCCCACTCCGGGCACAACTCTTCCAGTTCTCCCCATGCAGGGGAGCATCGAATGGTTGCCCGGGTGACGGCACAACAGACATCTTCGGAGTCACTGGAGGACCATGTAAGTATAGCTTTTCTTTGTTTTAGTTTGCAGTCGACATTGTCTGTTGCCTCTGCTGATTCCTTGGTTATGCTACAGCTCCTTGTGAAGGAAGCCGCGCACTTGGCAGAACAGGTGATGGCGATGGGTCGCCAGCATGCAATGCTGGAGACGCGTCACCGCTTGGTTGAAAGTGATTATTCTACACTTTATTCTCCTTCGTCTGCTCCTTTTGATATAGTCGACGGATGATCAACTTTTGCTTGTCCTGTAGCTGAACATAATGCCTTATTGCGCAACGCCGCCACCATGGAGAAGACACTTGCCACGGCTGTGAAGGGTCACGACGAGGCAATCGCAGCACGTGACGAGGCGCAGAAGCGTGAAGAGGATCTGCGTGCTTCCTTTGCGTCCAGGGAAAAGTTGTTCGAAGAACAACTGTTCTCAATCGCCAAGGCTCTCTCACGTATTTTTGCTTGTGGATATTGTTATCATTCTCTGCTTCGAATGTTTTTGCTGGTGGCGCTGATGTTTTGGTCCATGTGTGGGTTTATGTACAGATGCTGGCGATTTGAGCTTTGACCCGCAGGCCCTTTGTCGCGATGACGCTCTGGCGGGTGCGGTGTCCGCAGTCAAGGACCGTAGCGCCGCCGTCTAGGATACCCTTTCCAAGGCCAAGGTCGCCCTCAGTCGCCTCCGAGAGGAGTTGATGCCTAAGGCAGAGCTGACGATAATATGGATGAGCTGGTGGAGTCACTCGCCGGGGGTGTGCCTTCCACCTACAAGAACTCACTCCGCGCGGCTGGCGCGACCATGTCACTCACCATGGTGCAGGCCCACGGAGTCGAGATCGAGCCTTCCGTGGTGTCGAAGGCGATGCTTGTTGGCGCGGATGGTCAGCATGTGGCAAATACGGGCATCACTTGATAAATACCGTTGCGAAGTATTCTGAGGAGCTCCAACGTGCCAAGAAGGCGGCGAAAGCTTCGGCCTCAGGGGCTGGCGGAAAGTCAGTGGCGTCTGATACTGCCACGGACTTGATGAAGCCCCCGAAGCCGTCAAAGTCGAAGAAGTTAGCTACTCCTTAGTTAGCTTTGTAATAGTTGATTAGTTTATGTCCTTTTGTTTAAGAACATGCATGCTGGCGAGTGTATCTGCTGATACTTATGCTGGTCCTGAATGCATCTGACCCTTTTGTCATTGTGTTGATTTGGTCGTCTTATTTGCTTCTATCTTGACTTGTGGTAGGGTACACCAAGTGATCCTGTGAGGGGGACCCAGGACTCGCCAACTCTTGATGATACCGTGGCACCATCACGCTCTAGGGTAGATGAGTTGTCCTTGCTTTCGCGACTGCGTGATCGCGTGAAGCAGCTGGAGCGTGAGTTGCCCGTGCTCCGCGGTAATGCGGACGTGTGGAAGTCGAAGGCGGAAAAAGCCGCCGCCCGAGAGCAGTATCTACTTGGCGAGGTGGCGCAGCTGGGCGACCAATTCAAATGTTAGTTTGCTGGTTCTTATCTTTTCCTTGTAGTTACTCGCAGTGGTACGTTGTACTCATACTGCTATTGCTGCTTCATGTAGTTGTCAGCGCGCGTCATCCGCAGGAGGAGAAGGATAGAATTGCCATTCGCCTGCATGATCTTACTCAGGAGCAACTTCAGGAGAGTGGATACTTCTGGGTAGATCATGATCGTGCGAGTGCGCTGGCGACCCTGCAGGATCGTGTGTCGCGAGTGCTGCTCTTTCTGAAGAAATCACAGTCATGCTTGAAGAACATTTATCGAGCGATGTTCCCGCTGGATGATACTCCATCAAGCTTGCTGGCCCTCCTAGCCAAGTTTCAAGATCTGTCCGTGGTTCGCGAATGCGTGAGGCAACAGTTGGTGGCCGGTGCCAAGGCTGCTCTGTCAATGGTGCGATTGCACAGGCCCGACGTAGACGTTGCAACAATTGCGTCTGGGCCACCTGCACCACCAGCAGGTTCTGCCTGGAATATGGTGCCGCACTACCAAGCGGTGGATCGCCCAGCAGAAGAGATCATCGACTTCTTTGAGGAACAAACCAACGTTCTCCTGTTGCAGTAGTAGCCTAATTTGTATCCTGCACATAAGTGTACTTGTGTTGTAAAGTTCATGTAGATGTTGTAGAAAATTTATTGTCAAATGTGTATAAAGATCTTTGTTAGCATGAGGTGCGTTTCACTATGCGAGTCCTTTTCGTTAGCCTGGCCATGTTTTATCTCAGTCCCTTGTCAACCTGTCAGGTACGTTGCAGCTGGGTTGAGATTGTGTTAAGGGGTCCGATTGATGTACCAGCTACTCAGGATATCGCCTTTTGGTTCGAAGAACAGATGTGTATAGGGTGGCGCAGCCCCCGGGTACATAAATTGACAAAGTAAAGGAGAACACAGAGTTTTGGGGCACTAAGATTTTATTTATTCGAAGAACAGTGCGAGGTACAATATGTGGCTAAGTAGCCTTGGCTAAGTAGCCTTGTTTGCGGTGTAAAAGTAAAAACAAATAGGGGTAGAAGCGTCGAAGTTGTGCGACGTTCCAGGGGTTGGAGTATGCGACTCCTGTCTCTAAATCTTGAAGGTGATAGGCGCCACAGGATTATACGTAATCACGTCGGTCCTTCCTGTGGGGACTCGAGCTTGAGATGCCCTGCCGCTTGATCGCGGGACCAGGTCGCCTTGACGAAGGATCCGGGCGAAGCCTCCTCATGTAGTAGTTCTTGCGGGTTCACCGGGTAGATCGTTGATCTCTCATGGCGATTTCCACGGCTTCGTCAAGGAGGTCGTGAGTCTTCGAGTGCAAGGATGATTCTTGTTCACGTATGGCGACACGCGACGCCTTGACATGTATATCGTGGTAGCACCGCCTCTGCTCCGTGCACCATAAAGAATGGCGTGTAGCCCGTGGCGCTGTTTGGAGTTGTACGTAGGCTCCAGAGTACGGATTGCATTTCATCTGGCCAGCAACCCGTGGCTTGTTCGAGTGGCCGGAGGAGTCGCTTCTTGATGCCGCTGTAGACGAGCCCGTTTGCTTTTTCCACCTGACCGTTGGTCTATGGATGCGCGACTGAGGCGTAGCTGATGTTGATTCCCAGGTTCTCACAGAATTCCTGGAACTCCTTGGATGTGAAGTTCGTCACGTTGTCGGTGATGATGCTGTGCGGCACTCCGAAGCGGTAGACGATGGACTCGAAGAACTTGATTGCGCCGTGCCCTGATTGGTTGGTCACTGGCATGGCTTCGATCCACTTGGTGAATTTGTCGACTGCGACCAAGAGGTAGACGTAGCCTCCTCGCGAGGACCTTGGAAGTTTGCCGACCATGTTGAGCCCCCATTGTGCGAAGGGCTAGGCCAACGGGATTGGCCGTAGCTCTGCGCCTGGTGCGTGTGGCTTGTCCGCGAATCGCTGGCAAGCATTGCATTTTTGGACTATGTCTTTGGCGTCGCGCATGGCCGTGGGCCAGTAGAATCCATCTCGTAGAGCTTTGGCAACGAGGGCGCGACTGCCGGCGTGGTGCCCGTAAGTCCCTTCATGGATATCAAGGAGAACTGCTTTTCCATCAGCCAGGGAGATGCATCGTTGTAGTACTCCTGTGATGTTGCGCTTGTACAGTTCGCCGTTGATAACGGCGAATGCCTTGGATCGCCGCGCAATGTACCGTGCATCTGTCGGATCGTCCGGTAGCCTCTTGCTGAGGAGGTACGTAATGTATGGCCGCGTCCAGGATTGCTCTATCATCATGATGCTCATTGGTCCCTCGAGTCCTGTGTTCAGCTCCAAGTCATCGAGTGCCATCGGCTCATTGGGTGGCGCAGCCCCCGAGTCTGTTGTTGCGCTTGCTTTCTTCTCTGTGGCCTTTGGCTTGATGGAGCGTTCGCATATGCGCTCGAGAAATACCCCAGGTGGTATGGTGGCGCAGGTAGAGCCTATGTTGGCGAGTGCGTCTGCTTCCTCGTTGCTTTCGCGACCTATGTGTTGTAGCTCGCACCCGTCGAAGTCTCCTTCGAGTGTGTCGTAGAGGTCGCGATACGCGATCATGTTGTTGTTCAGTGCGTCGCACTCATGCATTGTTTGGTTGACGACCAACTTGGAGTCGCCGTATATGATAAGCCTCTTGGCGCCGCAGGCTTTTGCCATCCTCATCCCGTGCAACATGGCCTCGTATTCAGCCTCATTATTTGAGGCTGTGAACTACATTCACAGGATGTATTTTAGCTTGTCCCCTTGAGGTGATGTCAGTATGACACCTGCGCCTGCTCCGTCTTTCCGCTTGGACCCATCGAAGTGCATTGTCCAGAGGTAGGACATATGTGGTTTGTCCGGGAGTTGGTTCTCCATCCAGTGTACGAGGAAGTCAGGGAGAACTTGCGACTTGATTGCGTCGCGCTTTTCATATGTGATGTCTCGTGGAGACAGCTCTATTCCCCAAAGCGCGACTCGCCCCGTGGCGTCGGGGTTATTGAGGATATGTCCCAGCGGGGCGTCGTGGCGCAGTCGCCGGGCGGTCATAAAGACGTCGTATGCCAGCTTCTGGTATTGCGGGTAGCGTTGTTTTGTTGGTGTGAGGACCTCGCTGAGGTAGTAGACTGGGCGTTGTACGCCGTGAACCTTGTTTTCCTTAGCTCGCTCGACGACGAGCATTGTGCTGACCACCTGGTTGGTGGCGAAGATATACAACAACAGTGGTTCCCTTTCTCGTGGAGTCACCAGCACTGGCAAAGTGGATAGCAGGCGCTTGAGATCTTTGAATGCTTCTTGCGCTTCATTGGTCCACTCGAATTTTTCAGCTTTGTGGAGGAGCTGGTAGAAGGGCAGTGCCTTTTCACCCATCTGACTGATAAATCGACTGAGGGCCATGATTCATCTGGCCAGTTGTTGGACGCCTCTTATGTTCTTCGGCTTCTCCATGGCCAGTATGGCTTTTATCTTCTTCGGGTTTGCCTCGATTCCCCTCGCAGAGATGAGATACCTGAGTAGCTGCCCAGATGGTACGCCGAAGGCGCATTTGTCCGGATTGAGCTTGATCCGGTAGCGGTCGAGGTTGGCGAAGGTTTCACGCAAATCGTCAATTAGAGAGGCTTCTTCCTTGGTCTTGATTACTATGTCGTCGACATAGACTTGGATGTTGCGACCTAGTTGTTCCTTGAGGCAAGCCTGCATGCACCACTGGTAGGTGGCTCCCGCGTTTTTTAGCCCGAAGGGCATTGTGTTGTAGTAGAACACGCCGAAGGGCGTTGTAAACGCTGTTTTCTCTTGATCTTCCTCCTTCATTCGAATTTGATTATAGCCTGAGTAGGCGTCGAGGAAGGAGAGGCGCTCGCATCCCGTGTTGGAGTTGATGATCTGGTCGATCTGTGGCAGCGGGAAGTGATCCTTTGGGCAGTGCTTGTTCAGAGAAGTGAAGTCCACGCACATCTGCAGGATATCCGTGTCCTTTTTTGGTACTAGCACCGTGTTGGCTAGCCAAGTGCTTTCCTTGATCTCGCGTATGAACTTGGCCTCGAGGAGTCTGTTGATCTCCATTCCGACTGCCTGCGCTCGTGGCTCAGACAGTCGCCTGATTGTTTGCTTGACTGGCCTTGTGTCGGGGTTGACGCTGAGTGCATGCTCAACGAATTCCCTGGGAACTCCTGGCATGTCCGCAGGACACCAGGCAAAAATTTCCCAGTGCTCACGGAGGAATTCGACGAGCGCGAGTTCCTATGCGGGACTCAAGTTGTTGGCGATGAGGGCCATCTTGGCGGGATCCGATGGGTGGACATGCACCTTCTTTGTGTGCACAGATGAGTCGAAGGAGAGATCAGGTGAGCTTGGCCTGCTCAGGGGAGGCAGGCTATTATCTGTCGTCTCCTTCAATCTCGCGAGTTCCTCCTGCATGCCGAAGGACTAGGAGATTCTGTTGAATTCCCTGTCGCACCTGTCCGATCGTTCAAAGCTCCCGTTGATCGTGATGACGCCATTGGGACCTGGCATTTTCATCTGCAGGTAGGCGTAGTGGGACACTGTCATGAACCTAGCGAGCGCGACGCGCCCGAGGATGCAGTGGTATTGTGAGGGCCAGTCGACGACCTCAAAATCGATGGGCTCGCGCCGGAAGTTCTTCGGCGTGCCGAAGATGATGTCGAGGTTGATTTTGCCCAGGGGGTATACACCTTTCCCTGGGACGATGCCATGGAACGTTGTGTCCGATGCCTCCAGGCAGGTTAGAGGGATTCTCATTGCTCGCAAGGTACTCGCGAATATGAGGTTGATGCCGCTTCCGCCATCCATGAAGACGCGACTCATGTCGAAGCCTCCAATTTGCGCCTCGAGTACGAGGGGGCAATGACCTGGACGGGGTATCTAAGGCGGGTGGTCGCGCTTGTTGAAGGTGATGCATGACTCGCTTCCACTGAGGTACTCAGTGGTGGATGGTGGCGAGTGCGTGGCCAAGTTTACTTGGCGAGTGATGGCCTTCTGCACCCTGTTGGAGGGGCGTCCCTTTTGGATCATCATGGTGCCCATGGCCTGTGGGTACGGTTTGCCTCCATGGTGCTGGTCCGGTGCGGCTCCGTTCAGGGGTGGCCCAGGTCGTGGTGGTGGTGCGCCATGTGCCACGGCGCCTGGAGCGGCTCCGTAGCCTCTTTCGACTGCATTGCGGTTCATCCGAACCAGTCCCTCATGTAGCTTGAGGAACTCGCGGCAATCCTTGAGGAGGTGGCTGGACTTTTTCTTGCCATCATGCTTGTCGATGTAGAAGTGCACCGTACATGGCCCGGACAGTTTGTCCTCAATGGAGCTCGCGGGTGCCTCGTCGCAAGTGCGGCGTTGCCATACTTGCGTGGTTTTCCCGGAGTCGCGGTATCCGCCGCTACGGTATCCGCTGTTGCGGTTGTCATCGCGTCTTTCGGCGTAGCCAGCCGCGACCATGTTGACGTCGTCGTGGTCGTCGTAAATGCGCATGCAACGCTTGCCTCGGCGATCGCGTCTGCGCTCGAGATCCGCCTCCTTGTCGGAGTGAGCACGATTCTTTACCGAGTCTTCTCCATCGGCCCACCGATTCGCGATCTCCATCAGGTGGTCGATGGTCTTGGGCTTTGAGCGGCCCAGCTCCTCTCTGAGTTCTAAACGGCGAACGCCACCATTGAATGCGTCAATCGCGCGATCCTCCGAGATGTTCTCCGCAGAGTTCTTGATGATGGACCACCTTTGGATGTAGGAGCGCAGCGATTCGCCAGATCTTTGCTGGCAGCATCTCAGCTCTTCGATTGATGCGGGACGTTTGCACGTGCCCTTAAAGTTGCGCACGAAGTTGTAAACCAGCTCATCCCAACTGCGAATGGATCCGCGTGGGAGGTTATTGAGCCATGTTCGGGCGGCGCCCTGCAGCTGTAGCTGTAAGCATTGCATGGCAGTGCTTCTACTGCCTCCATGGAGTCTGACGGAGGAGATGTGGTCCTCCAGCCAGATCTTGGGGTCATGTAGACCGTCAAACTTCGGGTTCTCCGACGGGAGTTTGAACCCTTTAGGCATTCGCTTCTGCCTAATGGATCTGCTGAAGCATCTAGCGCCACAGAGCTCCACGTCCTCCTCTTCTGAGTCAGTCGACCGAGCACGTCGTGCTCTTGATTTGTCGATCTTGCACTGCGTGATGTCATCACGTGCGTCGTAGTCGTGGTCGTGTCGTCGTGAGCGGCGACGTCGAGACAAGTCATGGCTGTCATTGCTGGATGAGGGCGAGGAGTACCGCTTTGCTAGCGCTTTGCCCTTCTTTGGATCCGGTGTCGGCTCCTTGTCAAGGGCGGCCTGGTTTAATCCCAAGCCCGCGATCGTAGATTGGTGCATGGCGGCTCGGGGGTCTCCAGCTGGTGGTTGGTTGTTCAAGAGGTACATGGTGGCCGCTGTCACCGCAGCCTGCGGCGTTTTGGGGACCACATTGCCCCTAGTGTCGACTGTCATAGAGCCGAAGTCGAGGACCTTTGCGTCCTCTATGCGTTTTTGCTCGGTGAGGTGGGCCATCTGAGACTGCCTCTTCTTGGCGAGGTGCTCGTTGCCCTTTAAGGAGGATCCTCCGTAGGAGGAGAGTCCAGCACGGCGAAGGTACGACTCGTCTGCCGCCTTTTTGCGCGCCTCGATTTGCACGATTGTTTGTACTTGGTGCTTGAATTCTTCCTTCAGGAGCCAGTGATAACCCATCAGCAGTTCCTGCGGGGATCCGAAGGGTAGAGGGGTGCCTCGTAGGGCCTCGCGGTAGTGAGCCCATTCTTGCTTGTTGAGCTTGATTACGACGCGTTCACCGGTTTGCTCGTTTACTATGGTTGGAGGTTCGACTGCCCTTCCGTTGTCAACGGGGACACGATTACCACCGTTACCGCCGTTGCCGCCGTTAGGCAGGTCGGTTCTGTTGCCGCGATTGCCGCCATTGTCACGGTTGGCAGAGGTGTCGCCTGTGTTGATGACGGCGCACATGAAGTGATTGGTGAAGCTGCTGCTTCCACAACTCTCAGATCCGGAACCGTAGGTTTCATCTTCAGTGGCCAGATCGCTCAGGTCGGAGTCGCGACTGCTATTGCTGATAGTGTTCTCGACTGTTGTCGGGGCGTTGAGTTCGCTGAGGGTGCCGATCGACGGAGGAAACCACGATGCTGGGGCAATCGCCGGTGCTGTCGGCTGATCAGGCATGCGAAGCATGCCCATCTGACCAACTTGGAAGCGGAAGCTCCCGATCACCAGGCTGATTCCGTCGCCCACGGACTCGAAGGCCGGGCGAGTGGCCGGTGTGTGGACGGTGAAGTCGAATGCACCAAAGAGCTGGCAAATCTCCGCTGTTGCGGAGTTGTAGATCGCAGTTGATGGGGCCGAAGAAGCCGCAACATCAGCACTCCCAATTCCCACAGACGGCGCCAATTGACGAGGGTTTAACTCGTCAATGCCCATTGTTATGGACTTGGGTTTTGGAGAAGGAGGGAGCGTTGGAGACATCTATCGGCTAACAGACAAGCACACAGGGGACAAAGATTTACCCAGGTTCAGGCCTCGTAGTGGTCCCTACTCCTGCTTGTCTGCTCGTGGAATTATCGAAGGAATCGAAAGTTACAATGGTGCGCAGATGCAATCTGGCAAGGGTTGTGGAAACTAGGGTTGCGTGTGTTCTCCTTGCCGCCCCCTCCTAGCCTTTATATAGATAGGCTAGGTCTTGGGTAGCAGGTTGAGTCGGTTACAAGTTAGTGTTTTCCCCTTTAAACTTTCTATCTTTAGCTTCTTTTTGTTCTTCAAGCAATCGAAAGTCCGCAGATTACTCGAATCCTTCGTTTTGGGCCTTGGCGACACCGTGGGCCTATACGTATTCAGACCGTATATACCAAGCTCAAGTACCTGTAGAGTATACCCATGTCAACCTTAGTTTACCGAACCAATCTAGTTTACTTTTATAATGGGTTGAATCAATGGATAGAGATAGGCTAGGATTGAAGATCCACCTACAACTGCACATTATATGGGATAAAATATAATAATAAGCATAGTCATGTGTAATATTTGAACAGAGATAATCTCTTGTGGGCAACACATCCTAATATACTAGAGCCCCCATGATGCAGCGGGCATAGCAATAGTCTTTTAATCCAACCGAGTGCACACCGAAGCAACAGGTTACAAATGATTATTAAGTGTAAAACAGAGATCAAAGCTTTAAGTAGTGATGTTGTTGTGATCCCGAATGGGTCGCTAAGAGAAGACCACACTACCCTTTCTGTCACTGGGGTTCCTATGAGATTGCCACTAGCCAAGTATCTCACCTCAAGCCTTTATCAATCTATGGGATCTTGGGTACCTACAATTCCAGAGATCGAGACAAGAGACAAAGAAACACAAGATACAGATCTCAATTGCAAACAAAATACAATACTCCCATGAATTAGATGCACATAATCACTACGAGGTTTCTCCCCAACCTGCTGCCCATGAGGACTACTCACTCATAACAAATAGATTGGAGATAGAAAACATCATACAAATACTTAGATTGAAATCAAATATTCTTACAATGGTTGCCAAATCACAAGGAGATCTAAAGTACAAAGAAATGGTGATGGCTAGTGGAGGGGATGGATGATGGAAGTGATGAACAATGGATGAACAATGGTGTGGATCTCCTTTGGTGGTGGTGTGATGTAATCTGGAAATGCTGGCTCTCTGGCCGGCGGCTGGAGCCTCAAAATATATAGGTGTCTTCACGAAAGTCGTAGGGTTTGACAAGACAAAGCCAACGCCACCTGGTACGGGCGGACCTGTACTAGTGGTCATTAAGCTTGCTGACCCCCTGGAATGGCTTCCCAATTACTTGGTCGTGTAGACTTCCTCAAAAACCTTCATTATGACTCTTGATTTCGCATTAAAAACTGTGATTTCATGCACAACACAATTCAAAGAAAGGTTTTGCATATCTTTGCAATTATTAGTCATTAGTGGCAAAGATTGAGAGTTTCTTGTCAACTGCTTGACCAAAACAATGTTTATACGCGGTGGAAGATGGCTAATTTTGGAGCCATCAACTTCCCCAAAGCTCAAACCTTGATCACCCTCAAGCAAGAAGAAACAAAAGAACTATAAGGAATTCACCATTTAAACAAGAATAAGAATTCACTTACGGTTGGTAGTCATATGCGCTCAACACTTCATTCATTTGCGAGGCTTATCAAAGTTAGAGAGATGACAAGAATACTATACAAGCTTTAGTAAGTCAACACAATCAAAGTAAAGTTTAATATAAGTATCAGTAACTAGAAGTGTAGCAATCAATCCAATTCTTCTAGTTAACTCTTAGCTTGCCAAGGAACACTAGGATATTTAAATAGCATAACTGAGTAAGAGAGTTTAATGTCCTAAGTAGTATAACAATGAAGTGTCTTATTTACACCCACATCAATAAATCAAGTCTATCAAAAACACTTCTAACCCAATCATTGCTTTTTAAGAAAAATTCGTAGAGTTGTAATGAGATCATGCCAAGGACTTGTTATGTGGATCCTCATAAATATCTTTTTCTTTATTCTTTCAAGGATCGCCGGATATTTCCTTTTGCAGGTGTTTACGCAACCTTTGAGAGTACCAATACTTTTGCCCGTATATTGACACGTACGCCACTCATGTCATCAACTCATAGCCAAAATCTAGGGTTATACCATAGATCATTCAAAAGCTAGCGGAGTTGTTGGCATCCCAAAGGTGTGCATTAGAGACATAAAACAAAATTGCCTCACTTCTTTCTCTTTTTTGAGCTAGTACCACGGTTTGATCCACAAGGTTATCTTTGGCATGCATCACAATTACCACTAGACTTTATTTCAATCAAACAACTAATTTCATGAGTGCCGTCAAGACTATCAAAATATCTATGGGGTTAAGTATCTTCAAGGGTGTACTCTCAAGATAGTCATTCATCAAACAAGTCATAAATTTCAGACTTTTTCTTATTGTACTTGTTTGGCAATATTATTTCCAAGGCAAGACTCGGTTAACTAAAGGAACTAGAGCAAGAGCTACAGCAACTAATCATCATACTAATAAAAAGTTTTTCTCTATCCATAAATTACTTCCCACTAGCATGGCATCTTAGCAAATCAACCAACTAATATAAACAACTCAAACTTCATAAGTGGGAGACATAGGACATACCTCTCATAAGTGACTTCATGGTCCTCTTCCTTATAGGGATGTGTTCCTTCAAAACTCAAACACGATTATTCTCATAATAATATTAAAGCAAAGAGGCAAAGTGCGCATCCACATTTACAAAAAAGGAAGAACGGAAAAATCTTCTTGTATTTCCGAGGATAGGGATTAAAGAATAGAAAATAACTTGCGACCAAGCAAGGGTTTTAAGAAAAGAAAAACAAATGAAAAGCAAAAGCAAACTAAAAATGAAAGCGAACTAAAAAGCAAAGGGAAAAGCAAAGTGTTGGAACAAACCAACACGAGTGTTTCAAATCTCCCAAGGAGCTAGAGTACAACCTCGTTATTACAAAAATAAATCTACTGGGGGAATACATCCCTAAGCTCAGGCTTTTGCAAGCTCTTTTGTTGCTCATTGTGGTGGAGGTGGATAGTTTCCCACGTTCAATTGGCTGCTCCAATCGTGGAACTAGGTGGCGAGGCTTGCAGTAGCATCTGGAAGGTTGATGGAGAGGTTGTTCACGTTTTGAATATTTCCTTCGAGTGCGTAGATGTATTCATAGGTGGTGTAGTAGTTTGGTGGCTACTCATCTTGTTCAGGTCCTCCTTGTTATACTTCTTCATATTCTCCTCCTCCCATGGGTATTTCTTGTTGGGGGTAGATTAGCCTCAACCTACGCGTAAAAATGCAAACGTCCATCCTTTATAGAGAATAAACTGTTAGGCAAAGGAGTTGGGATCAAGTGATCCGCTCTAGGTATATCAAAAAGCATCTACCATGAGTTTTAGAAACCATACCACATGCACTTAGAGTAGAGAGACTGAGACAATGACTTCCTATCAACGGTTGGATGTTACCTAGGTTGATGCGAAGTATGTGTGCAACAACGGTCACAACTCCTCCTCCGCATATGTGCACTCGAGATTGAAGAGCTTGATGCTTAAGGTAAAATACAAGAAGAGTGCCCAAATTTAGCGTTAAGTTACAATTAATAATAGCGCTTTTGCAAGGATCAACATGTCCTCCTCATTAACTCTAGTAAACTCCCCACGTGCCTGCAAAGTGTTAGCAATCACATAAAATAAATATCGAATAGCAGGGTGCTTGATGGCTCAAAATATGTAGAGCTCGTTGGGAACCCCAAGAGGAAGGTATGATGAGCACAGAAGCAAGTTTTCCCTCAGTTATGAAACCAAGGTTATCAAACCAGTAGGAGTAAGGAAACAGCTCCAAGGTGTTGCTAACAACTTAGAATCCTGCTGAGACCCACAAGTATAGGGGGTGTATTGCAGTATTTTCGAGGGAAGTGAAACCCAATTTATTGATTCGACACAAGGGGAGCCAAAGAATACTTATCAGCCTTAACAACTGTGTTGTCAATTCAGCTACACCTGGAAACAATCTTGCTCATAGCAGTTTATCAGTAGCAACCGTTTTGTAGTAGGAATAGTAAAGTAATAGCAGTAGCAAAGCAAAGACAGTAGTAACAAAAGCAGTAAACAGTGGGATTTGAGTGTGATAGGCATAGGGATGGATGGACGGGCGTTGCATGGATAAGACAATTCACATAGCAATCAGAACATAGGGCAATTGCAGATAAATAATATAAAGCATCCAAGTACTAGACAATCCTAGGCATGTGTTCCATATATAGTCATACGTGCTCGCAATGAGAACTTGCACAACATATTTTGTCCTGCCAGCCCGTTTGCAGCGGGGCCTCTAGGGAACTACTGGCAATTAAGGTGCTCCTTTTAATAGAGCACCGGAGCAAAGCATTAACACTCCGTGAACACATGTGATCCTCACATCAAAGCCTTTCCCTTCCGGCTACCCCGATTTCTGTCACTTCGGGACCATAGGTTCCGGACAATGACGTGTGTATACAACTTGTAGATAAGACCAAGAACAATACAATCATAATGAATCAATAACATGTTTAGATCTGAAATCATGGCACTCGGGCCCTAGTGACAAGCATTAAGCACAACAAGTCGCAACAAAGTCATAAAGCACTAATAGAGATACTAGGCACTATGCCCTAACAATCTGATGCCATTACATGAACGATCTCATCCAATCCCTACCATCCCCATAGCCTACAGCGGGGGATTACTCACTCATAGATGGAGGAAACATGGATGGTCGATGGAGATGATGGTGGAGATCGATGGAGATGGCTCTAGGGGCACTTCCCCGTCTCGGCAGGGTGCCGGAACAGAGACTTTCTGTCCCCCGAATCTCCCCTTCGGTGGCGGTAATGAACTTTGTGGAAAACGTCAACCCGAAGTTTTTAGGTCAGAAGGCTCCTTATAGGCGAAGAGGGAGACCGAGGGGGTGCCTGGAGCCACCACACCAGGCTTTGGCGTGGCCAGGCCTAGCCCGCGCCTGGGGGTGTGTGGCCAGCCCCTGGCCCTCCTCCATCTCGTATTCTGGCTCCTGGAGTCTTCTGGAAAAATAGGCACTTTGGCTTTTGTCCTGTCCAATTCCGAGAATATTCATTTTCTGACTTTCCTGGAACCAAAAACAGCAGAAAACAGGCAGCTGGCACTGTGGCTCTTGTTAATAGGTTAGTCCAATAAATCATATGAAAAGTACTCGAAAGTGTGGACAAAACAAAAGAAAGTGGATAAAAACAAGCATGGAGCATCAAAAATTATAGATACATTTGCAATGTATCACCTACACAAAAAAACCACAGAACTTTGCCCCAACTTACAATGAGGTTGTCAATCTCACTGCTTTTGCTGAAAGCAAAGGATTATACGTATAGTGTGGAAGATAGTAATAGCTTGTAGAAAGTAAACAGTAGATTGTATATCAATGGTAAAGGAATGGACTGGGGTCCATAGTTCACTAGAGGTGTTTCTCCTTAAGATAAATAGCATGTTGGGTGAATAAATTACAGCGGGGCAATTGACAGATTGAGAAAGCATAACAATGCATATACTAGACATCTTGACTCCTACGAGATTTGATTGGGCATTACAACATAATAGATAGACAGTAATCCAACTACATCTATGACTAATAATCCACCTTCCGGTTATCATCCGAACCCCTTCCAGTATTAAGTTGCAAGCAACAGATAATTGCATTAAGAAAAGTGTGTAAAGTAAACAATACAATTGCCCCATAGACAAAGGATTGTTGTTTTCTCCCTAGTAGCAACAACACATCTACAACCTTAGAGATTTCTATCACTTCCCCAGATTAATAGAGGCATGAACCTACTATCAAGCATAAATACTCCCTCTTGGAGTTGCAAGCATCTACTTGGCCTAGAAACTATGATGCAACATAACATGAAAGACAAAGTTCTAGCAATAGGCAAAGAAACTATGATGCAACATGAAAAGGCACAAACAAAAGATTCATGAATAACAATGCTTTGTAAGACGTTTGTTTGTTTCACATAAAGAAAACATAGCATACTAGTATTCATCTTGTCCCTCAATAGAGTAGCAAATATAAATGCATAGGACACCTTCAAAGTTCATAAGAGTTACTAGATACAATAGTTTCAAACAAGCAATAACAAGTTATGCATCAATCAACTAGTCTTGGGACAATGCACATAGAACTAAGAATGGCCACTATGCTCTCAAAGTAGTGCATAAAGATAGAAGGTGGAGACTCAATATAATGGTGGAAGAAAGGCCTTTTATAAAAAGGAAGTAGGGATTCAAGTCCCATAAAGAGCTTCCAAAAATTATGGTACTTATAGCTTTCAGCTCTCATTGCCCCTATCATAAGCATCTTGAAGTGATTAAGGTTAAAGTGAACAAACTATGGTGTACATGCTTGACGAAGTATAAGTCAGAAATCTCATGTCCCTTGTATACGAGGGCCGCTCCTCATGCTACTCAAGTTTATTCACCGGTAAGTTCTTGTCATCGTAAGTACATGTGTATCATTGAGAACTGCCAACGGGGTACCCCTTGCCCGATGATACGGAAGAATCCCCATATCAAAATGACAAGGCAAGCAGACAATGAGCATCTCAGCATTCTTCTTATTTACCATGGGAATATGGTGCTTTTTTCTCTCTTTCCTCTTTTCATAGTATCTTTTTTTTTTCTCTTTTCTCTTTTTTCTCAATATAGGACTCTTTTTTTTATAAGAAGAATGCTTCATAGATAGATCATTATGGTTACGCTGCAGGTTTCTACCATGTTAGCATGGATTAGACCAGCGGCCCAGGCGTTTCTCTAACACATATACATAACTCCATGGACTTACAAGCGCCCCTTTCATTTCACACCGACGACATCCATATACAAAAGAGCATGATATCAACTAGGTACAAGTACCAAGTGCAATGTTGAAAGCGTTCCCCATGAAAGCATGGTTCTGCTAATTCCCAACAAATAAGTGCAAGCATATACAACATAGAAGACACAATGGTTCAAGTTTATTAGAGGCAATAAAGTAAAGTGTGCCATCAAGTTCGTGAGAGCTTTAATCACTAGTTTTCTCATAACTAGTGGAAGGTAAACAAAAGCATGAATATACTTGGAATAGCATAAGCTAGTAGGTAGGTATGGTGGAATCTTTGGAAAAACTTGGTTTAGGGAGTTGGATGCATGAGTGGAACTCATACTTTGTTGTGGAGGCTAGCAAAAGACTGGGAGCGACATACTAAGAGAGCAATAATGGCCATAATCATGCAGAGCGGCAAAACATCATTGATCAAAGCATAAAGTGATACTACAAGTTGAAAACTAAAGGATCATAAAGGCTTATGGTGACTTGTGATAGTCATAACATGGTGTGAGCATGTGCCAAGTCAACCCAAATAAAGCATCAAAGGAGAATACCACTATACTATGCTTTAATATGCTAAAACAACGCATGATTCATCCAAGGCACATTAAGCAATCTCAATTGTTTATAACAAGTCATGCTACAGCAAATAATACTAAGCATAAAGCCAAAACAATATCAAGCATGGCATGACAAAGCATAGCCACAGTTAAAAACGAGCTCCTTTTACCACAAAAGTATGACCTTTCCTACTCTTTTTCCAAACCAAACCAAACTATTTGCAAACCAAAGTATGAAAGAGGGGGTCCAACCAATTTATTCAGCAAACTAAGAAAACCACGCAAACTAAAAACCAAAACGAAAACAAAAAAGAAGACGCTCCAAGAACAACACAACTGTGCATGAAACAATAAAAATAAAGCGTTTGGAAGAAACCTGGGATTTTTATTGATGAAGAAGGGGATGCCTTGGGCATCCCCAAGCTTTGACGCTTGTACTTCATGGATGTTTCTTGGGGTGGCACGCGTGGCATCCCCAAGCTTGAGCTTTAGTCCATCCTTCATCTCATTACTCATTCCTTCCATACACCTGAAATTTTTCCTTCATACAAAACTTCACACAATCTTTATTAGCAACATTAGTGCACTCAAGATAGATAAGTCTTAAGATTCAGTTATAACACCAAATAAACTTCCATTAGAACACTAGCTACTGTAGCACTTCCCTCAGAAATATCAATTCCCCAAAAGAACTCAAGAAGGAACCAACAAGAAGCAAATGCAGAAAATGGCAGAAATCTGTCAAAACAGACCAGCAGGTAAAGACGAATTTTTTCGAAGACCTTCTGTTGCTCAAATCAAAAAGTGTTGAACTAACTAAAGTTATATAACAACCTGGGGCAGAAGCACAAAAAATTATAGCTTAATCCGACATACATAGCTCTCTCAGGAATGTTTACGGTGAAGCACAAAAATCTGTTTAGGGACAGCAACTTTCCCAATCATTACTTTACTCTCATTAGAGGTTACTCTTGGCACAAAAAGCAAATAAAAAGGATAAGGAGCGGTTATTACTGAAGTAATAACTTCCAAGACTCAACTAAGACTCTTGGGTTATCTCCCAACAAGTACTTTTCTTTAACGCCTTTAAGTTAGGCATAAGAAGCAAAAACTAAAATAGATAAAATAGAAGTAAGCGGAGATAATCATGGTGAAAACATTGTTTTGTTCAATGAAATCCTTTTGTTAACAAGGTTGATCAGGTCTTGTTACCAAAACAATTTCATATGAGACAAAACTTTGTATTCCGCTAATGATTATGTTACCTCAACCTTGATAGCAATGGTCCCAATCATAATAGTTTCAAATTTTTCTCTTGGTATGGGACAATATATTTATCCAACTTGGATTCCCTCAACATGTTCAATTGAATTCAAACCATAAGTCCTTTCAATCTTCTTGAGGAAATAGAAAATGTGTTCATTGAAGGTCACCTTCCCTTGATTACAATTCCTGCAGTATTTAAGAAAAGGTCTCCCAAGAATAATAGACATATTATCATCTTCAGGCATAAAAGTTTGAGAGGATGCTCTCATAAGAAATAAGAGTTAAAGTAAAAGAGAGCATCAAGAAGCAAATTCAAAACACATTTAAGTCTAACCCACTTCCTATGCATAGGAATCATGTAAGCAAATAACAAAGTGACAGGCATAGGAAGATAAAACCAGAGTAACTTCAAAACTTTCAGCACATAGAGAGGTGTTTCAATACCATGGAAACTTCTACAACCATTTTTTCCTCTCTCATAATAATTTTCAGTAGCCTCATGAAGAAACTCAACAATATAACTATCACATAAAGCATGCTTTTCATGATCTACAAGCACTAGAGCCTTATCATAAATATTTTCAAAGGAAACCTCGGGAACATAACATTCATCCTCCTTTAGTAAGCATGGAGGACAATCAAATAATGTAAGGGATAAAGAGTTACTCTCATTAGAAGGTAGTCATGGGTAGCTAATCCATTCTTCCTCCTTTTGTTCATCACTCTCCTCCTCTTTTTCATCTAATGAGATTTCAGGTTCATCAATTTCTTCTTCCATAGGAGCCTGCAAGGCATTAGTCTCTTTCATAGGGTCCTGCAAGGCATTAGTCTCTTCCATTTGCGGAAAGCTTCTATTAAAATACTCAAGAATATAGCCATTTTCATCCTTGTAATTATCAAAGCAAAATTTAAGTATACCATACACCTCACACTTATAAGGTGAATCATCAATATTTTCAAGCAAACTAGCAAGTTCAAAAGCACCCTTCCAAGCAATAAATTCTTCAATTTGTTCCGTATCATAAAAGTCATAAATTCCTTTAGCATAGGAAGATATGGTATCATTATCACTATACCCGCATTGAAAAGGGAGGTGTTTATACCTCTTTCTGCAACAAGACTCATCACAGCAATAAGTAACATTATAAGTAGAGCACACGTTTCTAGCAATGGTATATAATCTATCAATTTGTTCCCATAAGTGTTTCCCTTTTTGTGACAAGCGGTGTTCCTTATAATAATATTTTTGATCTTCCGTGAACCCACCTTGCCAATAAGCTTCAGTTTCAAAGAAACCAACCATTGACAACAAACATGATAAAGCAAGACAATAACAGACCAACGAAAATAACAACTAGAGTAGGAACTAATTTTTTTGTATTTTTAATAAAGAAAGAAGCAAACAAGGAAGAAATAAACTTAGCTTGAACAATAGTGAAGCCAGGTGAACTTGATAAATAAAGCTATGCTCCCCGGCAACGGCGCTAGAAAATAGTCTTGATGACCCACAAGTATAGGGGGTGTATCGCAGTATTTTCGAGGGAAGTGAAACCCAATTTATTGATTTGACACAAGGGGAGCCAAAGAATACTTATCAGCCTTAACAACTGAGTTGTCAATTCAGCTGCACCTAGAAACAATCTTGCTCACAGCAGTTTATCAGTAGCAACAATTTTGTAGTAGGAATAGTAAAGTAACAGCAGTAGCAAAGCAAAGACAGTAGTAACAAAAGCAAGAACATGGGATTGGTCTGCGAAAAGTAGGCATAGGGATGGATGGACGGGTGTTGCATGGATAAGACAATTCACATAGCAATCATAACATAGGGCAATTGCAGATAAATAAGATAAAGCATCCAAGTACTAGACAATCCTAGGCATGTGTTCCATATATAGTCATACGTGCTCGCAATGAGAACTTGCACAACATCTTTTGTCCTGCCAGCCCGTTTGCAGCGGGGCCTCTAGGGAACTACTGGCAATTAAGGTGCTCCTTTTAATAGAGCACTAGAGCAAAGCATTAACACTCCGTGAACACATGTGATCCTCACATCAAAGCCTTTCCCTTCCGGCTACCCTGATTTCTGTCACTTCAGGACCATAGGTTCCGGACAACGACGTGTGTATACAACTTGTAGATAAGACCAAGAATAATACTATCATAATGAATCAATAACATGTTTAGATCTGAAATCATGGCACTCGGGCCCTAGTGACAAGCATTAAGCACAACAAGTCGCAACAAAGTCATAAAGCACTAATAGAGATACTAGGCAATATGCCCTAACAATATGATGCCATTACATGAACGATCTCATCCAATCCCTACCATCCCCATAGCCTACAGCAGGGGATTACTCACTCATAGATGGAGGAAACATGGATGGTCGATGGAGATGATGGTGGAGATCGATGGAGATGGCTCCGGGGGCACTTCCCCGTCCCGGCAGGGTGCCGGAACAGAGACTTTCTGTCCCCCGAATCTCCCCTTCGGTGGCGGCGGCGTAGCGGAACTTTTTGTGGAAAAATGTCGAACCCCCAAGTTTTAGGTCAAGACTCTTATATAAGAAGAGGGAGACCGAGGGGGTGCCTGGAGCCACCACACCAGGCCCTGGCGCGGCCAGGCCTAGCCCGCGCCTGGGGGGGTGTAGCCAGCCCCTGGCCCTCCTCCTTCTCATATTCTGGCTCCTGGAGTCTTCTGGAAAAATAGGCACTTTGGCTTTTGTCCCATCCAATTCCGAGAATATTCATTTTTTGACTTTCTTGGAACCAAAAACAGCAGAAAACAGGCAGCTGGCACTATGGCTCTTGTTAATAGGTTAGTCCAAGAAATCATATGAAAAGTACTCGAAAGTGTGGACAAAACACAAGAAAGTGGATAAAAACAAGCATGGAGCATCAAAAATTATAGATACATTTGCAATGTATCACCTGCACAACAAAACCACAGAACTTTGCCCCAACTTACAATGAGGTTGTCAATCTCACTGCTTTTGCTGAAAGCAAAGGATTATACGTATAGTGTGGAAGATAGTAATAGCTTGTAGAAAGTAAACAGTAGATTATATATCAATGGTAAAGGAATGGACTGGGGTCCATAGTTCACTAGAGGTGTTTCTCCTTAAGATAAATAGCATGTTGGGTGAACAAATTACAGCGGGGCAATTGACAGATTGAGAAAGCATAAAAATGCATATACTAGACATCTTGACTCCTACGAGATTTGATTGGGCATTACAACATAATACATAGACAGTAATCCAACTACATCTATGACTAATAATCCACCTTCCGGTTATCATCTGAACCCCGTCCAGTATTAAGTTGCAAGCAACAGATAATTGCATTAAGAAAAGTGTGTAAAGTAAACAATACAATTGCCCCATAGACAAAGGATTGTTGTTTTCTCCCTAGTAGCAACAGCACATCTACAACCTTAGAGATTTCTATCACTTCCCCAGATTACTAGAGGCATGAACCTACTATCGAGCATAAATACTCCCTCTTGGAGTTGCAAGCATCTACTTGGCCAAGAAACTATGATGCAACATAACATGAAAGACAAAGTTCTAGCAATAGGCAAAGAAACTATGATGCAACATGAAAAGGCACAAAACAAAAGATTCATGAATAACAATGCTTTGTAAGACATTTGTTTATTTCACATAAAGAAAACATAGCATACTTGGTGGCGCTCCAGGGGCCCACACCACTTGGTACCTAGGGTTTTCGTCTCGAGGTACTTTTATAGGCGAAGGGGCAAGGTCGGTGGAGCTCCAGGGGGCCCACACCACTTGGTGGCGCCCCCTTGGCCACACGACCACCAGGTGTGGTCACCCTGGTGCGCCACTTAGTCTCCCCTTCGGTCTCCGTGTTGCTTCGGGTAAAATATTGACTTTGGATTTTGTCCCGTCCAATTCCGAGAATATTTCTTTACTAGCTTTTTTGAAACCAAAAACAGCAAAAAACAGGCAACTAGCACTGTGGCATCTTGTTAATAGGTTAGTTCCAGAAAATGTATAGAAATACCTCAAAGTGTGAACAAAACATAAGAAAGTTGATATAAAACAAGCATGGAGCATCAAAAATTATAGATATGTTTATGACGTATCAAGCATCCCCAAGCTTAACTCCTGCTCGTCCTCGAGTAGGTAAGTGATAAAAAGAATAATTTTTTAGGTGACATGCACCATCACAATCTTGATCAAGGTATTCGTAAAGCATTGATAGCTGGGATCAAAGTACTCTAAACATGAGCATGAAAGATAGAGTTCTAACAATAAGACATAGCAACTATGTTGTAACATGAAAAGGTACAAACAAAAGATCATGAATAAAAATGCACTGAAAGACGTTTGTTTGTTTCACATATAGAAAACATAATAAGAGTGGTATTCAGCTTGTCCCTCATGGTATAGAAAAACATAAATGCATAGGACACCTTCAAAGTTCATAAGGGCGACTAGATACAAATAATTTAAGAGCAAGCAATATCAAAGTTATGAATCAATCAACAAGTTTTGGGACAATGCACATTAAACTAAGAATGACCACTATGCTCTCTCAATTGGTGCATAAAGATTGAAGATGGAGAGTCAACATAAAAGTAAAAGAAAGGCCCTTCAAAGAGGGAAGGTGGGATTTCAAGTTTCATAAAGAGCTTCCAAAAATTATGGTACTTATTAGCTTTCAGCTCTCATTGCCCCTATCATAAGCACCTTGAGGTGATTAAGGTTAAAGTGACACAAATATGAATATATGCTTGACATGTTATAAGTTAAAAATCTCATGCCCCTTGCTTACGAGTACCGAACCTCTTGCTACTTAACTTTAGTCACAAGTAAGTTCTTGTCATTGTAAGTACATGTGTATCATAGAGAATCGCCAACGGGGTACCCCATGCCCCATGACACAGGAGATATCCCATATGAAAATGACAAGGCAACGAACAATGATCATCTCAGTAATCTTTTTATTTGCTATTTGCATAGGTTTTTATTGATGATGCTTCATAGAATGCTCACTATGGTTATGCTGCAAGTTTCCACCATGATTAGGTATGGCTTAGGATAGCCGCCCAAGCATTTCTCTAACACACATACAAACTCCATGAGCTTACAAGCTCCCCTTTTTATTTCACACCGCCGGGATCCATAAACAAAAGAACATGATATCAACTGAATAATAAGTTCAATGTTGAAAGCATTCCCCATGACAGCATGGTTCTACTAATTCACAACTTATAAAGTGCAAGCATATAAGCAACATACATGGACACAATGGTTCAAGTTTATTAAGTGCAAGAAAGTAAAGTGTGCCATCAAGTTTGTGAGAGCTTTAATCACTAATTTTCAGATAACAAGTTTAATTTGGAAGGTAGATAAAAACATGAATATACTTGGAATGGTGTAACACACCATGCATAGGAATTTATAGTGGACTCTTTGGAATAACTTGGTTTTATTGGGAGTTGGATGCATGAGTAAAACTCATACTTGGTACAGGTGGAGGCTAGCAAAAGACTGGGATCGACCAACTAAGAGAGCAATAATGGCCATAATCATGCAAAGCGACAAAACATTATTAATTAAAGCATAAAGTGATATTACAAGTCAAAAACTAAATAATCATAGAGGCTAAGGTGACTGGTTCATAGTCTTAACATGGTGTAAGCATGTGCCAAGTCAACCCAAATAAAGCAGCAAAGGAGAATACCACAATATTATGATTTTGTATGCTAAAACAACGCATGATTCTTTCAAGGCACATTAAGCAATCTCAATTGTTTGGAACAAGTCATGCTACAACAATAATTACTAAGCATAAGGTCAAAGCAATGTAAAACATGACATGATAGAGTCTAGGCCATAGTCAAAACAAGCTCCTTTTGTACCACTTATAAGCATGAAACTTCCTACTCTTTTCCAACACCAATCAACTTATTTGAAACCACTTATGAATACGAGGGTCCAACCAATTTATTTAAGCAAACCAAACAAAATAAAACTAAAAACAAAAACAAATACGCTCCAAGAACAACACAATTGTGCATGAAACAATAAAAATGAAGTGTTTTGGAAGAAAAAACTGAGATTTTTATTGATGAAGAAGGGGATGCCTTGGGCATCCCCAAGCTTTGACGCTTGTACTTCTTGAATATTTCTTGGGGTGACACGAGTGGCATCCCCAAGCTTGAGATTTTTTCCATACTTCATCTCATCTCATTATTCTTCCCTACACTTGAAAAATTCCTTCATACAAAACTTCACACAATCTTTATTAGCAACATTACTGTATTCAAGATAATAAGTCTTTGGGTTTAGTTTCAACATAAGTAAAACTTCCATGAAAACACAAGCTACTGTAGCAATTCCTTCTAAAATATCAAGTGATCAAAGAGAACTCAAAGAGATTAAGAGGCAAATGCAAATAATGGCAGAAATCTGTCAAAACAGACCAGCAGGTAAAAACCGATTTTTTCGAAGATCCAAATCAAAAAGTGATAAACTAACGAAAGTTAGATAATAACATGGGGCATAAGCACAAAATGTCACAGCTCAATCCGACATACAGGGATTTTTCATGATTTTTTATAGTGAAGCACAAAAATCTGTTTCGGGACAACAACTTTCCCGAGTCTTACTTCTCTCTCATTAGAGGTTATTCTTGGCACAAAAACCACACAAAAATGATAAGGAGAGGTTATTACTGAAGCAATAACTTCCAAGACTCAACAAAAGAAAAACTTACTGAAAGTAAAAATAATTTGGGTTATCTCCCAATAGTGCTTTTCTTTAACGCCTTTCAGCTAGGCATAGGGAGCAAGATTCAAGTATTTTCAAATGAAGAAGCATTAAGAGCAAATTTTGTTTTAATAGGAGAGGCAAAAGGTATCTTCTCTCTTCTTAGGTAAGTGTTCTATACCTTTATTAAATGGGAATTGATATTTAATGATGCCTTCCTTCATATAAATAATGGCACCAACAGTTCTAAGAAAAGGTCTTCCCAAAATAATAGGACAAGAAACATTGCATTCAACATCCAATACATAGAAATCAACAGGGACATAGGTATTGTTAACCATACTAAGAACATCATTAATACTCCCCATGAGTTTCTTTTTAGCATTATAATCAAGTTGGACATCTAAATAACAATCTTCCAATGGTGGGAAATCAAGCATTTCATAAATATTTCTAGGCATAATAGAGACACTAGTACCAAGATCACATAAAGCTTTGAGATCAAAACCATTCACTTTCATATTAATTATGGGTTCCAAACCATCTTCTAATTTCCTAGGAATAGAAGCTTTATGTTTCATTTTTTCTTCTTTAATTTTTATGAGAGCATTTGTAATGTGTTTGGTAAAGGTCATATTCGTAGCACTAGCATTAGGACTTCTAGAAAGCTTTTGTAGGAACATTATTACTTCAGAAATATTGCAACCATCAAGATCAAAATCAAAATCACCATCCAAGGTAGTAGAGCTATTGTTTCCCAGAATTTCAACATTTTTATTGGAAAAGGTTCCATTGGTTTTAGGCATTGTTGCAAAAGGAATGGGGACTTCATTTGGTTTGCTAGCATCAACATTGTTGCTGGTAATAGTACTTATACTACTATTTCTAGCAATTTCATCTTCTCTTTCCCATTTAGCATGCAATTTAGCTAACATCTAACATTTTCATCAATTCTAACTTGTATGGCATTAGTAGCAGCAAAGGGGTTTTCCATAGTTTCAGGTTTAATAGCCATTTTATTAATCAAAGAAGATTGAGCTTCAGACAAAGATGATATATTATTTTCAGCATTCGAAAGTTTTCCTCAATAGTTTTATTGAAAGCAGTTTGTTTACTAATAAAATCCTTAAGCATGACTTCAAGTTCAGAGGGTGCACTTCTATTGTTGTTGTAGGAATTTCCATAAGCATTACCATTACTGGGAAGACATGGCCTATAATTATTACTACCAAAATTATTCCTATAGGCATTGTTGTTAAAATTATTACTTCTAATGAAGTTCACATCAACTTGCTCTTCTTGAGCAACCAAAGAGGCTAAGGGAACATGATTTGGATCAATATGAGCTTTTCCATTAACAAGCATAGACATGATAACATCAATTTTATCACTCAAGGAGGAGGTTTCTTCAACAGAATTTACCTTCTTACCTTGTGGAGCTCTATTAGTGTGCCATTCAGAATAGTTAACCATCATATTATCAAGGAGCTTTGTTGTAGCACCCAAAGTAATGGTCATAAAGGTGCCTCCAGCAGCAAAATCCAATAGATTTCTTGAAGAATAATTCAGTCCTGCATAAAAAGTTTGGATAATCATCCAAGCAGTCAGTCCATGAGTGGGGCAATTCTTCACCAAAGATTTCCTTTTTTCCCAAGCTTGAGCAATATGTTCATTATCAAATTGTTTAAATTTCATTATTTCACTTCTCATAGATATAATCTTAGCAGGAGGATAATATTTTCCAATGAAAGCATCTTTGCATTTAATCCAAGAATCAATACTATTTCTAGGTAGGGATAGCAACCATTCTTAAGCTTTTCCTCTCAAAGAGAAAGGAAACAATCTAAGCTTAATAATATATCCATCTATATCCCTATGTTTTTGCATCTCACAAAGTTCAACAAAGTTATTAAGGTGAGCAGCAGCATCATCAGTACCAGCACCAGAGAATTGTTCTTCCATAACAAAAGATTGAGCAAAGCGGGTTTAATTTCAAAGACAGCAGCTTCAGGAACAGGTGGAGCAATAGGTGTGCACACGAACTCATTGTTGTTTGTGCTAGTGAAGTCACACAATTTAGTGTTTTCAAGAGTAGTCATTTTTTATAAGATTAAAGCAAGCCAACAGAAATAGAAACTGAAATAGGAACTAATTTTTTGTGTGTTTTTGATAAAAAGAAACAAGCAAAACAAAGCAAAAATAAACTAAGCAAAACAAAAACAAAGTAAAGAGATTTTTTGTGAGAGACTCCCCTTGCAAGAATCTTCTTTCTCCTGGAAAAGTGATTGACGAGGAGGAAGAGATTGAAGTTGTCCTTAACTCCCCAGCAACAGCGCCAAAAAAAGTGCTTGATGGCTCAAAATATGTAGAGCTCGTTGGGAACCCCAAGAGGAAGGTATGATGAGCACACTGGCAAGTTTTCCCTCAGTTATGAAACCAAGGTTATCGAACCAGTAGGAGTAAGGAAACAACTCCAAGGTATTGCTAACAACTTGGAATCCTGCACAACATAACCACATAACTTTGCCCCAATTTACAATGAGGTTGTCAATCTCACTGGTTTTGCTAAAAGCAAAGGATTAAATGTATAGTGTGGAAGATAGTAATTGCTTGCAGGAAGTAAACAGTAAACGGTAAACAGTAGATGGTATATCAATGTTAAAGGAATGGACTAGGGTCCACAATTCACTAGAGGTGTTTCTCCTTAAGATAAATAGCATGTTGGGTGAACAAATTACAGCAGGGTGCTTGTTGGCTCGTGTGGCTACATACTCTTTCGTGGATTTTTGATCAGGTACTTAGGGTTTTCGTCCCGAGGGCAATATATAGGCGGAAAGAGGGGCCGAGGGGGTGCCGGGAGCCACCACACCACCCCCTGGCATGGGCCAGGCCTGGCCGCGCGGCCAGGTGGTGTGACCGGCCCCTGGCCCCTCTCCGTCTCGTATTATGGCACTTGATCCCTTCCGGAAAAATAGGCACTTTGGATTTTGTCCCGTCCAATTCCGAGAATATTCATTTTCTGACTTTCATGGAACCAAAAACAGCAGAAAAGCAGGCGGTAATCTGTGGCTCTTTTTAATAGGTTAGTCCAAGAAATCATATGAAAAGTACTCTAGAGTTGGAACAAAACACAAGAAAGTGGATAAAACCAAGCATGGAACATCAAAAATTATAGATACATTTGCAATGTATCAACATCCCCAAGCTTAACTCCTGCTTGTCCTCGAGTAGGTAAGTGATAAAAAGAAAGAATAATTTTTAAGGTGACATGCACCATCAAAGACTTGATCAAAGTATTTGCAAAACATTCAAAGCTGGGATCATAGTACTTCAATCATAACATGAAAGACAAAGTTCTAGCAATAAGCAAAGAAACTATGATGCAACATGAAAAGGCACAAACAAAAGATTCATGAATAACAATGCTTTGCAAGACGTTTGTTTGTTTCACATAAAGAAAACATAGCATAAAAGTATTCAGCTTGTCCCTCAATAGAGTAGCAAATATAAATGCATAGGACACCTTCAAAGTTCATAAGAGTGACTAGATACAATAGTTTCAAACAAGCAATAACAAGTTATGCATCAATCAACTAGTCTTGGGACAATGCAGATGGAACTAAGAATGGCCACTATGCCCTCAAAGTAGGTGCATAAAGATAGAAGATGGAGACTCAATATAATGGTGGAAGAAAGGCCTTTTGTAAAAAGGAAGTAGGGATTCAAGTCTCGTAAAGAGCTTCCAAAAATTATGATACTTAAAGCTTTCAGCTCTCATTGCCCCTATCATAAGCATCTTGAAGTGATTAAGGTTAAAGTGAACAAACTATGGTGTACATGCTTGACGAAGTATAAGTCAGAAATCTCATGTCCCTTGTATACGAGGGCCGCTCCTCATGCTACTCAAGTTTAGTCACCGGTAAGGTCTTGTCATTGTAAGTACATGTGTATCATTGAGAACCGCCAATGGGGTACCCCTTGCCCGATGATACGGAAGAATCCCCATATCAAAATGACAAGGCAAGCAGACAACGAGCATCTCAGTATTCTTCTTATTTACCATGGGAATATGGTGCTTTTTTCTCTCTTTCCTCTTTTCATAATATCTCTTTTTTTCTCTTTTCTCTTTTTTCTCAATATAGGACTCTTTTTTTATAAGAAGAATGCTTCATAGACAGCTCATTATGGTTATGCTTAGTTTCCACCATGTCAAGATGGATTAGACCAAATGACCCGTGCATTTCTCTAACACATATACATAACTCCATGGACTTACAAGCTACCCTTTCATTTCACACCGACGACATCCATATACAAAAGAGCATGATATCAACTAGGTACAAGTAAATGTTGAAAGCGTTCCCCATGAAAGCATGGTTCTGCTAATTCCCAACAAATAAGTGCAAGCATATACAACATAGACGACACAATGGTTCAAGTTTATTAAGGGCAAGTAAAGTAAAGTGTGCCATCAAGTTCGTGAGATATTTAATCACTAGTTTTCTCATAACAAGTGGAAGGTAAACAAAAGCATGAATATACTTGGAATAGCATAAGCTAGTAGGTAGGTATGGTGGACTCTTTGGAATAACTTGGTTTAGGGAGTTGGATGCATGAGTGGAACTCATACTTGGTGGTGGAGGCTAGCAAAAGACTGGGAGCGACAAACTAAGAGAGCAATAATGGCCATAATCATGCAGAGCGACAAAACATCATTGATCAAAGTATAAAGTGATTGTCATAACATGGTGTGAGCATGTGCCAAGTCAACCCAAATAAAGCATCAAAGGAGAATACCACTATACTATGCTTTAATATGCTAAAACAACGCATGATTCATCCAAGGCACATTAAGCAATCTCAATTGTTTATAATAAGTCATGCTACAGCAAAGAATACTAAGCATAAAGCCAAAACAATATCAAACATGGCATGAAAAGCATAGGCCACAGTCAAAAACGAGCTCTTTTTACCACATAAGCATGAACTTTCCTACTCTTTTCCAAACCAAACCAAACTAAATGCAAACCAAAGTGTGAAAGAGGGGGTCCAACCAACTTATTCAGAAAACTAAGCAAACCAAAGCAAACGAAAACCAAAACGAAAATGAAAAAGAAGACGCTCCAAGAAAAACACAACTATGCATGAAACAATAAAAATGAAGCGTTTGGAAGAAACCTGGGATTTTTATTGATGAAGAAGGGGAATGCCTTGGGCATCCCCAAGCTTTGACGCTTGTACTTCTTGGATATTTCTTGAGGCGACACACGTGGCATCCCCAAGCTTGAGCTTTAGTCCATCCTTCATCTCATTACTCATTCCTTCCATACACCTGAAATTTTTCCTTCATACAAAACTTCACACAATCTTTATTAGCAACATTAGTGCACTTAAGATAAATAAGTCTCAAGGTTCAGTTCTAACACCAAATAAACTTCCATTATAAAACTAGCTACTGTAGCACTTCCCTCAAAAAGCTCAATTCCCCAAAAGAACTCAAGAAGGAACCAACAAGAAGCAAATGCAGAAAATGGCAGAAATCTGGGGCAGAAGCACAAAAAGCAACTTTCCTAATCATTACTTCACTCTCATTAGAGGTTACTCTTGGCACAAAAAGCAAATAAAAAGGATAAGGAGAGGTTATTACAGAGGTAATAACTTCCAAGACTCATCTAAAACTCTTGGGTTACCTCCCAACAAGTACTTTTCTTTAACGCCTTTAAGTTAGGCATAAGAAGCAAAGAAAGAATCAAGTGTTCTCAAATGAAGAAGCATTAAAACCAAATTTTGTTTTAATAGGAGAAGCAAAAGAAATCTTTTCTCTCTTTTTAGGGAAGTGTTCTATACCTTTCTTGAGTGGGAGTTGATATTTAATGGTGCCTTCTTTCATATCAATGATGGCACCAACAGTTCTAAGAAAAGGTCTTCCCAAAGTAATAGGACAAGAAGCATTGTATTCAACATCCAAAACATAGAAATCAACGGGGACATAGGAATCATTAACCATAATAAGAACATCATTAAGAATCCCCATGAGTTTCTTTTTAGCATTAGCATCAGGTGGGACATTCAAATAGCAATCTTCAAGAGGAGGCAAATCAAGAATATCATAAATCCTTCTAGGCATAATAGAAACACTACTATCAAGATCACACAAATCTTTGAAATCAAAGTGATTCACTTTCATATTAATTATGGGTTCCCAACCATCTTCTTGCTTTATAGGAATAGAAGCTTTATGTTTCATCTTTTCTTCTTTAATCTTTATGAGAGCATCAGTAATGTATTTTGTAAAAGCCATGTTTATAGCACTAGCATTAGGACTTTTAGCAAGCTTTTGTAGGAACTTAATAACTTCAGAGATGTTGCAACCATCAAGATCAAAATCAACTTTATCATCTAAAGTAGTAGCACTATTACTAGCCTCAACACTAGTGGTGGTGATAGTAGAAACACTAATGTTTCTAGCAATTTCATCTTCTCTTTCCCACTTAGCATGTAATTCAGCTAATAGTCTAACATTTTCATCAATTCTTACTTGTATGGCATTAGTAGTTGCAAAGGGATTGTCATTAGTTTTAGGTTTAGCAGCCATTTTATTCAAAGAAGATTGAGCTTCGGCCACAGATGCTATATTTCTTTCAGCATTACAGAGTTTTTCCTTAATAGTTTTATTCAAAGCAGTTTGTTTACTAATAAACTCTTTAAGCATAACTTCAAGTTCAGAGGGAGCACTCTTATTATTGTTGTAAGAATTGTTGGGGGGATACCGCCGGGTAGGGTCACGTCGGGGTATAAAGGCCGAGTTAGCCGAGGTACGACAAGGTCAAAGCGAATGCTGGCCGAGTCACCTCAAGGCAGGCCGAATCTCGGGGTAACCCGGACCAGGGGATGTCCACCTAGCTGGGTCTCAACCGACTTAAGCCGTAAGTCGGATAGATGAATCTAACTTGCATGCAGGAACAGGTGTGGCCGGATCAACTACGATCCGGGTCATATCAAGCTTCTAGGAGAAGGAAGGTATCTCGCTGGTCAAAAGTAACCCTGGTACGCACAACATGAGTGAAGCGGACAGAGGCAGGACCACCGAGTCGTGGCCGACAAAGGTGACGATGCCAATGTCGGCTGACGCAGGCGCCACAGAGGCTCACGTAGCCTCTACATGGATGACGCGGGGGGAAAGCGACCCGGTCGGCTTACTATTTTGGGAGGACACGTATGCCCTAATTGGAGACCTAGCCACCCCTATATAAGGGGGGCTAGGGCCTCTGTAGAAAGGGTTGATCTCTATTGGCTAGATTTTACTTGGTTCCTGAGGGCTAGCTAGCGGTGAGAGTAAGAGAGTTCCTTCTTCCTCCTCTCTCCAATACAGCTCGAGGAGCACTTGTAAACCTTGGAAGTGAATCAAATACAAAGCTTCTGTGTGTGGAATCACCTCACTATCCCTCCCTAGATTCCCCTAGTCATTTAGTCCCCACCTTTAGCCTACCCATGGCATCTGCCCGGACACCACCACGACAAGAATTTCCATAAGCATTACCATTGTTGGGAGGATATGGCTTATAATTGTTGTTACCAAAATTGTTCCTATAAGCATTATTACCATAAGCATTGTTGCCAAAATTATTATTTCTTATGAAGTTCACATCAACTTGCTCTTCTTGAGCAACCAAAGAGGCTAAAGGAACATTATTTGGATCAATATGGGCTTTCCCATTAACAAGCATGGACATAATAATATCAATCTTATCACTCAAGGAGGAGGTTTCTTCAACAGAATTTACCTTCTTACCTTGTGGAGCTCTCTCAGTATGCCATTCAGAATAATTAACCATCATATTGTCCAAAAGTTTTGTTGCAGCACCCAAAGTGATGGTCATAAAGGTACCTCCAGCAGCTGAATCCAATAGGTTCCTTGAAGAATAGTTCAATCCTGCATAAAAAGTTTGGATGATCATCCAAGCAGTCAGTCCATGAGTGGGACAATTCTTAACCAAAGACTTCATTCTTTCCCAAGCTTGAGCAGCATGCTCATTATCAAGTTGTTTAAACTTCATTATTTCAATTCTCATGGATACAATCTTAGCAGGAGGATAGTATTTTCCAATAAAAGCATCTTTGCACTTAGTCCAAGAATCAATACTATTCTTAGTTAAGGAATTCAACCATTCTTTAGCTTTTCCTCTCAAAGAGAAAGGAACCAATTTCAGTTTAATAATATCACCATCTATATCCCTATGCTTTTGCATCTCACAAAGTTCAACAAAGTTATTTAGATGGGAAGCAGCATCTTCATTACCAATACCAGAAAATTGTTCTCTCATAACAAGATTGAGCAAAGAAGGTTTTATCTCAAAGAAAGTATTTTTAGCCACAGGTGGAGCAATGGGAGTGCTCATAAAATCATGGTTGTTGGTGCTAGTGAAGTCACACAACTTAGTGTTCTCAAGAGTAGTCATTTTTTGGGTTTTCAAATAAGAAAGCAAACTAGTAAAACTAATTTTTTTGTGTTTTTTGAAGAACAAAACAAGCAAACAAAGCAAAAAGAAACTAAGCAAAACAAAAACAACAAAGTAAAGAGATTGCTTATGAGGGACTCCCCTTGTGAAGATGTCCTTGACTCCCCGGCAACGGCGCCAGAAAAATCTTTGCTGGCTCGTGGTTGATGTAGAGCTCGTTGGGAACCCCAAGAGGAAGGTATGATGAGCACAACAGCAAGTTTTCCCTCAGTTATGAGACCAAGGTTTAATTGAACCAGTAGGAGCAAGGAAACACCCCAAAGGTGATACTAGCTGAGCTTTGGAAGGGCGCACTACCGGTGCTAGTAGCAACATGGAGACCTGCACAACACAACCGCAGAACTTTGTCCCCAACTTGCGATGAGGTTGTCAATCTCACCGTGTTTTGCGGAAAACAAAGGATTAAACGTATTGAATGGAAAGAAGTAAAAGTTTGTAGAAAGTAAACACAAAGCAGTAAAAGATTGTAGATTGTATGTAAAGTAAAGTGCCGGGATCCATAGTTCACTAGAGGTGGCTCTCCTTAGATAGATAACATGCTGGGTGAACAAATTACAGCGGGGCAATTGACAAACACCAAGAAAGCAATACATGCATATACTAATCATCTTGACTCCTCTGAGACTTGATAGGGCATTACAACATAATACATAGACCGCCATCCAACTACATCTATGACTAATAATCCACCTTCAGGTTATCATCTGATCCCCCCTCTAGTATTAAGTTGCAAGCAACAGATTATTGCTTTATGAACTGCGTGTAAAGTAAACAATACAATTGTTCTATGAACAAAGGATCGTTGTTTTCTCCCTAGTAGCAACAACACATCTAGTACCTTAGAGATTTCTGTCACTTCCCCAGATTGCCAGAGGCATGAACACACTATCGAGCATAAATACTAACTCTTGGAGTTGCTAGCATCTACTTGGCCAAGATAGCTACTAACAACGGAAAGCATGCAAGATCTCAAATAACAAAGACATGATAGAATCAATAATCAATCTGAAATAGCATCTCAATATCCATCGGATCCCCGCAAACACAACATGTATGGATTACAAATAGATGATCTTGATCATGAACGGAGCTCACAAGATCTAAACATGAAAGCACAAAGGAGGAGAAACCAGCCATCTAGATACTACATGGATCCGTAGTCCAAGGATGAACTACTCACGCATCACACCGGAGGCTTGCATGGTGATGAAGAAGGCCTGTGGTGAATTCTCTCCGCAGGGTGCCGAGAAGAGCTTGAGATCCCTCCCGATCTAGGGATGGAGATGACGGCGGCTACAGACTCTTTCGTGGATTTTTGATTGGGTACTTAGGGTTTTCGTCCCGAGGGCAATATATAGGCGGAAGGAGGGGCCGAGGGGGTGCCGGGAGCCACCACACCACCCCTTGGCGCAGGCCAGGCCTGGCCATGTGGCCAGGTGGTGTGGCCAGCCCCTGGCCCCTCGCCGTCTCGTATTCTGGCACTTGATCCCTTCTGGAAAAATAGCACTTTGGCTTTTGTCCCGTCCAATTCCGAGAATATTCATTTTCTGACTTTCCTGGAACCAAAAACAGCAGAAAACAGTAATCACGTGGCTCTTGTTAATAGGTTAGTCCAAGAAATCATATGAAAAGTACTCCAAAGATGGAACAAAACACAAGAAAGTGGATAAAACCAAGCATGGAACATCAAAAATTATAGATACATTTGCAATGTATCAATAGATAACATGCTGGGTGAACAAAGTACAGCGGGGCAATTGACAAACATAGAAAAAGCAATACATGCATATACTAATCATCTTGACTCCTTTGAGATTCGATTGGGCATTACAACATTATACATAGACCGCAATCCAACTGCATCTATGACTAATAATCCACCTTCAGGTTATCATCCGAACCCCCTTCAGTATTAAGTTGCAAGCAACAGATTATTGCTTTTACAATTATGTAATGTAAACAATACGATTGTTCTATGAACAAAGGATTGTTGTTTTCTCCCTAGTAGCAAAAGCACATCTAGTACCTTAGAGATTTCTGTCACTTCCCCAGATTACCAAAGGCATGAATCCACTATCGAGCATAAATACTAACTCTTGGAGTTGCTAGCATCTACTTGGCCAAGATAGCTACTAACAACGGAAAGCGTGAAAGATCACAAATAACAAATACATGATAGAATCAATAATTAATCTGAAATAGCATCTCAATATCCATCGGATCCCCGCAAACACAACATGCGGAATTACAAAAAGATGATCTTGATCATGAACGGAGCTCACAAGATCTAGACATGAAAGCACAAAGGAGGAGAACCAGCCATCTAGCTACTACATGGACCCGTAGTCCAAATATGAACTACTCACGCATCACACCGGAGGCTTGCATGATGATGAAGAAGGCCTCTAGGGTGAAATCCCCTCTCTGGCAGGGTGCCGGGAAGAGCTTCAGATCCCTCCCGATCTAGGGATGGAGATGACGGCGGCTACATACTCTTTCATGGATTTTTGATCGGGTACTTAGGGTTTTCGTCCCGAGGGCATCTTATAGGCAAAAGGGGAGGCCGAGGGGGTGCCGGAGGCGGCCAGACCACCCCCTAGCGTGGGCTAGGCTGGGCCGCGCGGCCAGGTGGTGTGGTGGCCCCCTGGACCCTATCCGTCTCGTATTTTGGCATCTGATGACTTCTGGAGAAATAGGCACTTTGGCTTTTGTCCTGTCCAATTCCGAGAATATTCATTTTTCTGACTTTCCTGGAACCAAAACAAGAAAAGCAGTGATGTGCAACTGTGGCTCTTGTTAATAGGTTAGTCCAAGAAATCATATGAAAAGTACTCCAAAGTGTGGACAAAACACAAGAAAGTGGATAAAACCAAGCATGGAACATAAAAAATTATAGATACACTTGCAATGTATCAGCTGGCTAGTGGTATGGATCAGGAATTCTCTGCAAATACTTAGCAAACGGATTTTTAGGGGTTTTTGATAATGCAAGTAAATAAAGTACGAGTAAATAAAAGACAATGAGAATAAATGCATCAAGTGGCCCAATCCTTTATTCAGCAAAGGACAAGCTGGTTGTATTACTTAAGATGACCAAACATTCTCGAGGACACATGGGAATTCTGTCAAGTGCTTTCGCTTCATATAGTTGATTAATCTTCTTTAGCTTTCTACGTGTTGTTTGGGTGAATCTGTGCTAATGTACCGACCTTCCTAGGACTAATACATACTTGTGATTATACCCTTTGCAAACATCCATAAGTACAAGAAAGTAATTAAGGTAGAAACCTAATCATAGCTTTAAACTCTAAGACCCTTACGTCCCTTGTGCAATGGTTTCCTAACAGGGGTTCAGGTTTCTGTCACTCTGGAAACCCCTACGATTAGTAGCCAAATACACAATGCATTCCCCTAGGCCCATATAGGTGAAGTGTCATGTAGTCGACATTCACATGATACCACTAGAAGAAGTACACCACAACTTAAATATCAAACTATTGAATCTTTCTCAACACAATTCCACTACTAACAACATGACTTCTCCCATGTCCTCAAGAACTAAACGAACTACTCACAAGACATCATATGGATCATAATCAGAGATGGAATAATGATGTATAACAATCTGAACATAAACAATAATTCAATGGTTTCACTCAATAGCATCAACTACAAAGAGTAATCAACACCGGGAAAGTTTCCCTTAAGAACTATGCAAGATTCAACCAATTGTTACAGCAATATGGAGATGGTGATGATGGTGCTGATGGTGATAATGGTGGTGATGATGATGATGATGATCCTGATGAAATACAGCTTGACTGTGGTGTTGATGGCGACGATCTCCCCTCTCCGGGAAGGAATTCCCCTGGCAGAAATCTGTCTGCCGGAGAGATCTTTCTATCTCGGTGTTTTCCGCCCCGTAGAGGCGGTGGAATCTTTCTGTGGTCGCTCCCTGAGTATTAGGGTTTCGGGAGGATAATATACGCCAGAGGGGAGAGCTGGAGGTGGACCAGGGCAGCCACACCACCTGGTGGCGTGGCCTAGGCTGGCCCGCGCCAGGGGGTGGTGTGGGCCCCCTATGGCCCATCTCCACTCCTCCTTCTGGCTTCCTTCGTCTTCTGGAAAAATAGGATTTTCCGTATATTTTTCCGGATTTTCTGATCTTCGCGAATTTTGCCTCCAAACAACACCTTTTCCATCAAAATCCTGACTGCAGCGATCCATGCTCCAAAAGTCATCAACCATGCAAAAACAGATGAAATTACATAAGTATCATCTCTTAATATGAAATATATCAATGAATAACAGTAAATTATGATATAGAATAGTGATGCAAAATGGACGTATCAACTCCCCCCAAGCTTAGACTTCGCTTGTCCCCAAGCGAAATTGAGCTCAATAAACATGACCTCAGGTTTATGGAGTGAAGAGTCAATAAAAGAATACGGACAAGAAGCATCACATTCATCAATACATAGATCATAATATAAGACAACTCACTATTATACAACTTAACTTGCAATAAGTAAAGGAAACAAAATAAAGATACATGAAGTGAATCATAATTGGTAATGGCAAACTTAGCTCTTGGTCGAAGAATAGTTGACAATTTGCTGGAGTTCACAAATAACTGATTTTTCAGTGATGACCCACAAGTATAGGGGGTGTATCGCAGTATTTTTGAGGGAAGTGAAACCCAATTTATTGATTCGACACAAGGGGAGCCAAAGAATATTTATAAGCCTTAACAACTGAGTTGTCAATTCAGTTGCACCTGGAAAACAATCTTGCTCACAGCAGTTTATCAGTAGCAACAGTTTTGTAGTAGGAATAGCAAAGTAACAGAAGTAGTAAAGCAAAGACAGTAGTAACAAAAGCAAGAACCGGGATTCGAAAAGGTAGGCATAGGGATGGATGGACGGGCGTTGCATGGACAAGACAATTCACATAGCAATCAGAACATAGGGCAATTACAGATAAATAAGATAAAGCATCCAAGTACTAGACAATCCTAGGCATGTGTTCCATATATAGTCATACGTGCTCGCAATGAGAACTTGCACAACATCTTTTGTCCTGCCAGCCCGTTTGCAGCGGGGCCTCTAGGGAACTACTAGCAATTAAGGTGCTCCTTTTAATAGAGCACCGGAGCAAAGCATTAACACTCCGTGAACACATGTGATCCTCACATCAAAGCCATTCCCTTCCGCTAATCCCGATTTCTGTCACTTCGGGGCCATAGGTTCCAGACAACAACGTGTGTATACAACTTGCAGATAAGACCAAAAACAATACTATCATAATGAATCAATAACAAGTTCAGATCTGAAATCATGGCACTCGGGCCCTAGTGACAAGCATTAAGCACAACAAGTCGCAACAAAGTCATAAAGCACTAATAAAAAATACTAGGCACCATGCCCTAACAATCTGATGCCATTACATGAACGATCTCATCCAATCCCTACCATACCCATAGCCTACAGCGGGGGATTACTCACTCATAGATGGGGGAAACATGGATGTTCGATGGAGAAGCGATGGTGATGATGATGGTGATGATCTCCTCCAATTCCCCGTCTCGGCAGGGTGCCAGAACGGAGTTTCTGGTGCTGTTTCGTGGAATCTGGTGGTGACGGTGGAGCGGAACTCCTTCTGAAAAACGTCGAACCCCTCGAAGTTTTTAGGTCAGAAGTCTTCTTATAAGCGAAGAGGGAGACCGAGGGGGTGCCTGGGGCCACCATACCATGCCCTAGCGCGGCCAAGCCTAGCCCGCGCCTGGGGGGTGTGGCCAGCCCCTGGCCCTCCTCCGTCTCGTATTCTGGCTCCTAGAGTCTTCTGGAAAAATAGGCACTTTGGCTTTTGTCCCGTCTAATTCCAAGAATATTCATTTTCTGACTTTCCTGGAACCAAAAATAGCAGAAAACAGGCAGCTGGCACTGTGGCTCTTGTTAATAGGTTAGTCTAAGAAATCATATGAAAAGTACTCCAAAGTGTGGACAAAACACAAGAAAGTGGATAAAACCAAGCATGGAGCATCAAAAATTATAGATACATTTGCAATGTATCAACATCCCCAAGCCTAACTCCTGCTCGTCCTCGAGTAGGTAAGTGATAAAAAGAAAGAATAATTTTTGAGGTGACATGCACCATCATAAAATTGATCAAAGTATTTGTAAAACATTCAAAGCTGGGATCATAGTACTTCAATCATAACATGAAATACAAAGTTCTAGCAATAAGACAAAGAAACTATGATGCAACATGAAAAGGCACAAACAAAAGATTCATGAATAACAATGGTTTGCAAGACGTTTGTTTGTTTCACATAAAGAAAACATAGCATAGTGGCATTTAGCTTGTCCCTCATAGAGTAGCAAACATAAATGCATAGGACACCTTCAAAATTTACAAGAGTGACTAGATACAAATAGTTAAAAACAAGCAATATCAAGGTATGCATCAATCAACAAGTCTTGGTACAATGCACATAGAACTAAGAATGGCCACTATGCTCTCAAGAAAGTGCTCGTAGAATGTGTGGAGACTCAACAAGGAAATGAACAGGTTTTGAAAAGTTTGAAAGGCTTACAAATGCTGAAAGTATGGTACTCATTAGCTTTGAGCTATCATTGCCCCTATCATAAGCATCTTTAATGTGGTTAAGGTGAAAGTGAGGTCCAATCTGAGTTATATGCTTGACAGACTATAAACTGAAAATCCCAAGTCCCTTGAGTACGAGGGCCGCTCCTCATGCTACTCAACTTTAGTTACCGGTAAGTTCTTGTCATCGTAAGTATGTGCGTATCATTGAGAACCACCAATGGGGTACCCCTTGCCCGATGATATGGAAGAATCCCCATATCAAAATGACAAGGCAAGCAGACAATGAGTATCTCAGCAATCTTCTTATTTACCATGGGAAAATGGTGCTTTTTTCTCTCTTTCCTATTTTCATAAAACTCTTTTTTTTCTTTTTCTCAATAGCTATCTCTCTCTTTTTTTATAAGAAGAATGCTTCATAGATATCATTATGGTTACGCTGCAGGTTTCCACCATGTCAGCATGGATTAGACCAGCGGCCCAGGCGTTTCTCTAACACACATACATAACTCCATGGACTTACAAGCTCCCTTTTTATTTCACACCGACGACATCCGCAAACAAAAGAGCAAGGTATCAACTGGGTATATATTTACAAGTGTTGAAAGCGTTCCCCGTGACAGCACGGTTCTGCTAATCCCCAACCTATAATTAGCAAGCATATAACTTTCATGGAGAGTTCACAATGGTTCAGGTTTATTAAGTGCAGGAAATAAAGTGTGCCATCAAGTTCGTGAGAGCTTTACTAACTAACTTTCTCATAACAAGCAAACATTTTATTTGGAAGAAAACAAGGCATATTGAATATGCACGGAAGTAGCAAATGATGCTAATAGGTAGGTATGGTGGACACTTTGGAAATATTTGGTTTAGGGAGTTGGAAACTTGAGTAAAACATACTCAGTGTAAGTGAAGGCTAGCAATAGTAAGGGAGCGACAAACGAGAGAGCAATAATGGCCATAATCATGCAGAGCGACAAAACATCATTGATCAAAGCATAAAGTGATACTACAAGTTGAAAACTAAAGGATCATAAAGGCTTATGGTGACTTGGGATAGTCATAACATGGTGTGAACATGTGCCAAGTCAACCCAAATAAAGCATCAAAGGAGAATACCACTATACTATGCTTTAATATGCTAAAACAACGCATGATTCATCCAAGGCACATTAAGCAATCTCAATTGTTTATAACAAGTCATGCTATAGCAAAAAATACTAAGCATAAAGCCAAAACAATATCAAGCATGGCATGGCAAATCATAGGCCATAGTCAAAAACAAGCTCTCTTTACCACTTAAGCATGAGCTTTCCTACTCTTTTCCAAACCAAACCAAACCAAACTAGTTGAACACCAATGCATGAAAGAGGAGGTCCAACCAATTTATTCAGCAAACTAAGCAAACCACGCAACCTAAAAACCAAAAACAAAAACAAAAACGAAAAAGAAGACGCTCCAAGAACAACACAATTGTGCATGAAACAATAAAAATGAAGTGTTTGGAAGAAACCTGGGATTTTTATTGATGAAGAAGGGGATGCCTTGGGCATCCCCAAGCTTTGATGCTTGTACTTCTTAAATATTTCTTGGGGTGACACGCGTGGCATCCCCAAGCTTGAGCTTTAGTCCATCCTTCACCTCATTACTCATTCCTTCCATACACCTGAAATTTTTCCTTCATACAAAACTTCACACAATCTTTATTAGCAACATTAGTGCACTCAAGATAATAAGTCTTTATGTCACATCCCAAGATTTTCCAAATCTTGTAATGTGAAAAATAAAATAAACAAAATAAATTTTGTTGAAAATCAGGGTGAAAAGAAACTTTTGTTTCTAAAAGGAAACTGAAATCCCATCTTGAACAAACTTTGGTAGAAGTTTGAATTCAACAAAAATCCAAATCAAGGGAAATGCATTCCTCAATGAATGTATCTGGAAATTTGAACACTAGGAAAGTAAATCAAAATCCCTAAGCCCTAATGGAAGGAAATCATTTTCCAAAGTATCTCCAAATCTATGGATTGGATCCATACCAAAAATTGATCAACAAATATTCACAAAGGATCAAGAAAAGACCATAGAGATTGGTTTCACTTAGTTGGAACCATAGACAAAATCTTATGAATATAATAAGATAAGGAAATTGAATTTCCAAAGCCAATAAAGCCCTTACCAGAATCCATACCTTTTGGTGAACAAATAATCCTAAAGGGATTTATAAGGATAAACATTTATCAAAGGAAAATAAATTGTTTTGGAAACACTAATTTAGATCTTTTAATAAAAGACTTTGTTTTCAAATGAAAAGGTGAGCCAAATTAATTTTGGCCAAGATTTTGTAATAAAATATTTTTGTTTTGAAAAAATGAGTAAAGGTTTCTTTAAATAAAATAATAAGGATTTAAATATCCAATTTTATTTAAGTAAAGGCTTTCCCATTTTAATTAAACACCAAAACTTATTTATTTATTTAAATAAGTTTCCAAGTATTCTTTTATTTTTCAAATAAAACCTTCTGGTTTGGTTTTGAAAATAATTGGATTTCAAATGGAAATTTTATTAAATAAATCAAACACTATTAATAAACTAAAGATCCATTTTATTTAATTAATAAATGGATCCTAAAATAAATAAAAATATTATTTCATTTTGGATTTGGATTATGTTGATAAACAGAACCAAATTCAAATGAAAAGTTTGTTGATTGTTTGAATTGATTTGAGTGTGGTTTGATTGTTTGAATAATTGATTGAAATTCAAAACAGAAAAAGAATTAGAAATGGAAAAAGAAAACAGACAGAAAAAAAATAGGAAAAGGACAACCCAAAGAACCCCTAAGGCCCGAGAATCAGCCCTCTCGCGCAGAAAAACGTTTCGCACCTCGTTTCTGACCCGCTAAGTCAATGACAGCCTGGACCCACTCCTCCTCTCTCTCACTCGCTGACGAGATGACCCCACCTCCTCTTATTTCCCCCGAACCGTTTTTCTTCACCGCGAAAGGAACCCGCTAAGCAGATGACAAGTGGACCCCGTTCCCTCACCCTTTCCCACTGACCGGTGGACCCCATTCCTACTGTTCATCGTCGTTCCCACCGCGACCGATTCTTCCTCCTCTCGCCGGCCGTTTTCTGCTTTAATTCCGCCGATTAAATTCGCGTTACTGCCGCGCCTTTACCTCGCTACGACCACGCACTATTAAACGCCAGCGTCCCCTCCTCCTTTCCCCTCACACGCCACTCCCTCTCTGCCCCGAGGCTGTCGTAATTCGAGCCCATATCGCCACAGCTCCGACCACCGTCTCCGACCAATTCCGGCCGTGTCCTGCCACCCCGTGCCTCCTCGACCTAACTCACACCTTCCCCACTCTTAGGCGCATCTGCCAGTACATTAAACTCGCCCGCAAGTGCCCTGCAGGCTCGCCAACGACGACGACCACCGTCGCCACCGTCTGCTTCTTCTCCGGCGACGTTTTCCGGTAAGAGCCGACCGCCCCGAGCCCTTTCGTTCATGCACACAACAACGCCTTGCTCTTGCGCATCTGACCCTACCCTCGGATTGCCCTCTCCTGAATCGCAGTCGCCGTCTGCCAACTCCAGCGCCACGTCGCCTCGCTCGACGAGCCCCACCGGTGAGACCAGACTTCCCCTTCACCTCCCTGTGATGCACACATACTCGCCTCCCTCTTGCGAACCTAACGGTACAATCTGCTGGTCTTAGGGCGTCCTCTATCCTCATCTTCGACCGTGGATAGAGCCGTCCGTCGCCGTCCTCTACTCCGGCGAGGAATCGCGGCTGAACCAGAGCGCCCCTCGTCGAACCGTCGGCACGTTGAGCATCGCCGTGACCCCCTGATCCCGGTGAGCATCTCCTTCTTCTCCCTCGCTACCTACATCGTCGGCAACGTCATCGACCGACCGCTCCACCGCTGCTAGCCACCGCAGCGCCGCCCACCTTAGGTCAAACTCGCCAGCACCGTTCGATCTAGATCTGACGCTCATGATTAGCTCACTTAACACCGAAGGGGTATGTCCTATGGACCGTGTGATTGATATGATCCAACGCCCCACAGCCACGATCCGGCCGAATCGGTACCGACGAATAGGAAGATGCCGCGTGTCCCTATTCTGCTTAAAAACAGATTTGAAAACAGAATTTCTTGCTAACTTTAAACCCTTGTATCTTTGGATCCACACGTCCAAAAATTACAAATTTTATGTCGTTGGAATCAGGAGAGCAAGACCTAACCAACCCTGCCCTTAGTTCAGCAAATAGTAACTGTTAGTTTGTTGGTTTTTGCAGATTCTTTTGTGTGCTTGTTTAGATTAGAAAAATTGTTTAAAAATGATTTTAAGGTTAAAACCTTTGCAAATTGGTTTGTTGTGACCTTACTGACCCTAGGAACCAACCTTGTCTTGGAAAATGATTTTTGTAAAGGTTTAGAATGGATTAATTAGTTTAGTCCATTTCTAGCCAAACAAAACTATTGTTTTGTTTATGAAAATTGGTTTTGAGTAAAAACTTTGGAGAAAATGGTTTAGACCAAACCTACTGACCCAAAACACCAAGTTTTGCAATAGCAACTCATTTGGTGAACCCTATAGGTTAGTGCCTTAGTAAAAATATTTCTACACCACATAGAATGATACTTTGTTTTGCAAATGGTTTTATAGTGAAACCTTTTGCAAATGACTTAGCCACTTCACAAAATGACCATTAGGTGTATTCCAATGCCTATGACCCATTAGGAACCACTTTTCAAACAAAACAAAGCTTGGCATGCTTGCATGCATTACTTTGACTTTGCCATTTTGGAAAATGACCAATTTGGAACTTACAAAGTTTAGAAGCCTAGTAGAGACCATTCTTACAATAGAACCAACCTTTGCATGCTTATGCATGACTTAGATCCCATTGCTTTGTGTGTGAGAATTTTTTTGTTTGACTTTAGTTTGGAATGTAAATTGAATTTGTGTTTGCTTGATTGGTAGATTGAGTTTGTGCCTTGCTTGATTGAATTGTAGTGACTTGAAGAGTGTGATTGTTGCAAGGACAAGGAGTGAACTTATACCCTCTACCAAAAAGGCAAGTGATGCTTCATATCTTTTGTCCCATTATTTTCTCTATGCATTAGTGTTTTTGCTAAGTAAAACTGCATGGTTTTTGATAAGTATAGACTTTGCTATAGGAAACTTTGTAGATGAATCCTTAGTAGGATTTCCTAAGTTAGAAATCCTATTACTACCAAGCTTAGCCTATCTAATAGAAAACAAGGGTGGAATATATATTCATGCTATGAAAAATTACTAAGTCTGTGGACTTATGTTTTGTTTAATAAAACAACTAAGTTAATGAATCTCCTGGGTGGATTGGGACTTGCAAGGTGGTTTTTGGTTGAGTGGTTCACAAGGCCCATGTTTATGGTTTACCTTAGTGTATCTCACTTGTGGATGGCCACCCAGGAAACAAAGAGATTTGAGATGTCAAATGTTGAGAAGATTCAAGTGCAACCACATGGCAATATGGGCTCTGCCATGATCATATAGGTTGCAAGAACTTAGCCATATGGACAGTGGGTGGATAGGTTGGAACGCGTCCATGATGGTCTAAGGGAATGCTTCTGAAAGATTTTGTCTTGGGAAACCAAGTCTTGTGGGAAAAGTGCACCACCTCTGCAGAGTGTAAAATCTAAGTACTTAGCCATGTCCCTGGTAAAGGACAATTTGAGCATCAAGACATGGAAGCAATCAAGAATCTCATCACTCCAATTTCTAAATTAAAACTTGTGGGTGAACAAGGGATTGTGTGAATTCCTCAATCTTTGATGGAGAGATGGCTTGGTACAAGGATCTTGAAATCTTAGATTGGGAAAAAATGATTTTGCCAAGCACTTCAGTCATTGATTGGTAGATGCCTCGAGAAGGATCTTCAGTCTTTGATTGGTAGATGCCTTGGGAAAGCTTTTGCCAAACAAAAACTTAGTGTTTTCAAATGTTAAGGAAAAATCTATTTTGAGCAATGCAAGCCTCAACTCCACCTAGCCAAAATGCATATAGATGATAGACTCCACCATACTACCAAAGTATCACTTGCCAATACAATTCCAATGTATTGACCCTTGTGGCTGTAACTTGTAATGTTGCAGGTTTGATTGATTTTAGTGAAGATTGATTGATTAGGATTACAAAGTCTACAACCAACATCTGCCTGTGGCACTTTGAAGATGAAGGACCCATGACTATAGTTATTCCGCTGCAATGTAATGTAAATAGCCAATGAGCTATGTTTGATGTAATAAATTATTTTATTCCTGGTTATAAAGTTGTATTATGACCTTTGTTTCTTGATATTACATCTAAGCTGTGGATGCTAGCTATTGATCCAGGGACTAGCATTGTAAACACAGGGGGCTCAATCTTATTAAAGGTTGGGGACCTTACACTTTAGGTTCAGTTCTAACACCAATAAACTTCCATTAAAACACTAGCTATTGTAGCACTTGCCTCAAAAAGCTCAATTCCCCAAAATAACTCAAAAAGGAACCAACAAGAAGCAAATGCAGAAAATGGCAGAAATCTTTCAAAACACACCAGCAGGTAAAGACGAATTTTTTCGAAGACCTTCTGTTGCTCAAATCAAAAAGTGTTCAACTAACCAAAGTTAGATAACAACCTGGGGCAGATGCACAAAAATTCACGCCTCAAAAGGACGTACAGAGATTTTACACGAATTTTTACGGTGAAGCACAGAAATCTGTTTCGGGACAGCAACTTTACCAATCATTACTTCTCTCTCATTAGAGGTTACTCTTGGCACAAAAAGCAAATAAAAAGGATAAAGAGCGGTTATTACGGAAGTAATAACTTCCAAGACTCATCTAAAACTTTTGGGTTATCTCCCAATAAGTATTTTCTTTAACGCCTTTAAGTTAGGCATAAGCAAAAACTAAAATGGATAGAATTGAAGTAAGCGGAGATAATCATGGTGAAAACATTGTTTTGTTCAATGAAATCCTTTTGTTAACAAGGTTGATCAGGTCTTGCTACCAAAACAATTCCATATGAGACAAAACTTTGTATTCCACTAATGATTATGTTACCTCAACCTTGATAGCAATGGTCCCAATCATAATAGTTTCAATTTTTCCTCTTGGTATGGGACAATATATTTCTCCAACTTGAATGCCCTCAACATGTTCAATTGAATTCAAACCATAAGTCCTTTCAATCTTCTTGCGGAAATAGATAGTATGTTCCTTGTCATTGACATTGAAGGTCACCTTCCCTTGATTACAATTAATAACAGCTCCTGCAGTATTTAAGAAAAGGTCTCCCAAGAATAGTAGACATATTATCATCTTCAGGCATAAAAGTTTGAGAGGATGCTCTCATAAGAAATATGAGTTGAAGTAAGAGAGAGCATCAAGAAGCAAATTCAAAACACATTTAAGTCTAACCCACTTCCTATGCATAGGAATCATGTATGCAAATAAATTTGCAAAGAACAAAGTGACATGCATAGGAAGATAAAACAAGAGTAACTTCAAAACTTTCAGCACATAGAGAGGTGTTTCAATACCATGAAAACTTCTACAACCACATTTTCCTCTCTCATAATAATTTTCAGTAGCTTCATGAAGAAACTCAACAATATAACTATCACATAAAGCATGCTTTTCATGATCTACAAGCACTAGATCTTTACCATAAACATCTTCAAAAGAATCCTTGGGAACATAACATTCATCCTCCTTTGGTAAGCACGGGGGACAATCAAATAATGTAAGGGATAAAGAGTTACTCTCATTAGAAGGTAGGCATGGGTAGCTAATCCATTCTTCCTCCTTTTGTTCAACACTCTCCTCCTCTTTTTCATCTAATGAGATTTCAGGATCATCAATTTCTTCTTCCATATGATCCTGCAAGGCATTAGTCTCTTCCATTTGTGGAAAGCATCTAAAATATTCAAGAATATAGCCATTTTCATCCTTGTAATTATCAAAGAAAAATTTAAGTATACCATAAACCTCATATTTGTAAGATGAATCATCAATATTTTCAAGCAAACTAGCAAGTTCAAAAGCACCCTTCCAAGCAATAAATTCCTCAATTTGTTCTACATCATAAAGGTCATAATTTCCCTTAACATAGGAAGATATGGTAACATTATCATTATACTCACATTGAAAAGGGAGGTGTTTGTACCTCCTACAGCAACAAGATTTATCAAGGCAATAAGTAACATTATAAGTAGAGCACACATTTCTAGCAATGGTATACAATCTATCAATTTGTTCCCATAAGTGTTTCCCTTTTTGTGACAAGCGGTGTTCCTTATAATAATCTTTTTGATCTTCCGTGAACCCACCTTGCCAATAAGATTCAGTTTCAAAGAAACCAACCATTGACAACAAGCATGATAAAGCAAGACAATAACAGACCAACGAAAATAACAACTAGAGTAGGAACTACTTTTTTTTGTATTTTTGATAAAGAAACAAGCAAACAAGGATAAAATAAACTTAGCTTGAACAATAGTGAATCCAAGTGGACTTGATAAATAAAGCTATGCTCCCCAGCAACGGCGCCAAAAAATAGTCTTGATGACCCACAAGTATAGGGGGTGTATCGCAGTATTTTCGAGGGAACTGAAACCCAATTTATTGATTCGACACAAGGGGAGCCAAAGAATATTTATAAGCCTTAACAACTGAGTTGTCAATTCAGTTGCACCTCGAAAACAATCTTGCTCACAGCAGTTTATCAGTAGCAACAGTTTTGTAGTAGGAATAGCAAAGTAACAGCAGTAGTAAAGCAAAGATGAGTAACAAAAGCGAATAATGGGATTCGAGTGCGGTAGGCATAGGGATGGATGGACGGGTGTTGCATGGACAAGACAATTCACATAGTAATCAGAACATAGGGCAATTGCAGATAAATAAGATAAAGCATCCAAGTACTAGACAATCCTAGGCATGTGTTCCATATATAGTCATATGTGCTCGCAATGAGAACTTGCACAACATCTTTTGTCCTGCCAGCCCGTTTGCAGCGGGGCCTCTAGGGAACTACTGGCAATTAAGGTGATCCTTTTAATAGAGCACCGAAGCAAAGCATTAACACTCCGTGAACACATGTGATCCTCACATCAAAGCCATTCCCTTCCGGTTATCCCGATTTCTGTCACTTCGGGGCCATAGGTTCTGGACAACAACGTGTGTATACAACTTGCAGATAAGACCAAAAACAATACTATCATAATGAATCAATAACAAGTTCAGATCTGAAATCATGGCACTCGGGCCCTAGTGACAAGCATTAAGCACAACAAGTCGCAACAAAGTCATAAAGCACTAATAAAAGATACTAGGCACCATGCCCTAACAATCTGATGCCATTACATGAACGATCTCATCCAATCCCTACCATCCCCATAGCCTACAGCGGGGGATTACTCATTCATAGATGGGGGAAACATGGATGGTCGATGGAGAAGCGATGGTGATGATGATGGCGATGATCTCCTCCAATTCCCCGTCCCGGCAGGGTGCCAGAACGGAGTTTCTGGTGCTGTTTAGTGGAATCTGGTGGTGGCAGCAGAGCGGAACTCCTTTTGGAAAAATGTCGAACCCCCTAAAGTTTTTAGGTCAGAAGGCTTCTTATAGGCGAAGAGGGAGACCGAGGGGGTGCCTGGGGCCACCACACCATGCCTGGCGGCCAGCCCAGCGCTGGGGGTGTGGCCAGCCCCTGGCCCTCCTCCGTCTCGTATTCTGGCTCCCGGAGTCTTCTAGAAAAATAGGCACTTTGGCTTTTGTCCCGTCCAATTCCGAGAATATTCATTTTCTGACTTTCTTGGAACCAAAAACAGCAGAAAACAGGCAGCTGGCACTGTGGCTCTTGTTAATAGGTTAGTCCAAGAAATCATATGAAAATTACTCCAAAGTGTGGACAAAACACAAGAAAGTGGATAAAACCAAGCATGGAGCATCAAAAATTATAGATACATTTGCGATGTATCAATAGCTTTCAAAGAAGTAAACACCAAGGTAAGAGCAAATGTGCAAAACAAGGAACATAAGAAACATGATTGAATAAATCATCATATGAATGAATGAAACACAACAACTCAAAATACTTGCTGAGGTAGAAGGGGGATAGGTTTACTGACTCGATTGAAAAGTAAAAGAAAGGCCCTTCGCAGAGGGAAGTAGGGATTTGAAGATTCATAAAGAGCTTCCAAAAATTATGATACTTATTAGCTTTCAGCTCTCATTGCCCCTATCATAGGCATCTTTTGGTGATTAAGGTTAAAGTGACACAACTAAGAGGATATGCTTGACAAGTTATAAATTGAAGCCCCATGCCCCTTACTTACGAGTATCGAACCTCATGCTACTCAACTTCAGTCACAAGTAAGCTCTTGTCATTGTAAATACATATGTATCATAGAGAACCGCCAACGGGGTACCCCTTGCACATGACACATGATCTATCCCATAATAAAAATGACAAGGTAAGCAGACAATGAGCATCTCAGCGATCTTTTTATTTGCTATTTGCATAGGTTTTTATTGAGGATGCTTCATAGAATTCTCACTATAGTTATGCTACAAGTTTCCACCATGATTAGGCATGGCTTAGGCTAGCGGCCCAGGCGTTTCTCTAACACACATATAAACTCCATGATCTTACAAGTTCCCTTTTTATTTCACACCGCCGGGATCCGTAGGCAAAAGAATCATGATATCAACTAGGTACAAAGTACCAATGCGGTGTTGAAAGCGTTCCCCATGATACATGGTTCTGCTAACTTCAACTCATAAAGCGCAAGCATATACGCAACAAAGAAGGACCCAATGGTTCAAGTTTATTAGATGCAGAAAGTAAAGTGTGCCATCAAGTTCGTGAGAGCTTTAATCACTAATTTTCACATAACAAGTTTAATTTGGAAGGTAGATAAAAACAAGAATTTACTTGGAATAGCAATAGTGCTAATAGGTAGGTATGGTGGACACAAATGGCATATGTTTTGGTTTAAGGAGTGGATGCATGAGAAGAATTCCCTCTCAGTACAGGTTTTTGGCTAGCAAGGCTAGGTAGAAAGTATAAGAATTGAAGGAAACAAACAAACATACAAGTGATAAAAACAAACATGCAACCTTCCTTGGAAGCACAAAAGATCTTAACCATTGAATACTAAACTTATGCGCAAATCAAGAAAGAAAGATGATGAAATTATATTTCTTTAGAGTACTTTAATCTTTTCATTCAATTCTCAAAACTAGTGTTGCTACTGACCAAGCCAGGTTTGCCAAAACCAATTAAATTAACTCAATGATCCCAAAGTGATACCAATACTAACAACAAGATCAATCATATAACTACGAATTGAAAACTAATATGAGATATGCAAAAGAGTAAATGATAGAACTTCTCATTAATAATCCATAACGGCAACTCACACCAAGGGATACATATCTAACAAGAGAGGGGACACTTCCATAATGCAAACCATCATACACGATAACTTCTCTATTCATGATATGACTCTACTAAAAAGGTAAAAAGATAGAAGATAGTGATGTGATACCGCGGCACTCCCCCAAGCTTGGAACAAACCAAGGGGATGCCAAAACCTGATGACGAATTACTCCTTCGATGGTGGTGGTATTCTCTCGATGAGCTTTTTGATCAATTTCCCCAAGTCCTCAATCTCGAAGGTGAGAGTACGAATCAACTCCGAGTTGTGCTCGATGCGGCTCATGATCGTGTCGAATTTTGGATCCTAGCTCTTACGATTCTTTCCCCACTCTACCTCCTTAAAGTCTTCTTTTCCTACATGGCATGGATCTGAACAGTGACGAGGAGGCTTTCCTCCAATTGACATAATCTTGGCCGAGTTTGCCACCACTCCAATGCTTGCAAGGGTAGTGCCGGTGTGCGGATGTTGGCTTTGGTTTCTCTCCTCTTCACCTTCGTTGTTGATCTCCTTCTCCTGCCCGGGGTCTTGGAGATCTTCCTCCATAGACTCCTTCCCTTATCCTTGGCGGACACCATTGTGCTTCAGAACTTTCAAGAATAGTTCCTGGAAGAAACAGATCGAAACAAAAACACGGCGAGAACACGATATACGAACCTCGGGGGATTATAAATTACGAAGTTTCAAAACAAAAGGAAGGTACTGGGAGAAAACGGGTCGGAGACGGAGGCCGAGGTGGCCTCACCACCTGGTGGCGCGGTCAGGGGTGGGCCTGCGCCACAGGGTGGTGTGAGCCACCCTAGCTCCATTTTCGTCCCTATTTCGCTTCGTAGCTTTCCTTGTTGGATAAAAACTACAAAAATATAATTTGACAGATCTTTCGCGGAACTTTTCTTACCAGAACTGTTACCTATTTAAAAAGGACTCTGTAAGTCTCTGAATTTGGTATCTAGTAGATTGTTACGGAGTCACCACTTGAATAACATCAATATCTTCATCTTCATACACTTATTGCTTGATCATGAAACCTTTCACTTCCTTATTACACCATTATTTCCACTAACCTGGAAATTTCTTTCACACAAAACTTCACACAGTTCTCATTAGCAACATTAGTATAAGTGAAGTGATAAAACCTTTTGAGTCAAATTTCAACTGAAAACCATCAAAACATAAGCTACTATAGCAACTCCTTCCGAAAACCGAAAAATAATTCAAAAATGAAATCGATTAAAGAAGCAAATGCAAAAGTGGCAAAATCTGTCAAAACAGACCAGCGGGTAAAGATCAATTTTTTCGAAAACCTTCTGTTGCTCAAATCAAAAAGTGAAAAACTAACGAAAGTTAAATAACAATCTGGGGCAGAAGCACAAAAAATGACAGCTCAATCCGACATACAGAGATGTCTCACGAATTTTTACGGTGAAGCACAAAAATCTGTTTCGGGATAGCAACTTCCCCAAATCTTACTTCTCTCTCATTAGAGGTTGATCTTGACACAAAAACCAAACAAAAGGATAAGGAGAGGTTATTACCGAAGTAATAAATTCCAAAACTCAAAGAAAAACAAAAACAAACTAAAAGTAAAAATAAATTCGGTTGTCTCCCAAAAAGCTCTTTCTTTATAGCCATTAAGATGGGCATGATAATTTTGAAGATGCTCACATAGGAATATGAATTGAAGTGAAAGAGAACATCAAGAAGCAAAAACTACACATGTTTAAGTCTAACCCACTTCCTATGCAAGGGAATTTTGTAAACAAACAAGTTGTTGAAACCAGAGACTACCAGCATAGGAAGGCAAAAGAAGTGCAACATGAAAACTTTCAGCATAAAACGAGGAAACTTGATATTATTGAGATGCATAAGAACACTTTTCCCTCTCTCATAATAAATTTCAGTATCATGCATAAATTTAATGATATATCTATCACAAGCACCATTGTAGCCATACTCACTTATCCTAACAGAAAACACAGGAATACTAGTTCTTATAACACTACTTTGTGAAACAATATTAGAGGTATCCTTACAAAGGATAGTGTGTCCCTCTTCTACATATTTAGTGACAAAGTCTTTCACATTTGCTATTATAGGTTCATCATCCATTTTTTTATCAGGTTCAATAGCTTTATTTGTACTTTCACTAACCATATTAGCTATCATAGAATGTTCCTTCATCTTAACTAGGAAAGGCATTTTTTCAATGTAAGGTTCAGATAAAACATGATTGGCAGTATAAACTTCAGTATTTCTTGCAGGAACACTCTTAGCAATATCTTTATAAGGTTCATGATACTTATTCCACTTCTTTTTAGGCACTTCAATGTAGGAAGCAAAAGCCTTAAAATAAGTTGCAATAGCTTGAGAGTCTAGACCATAAGCATTTTTAATATTTTGAAAGTCATCAGTTCCCATAAAAGGTTCAATGCAGTCATAACCATAATTTATACCTGACTTTCTACATTTGTCATTCTCCCATGCTTCAGCATTATCTTGAATACGGTTGATACGTCCAAAACGTATCTACTTTCCCGAACACTTTTGCTATTGTTTATCCTCTAAACTTGTGTGATTTGGATGCAACTAACGCGGACTGACGATATTTTTAGCAGAATTGCCTTGGTGTCTACTTTTTGTGCAGAAAATCAACTATCAGGAAAAATCTCGGAAAATATGACAAAAATCCTATTTCACCCGAAGCCTCCAGGAGCCAGAATATGAGACGGAGAAGAGCCAGGGGGTGGCCACACCACCTGGTGGCGCGGGCCAGGCCAGGCCGCGCCATGGGGTGGTGTGGGCTCCCCAGGCACCCCTCGGTCTCCCTCTTCACCTATAAGAAGCCTTCTGACCTAAAAACTCTGGGGGGGGTTCGACGTTTTTCCAAAAGGAGTTCCGCTCCGCCGCCACCACCAGATTCCACGAAACAGCACCAAAAACTCCGTTCGCACTCACGGACGGGAATTGAGGAGATCATCGCCATCATCATCACCATCGCTTCTCCATTGATCATCCATGTTACCCCCATCTATGAGTGAGTAATCCCCTGCTGTAGGCTATGGGGATGGTAGGGATTGGATGAGATCGTTCATGTAATGGCATCAGATTGTTAGGGCATGGTGCCTAGTATCTTTTATTAGTGCTTTATGACTTTGTTGCGACTTGTTATGCTTAATGCTTGTCACTAGGGCCCGAGTGCCATGATTTCAGATTTGAACATGTTATTGATTCATTATGATAGTATTGTTTCTGGTCTTATCTACAAGTTGTATACACATGTTGTTGTCCAGAACCAATGGCCCCGGCGATGTAAATCGATAACCGAGGGAATGGCTTTGATGTGAGGATCACATGTGTTCATGGAGTGTTAATGCTTTCCTGCTCTATTAAAAGGAGCACCTTAATTGCCAAGAGTTCCTTGAGGCCCTTACCGCAAACGGGTCAAGGGACAAAAGATGTTGTGCAAGTTCTCATTAAGCACGATGACTATATATGGAACACATGCCTAGGATTATCTAGTACTTGGATGCTTTATCTTATTTATCTGCAATTGCCCTATGTTTTGATTGCTATGTGAATTGTCTTGTCCATGAAACGCCCGTCCATCCATCCCTATGCCTATCGCACTCGAATTCTACTGTTTACTGCTATTGTTACTGCTGTCTTTACTTTACTACTTTTGTAACTTTGTTATTCCTACTACAAAACTATTGCTACTGATAAACTGCTGTGAGCAAGATTGTTTCTAGGTGCAGCTGAATAAACAACTTAGTTGTTAAGGCTTATAAATATTCTTTGGCTCCCCTTGTGTCGAATCAATAAATTGGGTTTCACTTCCCTCAAAAATACTGCGATACACCCCTATACGTGTGGGTCATCAAGACTATTTTCTAGCACCGTTGTCGGGGAGCATAGCTTTATTTATCAAGTTCACTTGGATTCTCTATTGTTCACTACTATCCATCCATCATGGGTAAGTCTCGTGATGGCAAGGTTACTATTTTACCATCCACTACAAGAAGAGGTACGGCTCTGAACACCTCTATTGCTCTTGATTCACCATATGTTATGAGTAAGCTCGTTACACCACCACATACACATGCTACACACACTGCTAATACTGTTGAATTTGAAACTTCTGATGCTTATGATGCTACTTCTACTATGCTTGATAAGAGTGGTTCATTAGGTCCTTTCCTAGATGCTACGATTGCTAGAACTATAGCTGGAAATACCGAAACTCCTAATGAAGACACTACCACACCTGTTAGTTCACCTGAGTCTAGTGAAAGTTATGATATTAAAGATGGTTATGTTGAGATGACCGATGAATTTATTAAAGAATGTAAAAACACCCATGATAGGAGCGCTGCTAAGAGTCTCCTTGAGAGGCATATCATTAGACCCAAATTGTTTCCTATTGCTAAGTTTGCTGCTTCTCCCATAAACATTACAGATAAAGATTATGATTTCTCTCTCGATCTATCTTACATAGCTATTGTTGAGAAAGAACCTCTTTGTGGGACTAAGAATGAAAGTGCGGTAGCACATATGAATGAACTTTCTACCATGAGTGGCTTGTTTTTTGATGATATTAAGATGCGTACTTACTTTGTTGCTAAGATTTTCCCCTTTTCACTAAAAGGAGAAGCTAAAACTTGGTTTAGTAATTTACCTCCTGGATCTATTGATAGCCCTGATTGCTTGATTAGTACCTTCCTGCAGAAATATTTTCCTCCTAGTGCTAGACATGCTATTTTGCAGGAACTTTTTGATTTTAAACAGGGAGAAAAAGAGGTATTGCCCAAATCTTGGGCAAGGTTTTGTGCTTTGATTCATGCACAAGCTGGAAGTCCTTTACCGAAGAATCTTGATATATTTTATAATGGACTAACCGAAGAATCTAGGACATACCTAGATAGTTGTGCTGATTGTGTTTTCAGGAATAGGACTCCTAAGGAAGCTAAGGAATTAATGGCTAAAATAAGCAAGAATTATGAAGATTGGACTCCTCCTAAACAAGCTATACCTGAAGTAATTGTACCTGAACCTTCTATTCCTGTGCCTATTCCAACATCAAAGAAGAGGGGAGTTATTGAATTAAATGATAAAGTGATGAAGGAAGCTAAGAAATGTCTTAAGGAGAAGGGAATTAAAGCTGCAGATGTCAAGAATTTACCTCCTATAGAAGAATTATGTAAGCATATTCCCTACTCATCCACTATTGAGGTACACTCTCTCCAACACTCTGATGAAGGTGATATCCCTTACTCTAAACCTCCTGATCAATGCTTAGAAGAATTTGATATCTTTATTGTTAAGCAAGATAATTTTAATAAAAGGGTGCAAAATCATATAATGGAAAACACTAGAGCTATTGTTGAGTTGAAAGATATTGTGGAAAGAACCTCTAATGATGTTAAAATGATTGTTAAACACTTTCAAATGGTTCAAACTCAAATAGATCAACTCATTAAAGTGCAAAACGACTTGCTAGTTAATGCTGCTAAAGAAAAACATGCTTATGAAATTAGAACTAAAAATGGAGCTGCTACCCAGGATCCTCTATATCCTGAGGGGCATCCCAAAAGAATTGAGCAGGATTCTCAACAAGCTGAAAATAGTGGTTCTACTCGTAAGAAAAGGAAAAAGAAACATAAAACTGTTGTAGAACCCTCTGAACCTGCTATAGATCCTAATAGTATATCTATCTTTGATGCTGAAACTGAAAGTCGTAATGAAGAAAATGAAGTTCCTAATGAAGAAAAAGTTGAAGAAGAACCTGAAAAGCACACTAATAATACTAAATACACCAAAGAAGATTTTATTGCTAAGAAACATGGTAGTGAAAGGGAACCTTGGGTCCAAAATCCTATGCCTTTCCCTGATAAGAAACACAAGTCAAAGGAAGATGAACACTATAATAAGTTTTGTGAGTGGATGAAACCTTTATTCCTGTAAATTCCTTTGAGTGATGCTATTAAATTGCCTCCTTACTCAAAGTATATGAAGGATATTGTCTCGAATAAAAGGAAGAATGAAGAAATTTCTACTTTGCTTGCTAATTATTCCTTTAATGGTAAGGTTCCTAAGAAACTTGGAGACCCAGGGATTCCAACTATCCCTTGCTCTATTAAGAACAGTTATGTTAGAACTGCTTTGTGTGATTTGGGAGCTGGAGTTAGTGTTATGCCTTTCTCTCTCTATAAGAGGCTTCAACTAGAAAAATTAATACCAACTGATATATCTTTGCAAATGGATAATAAATCTACCACTGTTACTGTTGGTATATGTGAGGATGTACCTGTTCAAGTGGCTCATAATTGCTTGATATTAACTGATTTTGTTGTGCTTGAAATGCCTGAAGATGATAATATGTCTATTATTCTTGGGAGACCTTTTCTTAATACTGCAGGAGCTGTTATTAATTGTAATCAAGGAAAGGTGACTTTCAATGTGAATGACAAGGAACATACTGTCTATTTCCCCAAGAAGGTTGAAAGAACTTATGGTTTGAATTCAATTGAAAATGTTGAGGGCATTCAAGTTGGAGAAATATATTGTCCCATACCAAGAGAAAAATTTGAAACTATTATGATTGGGACCATTGCTATCAAGCTTGAGGTAACATAATCATTAGTGGAATACAAAGTTTTGTCTCATATGGAATTGTTTTGGTAACAAGACATGATCAACCTTGTTAACAAAAGGATTTCATTGAACAAAACAATGTTTTCACTATGATTATCTCTGTTTACTTCTATTCTATCCATCTTAGTTTTTGTTTGCGTTTAGTTTTCTTTTTTGTTAGTTTCTTGCATGTTAGAGTGTCTTAGAAATTCTGTAGTTCTAGCTTTGTTTTGTCCTTGCATCATGTTTCCAAAAAAATCTGTCTGTCAAAAACTCATTCTTCTATGCCTGAAAATGCCCAAAAATAAAGTGTCTCGAAAAATTCCAGAAAATTTATAGTAAATTTTTACGTGAAAAAAGGGGCAGAGGAGTACCTGGGAGGTACCAGGGGGACCTACCAGGTAGGCACACCACCTGGTGGCATGGCTTGCCCTGGGTGGCGCCATGCCCTGGTGTGGGCCACCCCTGGCCCCCCACTAACTCTCTCACCTGCCACTTTCTTCTCTCTCCCGAGTAAGCTCCAGTCCATTGCTCAAAATCGCGTTCTTGCTGTGCTTGCTCTCGATTTTTTCGATCTCCTTGCTCAGCCCATCTTTCTTGCTGAAATTTGGAGCAATTGTTCCCTGGTATGTGACTCCTCTCCTTGTCCAAGTAGATTTGTGTTTGGTGGATTATACATTGAGTATTTTGCTGCTGTAGGTGATAGGTTATGAGAGCTTGTAAGCTTGTTTGATGCTTAGAGATATAGTTTTGATGCATGTTTATGCCTCTTACAAGTCCCTATGAGTAGAATCCTTGATTATATTTACTTTGCAATAACTTGTTTAATAGGTGTTTAAATTTCAGAATAGAAGATGAGTGAGCACCACCTAAACCAACTTGAACTATGGGTGCCTAAGATCATGAAGGTCCACCGGGAGGAGGAAGTTTTTCCCTCCATTTATCCATGTTCTGAGTTCATGAGAGCTGTAGGAATTCTCCAAGATTTCCACACTTTGGTTTCTAATGCAGGGTTGGAGCACTTTTTGGAGGATGAACCTTGTCAATTTGTGAAGCTAACCATGTATGTGGTGCACGACTTCCAATTTAGTCACTCTTTGCCTAACCCCATGGTCCACTACAAAATTTACAATATTGCTGTCGACCTTTCTCTCGATGACTTTTGTGCAGCTATTAAGGTACCTCAATGGGGATCATGTAGAAGGGTTAAGGAGTGACCTGAACCACTCATGGATTTATACGCAGAAATTTGCCAAGGGAGCAGCTTCTCGAAGGAGAGTGGAAAATCCGTAACATTCATCTTCCCTCCATTCGCTACTTTGCCTACTTTATTGCCAAGTGTGTTCTTGCTAGGAAAACTGCCAATAAGTTATGTTCATTTGATCTAGCATTCATCTCTGGTGCTCTTAAACGAGATAGGTCTTACAACTTAGGTGCTTTGATAGCCTTCCGTCTTGCTGCTAACCGTGAGAAAGGTGGAATTTGTGGAGGCCTCATTGCTTCTCGTTTGCTAGCATTGCATGGTTTAGTGCCTCGTCAACTAGACCTATGGTTTCCCATAGAGAGGCTTGATCTTAATTCCATGATACAGCATAAATTTGTTTCCTCGTGGGCTAGTGTGAGTGAGTTGTCTTGTGAAATAACCTTTCTCAAAGCTGGTTGGAGAAAGAGCAAGTCCGAGCATGTTGTTCTTTTGCCTGCACCTGTTTTTTTAACCTTGATAACAGGTTAGGATGGTCCCTCACTGAGGAGGAGCTTGACACATACTTGGGAGAGCTCTCCCAACAGGAGCAGGATACTAGAAGGGAGGTCACGGATGATTCGGTCCAGCCCTCGAATGAGGGGGAGTCTTCATATCAGCAGCCTGCTTATGATTAGGGAGCTTCTTCTTCTTCCCACGGGCCCAACTACGACCATTCTTATCAAGATCCGCTTGCTTGGAACCCCTATTCGTACAAGGATTGATACCCACTTAGGCCAAAAGCCTAAGCCTGGGGGGAGGTACGCTGGCACCACACTCATCTCCTTATCATGTTGCGTCGGTACTTTGTATATTCATGTTTCGTTCTCTTTTTAGTTTTCGTTCTTTCTTTGCTTTTGCTTTCTAAAATACAAAAAGACCAAAAATATTTCTGTTGTTTCTCTTTGGTTTGTTTGCTTCTTCTTTTCTCCTTGGTTTGTTTTTCCCCTTTTGCTTTGTTTGAACTATTTGAAAAACCCAAAAAGATTTTGCTTTGCTTTTTTTTCCTTTTTGGTTCTTGTTTTAAAATCGAAAACAACAAAAATATTTGTCGTTCTTCTTTGGTTTTGTGAGTTTGTTACAGGGTTCAGCAGTCCTCAGTGGAATATTGGTTTCATATTATTATTCAAGCCACACAAGTGAAGAGCAATAATGAGGATTAATGACAACTTGAGGCGTGGTAAGAGGCTGGTAACAAACTCTATTTGTTTCCATTTTTGTACGTATACTCATCACTGTGGGCATGCTTAGTCCGTTCATGTAGGGTGTGTGTTATCTTTGGATGCCTAGTATTTCTTGCTTTCTTATGATTAGCTCCAGCTCGCTAATAGTTTGTAGCATGTCTTATGATTGTTTGCTTGCATTGCTCTGTTCATAAATTGGTATGACACCGTGGTATCCTCCTCTGAATGTTTCATTTGAATTGACTTGGCACATGATCACGCATGCACATGACTGTCATAATCAGTTAAGCCTCGATGAATTATTTTGCCTTGAGGATCTTGAATCACTTTCATGCCATGAGTAGTCCCGTTTTGTTGCAAGCATGATTATGACAGGTATTGCTCTCTCGTTTGTCGCTCCCTTACTATTGCTAGCCTTCATTTACACTGAGTGTTTTACTCATGTTTCCAACTCCCTAAACCAAATATTTCCAAAGTGTCCACCATACCTACCTATTAGCATCATTTGCTATTTCCGTGCATACTCAATATGCCTTGTTTTCTTCCGAATAAAATGTTTGCTTGTTATGAAAAAGTTAGTTAGTAAAGCTCTCACGAACTTGACGGCACACTTTATTTTCCGCACTTAATAAACTTGAACCATTGTGACTGTCCATGAAAGTTATATGCTTGCAAATTATAGGTTGGGGATTAGCAGAACCGTGCTGTCACGGGGAACGCTTTCAACACTTGTAAATATATACCCAGTTGATACCATGCTCTTTTGTTTGCGGATGTCGTCGGTGTGAAATAAAAGGGGAGCTTGTAAGTCCATGGAGTTATGTATGTGTGTTAGAGAAACGCTCGGTCTGGTCTAATCCATGCTGACATGGTGGAAACCTGCAGCGTAACCATAATGATATCTATGAAGCATTCTTCTTATAAAAAAGGAGAGAGATAGCTATTGAGAAAAAGAAAAGAAAAAAAGAGATACTATGAAAAGAGGAAAGAGAGAAAAAAGCACCATTTTCCCATGGTAAATAAGAAGATTGCTGAGATACTCATTGTCTGCTTGCCTTGTCATTTTGATATGGGGATTCTTCCGTATCATCGGGCAAGGGGTACCCCGTTGGCGGTTCTCTATGATACGCACATATTTACGATGACAAGAACTTACTGGTAACTAAAGTTGAGTAGCATGAGGAGCGGCCCTCGTACTCAAGGTGTTGGGTCCGCAGCATAGAAAACAAAAAAATTCTTACGATGAGAACTATATGCCAAGATCTATCTACTAGATACAGAGCAACGGGTGGACATACATCCATGGAGAACTTACCCTCGAAGACAACGAGTTTTGTTAACGAGTAGGAACTCGTGGCTGATGTAGTCGTACGCTTTCCGATCTCAAGATCGTGTGGAAGTCCGAGCGCCGCAAATCAGCAGCGCATCTGTCCTCGCACACACGTCCAAGCTACCGGACAACCTCCACCTCCTTGCTCCAGCGAATCAGCGGAAGCAGCAACTCCTTCCAGACGCAAGGCCACCAGGAACATGTATCTCGCTAATCCGAGACCATGGGGGAATATATAGAGGGGGAGAGAGATCCTTCACGAGGAGGTGTGGTTTGTGAGAGGGGAGAGGGGGGCTTTATATAAGAGGGAGGGAGACCCCTCCCCTCCCATAGCCGGTGCATGAGGGGGGGACTCCTCCCCTCCTTCATTCATGTGGTGAACCTCCACTCACATAAGCATGGCCTCCACCCAAAATCCCACTCACATGTATTTAATTTCCACCAAATTAAATGCAACTCTCAATTTAATAAAACTCTTTTATTTATTTTATTCAGAATTTTGTTAATTACTTTAATTAACAAACATTCACATAAAACCCCCTGCAACATTTCAATATCACATGCAGAACCACTTTCTGCAATTTCACCCGAAATAATTCCGGTTTCTATCGAAACAATTCCTGTTTCTATTGAAACATTTCCTGCGCTTTGCAAACCTTTTTGTCTAGAACATATGTGCTCCTAAATGGTGTCCGTCAACCCTTAAGTCACCCCACACGTGACATGATAATGGAACGATTTGAGATCTGATCATCACTCCCCAATCACAAGAACCTTTCATCACATTGAGTTGCTTCCTATTAATTATAGATGTAAATAAACATCTATCATATACAAGGAATACATAATAACAACTTTATTATTGCCTCTCAGGGCAATAATAACCTCCTCATGAAGGATCTCTCTCCCCCTGAGAGGCAATAATAAAGTTGTTATTATGTATTCCTTATATATGATAGATGTTTATTTTGCATGCTAGAATTGTATTGATCGGAAACATCAATACATGTGTGTTTAATAAACAAAAAGGGTTCCTAGTTATGCCTCTCTTATAGGCTAGCTTGTTGATTAATAAGATGATCAAGGTTTCCTGATCATGGACATTGGATGTTGTTAATAACAATGTCACACCATTGGTGGAATGATGTGATGAACATTCATCCGAAGTATAGCATTACGATCAAGTCATTATGTTTATATTGCTATAACATCGCATTTAAGTAATCTTTTATCCTTAGACCATGAGATCATGTTAATTGCTAACACCTAAGAGTATCTTGATAACATCAAACGCCACACCGTAACAGGGTGACTATAAAGATGGGTTCAGTACTACGAAGGTGTTATGTTGAGGCTCATGGATCAAGAGTGCAATTTGTCAATCCCGATGACGGATAGATATACTCTGGGCCCTCTCGGTGATATCACATTGAGATAGCTTGCAAGCAAGTGATGTGATCACTAGAATGTTATATCACGGGAACGAGAAAAGAGTGTATGTCGGTAACGAGATCAAACTAGGTATTTGGATACCGATGATTGAATCTCGGACATGTATTATATCAAGAGACAAAGGGATTTAGTTACAAGCGTTAAAGGTTCTCACGATCACAGAAGTCATCGTTGAATATGCAGGAGTCAGTATGGATCTCTAGGTCCCGCTTCTGACTATTGATCTGAGAGGAGTCTCAATCATGTCTGCATTATTCGCGAACCGTAGGGTGACACACTTAAGAGTTACCGGACACCATTTTGGAGCACATATGTTTCAGACGAAAGAATTGCAAAGCACAAGAATTGTTTCGATAGAAACCGGAAATTGTTTCGGGTGAAATTGCAGAAAGTGGTTCTGCATGTGATAGTGAAATATTGCAAGGGGCTATATGTGATGTTTGCTAATTAAAGTAATTAACAAAATTCTGAATAAATTTAATAAAATAGTTTTATTAAATGAGAGAGCATTAAACTTGGAGAATTTTAATGCATTTAAAGTAGGGACTTTAAAGGGGAATGTGAAGAGGCATTTTAATGTGGAGGGTTACCACATGAATGGGGAGGTGAGGGGTCACCCCCATGCGCCATGGAGAGAGGGGCACGCCTCCTATAAAAGGCCACCCTCTTCTTCCTTCTTCCTCACACCTCCTTGTGAAGGATCTCTCCTCTAGAATCATTCCCCATGGTCTCAATTAGCGAGATACATGTTCCCGTGGCATTTCGTCTGAAGGAGTTGTTGCTCACTGGATCGCTGGAGCGAGGAGGTGGAGGTTGTCCGTGTCTTGAACGCAAAAGTAGTACGGATGCGCCATCGAGTTGGCGCGCTGACTTCCACTTGATCTTGAGATTGGCAAGTGTACGACTACATCAACCACGAGTTCCTACCGCTAACAAAACTCGTTGTCTTTGAGGGTAAGTTCGCTGGATGTATGTCCACCCGCTTTTGTACCTAGTAGATAGATCTTGGCGTAGTTCTCATCGAGGAAAATTTTGTTTTCTATGCCATGGACCCAACCGTGGTATCGAGCCTGATCTATGCGTAGGTGCTTTGTATAGGTAGTACATATGTTTATATGTGGGCGATGATGATCATGTTATTGCATCTTCTATGTATTTTGGATATTGGTGGCATAGTGGGATGAAGCGGCCGACCAACCTTACATGTCATCGCATATGAGACCGGTTCCACGATCGACATGCAACTTGTTTTGCATAAGTGGTCATGGTGTCTGCTCTCCTACTATAGTCAATATCTGATTTACAACGAGTTGCTAATAACTTAGTTATCCTCGCTAGGTTCATGTTCGTAGGTGAGAACGGTTCTATCTCCGAAATCCCTAAGCCACGTAAAACTTGCAATTGATAAATTAGAGGCGTCTAGTTTAGATCGTTGCTGGGCTAGTGTATTGATATGGTATTGTTGTAAGTAGATGTATGATAGATACTCTTACAACACATTCAACGTGTAAGTTCCATAGACCTTGGCCTTACACACAAAGGAATGATAGAGATCATACCATGATGCAAATGATAGAGATCAAATGCATGGACCATATCATCTCACTTTACACGTTAGATGTTAGCATCTTATACTGCTAGTTTGGCGCTTTTTGGTAGCATTGTAAGATGATCCCTCATTTAGATATCAAGATAAAATGTGTTCTTCCTTGAGTATGCACCGTTCTATGGATCGTGTTTCGAGACATCACGTGATGATCGGGTGTACTCGAATCTACGCTTTCATAGGAACGGGTGTAAGACAGTTTTACACACACGAATACTAAGGTTCTTACTTGGCGAGCCTAGCATGTACAGACATGGCCTCGGAACACGGACCGAAAGGTTAATGATGAGTCATATAGTTGATATGATGCCCATATAGATGCTCGCCTTTGAAGCTACATCAACTCACGTGATGATCGGACTTGGTGTAGTGGATTTGGTTCATGTAATCACCAAAAGGACACGAGGGATGTCGTTTTTGAGTGGGAGTTCATTAGTAATTTGGATTAGTTGAACTCACTCTATCATAAACTTAGTCTAAATAAACTTTACAAATTTTGTTGTAGATGGCACCACCTGCTTTTAATTTCAATGTGTTCATGGAGAAAGAGAAACTTGCTGCGAATGGTAGAAACTTCACCAACTGGGCTATGAATTTGAGGATTCTCCTCACTGCTGCACAAAAGCAATATGTGCTAGATGCGCTGCTAGGCTCCCCACCAGCTCCCGATGCCCCTGAAAAGGAAAATAATGTCTATGTGACTCGTCAGGAGGACCACAACTTAGTTCATTGCGGCATACTGTATGGGCTAGAGCCAGAACTTCGAAAGCGTTTCGAAAATGGCAATGCCTTTGGTACCATGGGAGAATTGAAAATGATTTTCAATACCCATGCTGCCGTAGAGAGTTATAATGCTACTGAAAAGTTCTTTAGCTGCATGATGGAGGAGAACAACTCCGTTAGTGAGCATGTACTCAAAATGTCTGGGTACGCCGATAAGCTTGTGTCCTTGGGAATAACGATTCCCATTGACTTGGGTATACATCGTGTTCTCCAATCTCTGCCACCTAGCTACAAGAGCTTCATGATGAACTATAATATGCAGGGCATGAAGAAGACTCTTCCCGAGCTTCTGTCAATTCTTAAGACTGCAGAAGTGGAGATTAGGAAAGAACATCAAGTGTTGATGATCAATAGGACCACCGGTTTCAAGAAGGACAAGAAAGGCAAGCACAAGGGAAAGAAGGGTGGCAAATTTATTGCCGCGCCTGAAAAGAAACCTCGAGCTGTCCCTAAGTCCGATACCGAGTGCTACTATTGCAAGGGGACTAGCCATTGGAAGTGCAACTGCCCCAAGTATTTGGCGGACAAGAAGTCCGGCAAGGCAAACAAAGGTATATGTGATATATATGTTATTGATGTGTACTTGACTAGTACTCGCAGTAGCACCTGGGTATTTGATACGGGATCGGTTGCTAATATATGTAACTCGGTTCAGGGGCTACAATGTTTACAACTAGCAAGGGATGAGGTCAAGATGCGGGTCGGCAATGGATCAAAATTTGATGTGATCACCGTCGGGACGCTACCTCTCCATATGCCATCGGGATTAGTTATAAACCTAAATAATTGTTATTTGGTGCTTGCACTGAGCATGAACATTGTATCCGGATCGTGTTTGATGCAAAGTGGTCATTCCTTTAAATCTGAAAACAATGGTTGTTCGATTTATAAGAATGATATCTTCTATGGTCATGCACCTATGTTGAATGGTTTATTTCTGATGGATCTCGATAGTAATATTACGCATATTCATAATGTTAATGCTAAAAAGATTAAACTTGATAATGATATATCTGCATATATGTGGCACTGTCGTCTAGGTCATATTGGTGTTAAACGCATGAAGAAACTCCATTCTGATGGACTTTTGGAATCACTTGATTTTGAATCATTTGATACATGTGAGACATGCCTTATGGGCAAGATGACTAGAACGTTGTTTTCCGGTTCAATGGAACGGATGGCGATTTATTGGAAATCATACATACCGATGTGTGTGGACCAATGAGTGTGCCGAGGTGGATATCGTTATTTTGTTACTTTCACGGATGATTTGAGTAGATACGGGTATATCTATTTGATGAAACACAAGTCTGAAACTTTTGAAAAGTTCAAGGAATTTCAGAATGAAGTGGAAAATCATCGTAATAAAAAGATCAAATTTCTACGGTCTGACCATGGAGGAGAGTATCTAAGTTACGATTTTAGCACACACATGAAAGAGTGTGGAATAGTTTCACAACTCACGTCTGCAGGAACACCACAACGTAATGGTGTGTCGGAACGTCGTAATCGTACCTTATTGGATATGGTTCGATCTATGATGTCTCTGACTGACTTGCCACTGTCATTTTGGGGTTATGCACTAGAAACAGCTGCATTCACTTTAAATCGGGCACCATCTAAATCCGTTGAAACGACACCGTATGAATTATGGTTTTGAAACAAACCTAAATTGTCATTTCTTAAAGTTTGGGGATGCGATGTTTATGTGAAGAAACTTCAGCCAGATAAACTCGAACCCAAAGCGGAAAAATGTGTCTTCATAGGATACCCTAAGGAAACGATTGGGTATACCTTCTATCACAGATCCGAGGGCAAGGTTTTTGTTGCCAAGAATGGATCCTTTCTTGAGAAGGAGTTTCTCGCGAAAGGTGTGAGTAGTCGGAAGGTAGAACTCGAAGAGGTTATTGAACCTTCTCTTCATGAAATGGCGAGTAGCGCAGCACCGAATGTTGTTTCGGAGTTGAATTCACCTAATGAAGAGAGAGCTAATGATATTGATCATGAAACTCCGAAAAAGGACACTACCAAACCTCGCAGGTCAAGCAGGACACGCAGCTCTAACCTTGACGGCAATCCTATTGTGAATTTCATGGTTGATGAAATGGATGACCCTGTGACGTATGAAGAAGCGATGATGAGACTGGATTCCAACAAATGGCTAGAAGCCATGAAATCTGAGATGGAATCCATGTACGAGAACCAAGTTTGGACCTTGGTGGACTTACCTCACGATCGAAAGGCCGTTGAGAATAAATGGATTTTCAAAAGAAAAACTGATGCTGATGGTAATGTGACCATCTATAAGGCTCGACTTGTCGCAAAGGGGTTTCAACAAATTCAAGGAGTTGACTACGATGAGACATTCTCTCCCGTAGTGATTCTTAAGTCAGTTAGGATTATGTTAGCAATTGCTGCATATTTCGATTATGAAATATGGCAGATGGATGTCAAAGTTGCATTCCTCAATGGTAATATTGAAGAAGAGTTGTATATGATACAACCTAAGGGTTTTGTCGATCCTAAGGATGCTAATAAGGTATGCAAACTTCAGCGATCCATCTATGGACTGAAGCAAGCAACCCGGAGTTGGAATCTCTGCTTTGATGAGGTGATCAAAGAGTTTGGATTTGTCCAAACTTATGGAGAGGCTTGTATTTACAAGAAAGTGAGTGGGAGCAATGTGGCATTTCTGATATTATATGTGGATGACATATTATTGATTGGAAATGATATAGATCTTTTAAATAGTGTTAAAAGTTATCTAAACATCAAATTTTCGATGAAAGACCTTGGTGAAGCGTCATATATATTAGGCATTAAAATCTATAGAGATAGATCAAGGCGCCTAATTGGGCTATCACAGAGTACATACCTTGAGAAGATATTAAAGAAGTTTAATATGGACGAAAGTAAGAAGGGGTTCTTACCTATGTTGCAAGGCAATACATTGAGTAAGACTCAAAGTCCGGCTATGGCGGAAGAAAGAGAGATGATGGAAAAGATCCCCTATGCCTCGTCCATAGGCTCTATAATGTATGCCATTCTACGTACAAGACCGGATGTGGCACATCCTATTAGTTTGACTAGTAGGTACCAATCTGATCCAGGTTCGGAACACTGGATAGCGGTCAAGAACATCCTCAAGTACTTGAGAAGAACTAGGGATATGTTTCTTATATACGGAGGTGAAGAAGAGCTAGTCACTAAGTGTTATGTCGATGCTAGCTTTGACACCGATCCAGATGACTCTAAGTCTCAATCCGGATACATATTTCTCTTGAACGGAGCAGCAGTTAGTTGGAGGAGTTCCAAACAACCTGTGGTGGTTGGATCAACGACGGAGGCGGAATATGTTGTTGCTTCAGAAGCAGCGCAGGAAGCGGTTTGGATGAAAGAGTTCATTACAGAACTAGGTGTGGTTCCTAGTGCGTTGGACCCGATGGTGATCTATTGTGACAATAATGCAGCCATAGCCAACGCAAAGGAACTGAGGTCTCACAAGAATTCCAAGCATATTAAGCACCGGTTTCACTCCATCTGCGAGCATGTCAAGGATGGAGATATAAAGATTTGTAAAGTACACATGGACATAAATGTAGCAGATCCGTTGACTAAAGCTCTCCCTAGGGAAAAACATGATCAACACCAGAACTTCATGGGTGTTAGATTTATCACTATGTGAACTAGATTATTGTCTCTAGTGCAAGTGGGAGACTAAAGGAAATATGCCCTGAGAGGCAATAATAAAGTTGTTATTATGTATTCCTTATATATGATAGATATTTATTTTGCATGCTAGAATTGTATTGATCAGAAACATCAATACATGAGTGTTTAATAAACAAAAGGGTTCCTAGTTATGCCTCTCTTATAGACTAGCTTGTTGATTAACAAGATGATCAAGGTTTCCTAATCATGGACATTGGATGTTGTTAATAACAAGGTCACACCATTGGTGGAATGATGTGATGAACATTCATCCGAAGTATAGCATTACGATCAAGGCATTATGTTTATATTTCTATAACATCATACGAAGTAATCTTTATCCTTAGACCAAGAGATCATGTTAATTGCTAACACCTGAAGAGTATCTTGATAACATTCTAGTGATCACATCACTTGCTTGCAAGCTATCTTAATTTGATATCATCGAGAGGGCCTAGAGTATATCTATCCATCATGGATGAAAATTCCACTTTGATCCATGAGCGCCAACATAACACCTTCATAGCATCGAATCCACCTTTATAGTCACCTCTCGGTGATATGATGTTATCAAGATACTCTTCCGGTGTTAGCAATTAACATGGCCTCATGGTCTAAGGACTAAGACTACTTCATATGATGTTATAGCAATATAAACATAATGACTTGATCGTAATGCTATACTTCGGATGAATGTTCATCACATCATTTCACAAATGTTGTGACCTTGTTATTAACAACATCCAATGTCCATGATCAGGAAACCTTGATCATCTTGTTCATCAACAAGCTAGTCTATAAGAGAGGCATAACTAGGAACCCTTTTTGTTTATTAAACACACATTTATTAACGTTTCCTATCAATACAATTATAGCATGCAAAATAAACATCTATCATATACAAGGAATACATAATAACAACTTTATTATTGCCTCTCAGGGCATATTTCCTTCACAAGGGACATGGGATTTTCAGTTTATAGTCTGTCAAGCATATAAATCAGATTGGACCTCACTTTCACCTTAACCACATTAAAGATGCTTATGATAGGGGTAATGAGAGCTCAAAGCTAATGAGTATCATACTTTCAGCATTTGGAAGCCTTTCAAAATTATTCAAAACCTTTTCCTTTACTTGTTGAGTCTCCATATATTCTCCGAGCACCTTCTTGAGAGCATAGTTGTCATTCTTTGTGCTTGTCCCATTACTTGATTATTTGTGTTATGACTTTGATGCTTGTATCTTTGATATCTTTACTTCTAGTCATCACTTGAACTTTAGAGGTGCCTTGGCATTCATAATCAAAGGCAAGCGAGATACCACTCTATCACACCTTTTTATGAGCATTGTAATGTTGCTTATGTTTATGCTTCATGCCACTTATTATTTTTGAGTTGGAATCTCTTCATAGCTTGCAATGCCTATTAAGTAAACTTAGTTGCATACTCTTTATTATGAACTGTCTAAGTAGTTAATCACATTGCTGAGAATATTTACATCATATGAAGCAAATGTGTTCGTGAAAGTTCTTTTATCGCACTCAGTTTTCAACTAAATTGCTTGAGGACAAGCAATAAGCTAAGCTTGGGGGGAGTTGATACGTCCAAAACGTATCTACTTTCCCGAAAACTTTTTCTATTGTTTCTCCTCTAAACTTGTGTGATTTGGATGCAACTAACACAGATTGACGCTGTTTTCAGCAGAATTGCCTTGGTGTCTACTTTTTGTGCGGAAAATCAACTATCAGGAAAAATCCCGGAAAATATGCCAAAAATCCTATTTCACCCGAAGCCTCCAGGAGTCAGAATATGAGACGGAGAAGAGCCAGGGGTGGCCACACCACCTGGTGGCGCTGCCAGGCCAGCGCCAGTGGTGTGGTCCCCTGTGCACCCCTCGGTCTCCCTCTTCGCCTATAAGAAGCCTTCTGACCTAAAAACTGTGGGGGGTTTGACATTTTTCCAGAAGGAGTTCTCCTCCGCCGTCACCACCAGATTCCACGAAACAGCACCAGAAACTCCGTTCTAGCACCCTGCCGAGACGGGGAATTGGAGGAGATCATCGCCATCATCATCACCATCGCTTCTCCATCGATCATCCATGTTTCCCCCATCTATGAGTGAGTAATCCCTCGTTGTAGGCTATGGGGATGGTAGGGATTGGATGAGATCGTTCATGTAATGGCATCAGATTGTTAGGGCATGGTGCCTAGTATCTTTTATTAGTGCTTTATGACTTTGTTGCGACTTGTTATGCTTAATGCTTGTCACTAGGGCCTGAGTGCCATGATTTCAGATCTGAACATGTTATTGATTCGTTATGATAGTATTGTTTCTGGTCTTATCTACAAGTTGTATACACACGTTGTTGTCCGGAACCAATGGCCCCGAAGTGACAGAATTCGGGATAACCAGAGGGAATGGCTTTGATGTGAGAATCACATGTGTTCACGGAGTGTTAATGCTTTGCTCCGGTGCTCTATTAAAATTAGCACCTTAATTGCCAGTAGTTCCCTTGAGGCCTCGCTGCAAACGGGCTGGCAGGACAAAAGATGTTGTGCAAGTTCTCATTGCGAGCACGTATGACTATATATGGAACACATGCCTAGGATTATATAGTACTTGGATGCTTTATCTTATTTATCTGCAATTTCCCTATGTTCTGATTGCTATGTGAATTGTCTTGTCCATGCAACACCCGTCCATCCATCCCTATTCCTACCGCACTTGAATTCTACTGTTTACTACTATTTTTACTGCTGTCTTTACTTTACTACTGCTATTACTTTGCTATTCCTACTACAAAACTGTTGCTACTGATAAACTGTTGTGAGTAAGATTGTTTCCATGTGCAGCTGAATTGACAACTCAGTTGTTAAGGCTTATAAATATTCTTTGGCTCCCCTTGTGTGGAATCAATAAATTGGGTGTCACTTCCCTCGAAAATACTGCGATACACCCCCTATACTTGTGGGTCATCAATGGTCCAGAAGATCCCATTTAACTTCTTCTTCCATGCGAGTGAATGATCCACCACAAGAAGCATCCAATAAATCCTTATCATGAAAATAAAGCCTTGCATAAAAGTTATTGATAATAATATTGTTGGGGAGCTCATGAATGGGACATTTGAGCATTAGTAACTTCAATCTCTCCCAAGCTTGAGTTGTACTCTCTCCATCAAGAGGCCAAAAGTTGTATATTTGATTCCGATCTTTATGAATCTCACTAGGAGGATAAAACTTTGAATAAAAGAGAGGTACTATTTCCTCCCATTCAAGAGCTTGACCATTCTTCAGCAGCTTATACCATTCCTCAGCTCTTCCTTCCAGTGATAATGAGAATAACTTCTTCTTAACTTGATCTATAGTAATACCTGCACACTTGAACAACCCGCATAATTCGTGTATAAAGAGTAAATGATCACTGGGATGGACAGTTCCATCCCCAACATAGTAATTATCCATAACACGATCAATAATTCCTGTATGTATTTTAAAAGTATCATTCTCAGCAGGTGGTGGTTCATCTACTACCTTAGCAGTGGTAGTAGCATTACAAAATAAGAAACTCAGCGAATTATCCATATTGAAAATAAAGCAACTAATAGAAGTAAACAATACTCACAGTAGAGGTTTCCTTTACCAGTTCCACTCTCCAATAGCGCTTCACTCCCCGGCAACGGCGCCAGAAAATAGTCTTGATGACCCACAAGTATAGGGGGGTGTATTGCAGCATTTTCGATAAGTAAGAGTGTCGAACCCAACGAGGAGCAGAAGGTGTTGGCTAGTGGTATGGATCAGGAATTCTCTACAAATACTTAGCAAACGGATTTTTAGGGGTTTTTGATAATGCAAGTAAATAAAGTACGATTAAATAAAAGACAATGAGAATAAATGCAGCAAGTGGCCCAATCCTTTATTCAGCAAAGGAGAAGCTAGTTGTATTACTTAAGATGATCAAACGTTCTCGAGGACACATGAGAATTCTGTCAAGTGCTTTCGCTTCATATAGTTGATTAATCTTCTTTAGCTTTCTAAGTGTTGTGTGGGTGAACCTGTGCTAATGTACCGACCTTCCTAGGACTAATACATACTTTTTATTATACCCCTTGCAAACATCCGTAAGTACAAGAAAGTAATTAAGGTAGAAACCTAACCACAACTTTAAACTCTAAGACCCTTACGTCCATTGTGAAATGGTTTCCTAACGGGGGTTCAGGTTTCTGTCACTCCGGCAACCCCTACGATTAGTAGCCAAATACACAATGCATTCCCCTAGGCCCATATAGGTGAAGTGTCATGTAGTCGATGTTCACATGACACCACTAGAAGAAGTACACCACAACTTAAATATCAAACTATTGAATCTTTCTCAACACAATTCCACTACTAACAACATGACTTCTCCCATGTCCTCAATAACTAAATGAACTACTCACAAGACATCATATGGGTCATAATCAGAGATGGAATAATGATGTATAACAATCTGAACATAAACAATAATTCAATGGTTTCACTCAATAGCAATCAACTACAAAGAGTAATCAACATCGGGAAAGTTTCCCCTAAGAACTATGCAAGATTCAACCAATTGTTACAGCAATATGGAGATGGTGATGATGGTGATGATAATGGTGATGGTGATGATGATCCTGATGAAATCTAGCTTGACGGTGGTGTTGATGGCGACAATCTCCCCTCTTCGGGAAGGAATTCCCTCGGCAGAAATCTGTCTGCCGGAGAGATCTTTCTCTCTCGGTGTTTTCCGCCCTTGGCAGGCGCGTAATCTTTCGTGGTCGCCCGAGTATTAGGGTTTCGGGAGGATAATATACGCCAGAGGGGAGAGCTGGAGGTGGACCAGGGCGGCAACACCACCTGGTGGCATGGGCTAGGCTGGCCCGCGCCAGGGGGTGGTGTGGGCCCCCTGTGGCCCATCTCCACTCCTCCTTCTGGCTTCCTTCATCTTTTGGAAAAATAGGATTTTTCGTATATTTTCCCAGATTTTCTGATCTTCGCGAATTTTTGTTGGAATTATGCCCTAGAGGCAGTAATAAAGATGTTATTATTATAATTCTTGTTCATGATAAAGTTTATATTCCATGCTAGAATTGTATTAAGCGGAAACATTAATACTTGTGTGGTTTGTGAACAACACCGTGTCCCTAGTACGCCTCTAGGACTAGCTCATTGATCAATGATGGTTAAGGTTTCCTAACCATAGACATGAGTTGTCAATTGATAATGAGATCATATCACTGGGAGAATGATATGGTGGACAGACCCAAACTAAGCGAAGCAATTAGATCGTGTCATTGTGTTCATCTTTGCGAAGCTTTTCCTATGTCAAATATTGTATTCCTTAGACCATGAGATAATACAACTCCCTGGTATCGGAAGAAAGCTTTGAGGCCATCAAACGTCATCCTATGAGAGGGTGATCATAAAGGTGTCTCTCAAGTGATCGGAAAGTATCTGTTGGGTTGTATGTATCGAGATGGGATTTGTCCCTCCCAAGTCGGAGAGATATACTTCGGGCCCACTCGGTAATCGATATCAACACCGCTTGCAAGCATGTGGTTAAGGAGTTAGATCTTGGCTTTCCCTCTGTTCGCTTCCGTAGAAAATTTTGATTTACTATGCTGCGAAACCCTTCAGTGGTATCAGAGCTAGATCTATGCGTAGATGTGATTCACGAGTAGAACGCAACATGGTTGTTGCGGGCGTTGATGTTTTCTGTTGCAAGCCTCTTGTTTGTGTTCTTCTTATGACGCGGGATAGTGAGATTGAAGCGGTCCAGGCCAACCTTACGCGACGTCGTTCGCGAGACCGGATCCGCACTTGACGTGTGGCTTGTACCACACATGCGGCTGGTGGATGTCAGTTTCTCTCACTATAGTTGTCATGGGATTAACACCGGAGTTTGGCAACCATAATATCACCGTTGTGGCTTTCCGTAGGTAAGAATCGTTCTTAGCATCTACTCCCATAAGCCACGTAAAACATGCAACAACAAAGTAGAGGCGTCTAACTTGTTTTTGCAGGGAGTGTTTTCTGTGATATGGTATGGCCCAAGATGTGATGTGTATATTGTATGCGATGATCATGTTTTGTAATGTTTCACGACTTGCATGTCGATGAGTACACAACCGGCAGGAGCCATATGGTTGTCTTTATAATTGTGTATGACCTGCGAGTCAACTTCTTATACGCCATGTAATAGCTTTACTTTATCTCTAAGTAGTTAGCAATAGTTGTAGTTGCTATTCGTGGTGGAGGCAATCATGGTGAAGTGATGGAGATCATGTCGGAACGCACAAGATGGAGATCATTGCGCGAAGATTGGCTATACCATGTCACATAAAGTTATATGCATGTGATGTTTATCCTTTTATGTATCTTATTATGCTTAGATCGCGACGGTAGCATTATAAGATGATTCCTCACTTAAAGATCAAGATAAAACTGTTCTCCCGAGTATGCACCGCTATAAAGTTCGTGTCCAAGCATCACGTGATGATCGGGTGCTATAGACTCTACGCCACATACAACGGGTGCAAGCCAGTTTTGCACACGCTGAAATACTTGGTCTAACTTGACGAGCCTAGCATGTACGACATGGCCTCGAACACAAGAACCGAAAGGTTAAGCATGAGTCATATGAATGATATGATCGACACTTCGTTGTCCACCATTGAAACCACATCTCTTCTCGTGATGATCGGATTAGGTGTGGTGAATTTGGATCGTGTTCACTAAACAACTTGAGGGATGTTGAATTTAGTGGGAGTTCATCTAGTAATTTGATTAAGTTGAACTATTTATCATGAACATAGTCTAAATTTTACTTGCAAATATGTAGATCCCATGGCCAAGTCCAACTTCAACTTCAACGCTTTTGCTGAGAAAGAAAAGCTTAGAAACAATGGGTCTAACTTCACCAACCGGTTCCGCAATCTAAGAATCATTCTGTTCGCGAACAAAAGGACTATGTCCTTGGGAAAGCGTTAGGTGACCCCTGCTGCAATCTACCGGCTGATGAGAAAGCTGTCTATCATCAAGCAAAGATGATTATGGTGTGATTAAGAGCACCATGTTGTTTGCTATGGAACCGAACTTCAAAATCGTTTTGAAAACTATCCCGCCCTTTGAGATTCTCAAGAGTTGAAAACCATGTTTCGGACTCAGCCCGCTCGAGAGATATGAGATCTCCGAGAAGTTCTTTAACGCAAGATGGAGGAAGGGAGTTCCGTTAGTGAGCACGCCATTAAGATGTCGGGCTACACTCAACGCCTTTGAGCAATCGGATGCAAGATTCTAGAGGAGCTCAAGATTGACAGGTTCTCGCAATCACTCCTCCCAGCTACAAAAGTTTTGTAGTGACTCATAATCAGATTGGTTCCATCGATACGATCACCGAGCTCTTCGCAAAGTCAAGGCTGGAGGTGGACATCAAGAAGGATAATCATGTGTTGATGGTCAACAAGCCCTCCTTTAAGAAAGGTAAAGGTGCAAAGAAGCCCTTCAAGAAGGGTGGCGGCAAGCGCAATGCCCCTGCTGAGAAGAAGCTCATATCTGGTCCCAAGCCGGACACTGAGTGCTTCTATTGCAAGGACAAGGGTCCGGAAGCGCAATCGTCCAAGTACTTAGCGGACAAGAAGGCTGGCACCATCAAAGGTATATTTGATATACATGTTATTGATGTTTTCCTTACTAGCCCTCGTTGTAGTGCCCGGGTATTTGATACCGTTCAGCTAATATTTGTAACTCGAAACAGAGCTGCGGAATAGACGGCGGCTTATAGGGATGAGGTGACGATGCGCGTTGGCAACGGATCAAGAGTTGATGTGATGGCCGTCGGCACACTCTCCTTAGTTTTACCTTCAGGATTAGTTTTAAACCTTAGTAAATGTTATTATGTGCCTGCGTTGAGCATGAAAATTATTTCTGGATCGTGTTTATTGCAAGACGGTTATTCATTTAAATCGGAGAATAATGGTTGTTCTATTTATATGAGTAACATCTTTTATGGTCATGCACCTCTTGTGAGTGGTTTATTTCTTCTAAATCTTGAAAGGGATGAAACACACATCCATAACATTGAGGCTAAGAGATGCAAAGTAGATAGTGATAATACTACTTATTTGTGGCAATGCTCAGGTCATATTGGTGTAAAGCGCATGAAGAAACTCCATTCTGATGGACTTTTGGAGTCTCTTGATTTTGAATCATTTGCCACATGCGAACCATGCCTCATGGGCAAGATGATCAAAACCCCGTTCTCCGGTATGATGGAGCGAGCAACGGACTTGTTGGAAATCATACATACCGAAGTATGCGGACCGATGAGTGTTTCGACGCGCGGTGGATATCGCTACTTTCTCACTTTTACCGATGACTTAAGTAGATATGGGTATATCTATTTAATGAAACATAAATCTCAAACGTTTGAAAAGTTCAAAGAATTTCAGAATGAAGTGGAGAACCATCGTAATGTAAAGATTAAGTTTCTACGATCCGATCGTGGGGCGAATATTTGAGTTATGATTTTCTCACGCATCTCAAACCAAGTGGAATCGTTTCACAACTCACGCCACGGAACACCATAGCGCAATGGTGTGTCTCGAACGCCTAATCGAACCCTATTAGATATGGTCCGATCGATGATGTCTCTTACTGATTTGCCGTTATCATTTTGGGGTTATGCATTAGAAACCGCTGCATTCACTTTAAATAGGGCTCCATCTAAATCCGTTGAGACGACACCGTATGAACTATGGTTTGGTGCTAAACCTAAGTTGTCGTTTCTTAAAGTTTGGGGATGCGCTTACGCCAAGAAGTTGATGCCGGACAAGCTCGAACCCAAAGCGGAGAAATGCGTCTTCATAGGATACCCTAAGGAAACTATTGGGTATACCTTCTATCACAGAACCGAAGGCAAAGTGTTTGTCGCAAAGAACGGTTCCTTTCTTGAGAAGGAGTTTCTCTCGAAAGAAGTGAGTGGGAGGAAAGTAGAGCTAGACAGGGTTATTGAACCTTCTCTTGAATTGGAGAGTAGCGCAGCACCTGAAATTGTTCCAAAGGCACCAACAATAGAGGAAGCTAATGACAAGGATCATGAAGCTTTGGACGATGTCGCTCATCGAACGTCAGGGTCGACAAGGTCGCGTGCCCCTCCTGAGTGGTACGACAACCCTGTTTTGACTGTCTTATTAGTAGAAGACAGCGAACCTACGAACTATGAGGAAGCGATGATGAGCCCAGACTCTGAGAAATGGCTAGAAGCCATGAAATCCGAATTGGGATCCATGAGCGAAAACCAAGTATGGACTTTGGTGGACCCTCCTAGCGACCGAAAGGCCGTTGAGTGCAAATGGATCTTCGAGAAGAAAACGGACGCAGATGGTAATGTTACCGTCTATAAAGCACGGCTTGTTGCGAAAGGTTTTCGACAAGTTCAAGGTGTTGACTACGATGAGACTTTCTCTCCCGTAGCGATGTTTAAGTCCATTCGGATTTTATTAGCAATTGCTGCGTTTCATGATTATGAAATATGGCAAATGGATGTCAAGATCGCTTTCCTCAATGGCAACATTGATGAAGAGTTGTATATGATGCAACCAAGGTTTTGTCGATCCTAAGGATGCCGATAAAGTATGCAAACTTCAGCGTTCCATTTATGGACTGAAGCAAGCGTCTCGGAGTTGGAACCTTCGTTTTGATCAAGTGATCAAGAGCTTTGGATTTGTTCCAAATTGCTACGAAGCTTGCATCTACAAGAAAGTGAGTGGGAGCTCGGTGACATTTCTGGTACTATATGTGGATGACATATTGATTATTGGAAATGACATCAACATGCTTAACGATGTGAAGAGTTATTTGAACAAGTGTTTTTCAATGAAAGACCTAGGTGAAGCTGCTTATATATTGGGCATCAAAATCTATAGAGATAGACAAAGACGCCTGATAGCTTTAAGCCGAGTACATACCTAGACAAAGTTCAAAAGGTTCAGAATGGATAAGGCATTGAAAGGTTCAAAGGCCTATGTTGTCGAGTAAGATATTGAGCAAGGCTCGGTGTCCAGCTGATGAAATGATAGGGAAGCTATGAGCAAAGTGCCTTATGCCTCGGCCATAGGTTCCATCATGTATGACATGCTGTGTACTAGACCGGATGTGTCCAATGCTCTTAGTTTGACGAGCCGATATCAAAGTGATCCAGGAGTGGAACACTGGACAGCCGTGAAGAACATCGTAAGGTACCTAAATAGGACTAAAGAAATGTTCTTAGTCTATGGGGGTGATGAACAGCTAGTCGTATATGGTTACGTCGATGCTAGTTTGGACACCGACAAGGATGATGCTAAATCTCGATGGGATACGTGTATATTTTGAATGGAGGAGCTGTGAGTCGGAGAAGCCGCAAGCAAAGCGTGGTCACAGGATCTACAAGAGAAGCGGAATACATGGCTGCCGCAGGCGTCAAGTGAAGGAGTTTGGATCAGAAACTTCATCATCGAAGCTTGGCGTGGTTCCAAGTGCATTGGACCCACTGGAGATATTGTGTGACAACACTGGCGCCATAGCACTCGCTAAGGAACCAAGATATCATCCAAAGACCAAGCATATCAATCGCAAGTTTCATATAATCCGAGATTATATAGCAGATGGAGATCTGAAGATTAGCAAAGTACATACAGATCTGAATGTCGCAGATCCATTGACTAAACCTCTTCCACGTGTAAAACATGATCAAGACCTCGCCATGGGTGTGAGATTGTTGCCAGATGTAAACTAGATTATTGACTCTAGTGCAAGTGGGAGACTGTTGGAATTATGCCCTAGAGGCAATAATAAAGATGTTATTATTATAATTCTTGTTCATGATAAAGTTTATATTCCATGCTAGAATTGTATTAAGCGGAAACATTAATACTTGTGTGGTTTGTGAACAACACCGTGTCCCTAGTACGCCTCTAGGACTAGCTCATTGATCAATGATGGTTAAGGTTTCCTAACCATAGACATGAGTTGTCAATTGATAATGATATCATATCATTGGGAGAATGATATGGTGGATGACCAAACTAAGCGAAGCAATTAGATCGTGTCATTGTGTTCATCTTTGCGAAGCTTTTCCTATGTCAAATATTGTATTCCTTAGACCATGAGATAATACAACTCCTGGTATCGGAAGAAAGCTTTGAGGCCATCAAACGTCATCCTATGAGAGGGTGATCATAAAGGTGTCTCTCAGGTGATCGGAAAGTATCTGTTGGGTTGTATGTATCGAGATGGGATTTGTCCCTCCCAAGTCAGAGAGATATACTGGCCCACTCGTAATCGATATCAACACCGCTTGCAAGCATGTGGTTAAGGAGTTAATCACAAAGTGATATCGGATTACGGAACGAGTAAAGTACTTTGCCGTGAACGAGATTGAACTAGGTATGACTGCATCGACGATCGAATCTCGCAAGTAAAATATCGCGAGACGAAGGGAATATATATATGGGATTGATTGAATCGGCATCGTGGTTCATCCGATATGATCATCGATGAATGTGTGGGAGTCGATATGGGTGCCTGCAGACCTGCTGTTGATTATTGATAGAAGATCATGTCTGCATATTCTCGAACCCGCAGGGTCACACACTTAACGTGTCTCGACGCTAGGATAGATTGGATACTTGGTTTATGAATGTTTGTTCGGAGTCTCGGATGGGATCCGGGACATCACGAGAGGTTCCGGAGTGGTCCGGAGAATAAGATTCATATAAGGCAGTGCAGTTTTTGGAGTTCGGAATTGTTCCGGATTAATCGGTATTGTACCAGAAGCTTCTAGAACCTTCCGGAAGGGGGCCAACGTGGTCCCACCTTCCGGGGGCATGGGCCTATGAGGGAGTGTCCTGGCCGCATTAAAGGGGCACAAGGCCCCATAGGGCCCAGATCTAGATAAGTTTAAACTCGTTTAAACTAGAGATAGGGTTTCTAGATAAGGGATAAGTTTAAATCGTTTAAACTAGAGATAGGCTTGGAGGATGGGCAAGGCTGGCCGCACCCCCCCTCTATATATAGAGGGCTGGTGCGCTCCCTCCCCAACCACACACCTTCCTCCAAACCCTAGTAGCCGCCGCCTTCCTCTCCCTCCCGACTGTTTGTAGGCGAAGCCCTGCTGCAGAAATTCTCCACCATATACACCACGCCGTCGTGTTGTAGATCCAATATATCTCTCCACCATACTTGCTGGTCCGAGGAAGGAGGAGACGTCGAGGTGCCGCACGTGTGCATCTCACGGAGGCACCGCCACTTGTGGTGCTAGATCGGATCGGATCGCGAGGAGGAGAAGCGACTACATCATCACCCACGCTCCGATTTAACGCTCACTGCGAATCTTCAAGGGTATGAAGATCTAATCCAATCTCTCTCGTTGTTTGCATCTCCTAGATTAGATCTTGGCTTTCCCTCTGTTTGCTTCCATAGAAAATTTTGATTTACTATGCTGCGAATCCCTTCAATTTTGCCTCCAAACAGCACCTTTTCCATCAGAATCCTGACTGCAGCCGTCCATGCTCCAAAAGTCATCAACCATGCAAAAACAGATGAAATTACATAAGTATCATCTCTTAATATGAAATATATCAATGAATAACAGTAAATTATGATATAGAATAGTGATGCAAAATGGACGTATCAAGACTTCCTCAAAAACCTTCATTATGACTCGTTATTTCGCATTAAAAACCATGATTTCGTACACAACACAATTCAAAGAAAGGTTTTGCATACCTTTGTAATTATTAGTCATTAGTGGCAAGGATTGAGAGTTTCTTGTCACTTGCTTGACCAAAAACAATGTTTAAACACGGTGGAAGATGGCTAATTTTTGAGCCATCATATATACAGGAAGTTTAGTGAAAGCTAAGTTATTTTTTTGCTACTGTATGCAGATGACACATTGATAGTCCGAAACAATGTTCCAATGTTGCAAGAAACCAAGAATTCTTTGGAAAGGTGTTTCCAAATGAAGGACTTGGGTGAGGCGGCGTTTATACTAGGAATTAAGATCTATATAGATAGATCCCGGAGACTCATAGGTTTGAGTTAGAGTACATATCTGGATAAGATATTGAAGAAGTTCAATATGTCTTTGGCTAAGAAGGGGTTCTTGCTGATTGAAGGGAATATGCCCGAGAGGCAATAATAAAGTGGTTATTATCTTATTCCATGTTTATGATAAATGTTTATTTTGCATGCTATAATTGTATTGATCGGAAACATCAATACATGTGTGTTTAATAAACAAAAAGGGTTCCTGGTTATGCCTCTCTTATAGACTAGCTTGTTGATTAACAAGATGATCAAGGTTTCCTAATCATAGACATTGGATGTTGTTAATAACAAGGTCACACCATTGGTGGAATGATGTGATGAACATTCATCCGAAGTATAGCATTACGATCAAGTCATTATGTTTATATTGCTATAACATCATACGAAGTAATCTTAGTCCTTAGACCATGAGATCATGTTAATTGCTAACACCGGAAGAGTATCTTGATAACATCAAACGTCACACCGTAACAGGGTGACTATAAAGGTGGGTTCAGTGCTACAAAGGTGTTATGTTGAGGCTCATGGATCAAGAGTGGGATTTGTCCATCCCGATGACGAATAGATATACTCTGGGCCCTCTCGGTGATATCACATTGAAATAGCTTGCAAGCAAGTGATGTGATCACTAGAATGTTATATCACGGGAACGAGAAAAGAGTGCATGTCGGTAACGAGATCAAACTAGGTATGGAGATACCGATGATCGAATCTCGGACATGTAATATATCGCGGGACAAAGGGATTTAGTTACTAGCGTTAAAGGTTCTCACGATCACATAAGTCATCGTTGAATGTGTAGGAGTCAGTATGGATCTCCAGGTCTCGCTGCTGATTATTGATCGGAGAGGGGTCTCGATCATGTCTGCATTATTAGCAAACCGTAGGGTGACACACTTAAGGGATACTGACACCATTTGGAGCAAATATGTTTCAGATAAAGATTTAAGAAAGCGCTGGAATTATTTCAATAGACACCGAAACTGTTTCGGGTGAAAATGCTGAAATTGGTTCTACATGTAATATTGAAATGTTGCAGGGGTTTTTATGTGAATGTTTGTTAATTAAAGTAATTAACAAAATTCTGAATAAAAATAATAAAAGAGTTTTATTAAATGAGAGAGCATTAAATTTGGAGAAATTTAATGCATTTAAAGTGGAGACTTTAAAAGAGAATGTGAAGGGGCAAATTTATGTGGAGGGAGTTACCACCACATGAATGGAGGAGGGGAAAGGTCACCTCCTCCATGCGCCGGCCATGAAGGAGGGGCACCCCCCTCCTCCTATAAAAGGCCACCCCTCCTCACTTCTCACACACACCTCCTTGTGAAGGATCTCTCTCCCCCTCTAGTATTATTCCCCCATGGTCTCGGATTAGCGAGATACATGTTCCCGTAACTTTATCTCGAAAGGAGTTGCTGCCACGCTGCTTTGCTGGAGCAAGGATGGAGGTTGTCGGGTACCGGACGTGTGCGATCACGGATGCACCGCTGCTTTGCGGTGCTGGACTTGGTGGTGCTGGAGCTGGATCTGATGGACGTGCTGGAGCCGGACCTGCTGGACTTCATCACGATCTTGAGATCGGCAAGCGTACGACTACATCAACCACGAGTTCCTACTCGTTAACAAAACCCGTTGCTCTGTATCTAGTAGATAGATCTTGGCGTATAGTTCTCATCGTAGGAAAATTTTTGTTTTCTATGTTGCGGACCCAACAGTGGTATCAGAGCCTGATCTATGCGTAGGTGCTTAGCACGGGTAGTACACATATGTTTATATGTGGGTGATGATGATCATGTTATTGCATCTTCTATGTACTTTGGATATTGGTGGCATAGTGGGATGAAGCGGCCCGGACCAACCTTACATGTCATCGTACATGAGACCGGTTCCACGACTGACATGCAACTTGTTTTGCATAAGTGGTCAAGGGTGTCTGTCTCTCCTACTATAGTCAATATCTGATTTACAACGAGTTGCTAATAACTTAGTTATCCTCGTTGTGGTTCATGTTCGTAGGTAAGAACGGTTCTATCTCCGAAAGCCCTAAGCCACGTAAAACTTGCAATTGATAAATTAGAGGCGTCTAGTTTAGATCGTGTCGGGCTAGTGTATTGATATGGTATTGTTGTAAGTAGATGTATGATAGATACTCTTACAACACACTCAACGTGTAAGTTCCATAGACCTTGGCCTTACACACAAAGGAATGATAGAGATCATACCACGATTGAAGTGATAGAGATCAAATGCATGGACCATATCATCTCACTTTACACATTAGATGTTTGCATCTTATACTGCTAGTTTGGCGCTTTCTGTAGCATTGTAAGATGATCCCTCTTTTAGATATCAAGATAAAAATGTGTTCTTCCTTAAGTATGCACCGTTTTGTGGATCGTATTTTGAGACATCACGTGATGATCGGGTGTACTCGACTCTATGCTTTGATACAATGGGTGTAAGACAGTTTTACACACGTGAATACTAAGGTTCTTACTTGGCGAGCCTAGCATGTACAGACATGGCCTCGGAACACGGACCGAAAGGTTAAGCATGAGTCATATAGTTGATGTGATGCCCATATTGATGCTCGCCTTTGAAGCTACACCGACTCACGTGATGATCGGACTTGGTGTAGTGGATTTGGTTCATGTAATCACCAAAAAGGCACGAGGGATGTCGTTTTTGAGAGGGAGTTCATTTCTAATTTGGATTAGTCGAACTCAATTTGTCATAAATTAAATCAAAGTGAATTTGCATAGTTTGTTGTAGTCATTGGCATTCGTTTTCTACCTTATGCTTAGTTTTTATTTGAGATAATAGAACTATAGAATTCTGGATATTTACTTTACGAACTGGTATCGTATTGTTTTGAATGTCAATTTAAAGTTTATAAGTCCTATTGCAAACTTTCAGCAAACTCTATTTACTCCATGAAGTTTAATAAGTAGTATTAAATCAAGAGTAAGAATTCCAATGTTAGTATCTAAAGTATCATGTTTGCCTCCATGATTATTGATATTCAAAAAGTTGTTTTAATATCAAGATTATATTGGAGCTGAAAATTGTTTCAGAAACCATCATGTGTGAAAGATATTGTGATATCTAAAACAATGTTTTTTGGTTGCATTATGATAGAGTATAATTTAGCAAAATACATGTTCTCATATTGTATGAGAATTTGTGAAGGATGGAGATGCTAGGCATCTGAATCTACCAAAAAGGTTTTGGGAACTGATATTATACTCGTGATTCTTCCTTATAAGCTATAGTAGCTTGATCATGAAAGTTGTCATGATAAGGATGAATAGAAGATGTAAGTAAAATGTTTACTACACTAATAGATTACTAAAGAATGGATTTTTGAAAGAACACCAAACATTTGATGATGGTGATCCACTTCAAAGTGCAAGTCCAAAGGTATTAGTATTTGACTATATACGCTTTGTACCATGTGTCATGTTGATGACACCACTATTGATGTTGATAGATTTTTTTAAAAGAAAAGGAATTGCTGAAAGAGAATCTATAAAATATTTGGCAGAAAAGAAAAAAGTTGGAAATGTCCAGCTTAGGTATATAGAAGATATACATGTTATGGTTGTATTCCTTGCTTGTTAAACAATGTGGTTCTGAGGTATTGGATACCGAATTGGTTGGTATGAAGTGTCATACAGGACAACACAATTCATGAACTACAATGGCCTAAGTAACTAGCAAGAGAATAAGTGATGATGTTCATCGAAAACAAATAAAGTGTTATTGTGGTTTTCGTTGTCATCAAACCAAGCCTTCAAGATTTGTTTAAATAATTGTTATTTTGTTCCGGTATCATGAGAACAATGGCTGTTCAAATAATTACCGTATTCCATAAAGGATGGATGAACTTTTACAAGTCTAGTTGGAGAAATCACATCCATAAACACTATTGCTAAAATGTCGCAAGACAAATGATTGAAAGATCACTTATGAAGTGACATCGCTGTTTAAATTATATTGGAAAGAAAACATGAAGAAACTCCATGTTGATGGATTTTTGGAGTCCTTGATTTTGATCAATTGGCGCATGTGAGACTTTCCTCGAGATAATTGAAACTCCGTTCATAGGCCAAAGAGGAACGGATGACTAGCTTATTGGAAATTGTGCATGCTGATGTGCATAGTCCATTATGTGTAGCCATATGCGATGGATATTTTTGCTTCATATGCTTTCTCCGAAAATTTGGGTGAATATATCTGTATATTTACTTAACAAGGAAGAAGTATGAAACATTTGAAAATTGTTCAAAGACTTTCAAGATGAAGTGGAAAATCATTGTAACAAGAAAATAAAGAGTTTATGATTCGATCATAAAGGAAGATATTTGAGTTACATGTTTAGAAAAAACACCTAAGACTTGAAGAATTGTTCCATGATTTGTGTTTCCCGATAAACCATAGGAGTATGGCATATTCGAGAGATAAAATCAAACCATGTTTGACATGATAAGATCAAGGGTGTCATTTATAAAACTGCCATTATGTTTTAAGGATTGAAGCTTTAGAGACTACCGCTTTTACACTGAAAAGAGCACCATCGTGATCCATTGAAATGACACCATATGAGTTATGGTTTGGGATAAAACCCAAATTGTCTTTTCTTAAATTTTGGTATGCTATGCATAAGTAAAATGTTTACAACCAAAGTCGGATAAGCACGTCTTTGTAGGTTATCCCAAAGAATTTGTTGGGAATTTCTCCATAACACCGAGGACAAAAGATTTTGTTACTTGGAACGTCAAGTTTCTTGAGAAGGAATTTTTCGTGAAAAGTTAAGTGGGAGGACAATAGAACTTTGATAAGGTTGTTGAACCTTAGCTATATGTGCTAAGTAGCGCAGCACCGAAAAGTGTCCCGATGGCGGCCACAATGCTCATGGCTCTCGTGATTACAAAAGGTGTGATCTCGGAGATTAGAGTTCCTATAGAACCGTGTGGGTCGGTAAGAATCAAATAGTAAGATTTGATAAGCAAGTCGTTATTTTTTTGACAATGATGAACCGACTACATGCAAAGAAGCGATGATGGGCCCTGACTCCATAAAATGACTAGAAGTCATAGAATCTGTGATAGTATCCATACATGAGAAAACAAGTTTCTGAACTTGGAAGACCCTCTAGAAAGGCGTGAAGCCTATCGGTCGTGTTTGGATCTATAAAGAAATAAGACATGGATGTTTAACATCTATGAAATAGTCGACATGTCGGAAAGAAGTTTACGACAATGTTCAAGGAGTTGACTATGACAAGATTTGATCTTTCATAGCGATATATAGTCTTGACAGATTAATGTAGCAACCACTACATATAATTTGGTATATGGTAGTTGAATAAACAAAACAAGGTTCTTATAATAGAACGGTTACCTAGGACGTGTGCATGACATGGTCCGAAGGGTTTTGTTAATTCAAAGGGTGCTAAAAGGGCATGCAAACTTCAATAGTTGAAGTAAGCATAGCGGAGTTGGAATCTTCACCATGATGAAACTGTTAAAAGAGTTTAAATTCATCGGAGATGATGAAGATGCTTGCATTTGCAAGAAATTAAGTGGGAGCGCTGAGACATATTTCTAATACGTTATGTAGAGGACACATTGTTTATAGGAAATGATATATCTTGTATTGACACAAGTTAAGAATTTCATTAAAATAAGATTTCGATGAAAGACTTGGGCAAACCCAGAATATTTGGCATCAATATCTATATGGATAGATTAAGGCGCAAATATGGTTGTGCCAGACATACATATATGAGATATTGAAAGGGTTCAATATGGAAACAACAAGAAAGGTTCTTGCTGCATGGAAAGAATTGTATTCAGATTCAAGTGTTTCAACACTTGGTGAGTAAAATCACTTGAAGATTCCGATCGATTATACCATGATATGTATATATCCAGAATGACCTATGCTCTAAATGTTATGAGCATATACCAAAATGATTCATAAGATGATCATTGGACAATAGTAAAGATATTCTTATGAGCTTGTAAGAACTAAGAATATATCATGTATAAGTGACAAATAGTTAAAGGTAGTTCATTGTAAAGTGTTACATTGATACTAGTTTTGTCACAAGATACAAATTAAATTTATCTCAATTTAGACTATGGGTGGCACAATATAATGGAAAGGATGTTCCATGATGGATTTGGATGAGTTCCAAAGTTGAGATATTGTGACGGATACTACAACAAAAGGCTAAGTATATGACTGCTATAGTAGCAGCATAGGAGGGCATTTGTGTTAAGTAGTTTTTTATCAAACTAGGTGTGGTTCAAAGTGGGCTAATACTATGAAGATATATTGTGTGACAATAATATCAATATATTTTAACCCGAACGAACTAAAGGTCTCACCAGAGGACCAAATTTATACAATGCCATCTCATTTGAGAATGAGTGATGCGTAGAGACGCAAAGACATGCAAATACACACGGACCTGAAATCGCCGATCCGGAGATTATGTTAACCACTAGCAATAGCGTATATGCAACACCAGAAAGCCATAGGTGTTCAATACGCAAAGTTTTTCAAACTAGATTATTGACTCTAGTGCAAGTGGGAGACTGAAGGGAATATGCCCGAGAGGCAATAATAAAGTGGTTATTATCTTATTCCATGTTTATGATAAATGTTTATTTTGCATGCTATAATTGTATTGATCGGAAACATCAATACATGTGTGTTTAATAAACAAAAAGGGTTCCTGGTTATGCCTCTCTTATAGACTAGCTTGTTGATTAACAAGATGATCAAGGTTTCCTGATCATAGACATTGGATGTTGTTAATAACAAGGTCACACCATTGGTGGAATGATGTGATGAACATTCATCCGAAGTATAGCATTACGATCAAGTCATTATGTTTATATTGCTATAACATCATACGAAGTAATCTTAGTCCTTAGACCATGAGATCATGTTAATTGCTAACACCGGAAGAGTATCTTGATAACATCAAACGTCACACCGTAACAGGGTGACTATAAAGGTGGGTTCAGTGCTACAAAGGTGTTATGTTGAGGCTCATGGATCAAGAGTGGGATTTGTCCATCCCGATGACGGATAGATATACTCTGGGCCCTCTCGGTGATATCACATTGAAATAGCTTGCAAGCAAGTGATGTGATCACTAGAATGTTATATCACGGGAACGAGAAAAGAGTGCATGTCGGTAACGAGATCAAACTAGGTATGGAGATACCGATGATCGAATCTCGGACATGTAATATATCACGGGACAAATGGATTTAGTTACTAGCGTTAAAGGTTCTCACGATCACATAAGTCATCGTTGAATGTGTAGGAGTCAGTATGGATCTCCAGGTCCCGCTGCTGATTATTGATCGGAGAGGGGTCTCGATCATGTCTTCATTATTCGCGAACCGTAGGGTGACACACTTAAGGGATATCGACACCATTTGGAGCAAATATGTTTCAGATAAAGATTTAAGAAAGCGCTGGAATTATTTCAATAGACACCAAATCAAGCTTTCGTGAAAATGCTGAAATTGGTTCTGCATGTAATATTGAAATGTTGCAGGGGGTTTTATGTGAATGTTTGTTAATTAAAGTAATTAACAAAATTCTGAATAAAAATAATAAAAGAGTTTTATTAAATGAGAGAGCATTAAATTTGGAGAAATTTAATGCATTTAAAGTGGAGACTTTAAAAGAGAATGTGAAGGGGCAAATTTATGTGGAGGAGTTACCACCACATGAATGGAGGAGGAAGGTCACCTCCTCCATGCGGGCCATGAAGGAGGGCACCCCTCCTCCTATAAAAGGCCCCCCTCTACTCACTTCTCACACACACCTCCTTGTGAAGGATCTCTCTCCCCCTCTAGTATTATTCCCCATGGTCTCGGATTAGCGAGATACATGTTCCGTGGCTTTATCTCGAAAGGAGTTGCTTCGCCTGCTTTTGCTGGAGCGAGGGATGGAGGTTGTCGGGGTACCGGACGTGTGTGCGATCACGGATGCACCGCTGCTTTGCGGTGCTGGACTTGGTGGTGCTGGAGCTGGATCTGATGGACATGCTGGAGCCGGACCTGCTAGACTTCATCACGATCTTGAGATCGGCAAGCATACGACTACATCAACCACGAGTTCCTACTCGTTAACAAAACTCGTTGTCTTCGAGGGTAAGTTCTCCATGGATGTATGTCCACCTGTTGCTCTGTATCTAGTAGATAGATCTTGGCGTATAGTTCTCATCGTAGGAAATTTTTTGTTTTCTATGCCGCGGACCCAACACTGATGGCGCATGGAATCCTACTTAGTAAGACTCAATGACTAGCGTCGGCCGATGAGCGAAGTCGTATGGAGAGGATCCCTTATGCTTCGGTAGTAGGATCAATCATGTATGCGATGATATGTACTATGTGGGATATTTCCTATGCTCTAAGTGTAACGAGCTAATACTAGTCAGATCATGGCGAAAGCCACTGGACAATAGTAAAGAATATCTATAAGTACTTGAGACATACTCAAGATGAGTTCCTAGTCTATGGTGGTGAGGAAGAGATGGGTGTAAAGGGTTACACAAATGCTAGTTTTTAGACTGACCTGGATGACTCGTGCTCGTAATTTGGCTATGTATTCATATTGAATGGAGGTGCAGTGAGCTAGAAAAGTTCCAAGCAAGAATTGGTGGCCGATTCTATGATGGAAGCTGGGTATGTTGCTGCCTCAGAGGCGACAAAAGAAGGGGTTTAGATTAGAAATTTTCTCATCAAACTCAGGGTTGTTTCGGGCTTGTCCAATCCGTTAGACTTATACCGTGACAATACTGGTGCTATTGCACAAGCTAAGGAGCCGCGGGCACACCAGAAGAACAAGCACATACTCAGGAAATTTCACTTGATTCGGTAGTTCGTCGATTGCAGAGAAATTAAGCTATGCAAGGTACACACGAATGCAAATGTTGCAGACCCGTTGACAAATATGCTTCCACAACCTAAGTTTCAGGTGCATGTTAGAGCGATGGACATGCCATGCCTAAGGCCTGGAGATGCCTGAGTGTTCTACTCTAGTGCAAGTGGGAGACTGTTAGGAATGATGATCTAGAGGCTCACATTCTGCCTTGTATTTGTAACCCAAAATCCGGCTTAGAGCTAGTTGTATATGTCACTGCAATTGTTGCAGGTGTGGAACCATATACTTATATCTAGCTCTAGCCAGTTTGTCCTTAGTCGTTTGAGGTTGGGAGGGAAACCCACTACCAAGACTAATTTGTAAGTCAGAAGATGACAATGTTTCACATGTCATTAGCAATTTAGCATGGATATGCTATCCTCCTTGCATTGGCTAGTCGGAAGAGGTACGATAGATGGATTGATCCAAAGGTTAGTAGGACGTGAGCACACCGGCATACGCTCCTACTAACAAAATGGAATCCTTAGACCTGAGGGGATCACACGGTCTGAGTTGTGGAAAAGCTAGCTTTGACTCCATCTAACGCTCACCATAACTGGGAGTCAAAAGGGTGGTCTTCGGCCGACTTAGAAGCAAGCTGCGTGACTTGGATCAGCCAAGATGGAATTTGCCCCTCCATCTCGGGAGATATTCTCTGCGCCCTCTCATGTGATATAATTCAGAAGCATGGCCATGCGCTACTCGATCATGTGTTGATCGAGGTAGTCCGACTTAGTGAAGCTTGAGGGAATCAGTTATCACTATAATGAGAAGAGAGTAAACCAGCACTGGGATGACGAACTCTCTCATGCGGTTTATCACCAATATCGTGAGGCAAAGGGACTTAGACAGATCGTCACATTGAGGGCACATGCGAAAACCGGGAATCAACATGTCTTGCTAGAGGCTGCACCGATTATCAGCTCTAATCAGAAAGTTAATAAGTTACTACTCTGACTGAATGATTACTAAGTTGTGTCCGATTTACCGTAATCCTGCGGGATTGCACACTTAACAGAGTGGGACTAGGCGGATGATGATCCGACTATCATAAGCCGGCAAGTTGGACTTGTTTAGATAGGAACACGTGTCAATGGATTGGACCCACTTTAACTAGGGTTAGGGACTAGGACCGAGGGTCACAAGTGTTGTGTGCCCTCACCTACTCGCCTATATAAAAGAAGGTGGGTGGCAACAGACAGTATAATCCAATCCAGTGTTGCTTCCTAGGGTTTCACTAGACTTGGCAATTCCACCTTCCTGTCCTGTGGCGGCAAGACCGAGACTATCATCTCTCTTGATGTTGTTTCACCCTGTACGTGTGTCAGACAACAGAGGCACCACACATGTGGTGCTTGTCAGTGACATTGGGCAGTGAAGTCGGAGGCGAGGAGGAGCATGGAGCTAGTGACGAGGTGGTCCTAGGATTGAGAAGTTCACCGGAGCCAAACGAGACGCGCGGAACATATGGCACCACCGTGACACGCTTCCTGAGCTTTTGCACCCGCGCGTCGAGAGGTACGAGCTATTTCCTTTGAACTTGGCTGGATCTTGGGGTGGCTCACCAGAGTCCTTTCCAGAGCAGAAAGGTTTTTGTTTTCGGCCTGGCTCTACGCATCGCCCAACAAAAAGGAGACAAGCACTTACATGATTCATATCAGGTTCATCCGGGTTCTCCGATAGGACTATGCCTTTGCCAGCATCTTTAGACTGCTTGCAGGCAGGAGCTATGGGAGTCACCTTAGGATCTTTCGGGGTCAGGTCACCTGCGGTCTTGTCGGTTCAGTCATTCTCATGGGTGAACAAACCACGTCATTCGTCACATCAACTGCATCAGCAATAGGCAGTCTTGGAGAATTTTTTCCTCCTCATTGCCACTGACCTAAAGAACAAAGAAATTTCGGTAAAAAAGCATAGCAAAGGAACGTTTTGGAAGAAAAATAATGAAAATGAGTTCTTACAAGCCACACTTTGAGCAAATCGAAGAAGACCCCTTTTCTCGGGAGGAGCATCTCTAAGTGCTTGAACTATGTATGGTTTCGAGGCGCTGGAATCATCAGAATCTTCGATATCTTGGACGTCCATTTTTTCATGTTGTCTCTTTCCTTGGTTGGCAACAACCTTGAAGCAATTGGAGTTCACAGAAGGAATGGCTTCAATATGAGTATGCGAGAAATGATAAACAGAATTTTCATCATGTTCCTCAGTATCCCCGACAACATAATCCTCGGCAAATTCTTCAGATACCGTTGCAGTGTCAGGCTGCTCGCCCATTTCAGGCAAAGGGGAAAGAGAATTAAGATGACCATGACCCTATGAAAGAAGTAAGACCATACTAACAAAAATGAGATCAAGAAAAATGCAGAAGTGGATGAATTAGAACTAGGTAAGAAAACTTACATTGGGAATAAAGTTCTTTTTGCCGAATAGCTTGATCCGACACTCTAGAGGCACAACTGATGGGGTTCGTTGCATAGAAAACAAAAAATTCCTACGGTTGTAACCACCAAGATCATATCTAGGAGATACATGTAACGATTTCAGATGGACTCACCCTCGAAGACCGTAACGCGGGATAATGTTTCCGCAAACAAACATGGTTGATGTAGAGTGTACACGACCATCCTCAAGGACACGCAGATGATCATCACCACAAGGGAAAATGCCTCCGTTATCGGTCACATGTATGGTGTGCCGACGACTCCCGAACCCTCACTCCAACCGGGCAGCGGACGTAGCAGATCCCTGGGAACTCCAACAGTGCTACGCCATGGTAGAGATGGTGGAGGGGAAGATCTCGAGCAGGGCTTCACCTAAGCGCATTTTCTAGTTGCAATGGACAAGGCTAGCAAGAGGGAGAAGATACCAACCAAAGGGCATATGAGAGAATGGGCAAGTGAGTGTGTGTGAGAGAGGGATATTGGGGATATATTTTCCGGATATCCTCACTATGACTCACTGACTAGGGTGGCCCACTTTGGGTTAGAGCATTGCTTCACGGGTGGCCCAGTTAGGGAGAAGAGACGGAGTCCAGTCCGGCTACGGGAATGCCCAGATGACTTACCGACATAGGCATGTAGTGTTACTTGTAGTTCAAGATGTACTCTGTAATCGACTCTTAGTCGTAGCCAGATAGGTCTCTGATACATTGCAAATGTATCTATAATTTTTGATGTTCCATGCTTGGTTTTATCCACTTTCTTGTGTTTTGTTCCAACTTTGGAGTACTTTTCATATGATTTCTTGGACTAACCTATTAACAAGAGCCATAGTGCCAGTTGCCTGTTTTCTGTTGTTTTTGGTTCTAGGAAAGTCAGAAAATGAATATTCTCGGAATTGGACGGGACAAAAGCCAAAGTGCCTATTTTTATGGATGTCATCAAGTGCAAAAATACGAGACGGAGATGGGATAGGGGGCCACCACACCACCTGGCCGCACGGCCAGGCCTGGCCCGCGCCAGGGGGTGGTGTGGCCGCTCCCGGCACCCCCCTCGGCCTCTCCTTCCGCCTATATATTACCCTTGGGACGAAAACCCTAAGGGCCTGATCAAAAATCCACGAAAGAGTCTATAGCCGCCGTCATCTCCATCCCTAGATCGGGAGGGATCTGAAGCTCTTCCCGGCACCCTGCCGGAGAGGGTAATTCACCTTGGAGGCCTTCTTCATCACCATGCAAGCCTCCGGTGTGATGCGTGAGTAGTTCATCCTTGGACTACGGATCCATGTAGTAGCTAGATGGCTGGTTCTCCTCCTTTGTGCTTTCATGTCTAGATCTTGTGAGCTCCGTTCATGATCAAGATCATCTATTTGTAATTCTGCATGTTGTGTTTGTGGGGATCTGATGGATATTGAGATGCTATTTCAGATTGATTATTGATTCTATCATGTCTTTGTTATTTGTGATCTTGCATGATTTCCGTTGTTAGTAGCTATCTTGGCCGAGTAGATGCTAGCAACTCCAAGAGTTAGTATTTATGCTCGATAGTGGGTTCATGCCTCTGGTAATCTGGGGAAGTGACAGAAATCTATAAGTTACTAGATGTGTTGTTGCTACTAGGGAGAAAACAACAATCCTTTGTTCATAGAACAATCGTATTGTTTACTTTACACGCAGTTCGTAAAGCAATAATCTATTGCTTGCAACTTAATACTAGAGGGGGTTCGGATGATAACCTGAAGGTGGATTATTAGTCATAGATGCAGTTGGATGGTTCATGTATAATGTTGTAATGCCCAATCAAGTCTCAAAGGAGTCAAGATGATTAGTATATGCATGTATTGCTTTCTCGGTGTTTGTCAATTGCTCCACTGTAATTTGTTCACCCAACATGTTATCTATCTTAAGGAGAGCCACCTCTAGTGAACTATGGATCCCGGTCCTTTTCTTTACATACAATCTACAATCTTTTACTACTTTGTGTTTACTTTCTGCAAACTTTTACTTCTTTCCATTCGATAAGTTTAATCATTTGTTTTCCGCAAAACAAGGTGAGATTGACAACCTCGTCGCAAGTTGGGGACAAAGTTTTGTGGTTGTGTTGTGCAGGTCTCCACGTTGCTACTAGCACCGGTAGTGCGCCCTGCCAAAGCTCAGCTAGTAACACCTTTGGGGTGTTTCCCTGCTCCTACTGGTTCGATTAAACCTTGGTTTCATAACTGAGGGAAACTTGCTGCTGTGCTTATCATACCTTCCTCTTGGGGTTCCCAACGAGCTCTACATCATCATTGCTCTAGCATTTTTCTGGGCACCATACACAGAGCCATCAAGCATTTTTCTGGCGCCGTTGCCGGGGAGTCAAGGACATCTTCACAAGGGAAGTCCCTCATAACCAATCTCTTTACTTTGATGTTTTTTTTTGCTTTGTTTGCTTGTTTTGTTCTTCAAAAAACACAAAAAAAATAGTTTTACTAGTTTGCTTTCTTATTTCAAAAACACAAAAAAATAGTTCCTACTATAGTTGTTGGTCCGTTATTGTCTTGCTTTATCATGCTTTCTATCGATGGTTGGTTTCTTTGAAACTGAATCTTATTGGCAAGGTAGGTTCACGGAAGAACAAAAATATTATTATAAGGAACACCGCTTGTCACAAAAAGGGAAACACTTATGGGAACAAATTGATAAATTGTATACCATTGCTAGAAATGTGTGCTCTACTTATAATTGTATACCATTGCTTGTTACTTATTGCTTTGATAAATCTTGTTGTTGTAGGAGGTATAAACACCTCCCTTTTCAATTTGAGTATAATGATAATGTTACCATATCTTCTTATGCTAAAGGGAATTATGACTTTTATGATCTGCAACAAATTGAAGAATTAATTGCTTGGAAGGGTGCATTTGAACTTGCTAGTTTGCTTGAAACTATTGATGATTCACCTTATAAATATGAGGTTTATGATATACTTAAATTTTGCTTTGATAATTACAAGGTAGAAAATGGCTATATTCTTGAATATCTTAATAGATGCTCTCCACCAATGGAAGAGACTAATGCCTTGCAGGAGCCTATGGAAGAAGAAATTGCTGAAACTAGAAGCTCATTGGATGAAAAAGAGGAGGAGAGTGATGATCAAGAGGAGGAAGAATGTATCTACCCATCCCTACCTTCTAATGAGAGTAACTCTTTACCCCTTACATTATTTGATTGTCCCCCATGTTTACTAAAGGAGGATGAATGTTATGTTCCTGAGGATTCTTTTGAAAATGTTTATAATAAAGCTCTAGTGCTTGTAGATCATGAAAAGCATGCTTTATGTGATAGTTATATTGTTGAGTTTATTCATGAGGCTACTGAAAATTATTATGAGAGAGGAAAATATGGTTGTAAAAGTTTTCATGGTATTGAAACACCTCTCTATGTGCTGAAAGTTTTGAAGTTATTCTCGTTTTATCTTCCTATGCCTATCACTTTGTTCTTTGTGCATTCATTTGCATACAAGATTCCTATGCATAGGAAGTGGGTTAGACTTAAATATGTTTTGGATTTGCTTCTTGATGCTCTCTTTTACTTCAATTCATATTTCTCATGTGAGCATCTTCTCAAACTATTATGCCTAACTTAAAGGCGTTAAAGAAAAGTACTTATTGGGAGATAACCCAAAAGTTCTAGATGAGTCTTGGAAGTTATTACTTCAGTAATAACCGCTCCTTATCCTTTTTATTTGCTTTTTGTGCCAAGAGTAACCTCTAATGAGAGAGAAGTAATGATTGGGAAAGTTGTTGTCCCGAAACAGATTTTTGTGCTTCACCGTAAATATTCATGAGAGAGATCTGTATGTCGGATTGAGCTGTAATTTGTTTGTGCTTCTATCCCAGGTTGTTATCTAACTTTCATTAGTTCAACACTTTTTTATTTGAGCAACAGAAGGTCCTCGAAAAAATTCATCTTTACCTGCTGGTCTGTTTTGACAGATTTCTGCCATTTTCTGCATTTGCTTCTTGTTGGTTCCTTTTTGAGTTCTTTTGGGGAATTGAGATTTTTGAGGGAAGTGCTACAGTAGCTAGTGTTCTAATGGGAGTTTATTTGGTGTAAGAACTGAACCTTAAGACCTATTATCTTGAGTGCACTAATGTTGCTAATAAAGATTGTGTGAAGTTTTGTATGAAGGAAAAATTTCAGGTGTATGGAAGGAATGAGTAATGAGATGAAGGATGGACTAAAGCTCAAGCTTGGGGATGCCACGCGTGTCACCCCAAGAAATATCCAATAAGTACAAGCGTCAAAGCTTGGGGATGCCCAAGGCATCCCCTTCTTCATCAATAAAAATCCCAGGTTTCTTCCAAACGCTTTATTTTTATTGTTTCATGCACAGTTGTGTTGATCTTGGAGCGTCTTCTTTTTCATTTTCGTTTTGGTTTTTAGTTTGCGTGGTTTTCTTAGTTTTCTGAATAAATTGGTTGGACCCCCTCTTTCATACATTGGTGTTCAAATAGTCTGGTTTGGATTGGAAAAGAGTAGGAAAGCTCATGCTTAAGTGGTAAAGAGAGCTTGTTTTTGACTGTGGCCTATGCTATGTCATGCCATGCTTGATATTGTTTTGGCTTTATGCTTAGTATTCTTTGCTGTAGCATGACTTGTTATAAACAATTGAGATTGCTTAATGTGCCTTGGATGAATCATGCGTTGTTTTAGCATATTAAAGCATAGTATAGTGGTATTCTCCTTTGATGCTTTATTTGGGTTGACTTGGCACATGCTCACACCATGTCATGACTATCTCAAGTCACCATAAGCCTTTATGATCCTTTAGTTTTCAACTTGTGGTATCACTTTATGCTTTGATCAATGATGTTTTGTCGCTCTGCATGATTATGGCCATTAATGCTCTCGTGTTTGTCGCTCCCTTACTATTGCTAGCCTTCACTTTCACTGAGTATATTTTACTCAAATTTCCAACTCCCTAAACCAAATATTGCCAAAGTGTCCACCATACCTACCTATTAGCATCATTTGCTACTTCCGTGCATATTCAATATGCCTTGTTTTCTTCCGAATAAAATGTTTGCTTGTTTTGAGAAAGTTAGTTAGTAAAGCTCTCACGAACTTGATGGCACACTTTATTTCCTGCACTTAATAAACCTGAACCATTGTGAACTCTCCATGAAAGTTATATGCTTGCTAATTATAGGCTGGGGATTAGCAGAACCGTGTTGTCATGGGGAACGCTTTCAACACTTGTAAATATATACCCAGTTGATACCTTGCTCTTTTGTTTGCGGATGTCGTCGGTGTGAAATAAAAGGGGAGCTTGTAAGTCCATGGAGTTATGTATGTGTGTTAGAGAACCGCCTGGGCCGCTGGTCTAATCCATGCTAACATGGTGGAAACCTACAGCGTAACCATAATGATATCAATGAAGCATTCTTCTTATAAAAAAGAGAGATAGCTATTGAGAAAAAGAAAAAAAAGATTTATGAAAAGAGGAAAGAGAGAAAAAAGCACCATTTTCCCATGGTAAATAAGAAGATTGCTGAGATACACATTGTCTGCTTGCCTTGTCATTTTGATATGGGGATTCTTCTGTATCATCAGGTAAGGGGTACCCCCGTTGGCGGTTCTCAATGATACGCACATACTTACGATGACAAGAACTTACCGGTAACTAAAGTTGAGTAGCATGAGGAGTGGCCCTCGTACTCAAGGGACTTGGGATTTTCAATTTATAGTCTGTCAAGCATATAACTCAGATTGGATGTCACTTTCACCTTAACCACATTAAAGATGCTTATGACAGGGGCAATGAGAGCTCAAAGCTAATGAGTACCATACTTTCAGCATTTGGAAGCCTTTCAAACTTTTCAAAACCTGTTCATTTCCTTATTGAGTCTCCACACATTCTATGAGCACTTTCTTGAGAGCATAGTGGCCATTCTTAGTTCTATGTGCATTGTCCCAAGACTTGTTGATTGATGCATACCTTGATATTGCTTGTTTTAAACTATTTGTATCTAGTCACTCTTGTAAACTCCGTTCTTGCCGCCACCACCAGATTCCACAAAGACACCGTAAACTCGTTACGCACTCGCCGACGGGAATTGGAGGAGATCATCGCCATCATCATCACCATCGCTTCTCCATCGACCATCCATGTTTCTCCCATCTATGAGTGAGTAATCCCCCGCTGTAGGCTATGGGGATGGTAGGGATTGGATGAGATCGTTCATGTAATGGCATCAGATTGTTAGGGCATGGTGCCTAGTATCTTTTATTAGTGCTTTATGACTTTGTTGCGACTTGTTGTGCTTAATGCTTGTCACTAGGGCCGGGTGCCATGATTTCAGATCTGAACATGTTATTGATTCATCATGATAGTATTGTTTTGGGTCTTATCTACAAGTTGCATACACACGTCGTTGTCCGGAACCTATGGTCCCGAAGTTACAGAAATCGGGGTAGCCGGAAGGGAAAGGCTTTGATGTGAGGATCACATGTGTTCACGGAGTGTTAATGCTTTGCTCCGGTGCTCTATTAAAAGGAGCACCTTAATTGCCAGTAGTTCCCTAGAGGCCCCGCTACAAACGGGCTGGCAGGACAAAAGATGTTGTGCAAGTTCTCATTGCGAGCACGTATGACTATATATGGAACACATGCCTAGGATTGTCTAGTACTTGGATGCTTTATCTTATTTATCTGCAATTGCCCTATGTTCTGATTGCTATGTGAATTGTTTTATCCATGCAACGCCCGTCCATCCATCCCTATGCCTACCACACTCGAATCCCACTGTTTACTGCTTTTGTTACTACTGTCTTTGCTTTGCTACTGCTATTACTTTACTATTCCTACTACAAAACTGTTGCTACTGATAAACTGCTGTGAGCAAGATTGTTTCCAGGTGCAGCTGAATAGACAACTCAGTTGCTAAGGCTGATAAGTATTCTTTGGCTCCCCTTGTGTAGAATCAATAAATTGGGTTTCACTTCCCTCGAAAATACTGCGATACACCCCCTATACTTGTGGGTCATCATGCCACAGTCGGCAAAACAACCAAAGCAGCAAGCTCAGAAGCGCAAGAACACCTTGGAAGAAAAGCCCAACATGGAAACAGCGGTTGTCATTGCTACTTTTGGGTCTAGAGGACGAGGAGGACGCGGCGTGGTCGTGGATGCAGTTGTGGGACAACAAGGGTCCAAGGAAGAGGAGACCAACAACCTGGCAAAACCTACTCTTGGGCCGACATTGACAATAACCCGTACGTGCATCACTTAGATCCCAACAGGGGCTCGTCCCACACAAACATCGAGTGTCATTTCAATGACGACATTAAAAAGGACGATACCGCTGGCTACAGGGCTAAGCGGAAGAAGGGAAAAAAGAATCCCGAAAAAGAGAAAGGGACCAAGAAAGATTCTGACATGGAGGAAGCTGATACTTCAAATCCCAAGTCGGATGGAAAGAAGAACTTCTCGACAAATAAACACACGTACGTCACTTTCCTTGGGTCTCAACCAGCTAAGGTCTAGAAAGCAGTAATGCATGAACTCAACGCAACTGTTCCGGCTATCCCACAATACTTGGACTGGTCGGAAGTGGCAATCACCTTTGACCGTGCTGATCATCCGCCTAAGTTGCACAGGCGAGGAAAATATGCCTTGTCGTCAACCCACTCATTGACGGTTATGGCTTCTCCAAAACTCTCATGGATGGCTACAACAACATCAATATTCTGTATGTCGAAACGCTACGCCGGATGTAGATCTCGGAGACACATCTGAATCACAACTCTGTGATCTTTCACGGAGTTATCCTAGGAAGACAAGCAAATTCCCTAGGAGAGATCACTTTGAATGTTAGCTTTCGTACTCCAAAGAATTATTGGACGGAGGCACTTTCCTTCGAAGTGGTTCTGTTCAAGAGCGCCTATCACGCTATATTCGGACGGCCGGCTTACTGGGCTTTTATGGCTTATCTGTGTTACATTTACAATATGATGAAAATTCCAGGTCCCAACAGCGTGATCACCATCAGGGGAGACCCAAAGAAAGCACGAGAGTGCGAAGACGGAAATGTCGCCTTTGCTGAAGCTGTGATGCACGCCTAGGAGTACCAGGAGATCAAGAAGACAATCGACCTGTCCGAGATGCCCGCAACGAAGAAGGAGGTGACAAAACCGACTCCGGAGTTCAAGGCATCGAAAGAGATGAAGACAACGTCGTTGAAGGATGATGACCCCTCCATGGTGACCCAGATAGGTGTAGGTTTAGACCGGCATAGGAAAGCACGCTCGTCAAGTTCCTCAAAGCAAATCAAGATATCTTCGCATGGCAGCCATCTGACATGACCGGAGTACCTAGGGAACTTGCCGAGAACTCTCTAAATGTACACCCGAACGCTAAACCCGTCAAACAATCCTTACAATGTTTCGGCGATGAAAAGTGAAAAGCAATAGCTAAGGAACTAGCTCGGCTCGAGTTAGCCAGATTCATAGAAGAGGTCATCCATATTGATTGGTCGGCCAATCCTGTAATGGTCCCTAAAAAGGACACCATTGATTTAAGGATGTGTGTTGATTATACTGCCTTGAACAAGGCTTGTCCCAAAGATCCGTTCTCTCTTCCTAGGATTGATCAAGTTATCGATTCTACGGCAGGCTCAGAACTCCTGTGTTTTCTCGACGCATATTCCGGTTATCACCAAATTCGGATGAAGGAATCTGACAAAGTCAAAACTTCATTCATAACCCCCTTTGGAACCTTCCATTTCATTACAATGTCCTTTGGGCTCAAAACGCAAGAGCTACCTACTAGCGCACTATGCGGCGTTGCCTCCATGACCAAATCGGACGCAATGTACATGCATAGGTGGATGATATTGCGGTGATGTCCAAAAAGAAGGAAACTTTAATTTCTGACTTGGGGGAGACATTCGCCAATCTATGCAAATACAACATAATGCTTAACCCGAAGAAATGCATCTTTGGAATACCAGCCAGGAAATTGTTATGTTTCATCGTGTCACAAAGAGGCATATAGGTCAACTGTGACAAGATCAAGGCTATACTCAATATTTCCATGCCAACTCGCCTGAAGGACGTTCAAAGACTAACTGGTTGCATTGCTGTAGCCAGTCGGTTTGTAAGCTGGCTCGGCGAAAGAGCCACACCACTTTACAAGCTCCTGAAAAAGACCAAAAAATTCGTTTGGACTGATGAAGCTAAAGCTGCACTGCAAGACCTAAAAGCAGTCCTTTCGTCTGCTCCTATCCTCGCAGCACCGGAACCTCAGGAACCGATGTTGCTTTATATCGCTACGACAAACAAGGTCATTATTGTCGTCATGGTGGTGGAGAGACCTGAGGAAAATCAGGAACACCCGGTGCAGCGTCCGACTTACTACCTCAGCGAAGTCCTAACTGAATCTAAGCAGTGGTATCCGCACTATCAAAAGCTGGCTTATGGTGTGTTCTTCGCATCCCGGAAGTTACGGCATTATTTTCAGGAACATTCAATTACCGTGGTGAGCACAGCTCCCATGAGAGATATCATCAACAACAACGATGCTACATGACGTGTCGCAAAATGGGGCATAGAGCTTTCAGCTTTCGACATTGAGTATAAACCTCGTACAACAATCAAATCCCAAATCCTCGCTGACTTTGTCGCTGATTGGATAGAGACAATGGAGAACATGACCCTCCCAGAGTCGGAATACTGGACCTTGCATTTTGACGGGTCTAAGGCGCTCGGAGGCTAGCGTGGTACTCAAGTCACCCCAAGGAGATAAAATTCTTTATGTGTTGCAGATTCATTTTACGGCAACAAATAATATTGCCAAATATGAAGCGTCGCTACACGGAATCCGGATTGCTAAGGATATCGGTATCCGATGATTAATGTGTTATGGAGATTCGGATCTTGTTGCTCAACAAGTGTCGGATATCTATAATGCAAACAAACACATGGCAACGTATAGAGCTGTCGTGGATGAATTATGGAAATCATTCGAAGGCTTTGAAGTTCAACACATCTCTCGAACAGAAAATGAGGAAGCAGATGCATTATCTCGAATAGGCTCTGCACGGGAAAAGGTCCCGGATGGTGCTTTCTTAGAACACCTCAAAGTTCCCTCCATAAAAGGAGTAGACGAGGAATATCCGACCAAATCCGACTCACCTTTAATAGCGGTTCTGGCTGTAATTCCCAGCTAGACTCAACCCTACCTTGATTACTTGGTAGATGGCAAATTACTCGAAGATGAGGTTCTGGGCCGATAGATCGCCCGACGAGCAAAAACCCATACAATCATAAATGGTGAGCTCTATAAGCGGAGCGTGTCTAGGGTATTCCAGTGCTATGTATCTCCAGAAGAAGGAGTGGAAATCCTAAGGGAAATCCACGAAGGTGAATGCGGTCATCACGCTCTAGCCAAATCCTTAGTGGCAAAAGCTTTTAGACACGGATATTTCTGGCTTACAGCTAAGGCGGATGCTGAACGGCTGGTCAAGACGTGCAAAGGCTGCCAAAAGTACACTAAACAAACCCATGTTCCGGCTGATCAGCTAAGAACAATACATATAACATGGCCTTTCGCGGTCCAGGGGCTTGACATGGTAGGGCCATTTAAACGAGCTCCAAGTGGATTTACTCACCTCGTCGTGATGGTGGATAAATTCACGAAATGGATCGAGGACAAACCCGTCTCAAGTTGTGATGGAGCAATAGCTAAAAGATTTGTTGAGGATGTCATAATCCGATGCGGTTATCCGCATAGCATTATTACGGACAACGGGAGTAATTTTTTTATGGGAGAACTTGCTGAATTCTGCGATGAACAAAATATTCGGCTTGACATTGTGCCAGTTGCACATCCACAGGCTAATGGACAAGTTGAAAGAGCAAACAGATTAATCCTACAAGGCCTAAAACCAAGACTCGAAGCACCACTACATCGTGCCACGGGGGCTTGGGCGGTAACGAGATTGAACATGACATGGTGATGTAATTGATCAGATCTCGGGAAATGCAAGTATCGAGAGAGAAAAGGAATAAGACATGATGTTCATGGTTCAAACAATGAAAGATTTCGTGGAATGCACATGGGTCACATGGCCATCCAGGTCCCTCTGTTGATCATTGGTGCGGGAGGGTCCCGACCATGTCTGGAGTGTTCCCGAACTCTAGGGTATCACGTTTAAGGGCTTGGTGATGCTTAGAGAGGAATTACCCTCTGTGATATGGAGCTTGAGAACAACTCCGAATAGGTCAACCGGATACACACTTTTCTTCTTGGTCTATGGTGCAGAAGCAGTTCTTCCTAGTGATTTGATTCACACTTCTCCTCGTGTTGCTGCGTATATTGAAGAGGATGACGAAATTTCTCGACAAAATGATCTCGATTTAATCGAAGAAGTGTGCGTTGTTGCTAAGATGAGATCAACAGCCTATCAGCAGAAGTTACGCAAGTATCATAGCCAGAGAGTCAGAAACCAGTCTATTAACAAGGCGATTTGGTTCTCCGGCTTGTGCAAAAAAGAAAGCACAAACTTTCCCCAGTATGGGAAGGGCCCTTTTTAGTTAGCCGAGTGATGACCCACAAGTATAGGGGGCGTATCGCAGTATTTTCGATAAGTAAGAGTGTCGAACCCAACGAGGAGCAGAAGGTGCTGGCTAGTGGTATGGATCAGGAATTCTCTACAAATACTTAGCAAACGGATTTTTAGGGGTTTTCGATAAAGCAAGTAAACAAGGTACGAGTAAATGAAAGACGGTAAGAATGAATGCAGCAAATGGCCCAATCCTTTATGCAGCAAAGGACAAGCTGGTTGTATTTCTATAGATGACCAAACGTTCTTGAGGACACATGTGAAGACTGTCAAGTGCTTTCGCTTCGTATAGTTGATTAATCTTCTTTAGCTTGCTAAGTGTTGTGTGGGTGAACCTGTGCTAATGTACCGCCCCATCCAAGACTAATACATACTTGTGATTATTCCCCTTGCAAACATTCGTAAGTACAAGAAAGTAATTAAGGTAGAAACCTAACCACAACTTTAAACTCTAAGACCCTTACGTCCCTTGTGCAATGGTTTCCTAACGGGGGTTCAGGTTTCTGTCACTCCGGCAACCCCTATGATTAGTAGCCAAATATACAATGCATTCCCCTAGGCCCTTATAGGTGAAGTGTCATGTAGTCGATGTTCACATGACACCACTAAAATAACTACACCACAACTTAAATAACAATTTATTGAATCTTTCTCAACGCAACTAGATCTTTCTCTCTCGGTGTTTTCCGCCCCGCAGAGGCGGCGGAATCTTTCTGTGGTCCCTCCCCGAGTCTTAGGGTTTCGTGGGGATGATATACGCCAGAGGAGAGATGCTAGAGTGGGCCAGGGCGGCCACACCACTCCCAGGCGCGGCCTAGGCCTGCCCGCGCCATGGGGTGGTGTGGGCCCCCTGTGGCCCACCTCCACTTCATCTTCTAGCATCCTGAGTCTTCTGGAAAAATAGGATTTTCCGTATATTTTCCCGGATTTTCTGATCTTCGCCAATTTTGCCTCCAAAGAGCACCTTTTCCATTAGAATCCTGACTGCAGCGGTCCATGCTCCAAAAGTCATCAACCATGCAAAAATAGATGAAATAACATAAGTATCACCTCTCAATATAAAATATATCAATGAATAATAGTGAATTAAGACATAGAATAGTGATGCAAAATGGACGTATCAACTCCCCCCAAGCTTAGACTTCGCTTGTCCCCAAGCGAAACTGAGCTCAATAAACATGACCTCAGGTTCATGGAGCGAAGAGTCGATAAAAGAATACGGACAAGAAGCATCACATTCATCAAAAGAATAGATCACAATAGAAGACAACTCACTATTATATAACTAAACTTGCAATGAGTAAAGGAAACACAATAAAGATACATAGAGTAAATCATAATTGGTAATGGCAAACTTAGCTCTTGGTCGAAGAATAGTTGATAATTTGCTGGAGTTCACAAATAGCTGGTTTTCAAAGAAAGCTTTCAAAGTAGTAAACATCAAGATAAGAGCAATGTGCAAAACAAGGAACATAAGAAACATGATTGAATAAATCATCATATGAATGAATGAAACACATCAACTCAAAGTACTTGCTGAGGTAGAAGGTAGTAGGTTTACTGACTCAATCTATAAATTAAAAGAAAGGGCCCTTCAAAGAGGGAAGCAGGGATTGCAAGTCTCATAAAGAGCTCCCAAAAATTATGATACTTATTAGCTTTCAGCTCTCATTACCCCTATCATAGGCATCTTTAGGTGATTAAGGTGAAAGTGAGGTCCAATCTGAGTTATGTGCTTGACAGACTATAAACTAAAAATCCCAAGTCCCTTGAGTACGAGGGCCGCTCCTCATGCTACTCAACTTTAGTTACCGGTAAGTTCTTGTCATCGTAAGCATGTGCGTATCATTGAGAACCGCCAACGGGGTACCCCTTGCCCGATGATACGAAAGAATCCCCATATCAAAATGACAAGGCAAGCAGACAATGAGTATCTCAGCAATCTTCTTATTTACCATGGGAAAATGGTGCTTTTTTCTCTCTTTCCTCTTTTCATAGTATCTCTTTTTTCTTTTCTTTTTCTCAATAGCTATCTCTCTTTTTTTATAAGAAGAATGCTTCATAGATATCATTATGGTTACGCTGCAGGTTTCCACCATGTCAGCATGGATTAGACCAGCGGCCCAGGCGTTTCTCTAACACACATACATAACTCCATGGACTTACAAGCTCCCCTTTTATTTCACACCGACGACATCCGCAAACAAAAGAGCAAGGTATCAACTGGGTATATATTTACAAGTGTTGAAAGCGTTCCCCGTGACAGCACGGTTCTGCTAATCCCCAGCCTATAATTTGCAAGCATATAACTTTCATGGAGAGTTCACAATGGTTCAGGTTTATTAAGTGAAAGAAAGTAAAGTGTGCCATCAAGTTCGTGAGAGCTTTAATCACTAATTTTCACATAACAATTTTAATTTGGGAGGTAGAGAAAATAGGAATTTACTTGGAATAGCAATAATGCTACTAGGTAGGTATGGTGGACACAAATGGCAAAGGTTTTGGTTTAAAGGAGGTGGATGCACGAGAAGAATTCCCTCTCAGTACAGGTTTTTGGCTAGCAAGGCTGGGTAGCAAGTATAAGAGTTGAAGGAAACAAACAAACATACAAATGATAAAAACAAACATGCAATCTTCCTTGGAAGCACAAAAGATCTTAACTAGAGAATACTAGACTTATGAGCAAATCAAGAAAGAAAGATGATGAAATTATTTTTCTCTCGAGTACTTCGATCTTTTTATTTTCAACTCTCAAAAAGGTGTTGCTACTGACCGAGCCAGGTTTGCCAAAACCAACTAATTTAACTCAATGATCCCAAAGTGCTACCAATACTAACAACAAGATCAATCATATAACCATGAATTGAAAACTAACATAAGCTATGCAAAAGAGTGAATGATAGAACTTCTCATTAATATTCCATAACAGCAACTCACACCAAGGGATACATATCTAACTAGAGAGGGGACACTTCCATAATGCAAACCATAATACAAAATAACTCCTCTATTCATGATATGACTCTACTAATAAGGTAAAAAGATAGAAGATAGTGATGTGATACCGCGGCACTCCCCCAAGCTTGGAACAAACCAAGGGGATGCCAAACCTGACGACGAATTACTCCTTTGGTGGTGGTGGTATCCTCTCGATGAGCTCCTTGATCAGTTTCCCAAAGTCCTCAATCTCGAAGGTGAGATTACGAACCAGCTGTGAGTTTTGCTCAATGCGGCTCATGATCATGTCGTGTTGAGAATTCCAGCTCTTGTTATTCTTTCCCCACTCTTCCTCCTTGAAGTCTTCTTTTCCTGCATGGGTAGAACGAGGCAAATCCCAATTGGAGGGTAATTTCTCCTTGGGCATATTCTGGTATTGATTCTCATGGATAAGGGTATGGAAAGGATTCCTGGTGCATGGAGGAAGTGACCGTGGAGCCAAACTGATGTGAGGAGCTTTCCCCGATCCGCATCCGCGATCCTTCTAATCCTTGCAGGTTTCACCACTCCAATGCTTGGAATGGTGGTGCCGGTATGCGGACGTTGGCCTTGCTCCTCTTCACCTTCACTCTTGATATCCTTCTCCTTCCCATGGTCTTGGAGGTCTTCCTCCATGGGCTCCTTCCCTTTATCCTTGGCAGACACCACTGTGCTTCTAAGATCTCAAAGAGTATGTCCTGACAAAAATAGATCGAAACAAAAACACGACGAAAACACAATATACGAACCTCGGAAGATCCGGGGGGGTATATATTACGAAGTTTCACATCAAAAGGAAGGTACTAGGAGAAAACGAGTCGGAGGCTGAGTCCTGGGTGGCCTCACCACCTGGTGGCGCGACCAGGGGTGGGCCCGCGCCATGGGGTGGTGTGGGCCACCCCGGCTCCGTTTCCGTCCCTTTTTCACTTCGTAACTTTCCTTATTGACTGAAAACTGCAAAAATATAGTTGGATTGTATTTTCGCGGAACTTTTCTTACCAGAACTGTTACCTAGTTGGAAACGGACTTTGCAAGTCTCTGAATTTGGTCCTCAATGAATTTCTCTAGAGTTATAACTTGAAAGGCATCAACATCTTCATTGTAAGAATCTCCAGCAATATAGTGTTTGAGTCGCTGTCCATTCTCTACTTGTGTAGTATTATCTTTTAGAGAAGAAATTTTTATTGCTCCTGAACGGTATACTTATTCAATGATGAAAGGTCCTTCCCATTTTGATAGTAGCTTACCTGCAAAAAATCTGAGACAAGACCTATACAATAGAACTTTCTCACCAACATGAAATTCTCTCTTAAGTATTCGCTTATCATGCCATCTTTTAACTTTTTCCTTAAAGAGCCTAGCATTCTCATAGGCTTCACTCCTCCATTCATCTAAAGAACTTAAGTTAAACAATCTTTTCTCACTAGCGAGCTTACAATCTCTATTTAGTTCTTTCACTGCCCAGTAAGCTTTGTGTTCTAATTCTAAGGGTAGGTGACAAGCTTTCCCATAAACCATTTTATAAGGAGACATTCCCATAGGATTTTTGTAAGCAGTTCTATAAGCCCATAAAGCATCATTCAACTTCTTGCCCAGTTTTTCCTAGACCTATTAATAGTCTTTTGCAAGATAGATTTAATTTCTCTATTTGATAACTCTACTTGCCCGCTAGTTTGGGGGTGATAAGCTGAAGCAATTCTATGATTAACATCATATTTAGCAAGGGTCTTCCTAAAACCACCATGAATGAAATGGGAACCCCCATCAGTCATGAGATACCTAAGCACCCCAAACCTAGGAAAGATAACATCCTTAAGCATTTTTAGAGAAGTCTCTCCGTCAGCACTCTTTGTAGGAATAGCTTCTACCCACTTAGTAACATAATCAACGGCAACAAGAATATGAGTGTAGCCTTTCGAAGGAGGGAAAAGACCCATAAAGTCAAATCCCCAACAATCAAAAGGTTCAATAACTAGAGAGTAGTTCATAGGCATTTCATTGCGTCTAGAAATATTACCAACACGCTGACATTCATCACAAGATAGGACAAATTTTCTTGCATCTTTAAAAAGGGTAGGCCAGTAGAAACCTGATTGTAGTACCTTTTGTGCAGTTCTATCTCCTGCATGATGTCCTCCATAGGCACTACCATGACATTTACACAATATCTCCTTTTTCATATTCTGGAACACATCTTCGCATAATACCATCAACTCCTTCTTTGTATAAGTGTGGGTCATCCCAAAAATAATGCCTCAAATCATAGAAGAACTTTCTTCTTTGCTGAGCTGTAAAAGTTGGAGGCAAATACTTGGAGAAAATAAAGTTAGCATAATCAGCATACCAAGGGCTTCCTCGCGAGCTCACCCCTACTGCGGCTAACTGTTCATTTGGGAAACTATCATTAATAGGCATAGGATCAAAAGAGATGTTTTCCAAACAAGATAAATTATCAGCTATGGGGTTTTCAGCACCCCTCCTATCTACTATGTGTAGATCAAACTCTTGTAAAAGCAGTACCCATCTAATAAGCCTAGGCTTAGCGTCCTTCTTTGTCATAAGATATTTAATAGCAACATGATCAGTATGAATGGTTACTTTTGAGTCCACAATATAGGGCCTAAACTTATCACAGGCAAAAACAACAGCTAGAAATTCCTTTTCAGTAGTGGCCTAATTCCTTTGAGCAGCGTCTAGGGTCTTACTAGCATAATGGATAACATTTAACTTTTTATCAATACGTTGCCCAAGGACAGTCCCTACAGCAAAATCACTAGCATCACACATTATTTCAAAGGGTAAACTCCAATCAGGTGGTTGAACAATAGGGGTTATAGTTAAAGCCTTCTTAAGAGTTTCAAAAGCTTCCCTACAATCATCATCAAAAATGAAAGGTACATCTTTTTGAAGAAGATTAGTGAGAGGTTTTGATATCCTAGAGAAGTCTTTAATAAACCTCCTATAGAAACCAGCATGACCAAGGATACTACGAATACCTTTGATGTCTCTTGGAAATGGCATCTTCTCAATTGCCTCAACCTTAGCTCTATCAACTTCTATGCCTCTTTCAGAAACTTTATGCCCAAGAATAATCCCTTCATTAACCATGAAGTGGCATTTCTCCCAATTAAGAACAAGATTAGTTTCTTCACATCTCTACAAAAATTTATCAAGGTTGTGCAGACAATTATCAAAAGAAGTTCCATAGACAGAAAAGTCATCCATGAACACTTCTACAATTTCCTCACAAAAACCATGAAAGATAGCAGACATGCACCTTTGGAAAGTAGCAGGAGCATTACATAAACCAAAAGGCATACGTCTATAAGCATAAGTTCCATAAGGGCAAGTAAAAGTAGTTTTTTCTTGATCTTGTTGTTTAACAGCAATTTGAGAGAAACCAGAATAACCATCAAGAAAACAAAAATGGGTCTTTTTAGACAATCTTTCCAACATTTGATCAATAAAAGGAAGCGGGTAGTGATCTTTCTTAGTAACTTTATTGACTTCCCTAAAATCGATGCACATCCTATAGCCTACCACTATTCTTTGAGGAATAAGCTCATCGTTATCATTAGGGACAATGGTAATACCTCCCTTTTTAGGAACACAATGAACAGGACTAACCCATTCACTATCAGCAATAGGGTAAATAATACCAGCATCCAGGAGTTTCAATACCTCGTTCCTTACCACTTCCTTCATCTTAGGATTTAAATGTCTTTGGTGCTCCACTACTGGCTTCGCATCTGGTTCTATGTTGATAGAGTGTTGACATATAGTAGGTGAAATCCCTTTTAAATCATCCAGAGTGTAGCCCATAGCTCCTCGGTGTTTATTCAAAACTTCCAATAACCTTTCTTCTTCCGTCCCTAAAAGTTTAGCGCTAACAATAACAGGATATATCTTTTTATCATTAATATAGGCATATTTAAGATCATCAGGGAGAGGTTTTAGATCAAAAACCGGATCCTTCTTAGGTGGCATCGTGGTACCCAAGTCTTCTACAGGCAAGTCGTGCTTAAGCAACCTGGGTTGACGACGGAGGATCTCGTCAATCTCATTCCTTTCTTCCATGAAGATCTCACTTTCATGATCTTCCATAAATTGTTGCAAAGCATTGTTAGGAGCAAGAGAGATAGAAGCAAGTTGTTCAACTTTAAAATCCTCATTATGGGTTTCCTCTTTGCAAGGTTCTTTAGTAAATTTAGAAAAATTAAACTCGTGAGATTCCCCATCAAACTTAGTCAAGATTTTCTCCCTCTTACAATCAATAATAGCTCCACAAGTACTCAAGAAAGGTCTACCAAAAATGATAGGATAAGTTTTACTAGCAGCTGAACCAAGTACTAGAAAATCAGTAGGGTACTTAATCTTACCACAAAGAACTTCCACATCTCGCACAATACCGATTGGAGAGATGGTCTCTTTATTAGCAAGGTGAATAACCACATCAATCTCTTCCAACTCGCAAGGACTGATCTCATGCATAATTTCTCTATAAAGCTCATAAGGAATATCACTGGAACTTGCACCAATATCACATAAACCATAATAGCAATGATCACCAATTCTAACAGAAAGCATAGGAACACTAGCCTTTTTAGTTCTATTGGGATGTGAAACAATATTAGAAGCATCCTCCCAAAAGACTATGTGCCCATCTTCTACGCTTTTAGTGACAAGGTCTTTCACAATTGCTACCACGGATTCAATGTTTATTTGTTCATTAGTTTTTACAGTTCTCTTTTCACTTTTAGTGATTACATTAGTTATCATAGGATGATCCTTTACCTTACCTCGGAAGGGAATCTTCTCGATATAAGGTTCAGGTAAGATATGATCAATAATGCAACACTCAGTGCTCCCAACAGGAACACGATCAACAATATCTTTATAAGGTGCATGGTACTTATTCCAATCCCTTTTTGGAATTTCAATATAAGAAGCAAAAGCTCTAAAGCAATTTGTAATAACTTGCAAATCAAGACCATAAGCATTACTAATATTTTGAAAGTCATCAGTTCCCATAAAAGATTCAATGCATTCATAATCATAATTTATACCTGACTTTCTATCTTTGTCATTCTCCCAAGCTTCAGTATTGTCTTGAATACGGTCTAGAAGGTCCCATTTAGCTTCTTCTTCCATACGAGTGAATGATCCAGCACAAGAAGCATCCAGTAAATCTTTATCATGTAGAGGGAGCCTTGCATAAAAGTTATTGATAATAATATTGTTGGGGAGCTCATGAATGGGACATTTGAGCATTAGTAACTTCAATCTCCCCCAAGCTTGAGTTGCACTCTCTCCATCAAGAGGCCAAAAGTTGTATATTTGATTCCGATCTTTATGAATCTCACTAGGAGGATAAAACTTTGAATAAAAGAGAGGCACTATTTCCTCCCATTCCAGAGCTTGACCATTCTTCAGCAGCTTATACCATTCCTCAGCTCTTCCTTTTAGTGATAATGAGAATAACTTCTTCTTAACTTGATCTATAGTAATACCTGCACACTTGAACAACCCACATAATTCGTGCATAAAGAGTAAATGATCACCAGGATGGACAGTTCCATCCCCAACATAGTAGTTATCCATAACACGATCAACAATTCTTGTAGGTATTTTGAAAACATCTTTCTCAGTAGGTGGTGGCTAATCTACTACCTTAGCAGTGGTAGTAGCATTACCAAATAAGAAACTCAGTGAATTATCCATAATGAAAATAAAGCAACTAGCAGAAGTAAACAATACTTACAGTAGAAGTTTCCTTTACCAGTTCCACTCTCCAATTGCGCTTCACTCCCCGGCAACGGCGCCAGAAAATAGTCTTGATGACCCACAAGTATAGGGGGCGTATCGTAGTATTTTCAATAAGTAAGAGTGTCGAACCCAACGAGGAGCAGAAGGTGCTGGCTAGTGGTATGGATCAGGAATTCTCTGCAAATACTTAGCAAATGGATTTTAGGGGTTTTCGATAAAGCAAGTAAACAAGGTAAAAGTAAATGAAAGACGGTAAAAATGAATGCAGCAAGTGGCCCAATCCTTTATGCAGCAAAGGACAAGACGATTGTATTTCTATAGATGACCAAATGTTCTCGAGGACACATGTGAAGACTGTCAAGTGCTTTCGCTTTGTATAGTTGATTAATCTTCATTAGCTTGCTAAGTGTTGTGTGGGTGAACCTGTGCTAATGTACCGCCCCATCCAAGACTAATACATACTTGTGATTATACCCCTTGCAAACATCCATAAGTACAAGAAAGTAATTAAGGTAGAAACCTAACCACAGCTTTAAACTCTAAGACCCTTACGTCCCTTGTGCAATGGTTTCCTAATGGGGTTCAGGTTTCTTTCACTCCGGCAACCCCTACGATTAGTAGCCAAATACACAATGCATTCCCCTAGGCCCTTATAGGTGAAGTGTCATGTAGTCGACGTTTACATGACACCACTAGAAGAAGTACACCACAACTTAAATAACAATCTATTGAATCTTTCTCAACGTAACTCCACTACTAACAACAAGACTTCTCCCATGTCCTCAAGAACAAAACGAACTACTCATAAGACATCATATGGATCATGATCAGAGATGGAATAATGATGTATAACAATCTGAACATAAACAATAATTCAATGGTTCACTCAATAGCGTCAACTATAAGGAGTAATCAACACCGGGAAAGTTTCCCCTATGAACTATGCAAGATTCAACCCAATTGTTATAGCAATATGGAGATGGTGATGAGGGTGATGATGGTGATGATGGTGGTGATGATGATGATCTCGATGAAGTCCAGCTTGATGGTGGTGTTGATGGCGATGATCTCCCCTCTCCGAGAAGGAATTCCCCCGGCAGAAATCTGTCTGCCGGAGAGATCTTTCTCTTTGTGTGTTTTCCGCCCCGAAGAGGCGGTGGAATCTTTCTGTGGTCCCTCCCCAAGTCTTAGGGTTTCGTGGGGATGATATACGCCAGAGGAGAGAGGCTGGAGTGGGCCAGGGCGGCCACACCACTCCCAGGCGCGGCCTAGCCCTGCCCGCGCCATGGGGTGGTGTGGGCCCCCTGTGGCCCACCTCCACTTCATCTTCTGGCATCCTGAGTCTTCTAGAAAATAGGATTTTCCATATATTTTCCCGGATTTTCTGATCTTCGCGAATTTTGCCTCCAAACAGCACCTTTTCCATCAGAATCCTGACTGTAGCGGTCCATGCTCCAAAAGTCATCAACCATGCAAAAATAGATGAAATAACATAAGTATCACCTCTCAATATGAAATATATCAATGAATAATAGTGAATTAAGACATAGAATAGTGATACAAAATGGACGTATCAGCGAGTATTGCATAATGGTTCTTACTATCTAACTGATATACGGCCAGTCAAAGAAAGACCTGATACTAAGAAAAGAAAGAGAGTTGGAGGCAGTACAGACCCGGAAGAATTAGATAGACCATGAAATATTGCTCAGCTATGTCCCTTTTATTCTTAAAATTATCTTTCTCTGTAATCATATATGTGTACATGTTCAATGAGAAATAAAAGTATTGGTTGCCTCAAAACTTTTCTAAGAAGTTGTTTACCATCTTATTTCCGAATGATCATGTCACAGTCGAAAATCCCAGAATACGTGAAAGTACTTTATGCTCATGTTTGTTCTGGTTATGATTTTCGATTCAAAAATACTACCTTCGGGTATAACTCTAAATTTTCTAGTTTGTACTTTGGTTATTTGTCTAATTATTAGATGCGGGTATTTTTCGAGTAGTGAATTGTTGGTACTGGAAGCCGGCTCTGTTTTCGAGTTTAAACTGGTTTAGCAATTGAGCTCCGTTGCTCGGCAGAGATTCCATGTGGAAGGTTGTCCAGCTCACGAAAGGGACGAGGCGGAAAGCTAGATAAATGATAAGTGCAGACAAAATAAAAAGTGCTTACGTAAACATTTCAGGCACGATAAAATAAAGCCAAAAGTGCTAAATAGGAATATCAAATCTTAGCACTAGCAAAAGTATTACACTACTTATTTACAACCAAGATTGTTTCAAAATAACACATTGTTTTTCTGGTACTTTATAATGCAGGAGGAGATGAAGGAACTACCAGCTCACTGGAGACATCACCTTCGCCTTGATATCTTTCCGAGATGTTCAAATCCAATACGGTTTGTTCATCGTTGGAAACTTCACCAGTTTCTTCGTCGGGTGGAGGAGGCGTCTCTACGCGAGTGAAGAAAGGAGTGTCATAGATGGTTAGATCAGCTACATAACATCCATATCCGGCGCAGGAGTTCATGATGGCCTTGATATCTTGTTGTTGTCCGTCTTCATCCACAGTTGAATATCCTCTGGTTACTTGCCAGATTTCCATGTTTCCATGGTGGCTCATAACCATTGTGAGGGCGTTTTGTGCTACGGTATGGGCATAGGACATGTTCCAGTCCTGAACAAGCTGGGGCATCTCTTTGGCCTTGTCCCGCACCTCAAAGTCAGACATTTTATCCATGTCTGGAACCTTGAGTGCTTCACCAATATCCTCCAAGGACTGGCGGAAATCGTGAAGCAAATCGCTGACTTGGGTAAGCCGGCTGGTGCGAGACTCGGTGGAGGAGGAATCTAGTAAGTTCAGAGGACCTGCACATAAAATACAATGGTTAGAAAACATATCTAAATTCTAAGAATCGGAAAAGTAGAAAGTCAGAAAGTAGGAAACATACCAAAGATGACATCTCCACTTTGGTCTTCTCTTCCCTAAGGCTCTGGAGTTCAGCTAGGAGTGCCTCAGTGATATCCTTCTCTCTGAACAGCTCATTACTGAGATCCGAGATTTTCTTATCCTGAAGCACGATCTTACGATCGCGCTCTTCGGTGGCCATGGAGGAGGATTTGAGAACTTGAGCAATGCTCTTCTCATGATCCACCTTGAGCTTATGCTTGGTTTTATGATACATTGCAAATGTATCTATAATTTTTGATGTTCCATGCTTGGTTTTATCCACTTTCTTGTGTTTTGTCCACACTTTGGAGTACTTTTCATATGATTTCTTGGACTAACCTATTAACAAGAGCCACAGTGCCAGCTGCCTGTTTTCTGTTGTTTTTGGTTCTAGGAAAGTCAAAAAATGAATATTCTTGGAATTGGACGGGACAAAAGCCAAAGTGCCTATTTTTCTGGAAGTCATCAGATGCCAGAATACGAGACGGAGAGGGGCCAGAGGCCGGCCACACCACCTGGCCATGCGGCCAGGCTTGGCACGCACCAAGGGGTGGTGTGGTGGCCCCTGGCACCCCCTCGGCCTCCCCTTCCGACTATAAGATGCCCTCGGGACGTAAACCCTAAGTACCCGATCAAAATTCCACTAAAGAGTCTGTAGCCACCGTCATATCCATCCCTAGATCGGGAGGGATCTGAAGCTCTTCCCGACACCCTGCCGGAGAGGGGAATTTGTTGGAGATATGCCCTAGAGGCAATAATAAATGTAGTTATTATTATATATCTTTGTGTTTATGATAAATGTTTATATTCATGCTATAATAGTATTAACAAGGAAACATTAATACTTGTGTGAATTGTAAACTTAATTTGAAGTCCCTAGTATAGCCTCTATACTTCACTAGCTTGTTGGTTGATTGATGATTGTGGTTTCCCTATCATGAACATTGAGATGTTATCAACAACAAGATCATATCGTTAGGAGAATGATATGGTGGACATACTCCTATAGATAAGCGTAGCATAAAGATCAAGTCATTTCAATAGTTCAATTGCTATATGCTTTCTGATACATAGTAACCTAATTCCTTCGACCATGAGATCATGCATATCACCTTTCTTTGGATGGATGCTTTGATGTCATCAAACACCACACCGTAACAGGGTGGCTATAAAGGTGGCATTGAGTGTTCGGAAAGTATTGGTTGAAACACATGGATCAAGAGTGGGATTTGTCCATCCACATGACGGATAGATATTCTTCTGGCCCTCTCGGTGAAATGTCATCCAATTAGCTTGCAAGCATGTGACTGGGTCACAAGGGATCACATATCACGGGAACGAGAAAAGAGTACTTATCTGCGAGGATGAACTAGGTATGCAGAGATACCGACGATCATAACCTCGGATAAGTAACATATCGTGAGACAAAGGGAAATTGGTATCGTATGTAAGTGGTTCATTCGATCGCAAAGTAATCGTAGAAATATGTGGGAGCCATATGAATTTCCAGATTCCTCTATTGGTTATTGTTCGGAGAAGTGTCTCGATCATGTCTGCATAATTCACGAACCGTAGGGAGACACACTTAAGGATTCGACGTTGTTTGAGTACTTATGGTATTATGAGAAAGAGACCGAATGTTGTTCGGAGTCTCGGATGGGATCCGGGATATCATGAGGTGATCCGGAATGGTCCGGAGAATAAGATTCATATAAGGAAAGTCCCGTTTTGGAGTTGGGGAATGGTTCCGGTGTTTTCATCGGGAACATTCTAGAAGGTCCCGGAATGTCCGGCACTCGGAGGGAAGGGTACATGAATGTGTCATTACATATTGGAATGATTGCATCATGTACTAAGTGTTCTCGCTGTCCAAAATAAAGGGTTTATTTAAATCCTAAATTGAAAAGTCAAACGGCTAGTTTGAAAGTCAAACGGCAAGTTTTGGAAAGTGGAAAGAGGAGGAGAAGAGGAAACCGACTTGGGGGAGGAGTCCCCTTGGCCGGCGCGCCTCCCAAGGCCGACTTGGGGAAGGACTCCTCCCCTTGGCCGCCGGCCCTCCCACCTATAAAGGGAGGGGCAGGGCCTCCCCTCCTTACACACACAAGTTCCTATCCTCTAAACTAAACCCTAGACCTAAACCCCGGTTTAGAGCTATTTCGGTTTAGAGCCCTCTAATTGGTGTGTCTAATTACTAGACCACTAATAGCCTCTCTCATAAGCTCCACCATACTCAGACTGCTTAAAGGCGAAGCCTCATGATTTCCCTCTACTTCCTGGTACCACGCCGTTGTCACCGGAATCGCGAGGAGAGTGCTACAACCTCCATCCTTTGGAACAAGGAGAGGAAGGTCTTCGAGCATCGAACGTGTGACCGATCATGAGCGCCACGAACGTGGCGCCTAAGGATCGCTACGATCTTGAGATCGGAAAATGCGACTACATCACCCACGAGAATCTGCTCTCGTTAAACACTTTGGAATCTTCGAGGGTGAGTTATTCCATCGACTCGTTGCTACAATCTAGTAGATAGATCTTGGCTTGTTTGTTTGTATGCGATAGAAATTTTTTGTTTTCCATGCTACGAACCCCTATAGTGGTATCAGAGCCGTGTCTATATGTAGATCTGTTGCACGAGTAGAACACAATGGTCATTGTGGGCGTTGATGCTTTTATTGTAGATTGCTTTTTGTGTACTTTGCATCTTGCGGTATGTTGGGATGAAGCGGCCCGGGCTAACCTTACATGACATCGTTCATGAGACTTGCTCCACGCTTGACATGCAACTCTTATTGCATAAGTGGCTTTATGGTGCCTGTTTCTCCTAGCATAGTAAAGATCCAATTTACAACGGGTGATCAACAATGCTAGTATCAATGTTGTGGTTCTTATTCGTAAGTTAGAACGACACTTATTGAAAGCCCCAAACCACGTAAAATATGCAAAGAAAGCAGAGGCGTCTAACTTTGTTTTGCAGGGGTGTGCAGTGATGTGATATGGACATGATTGTGATTATATTTGATGTATGCAATGTTCCTTATTGTAAGTTGGCGAAACCATATGGTTGTCTTTAATTTCGTTAAGACCTGCGTGTCTATTCAAAATAGTTGTAATAGTTGAAGCTGGTGCTACAACCATGAAGAAGCGCCATTGACCTTGATGCTATGCCGTGATGATGGAGATCATGTTCGTGCTTGAAGATGGAGATCGGAAGCACAAAGAAGAAAGGCCATATCATATCACATATTATGAATTGCATGTGATGTTAATCCTTTATGCATCTTGTATTGCTTAGTAGACGACGGTAGCATTATAAGATGATCCCTCATGCACATAAATTTCAAGTTCTAAAGTGTTCACCCTTAGTATGCACCGTTGCCAAAGCTTGCTGCTTCGAAGCACCACGTGATGATCGGGTGTCTTTGATTCCGCGGGTGAATACAACGTAAGCAAGCCAGATTTGCTTATGCGGTAGCTAAGGTTTGATCTTGACGAGCCTAGCATGTACATACATGGCCTCAGGAACACGGATCGCCGAAAGGTAAAGCATGAATCATATAGTAGATATGATGAACATGATGATTGTTCGCCATTGAAACTATATCAACTCTCGTGATGATCGGTGTTGATGTAGTGGATTTGGTTTGTGTGATCACTAAAACAATGTGAGGGATGTTGTTTTGAGTGGGAGTTCACCTAGTTTAATTTCATTAATTAATTTGAACTCAATTTGTCATAAACTTAGTCTAAACTATTGCAAATATGTTGTAGATCAATGGCAGCCCTACCATCAATTTTAATGCGTTCCTAGAAAGAAAAGTTGAAAACAATGGAAGCAACTTCATGGATTGGTTCCGCAATTTGAGGATTGTCCTCACAGCTGGTAATTTGACCTATGTCTGGATGCACCGCTAGGTGACCCACCTGCATGATGCTACCGATGAAGTAAAGAATGTTTACCTCGCTCGGAAGAATCAAGATCTATAGTTCAAAGTGTGCTATCTTGTATGGATTAGAATCGAGCTTCGTAAAAGGTTTGAAGAGTCGATCCATATGATATTGTCGAGGATCTCAAATTAATCTTTGAGACTCATGCGCAATTGAAAGTTATGAAGCTTCAAAAGTTCTTTAACCGCAAGATGGAAGAGGTAGCTCGTCGGTGAGCATGTGCTTAAGATGTCCGGCACGCAAATAAACTTCAAAGTTTGGGTATAGTGATTCCTAATACTTTGGGGGTTTACGCATCCTCCAATCACTACCACCAAGTTACAAGAATTTTGTGATGAACTACAACATGCGTAACATGAACAAAGAGTTGCGTAACTATTTGCTATGTTAAAATCTGCAGAAGTGGAGATCAAGAAAGAGCACCAAGTGTTGATGGTCAATAAGACCACCAAATTCAAGAAAGGCAAGTCTAAGCAGAAGGGACACTTCAAGAAGGGTGGTACGAAAGTTACCACGCCGACGAAGAAGACCAAGGCTGGACCTAAGCCTGGCCGAGTGCTTTACCGCAAGGGAGAAGGTCATCGAAGCGGAATTGCCCAAAGTACTTGGCGGATTTGAAGAACGGCAACATCAAGAAGAAAGGTATATCTGATATACATGTTATTGATGTGTATCTCACTAGTATTCGTAGTAGTGCCGGGTATTTGATACTGGTTCGTTGCTCATATTTGTAACTCAAACAGAGCTGCAGAATAAACGGAAGCTAGTGAAGAACGAGGTGACGATGCGCCGTAGGAAACGGATCAAAGGTTGATGCGATCGCGGGTCGGCACGCTACCTCTTCATCTACCATCGGGATTAGTTTTATACTTAAATAATTGTTATTTGGTGCCTGCGTTGAGCATGAACATTATATCAGGATCTTGTTTATTGCGAGACGGTTACTTGTTTAAATCCGAGAATAATGGTTGTTCGATTTATATGAGTAATATGTTTTATGCACATGCACCTTTGATAGATGGTCTATTCATATTGAATCTCGATAGTGGAAATACACATATCAACAACATTGAGGCTAAACGTTTGAAATCAAGCGATAATTCGACCTATATGTGTAATCTTTGTCGTCTTGGTCACATTTGAGTGAAGCGTATGAAGAAACTCCATTCCGATGGACTTCTTGAATCACTTGATTTTGAATCACTTGAAAGATGCGAGGCATGTCTGATGGGTAAAATGACTTAGAATCCATTTTATGGTATATTGGTGCGAGCTACAGTCTTATTGGTAATCATACATACCGATGTGTGTGGTCCAATGAGTGTAGCATCGCGCAGTGGTTATCGTTATGTTCTTACCTTCACGGATGACTTGAGTAGATATGGGTATATCTATTTCATGAAACATAAGTCCGAAACTTTCGAGAAGTTTAAGGAGTTTCAAAGTGAGGTAGAGAATCAACGTAACAAGAAGATTAAATTTCGCTCGATCGTGGAGGTGAATATCTAAGTTACGAGTTTGGCGAGCATTTGAAGAAATGTGGAATACTTTCAGCTGACACCGCCGAACACCACAGCGTAATGGTGTGTCTGAACGTCGTAATCGAACTCTCTTAGATATGGTTCGTTCTATGATGTCACTTATAGATTTACCACTATCATTTTGGGGTTATGCATTAGAAACAGCCGCATTCACTTTAAATAGGGCACCTTCTAAATCCGTTGAAACGACACCATATGAATTATGGTTTGGGAAGAAACCTAAATTGTCGTTCCTTAAAGTTTGGGGATGCGAAGCCTATGTAAAGAAGTTACAGCCGGACAAGCTTGAGCCCAAAGCGGAAAAATGCGTCTTCATAGGATACCCGAAGGAAACTATTGGGTATACCTTCTATCATAGATCCGAAGGCAAAATCTTCGTTGCCAAGAATGGATCCTTTCTAGAGAAGGAATTTCTCTCGAAAGAATTGACTGGAAGGAAAGTAGAACTCGACGAGGTTGTCGAACCTTCTCTCGAAATTGCGAGTAGCGCAGCACCGGAAGAAGTTCCTGTGGTGCCTGCACCAATAAGAGAGGAAGCTAATGATGGTGATCATGAAACTTCGTTGAAGTTGCTACAGAGCCTCGAGGTCAACGAGAAATCGTACCACTCCATATTGTTATGATTCCTTTATGAATGTCATGTTGGTGGACAACACCGATGACCCCGAGACATATGAGGAAGCGATGATGAGCCCAGATTCCTATAAATTGCAAGAAGCCATGAAATCCGAGATTGGATCAATGTACGAAAACCAAGTATGGACTTTGGTGGACTTACGGATGGCCGGAAGGTGTCGAGAACAAATGGATTTTCAAGAAAAGCAGATGCTGATGGTAATGTTCGTTTATAAAGCTCGACTTGTCGCAAAAAGGGTTTCGACAAATTCAAGGAGTTGACTACGATGAGACTTTCTCACCGTAGCGAGCTAAAGTCTGTGAGGATTATGTTAGCAATCTGCATATTATGATTATGAGATATGGCGGATGGATGTCAAAACAGCATTCCTCAATGGAGACATTGATGAAGAGTTGTATATGATACAACCCAAAGGTTTTGTCGATCCTAAAGATGTTAACAAGGTATGCAAGCTTCAACGGTCCATCTATGGATTGAAGCAAGCATCCGAAGTTGGAATCAACGCTTTGATAAGGTAATCAAAGTTTTGGTTTTATACAAACTTATGGAGAAGCTTGTATTTACAAGAAAGTGAGTGGGAGCTCAGAGCATTCTTAATACTATATGTGGATGACATATTGTTGATTGGGAATGATGTAGACCTTCTTAATAGTGTCAAAGAGTATTTGAATAATAGTTTTTCAATGAAGGATCTTGGCGAAGCAGCTTACATATTAGGCATAAAGATTTATAGAGATAGATCGAACGCCAAATATCATTGTCACAAAGTACATATTTGGACAAAGTTCTAAAGAGGTTTGGGATGGAAGATAGCAAGAAAGGGTTCTTGCCCATGTTGCTAATACGACCTTGAGTAAAACTCAAAGTCCGACATCGGAGAAGATAGAGAAAGGATGAGTAAGACTCCTATGCCTCAGCCATAGGATCTCTAATGTATGCCATGCTATGTACTAGACCCGACATCGCATATGTCGTTAGTCTAACTAGCAGATATCAAAGTGATCCAGAGTGGATCATTGGACAATGATCAAAACATCCTTAAGTACTTGAGAAGAACTAAGGATATGGTTCTTTCTTATGGAGGTGATGAACATTTCGTTGTTAATGGTTACACCGATGCTAGTTGGAACACCGATCCCATGATTCTAAATCACAATCTGGATAATATTTATTTTGAATGGTGCGTGATTAGTGGAGGAGTGCAAAGCAAAGCATTGTGGCGAGATCTTCAATCAATCGGAATACATGGCTGCCGGAGGCTTCACAAGAAGCGATATGGATGAAAGAGTTCATTACGAGCTGGGTGTGGTTCCAAGTGCGCTGGACCCAATGTCTATCTACTGTGATAACATGGGCGCCATAGCCAATGCGCAAGAACCAAGGTCACACAAGAAGTGAAGCATATCAAGCTGCGTTTCCACGCTATTCGAGAACATATCCGGGATGGGGATATAAAGATTTGCAAAGTACACACAGATCTGAATGTGGCGGATCCGTTGACTAAACCTCTCCAGGGCAAAACATGACCAACACCAAACTGCCATGGGTGTTGGGTATATTACCATGTAATCTAGATTAGATGACTCTAGTGCAAGTGGGAGACTGTTGGAGATATGCCCTAGAGGCAATAATAAATGTAGTTATTATTATATATCTTTGTGTTTATGATAAATGTTTATATTCATGCTATAATAGTATTAACAAGGAAACATTAATACTTGTGTGAATTGTAAACTTAATTTGAAGTCCCTAGTATAGCCTCTATACTTCACTAGCTTGTTGGTTGATTGATGATTGTGGTTTCCTATCATGAACATTGAGATGTTATTAACAACAAGATCATATCGTTAGGAGAATGATATGGTGGACATACTCCTATAGATAAGCGTAGCATAAAGATCAAGTCATTTCAATAGTTCAATTGCTATATGCTTTATGATACATAGTAACATAATTCCTTCGACAATGAGATCATGCATATCACCTTTCTTTGGATGGATGCTTTGATGTCATCAAACACCACACCGTAACAGGTGGCTATAAAAGTGGCATTGAGTGTTCGGAAAGTATTGGTTGAAACACATGGATCAAGAGTGGGATTTGTCCATCCACATGACGGATAGATATTCTCTGGGCCCTCTCGGTGAAATGTCATCCAATTAGCTTGCAAGCATGTGACTGGGTCACAAGGGATCACATATCACGGGAACGAGAAAAGAGTACTTATCGATGTGAGGATGAACTAGGTATGCGAGATACCGCGATCATAACCTCGGATAAGTAACATATCGTGAGACAAAGGGAAATTGGTATCGTATGTAAGTGGTTCATTCGATCGCAAAGTAATCGTAGAAATATGTAGAGCCATATGAATTTCGATTCCTCTATTGGTTATTGTTAGGAGAAGTGTCTCGATCATGTCCGCATAATTCACGAACCGTAGGGAGACACATAAGGATTCGACGTTGTTTGAGTAGTTATGGTATTATGAGAAAGAGACCGAATGTTGTTGAGTCTCGGATGGGATCCGGGATATCATGAGGTGATCCGGAATGGTCGGAGAATAAGATTCATATAAGGAAAGTCCCGTTTGGAGTTGGGGAATGGTTCCGTGTTTTCATCGGGAACATTCTAGAAGGTCCGGAATGTCCGCACTCCGGAGGGAAGGGTACATGAATGTGTCATTACATATTGGAATGATTGCATCATGTACTAAGTGTTCTCGCTGTCCAAAATAAAGGGTTTATTTAAATCCTAAATTGAAAAGTCAAACGGCTAGTTTGAAAGTCAAACGGCAAGTTTTGGAAAGTGGAAAGAGGAGGAGAAGAGGAAACCGACTTGGGGGAGGAGTCCCCTTGGCCGGCGCGCCTCCCAAGGCCGACTTGGGGAGGGACTCCTCCCCTTGGCCGCCGGCCCTCCCACCTATAAAGGGAGGGGCAGGGCCTCCCCTCCTTACACACACAAGTTCCTATCCTCTAAACTAAACCCTAGACCTAAACCCCGGTTTAGAGCTATTTCGGTTTAGAGCCTTCTAATTGATTTAGAGCCCTCTAATTGGTGTGTCTAATTACTAGACCACTAATAGCCTCTCTCATAAGCTCCACCATACTCGCACCGGCTTAAGGCGAAGCCCTGCGGGATTTCCCCTCTACTTCCGGTACCACGCCACGTTGTCTTTGCGGAATCGCGAGGAGAGTGCTACAACCTCCGCTGCCTGCTGGAACAAGGGAGAGGAAGGTCTTCGTCGAGTACCGAACGTGTGACCGACTGCGGGAGCGCTGCCGGAACGTGGCGCCGGAAGGATCGTCTACGCGATCTTGAGATCGGAAAGAGTACGACTACATCACCCACGAGAATCTGCTCTCGTTAAACACTTTGGAATCTTCGAGGGTGAGTTATTCCATCGACTCGTTGCTACAATCTAGTAGATAGATCTTGGCTTGTTTGTTTGTATGCGATAGAAAATTTTTGTTTTCCATGCTACGAACCCCTACAGAATTCACCCTGGAGGCCTTCTTCATCGCCATGCAAGCCTCCGGTGTGATGCGTGAGTAGTTCATATCTGGACTACGGGTCCATGTAGTAGCTAGATGGATGGTTCTCCTCCTCTGTGCTTTCATGTTTAGATCTTGTAAGCTCCGTTCATGATCAAGATCATCTATTTGTAATTCTACATGTTGTGTTTGCGGGGATCCGATGGATATTGAGATGCTATTTCAGATTAATTATTGATTCTATCATGTCTTTGTTATTTGTGATCTTGCATGCTTTCCGTTGTTAGTAGCTGTCTTGGCCAAGTAGATGCTAGCAACTCCAAGAGTTAGTATTTATGCTCGATAGTGGGTTCATGCCTCTGGTAATCTAGGGAAGTGACAGAAATCTCTAAGGTACTAGATGTGCTATTGCTACTAGTGAGAAAACAACAATCCTTTGTTCATAGAACAATCGTATTGTTTACTTTACACGCAGTTCGTAAAGCAATAATCTGTTGCTTGCAACTTAATACTAGAGGGGGTTCGGATGATAACCTGAAGATGGATTACTAGTCATAGATGCAGTTGGATGGCGGTCTATGTATAATGTTGTAATGCCCAATCAAGTTCCAAAGGAGTCAAGATGATTAGTATATGCATGTATTGCTTTCTCGATGTTTGTCAATTGCCCCGATGTAATTTGTTCACCCAGCATGTTATCTATCTTAAGGAGAGCCACCTCTAGTGAACTATGGATCCCGGTCCTTTTCTTTACATACAATCTATAAACTGTTTACTGCTTTGTGTTTACTTTCTGCAAACTATTACTTCCTTCCATTCGATACGTTTAATCCTTTGTTTTCAGCAAAACACGGTGAGATTGACAACCTCATCTCAAGTTGGGGACAAAGTTCCGTGGTTGTGTTGTGCAGGTCTCCACGTTGCTACTAGCACCGGTAGTGCGCCCTGCCAAAGCGCAGCCAGTAACACCTTTGGGGTGTTTCCTTGCTCCTACTGGTTCGATTAAACCGTGGTTTCATAACAGAGGGAAACTTGCTGCTGTGCTCATCATACCTTCCTCTTGGGGTTCCCAACGAGCTCTACATCAACCACACACCAGCACTTTTCTGGGCGCCGTGCATTGAGCCATCAAGCATTTTTCCGGGCGCCAAAGTCTGGAGTCAAGGACATCTTCACAAGGGGAGTCCCTCATAACCAATCTCTTTACTTTGTTATTTTTGTTTTGCTTAGTTTCTTTTTGCTTTGTTTGCTTGTTTTGTTATTCAAAAACACAAAAAAGATAGTTCTACTAGTTAGCTTTCTTACTTGAAAACACACAAAAAATGACTACTCTTGAAAACACTAAGTTGTGTGACTTCACTAGCACCAACAACAATGATTTTATGAGCACACCTATTGCTCCACCTGTGCCTGAAGATACTTTCTTTGAGATAAAACCTGCTTTACTCAATCTTGTTATGAGAGAACAATTTTCTGGTATTGGTAATGAAGATGCTGCTTCCCATCTAAATAACTTTGTTGAACTTTGTGAGATGCAAAAGCATAGGGATATAGATGGTGATATTATTAAGGTGAAATTGTTTCCTTTCTCTTTGAGAGGAAAAGCTAAAGAATGGTTGAATTCCTTAACTAGGAATAGTATTGATTCTTGGACTAAATGCAAAGATGCTTTCATTGGAAAATACTATCCTCCTGCTAAGATTATATCTATGATAAGTGAAATAATGAAGTTTAAACAACTTGATAATGAGCATGTTACTCAAGCTTGGGAAAGAATGAAATCTTTGGTAAAGAATTGTCCCACTCATGGACTGACTGCTTAGATGATCATCCAAACTTTTTATGCAGGATTGAACTATTCTTCAAGGAACCTATTGGACTCTGCTGTTGGAGGTACCTTTATGACCATCACTTTGGGTGCTGCAACAAAACTTTTGGACAATATGATGGTTAATTATTCTGAATGGCATACTGAGAGAGCTCCACAAGGTAAGAAGGTAAATTCTGTTGAGGAAACCTCCTCCTTGAGTGATAAGATTGATATTATTATGTCTATGCTTGTTAATAGGAAAGCCCATATTGATCCAAATAATGTTCCTTTAGCCTCTTTGGTTGCTCAAGAAGAGCAAGTTGATGTGAACTTCATAAGAAATAACAATTTTGGCAATAATGCTTATAGGAGTAATTTTAGTAACAACAATTATAAGCCATATCCTCCCAACAATGGTAATGCTTATGGAAATTCCTACAACAATAATAGGAGTGCTCCCTCTGAACTTGAAGTTATGCTTAAAGACTTTATTAGTAAGCAAACTGCTTTCAATAAAACTATTGAGGAAAAACTCTCTAATGCTGAAAGAAATATAGCATCTTTGGTTGAAGCTCAGTCTTCTTTGAATAAAATGGCTGCTAAACCTGAAACTAATGATAATCCCTTTGCAGCTACTAATGCCATACAAGTAAGAATTGATGAAAATGTTAGACTATTAGCTGAATTACATGCTAAGTGGGAAAGAGAAGATGAAATTACTAGAAACATTAGTGTTTCTACTATTACCACCACTAGTGTTGAGGCTAGTAATAGTTCTACTACTTTAGATGATAAATTTGATTTTGATCTTGATTGTTGCAATATCTCTGAAGTTATTAAGTTCCTACAAAAGCTTGCTAAAAGTCCAAATGCTAGTGCTATGAACATGGATTTTACAAAACACATTACTATTGCTCTCATAAAGATTAAAGAAGAAAAGATGAAACATAAAGCTTCTATTCCTATAAAACAAGAAGATGGTTGGGAACCCATCATTAATATGAAAGTGAATGACTTTGGTTTCAAAGCTTTATGTGATCTTGATAGTAGTGTTTCTATTATGCCTAGAAGGATTTATGATATGCTTGATTTGCCTCCACTTGAAGATTGTTATTTGAATGTCCCACTTGATGATCATGCTAAAAAGAAACTCGTCGGGAGTCTTAATGATGTTCTTATTATGGTTAACAATGCCTATGTCCCAGTTGATTTCTATGTTTTGGATGTTGAATGCAATGCTTCTTGTCCTATTACTTTGGGAAGACCTTTTCTTAGAACTGTTGGTGCCATCATTGATATGAAAGAAGGCACCATTAAATATCAACTCCCACTCAAGAAAGGTATAGAACACTTCCCCAAGAAGAGAGAGAAGATTTCTTTTTCTCCTATGAAAACAAAATTTGGTCTTAATGCTTCTTCATATGAGAACACTTGATTCTTTTTGCTTCTTATGCCTAACTTAAAGCCGTTAAAGAAAAGTACTTATTTGGAGATAACCCAAAAGTTTTAGATGAGTCTTGGAAGTTATTACTTCAGTAATAACCTCTCCTTATCCTTTTTATTTTCTTTTTGTGCCAAGAGTAACCTCTAATGAGAGAGAAGTAATGATTGGGAAAGTTGTTGTCCCGAAACAGATTTCTGTACTTCACCGTAAAAATTCATGTAAAATATCTGAATGTCTTTTTGAGGCGTGAATTTTTGTGCTTCTGCCCCAGGTTGTTATCTAACTTTCGTTAGTTTAACACTTTTTATTTGAGCAATAGAAGGTCTTCGAAAAAATTCGTCTTTACCTGCTGGTCTGTTTTGACAGATTTCTGCCATTTTCTGCATTTGCTTCTTGTTGGTTCCTTCTTGAGTTCTTTTGGGGAATTGATATTTTTGAGGGAAGTGCTACAGTAGCTATTGTTCTAATGGAAGTTTATTTGGTGTTAGAACTGAACTTTAAGACCTTTTATCTTGAGTGCACTACTGTTGCTAATAAAGATTGTGTGAAGTTTTGTATGAAGGAAAATTTTCAGGTGTATGGAAGGAATGAGTAATGAGATGAAGGATGGACTAAAGCTCAAGCTTGGGGATGCCACGCGTGTCACCCCAAGAAGTACAAGCGTCAAAGCTTGGGGATGCCCAAGGCATCCCCTTCTTCATCAATAAAAATCCTAGGTTTCTTCCAAACGCTTCATTTTTATTGTTTCATGCACAGTTGTGTTGTTCTTGGAGCGTCTTCTTTTTCGTTTTTGTTTTGGTTTTTCATTTGCTTAGTTTTCTGAATAAATTGGTTGCACCCCCTCTTTCATACATTGGTTTGCAAATAGTTTGGTTTGGTTTGGAAAAGAGTAGGAAAGTTCATGCTTATGTGGTAAAAAGAGCTTGTTTTCGACTGTGGCCTATGCTTTGTCATGCCATGCTTGATATTGTTTTGGCTTATTGCTTAGTATTATTTGTTGTAGCACAACTTATTATAAACAATTGAGATTGCTTAATGTGCCTTGGATGAATCATGCGTTGTTTTAGCATATTAAAGCATAGTATAGTGGTATTCTTCTTTGATGCTTTATTTGGGTTGACTTGGCACATGCTCACACCATGTTATGGCTATCTCAAGTCACCATAGCCTTTATGATCCTTTAGTTTTCAACTTGTAGTATCACTTTATGTTTTGATCAATGATGTTTTGTCATTCTGCATGATTATGGCCATTATTGCTCTCTTATTTTGTCGCTCCCAGTCTTTTGCTAGCCTCCACAACAAAGTATGAGTTCCACTCATGCATCCAACTCCCTAAACCAAGTTATTCCAAAGATTCCACCATACCTACCTACTAGCTTATGCTATTCCAAGTATATTCATGCTTTTTTTACCTTCCAAATTAAACTTGTTATGAGAAAACTAGTGATTAAAGCTCTCACGAACTTGATGGCACACTTTACTTTTCTTGCCCTTAATAAACTTGAACCATTGTGTCTTCTATGTTGTATATGCTTGCACTTATTTGTTGGGGATTAGCAGAACCATGCTTTCATGGGGAACGCTTTCAACATTGCACTTGGTACTTGTACCTAGTTGATATCATGCTCTTTTGTATATGGATGTCGTCGGTGTGAAATGAAAGGGTAGCTTGTAAGTCCATGGAGTTATGTATATGTGTTAGAGAAACGCCTGGGCCGCTAGTCTAATCCATGCTGACATGGTGGAAACCTGCAGCGTAACCATAATGAGCTGTCTATGAAGCATTCTTCTTATAAAAAAGAGTCCTTTATGAGAAAAAAGAGAAAAAAGAAAAAAAAATACTATGAAAAGAGGAAAGAGAGAAAAAAGCACCATATTCCCATGGTAAATAAGAAGATTGCTGAGATGCTCATTGTTTGCTTGCCTTGTCATTTTGATATGGGGATTCTTCCGTATCATCGGGCAAGGGGTACCCCATTGGCGGTTCTCTATGATACACATATACTTACAATGACAAGAACTTACTGGTGACTATACTTGAGTAGCATGAGGAGCGACCCTCATATACAAGGGACATGAGATTTCTAACTTATACTTCATCAAGCATGTACACCATAGTTTGTTCACTTTAACCTTAATCACTTCAAGATGCTTATGATAGGGGCAATGAGAGATGAAAGCTATAAGTACCATAATTTTTGGAAGCTCTTTATGAGACTTGAATCCCTACTTCCTTTTATAAAAAGGCCTTTCTTCCACCATTATATTGAGTCTCCACCTTCTATCTTTATGCACCTACTTTGAGAGCATAGTGGCCATTCTTAGTTCTATGTGCATTGTCCCAAGACTAGTTGATTGATGCATACTTTGATATTGCTTGTTTTAAACTATTGTATCTAGTCACTCTTATGAACTTTGAAGGTGTCCTATGCATTTATATTTGCTACTCTATTGAGGGACAAGCTGAATGCTATTATGCTATGTTTTCTTTATGTGAAACAAACAAACGTCTTGCAAAGCATTGTTATTCATGAATCTTTTGTTTGTGCCTTTTCATGTTGCATCATAGTTTCTTTGTCTTATTGCTAAAACTTTGTCTTTCATGTCATGATTGAAGTACTATGATCCCAGCTTTGAATGTTTTACAAATACTTTGATCAAGTCTTTGATGGTGCATGTCACCTCAAAAATTGTTCTTTCTTTTTATCACTTACCTACTCGAGGACGAGGAGGAGTTAAGCTTGGGGATGTTGATACATTGCAAATGTATCTATAATTTTTGATGTTCCATGCTTGGTTTTATCCACTTTCTTGTGTTTTGTCCACACTTTGGAGTACTTTTCATATGATTTCTTGGACTAACCTATTAACAAGAGCCACAATGCCAGCTGCCTGTTTTCTGCTGTTTTTTGGTTCCAGGAAAGTTAGAAAATGAATATTCTCGGAATTGGACGGGACAAAAGCCAAAGTGCCTATTTTTCTGGAAGTCATCAGATGCCAGAATACGAGACAGAGAGGGTCTAGAGGCCAGCCACACCACTGGCCCGCTGGCCAGCTTGGCCCGAGGGTGGTGTGGTGGCCCCTGGCACCCCCTCGGCCTCCCCTTCCGACTATAAGATGCCCTCGGGACGTAAACCCTAAGTACCCGATCAAAAATCCACGAAAGAGTCTGTAGCCGCCGTCATCTCCATCCCTAGATCGGGAGGATCTGAAGCTCTTCCCGGCACCCTGCCGGAGAGGGGAATTCACCCTGGAGGCCTCCTTCATCACCATGCAAGCCTCCGGTGTGATGCGTGAGTAGTTCATCTCTGGACTACGGGACCATGTAGTAGCTAGATGGCTGGTTCTCCTCCTTTGTGCTTTCATGTTTAGATCTTGTGAGCTCCATGATCAAGATCATCTATTTGTAATTCTACATGTTGTGTTTGCAGGGATCCGATGGATATTGAGATGCTATTTCAGATTGATTATTGATTCTATCATGTCTTTGTTATTTGTGATCTTGCATGCTTTCCGTTGTTAGTAGCTGTCTTGGCCAAGTAGATGCTAGCAACTCCAAGAGTTAGTATTTATGCTCGATAGTGGGTTCATGCCTCTGGTAATCTGGGGAAGTGACAGAAATCTCTAAGGTACTAGATGTGCTATTGCTACTAGTGAGAAAACAACAATCCTTTGTTCATAGAACAATTGTATTGTTTACTTTACACGCAGTTCGTAAAGCAATAATCTGTTGCTTGCAACTTAATACTGGAGGGGGTTCGGATGATAACCTGAAGGTGGATTATTAGTCATAAATGCAGTTGGATGACGGTCTATGTATAATGTTGTAATGCCCAATCAAGTTCCAAAGGAGTCAAGATGATTAGTATATGCATGTATTGCTTTCTCGATGTTTGTCAATTGCCCCGCTGTAATTTGTTCACCCAGCATGTTACTTATCTTAAGGAGAGCCACCTCTAGTGAACTATGGATGCCGGTCCTTTTCTTTATATACAATCTATAAATTGTTTACTGCTTTGTGTTTACTTTCTGCAAACTATTACTTCATTCCATTTGATACGTTTAATCCTTTGTTTTCGGCAAAACACGGTGAAATTGACAACCTCATCGCAAGTTGGGGAAAAAGTTCTGTGGTTGTGTTGTGCGGGTCTCCATGTTGCTACTAGCACCGGTAGTGCGCCCTGCCAAAGCTCAGCTAGTAACACCTTTGGGGTGTTTCCTTGCTCCTACTGGTTCGATTAAACCTTGGTTTCATAACTGAGGGAAACTTGCTGATGTGCTCATCATACCTTCCTCTTGGGGTTCCCAACGAGCTCTACAGCAACCACGCACCAGCACTTTTCTGGGCGCCGTGCATTGAGCCATCACGTTACACTTCAGAAACACTAAGAAACAAAGACCTTGTGAAGAAAGTTACCTCTTCACAACGAGCACTTCTTTTGTGCCGATAGACATTGTCAGAGTTTTACGCTTTCGAGTAATCGTCTCCAGCAGTGGAACCAATTCTGCACTATCCTGAGAGAACTCAGGAGGATATCCTTCAAGACGAACAAGCTCCAACTCGGGGAGGTTAACAAGCTGAAAAGAAGAAGTATCTCAGTATTGCAAAAAGACATAACAATGTATAGATGAATGCATAATTCGAGTTACTGTTGGAAAACTTACTGGTGTCAAAGGGTCATTAGCCGTATGCATGTCCAAAGACAGATCCGGAATTTTCCTCTCGACTCGCTCCATGGTTATCCATTTGATTTGGGACTGGTAGTCCTTATCTGAATATGGCGTGGGGCAGATACGGAGAGAGTTCGACCTGCTCTTGGTAATGGTGTGCATAAGCCGATCACCGTGGTGTTGGAGAGGCTGGATTCGGTGCGCCAGCCAGCAGTGCACTAAGTCGGATCCTTTCAGATCCTTGTGCTTCATTAAATATTTGATCCGCCTCTTTGCAAGAAGCAGATTGTCCATGAGAGCCGGAGCGTCCGCGTCCCAGGACTCTTGGGGCGTGGCAGCGCCATCAACAAAAGCCAGCAAAGCGATGGCTTTGCCAGGAGCCGGCCTGTCCTTATGGTAAAAGAACGTGGACGGCCATCATTTAACCGACTTGCTAGCCTTAATCCTAGGATAGACACGTTCTCTCCTAACAAAAAAGTTGAGTGCACCGGTAATGTACGGATTACCAGTGGTGATGGAATTTCTTCGGGTACCGAAGTAAAACCATAAAAGAAGAAGGCTCGGCCTAATGCCAAGATACCCCTCGCACAAAGAAGCAAAAGATCTCATCTCTAAAATAGAGTTCGGAGGGAGATGGTTGAGTTGAACTCCATAGTGATCTATGACCTCAGAAAAGAAATCTGAGGGTGGAAAACTCAAAACTCTGTCGAGGTGGGTGCCGAAATGCACTCGATCGCCGGCGTTGGGGTTAGGGATGGTTTCTCCATAACCGCTCCACCAGTCGCCGGCGTGGAGGAGTCCTTCGTTCTCCATGATGCGGAGCTTGGCATTGCCAAGGACGCAGGGGATCCAAACCCCGCGAAAACTCTCTTTCTCCGCTGCCACTGTCGCCGTTGCTGCAGAGGATGAAGCTTCGCCCATCTTGTGGGCTCCGATGACCTCAGATGGGTGGCGCCGTGGGAGTTGGGGAGGCGAAAGAACTTTGTTTTGTGGGAAGCGTTAGGAGGAAGGAAGGGGCACAAGTGCTGGTGAAGAAGATGGAAAGAGATCCTAACCACTTATATCCTCCAGCTGCGCCAAGATTCGTGTAAACGCTGTAGTGAAACACGCCACGCGTCGCCTCGATCTTCGCGTACGCATTAAAACGGCGCCTCAGTTCTGCGTGACGCGGACCCACCAACGGTCATAGTGTCAAGAATGTCTGGTAGTGACACGACTTGACTGTGATTGGTGTCAGGTTACGTCAGTGACCAAGTTCCGGCTTAGTTTGAATTTCAATCTAGAAACCTGAATAACGTATTCATGGGCCCGACTCGTTTTTGAGATTTGGATGCTATCTTTCCTTTTGAAGTTTCAGGAATCCTTCAAGATTCTGCAAGCCGAAGATCAAGCTAGACGATGATGAAATCCGACTTTGGATCTTGGAGGCTTCCGGGGATGCTGTTGGGGATATACTTTTCAGGTATCCTCACTATGCCTCACTGACCAGGGTGGCCCACTTTAGGTTAGAGCATTGCTTCACGGGCGGCCCAGTCAGGGAGAAGAGACGGAGTCTAGTCCGGCTACAGGAAGGCCTAGATAACTTACCGACATAGGCCTATAGTGTTACTTGTAGTTCAAGATGTACTCTATAACCGACTCTTAGTCGTAGCCGAATGGGTCTCTCCTGTAAACCCTAGGCCGGATATCTATATAAGCCTTCCTAGGTAAAGCCTTTAGGACACAACACCTTACGATACTCTCAACTCGCATAGGCGAAACCTTTCTAACCCATATTCCGGCTCTGCCGATTGCTAGCAGGAGTAGGATCCGTCCAAAGCCGGTGGATTCAAACCTGGGTAAACTTGTGTGCTCACCGTCCCGGAATACCGTACGTCTCACACTCCTATCTTCCGCACACCTCGAGGACCCCCTCATGGCATACTTGTCATCAATCCGACGACAAGGGAGGACTCCACCTCCTTTTATAGGGGGAGGGGGCAGCCCCCACCTATGGCCGGTGGACAAAGATGGTGCCCCCTCCTCCCTCATTCATGTGGGTGGACTCTCCACTCACATAAAATCAATCTCCACTTTCTCCCATTTATTCTCCACTCAAAAACCAAATGTCTTTCCATTAAAGCACTTTATTCTCTTGTTTTAATGCAACTCAATTTAATGAACATTTCATTTAATGATAACTTCATTTAATAAACACATTAACATTTTGATCCCTTGCTTTGTTTCGTTACCCCAAAACCATTTCGGCAGATTTGATAGAACAAATTCCTACGATGTCCATTGTCTTCCCCTGTGTTCCCTATCCACTCAATTGTGTCGACTAACCTTAAGTGTGTCTCCCTACGAATTTGAGAACTATGTAGACATGATCGAGACTTTCTCCGATCAATAATCATTAGCGGGATCTGGATATCCATAATGACTCCCACTAGTTCCACGAAAATCCAATGATCGTCTGAATCTTTTTCGCTGTAATCAAATTCCTTTTGTTTCGTGATATTTTACTTGTCTGAGATTTGATCACTTGGTATCATCCATACCCTATTTAATCTCGTTCCTGACAAGTACTCTTTTTCTCGTTCCTGTGATATAACATTCTAGTGATCAAATCACTTGCTTGCAAGCTATGTCAATGTGATACCACCGAGAGGGCCCTGAGTATATCTCTCCATCATCTAGATGGAAAAATCACACTCTTGATGCATGAGCCTCAACTAACAGTTTCCAAGTACCCAACGACACCTTTATAATCACCCAGTTACGAAGTGACGTTCGATGTAATCAAAGTACCTTTCTGGTGAAAGTGATTCACGTGATCTCATGGTCTAAGGACATTGAGTTAACCCGAACATGATAGAAATATAAACTTGAGGACATGATCGTATTGCTACATTTACTTCGGGTGACTGTTCATCATATCATTCTCCAATGATATGACCATGTTATTAACAACATCCAATGTTCATGATCAAAAAACTTGTGATCATCAGTTAATCAACAAGCTAGTATTAAGAGAGGCTTTACTAGGAACTATTTCTATTTATAAATCACACATGTATCAGTGTTTTCTATTAACACAATTATAGCATGAAAAATAAACATATGTTATAAACCTGTAATAGCATAATAACCATTTTATTATTGCCTCTTGGACATATTCCTTTCAACAACATCTTTCCTCGTGAGTGTGGTGAAGGATCTCACCATTTTATAGAGGTTGGTAGTGGGCAAATTATCGTGGGATATCCTCATTTACTCTTTTTTCCTAGAATATGACCACATACCCGATAGTATGGCTTGGAGAGGTTATATGTGCACCCGAAGGAAGTAGGTCATGATTTGCAAACCTGAAAGTTCCTGCCTAGCTCGGGTGTGTAACTGGTCAATCTGATCCATCACTGACTTGATCTCTTTCATTTCCTCATCACTTGGGCACTGCTCCTAGGAACTAAGCCTTCTGCAGGTTTTCTTTGGGTCAAAAGGTGCCAACCCGAAGATTGACCCTCAACCTGCTGGTCCTTGATGTAAAACCACTTTGATCGCCAGCCTTGAACAGAATCTGCAAGCTTGAGATCAAAATAATCAACATCCAAGTGGATGGAGATTATAGCACCACCAACATCGTTGATGACGGTATTGCTGGCATTTCTTCAGACACAGAAAAAGTTTCCACAGGCCCTAGTGGGGATGGATCCCAAGGAAACTCTTGCAAAGGGTGATGAAAACAACAATATGGAGGATGGAATTGGTGTGGGCTAATAACGCTGCACGCGGTCAACAAAGAGGAGCCCATGAAGGAACTCACGGGAAGGAAGAGAAAGGTTGCAATAGATCACGGTTTGGCGGCGGTAGAATCAACACGGAGGAAGCGCCCTTGCTCTTTCCCATGGTGATGAAGTTGCAAGAGATTGCACAGAAGAAACTAAGAGAAGAAAAGCAAAGACAAGAGCAATGGTGTTGAAGAAGATTCGGCGCAAGGAATAAGAAGGCTAGCGGTGGAAGAAGGGATGTAAAAAAACCTCCCATCAAGCACTTATAAATTAACCATCGCCAGTCCAAAGCCGTTGGATCCAGCAGATAGGGCGCGTGATGAAACCTAGGGTGTGTTTGGTTACTCGTTTCCCCGTTTCTCGCATGGGGCGTGAAGAAATAAGGGCGTTTGGTTCCGCACGCATGGAGGAATTTTTGCATCACACGATTTTTAAAGCGCCCCTCAGCCTGGCCCTGGAGGAACGTCCAAATCAAGCGTTTCCACGGAGCCAAGTTCTTCTCGCGCTTGCGAGAGAAGAAGATGCACGCGCGCGTGCCTGGAAGGGATGGTGGGATCTCACAAAATTTGGTGGGAGAAATTGGGGTTACCGCCCGCTGGTTCACACCGGCTATTTACACCGCTCCTCCTCCGCCTCCAAAATCCCTGCCACCATTCCCCCCAATTTCAAGCTCTCCCTCCAAATACTCTTCCTAATCGACGACCAGGTAAGTGATGCCTCCTACTCCGGTGGGTGTAGCTCATATCCGGCAAGCCTTCGTCCTCGGCTATCTCCGACATGTCATCCTCGTCGGTCGAGATTGAGATCATGGTAAGAGACACCTAACCCTAGCTCTCACAACTTAGATCACTTACCATGTTCTAGCTCACAGTTCATATGTTCGCCTATGCTTGCTTCTAGTAGATCTTGAACTTTTGTGGTCCATTTTGGCAATCAGTATTCATGCTGTACTGTGAGGATTGCCATGTGTTGTAGGTAGGATTAGTGTTACAAGCATAGTTCTTCCCCTAAAACTAAACACATTGCGTATATCTGGTGCCATAGCAGAAGGTTGCGTCCCCTGATCTGTCTGTAACGTCTATGCGACCTCTGCATTATGTGGCCTAATGCGGTGTGCAAGAATAAGTTGACCATGTCATGGCCAGCATCTCTATCCACATTTGTCCTAAATCGGGTTTGTCAGTTGATCTAGAAAGGGGGTTCAGTTGTTCGGGGATTCAGAGAGGCGGACATACGGTTGATTGCCGATGATGTCTTCAAGTTCTGTGGCTAGACAGTCATTTCGAACCAGGTGTACAACCACATGAGGCACTCGAGAGTTAGGTGGATTTAGGCGTTGAGGAAGAGGCTTGAGAACGTGCACTGGGTTGAGGAGACCTCTTCCATCATCATGTACGATGATGATTACTATGTGCACATCAAGGTTCGATATATTTGCACTTGCATCAGTAGTTGTAAAGCTCACATATGAACTACATGTCTTAAATAACTTCGATTCTCATGTAGGCGCAGCCGAAGGACACCGAGTTGATCAACAAGCCCATTGAGAACTATGCTCAGATGAAGATGATCTACGGTCCTCACATTCCCGTTGTGCCCGTCTCTCTAACCGCGATATACCGTGCTCTTAGCCACCTCATGGAGCACAGTGGACAGGCGACCATGTATCTTGCCATGACCCCTGAGCACATGATGAGCTGGTTCATGTCCTTCCTGAACAAGCACTACCTCTGAGCAGTGGACCGAGCTATTCGAGGAGGTGCTGGCAGTGGTGTTGATGATGATGACTATGATGTGTATTTTGGAGTATCTAGGCTGATGAACTTTGGTTGCAGTGACCCGAGGTGGTATTCAGTTATAACCCCTCCGTTTGTGATGAACTTGTGCTGCATCACTGGCAGTTGTTCGTGAACTCGTGCTGCAGCACACACGCCATGACTGATTATGTCGATTTAGTCTTAATATAAGCTACTACTTCTCTAAATTGCAATTGTTTGAACTTTGTTTTCTGCCTTGCTGATGTTGGATAAGCTCACCTGACCATCTAGGAGGTAAGGCTATCAGGGACAATGCAACTACCCAAACAAGTACCAATTAGCTGAAAACCAAGAATACATGGAACCAAACAACTGGGGCTTGAATTCTAAACCCCTAGGAAAATGAAAATACAAGGAACCAAACAAATGGACCTTTAGACACGAGAGGTTGCATTGCCGCGTACAGCTTCCGTGGAGCCATGATCTCCAGGTGCGACTAAAAATCACGAGCAACCAAACATGCCCCTAATGACACCACGTGTCCATACTCAGAAAGGGGTCAACCATAATAAGAATTAATAACTGCAGTAATTTCGGAGAAAACCGCGCGGTACCTCGTTTCCCGTGCAACGTGGGGTCGTGCAGTCAAACTCACCACTGACACGGTCCCCACGCGTCGTCAGCCTGCGTCATGGGTCCACCACTGAAACATCCCATTGGGAGCACTGGAACGTGGCTTAGGCACGCCATCATCGTCAGCAATGATGTCATGGAAATCAATGTAAAACTTCGGATGCATTCAACAAAGAACCCGAGAAAGTAACTTCAAGACCCGAGTCGAAGTAAATTCCTCATATGATAGACTTGAGTCTATGCTCGAACACAAGCATTCGAACATAGCCTCGGGGGCTACTCCCATCGAAAGCGCCGACCGTGCACCCGATGAAAAAATATGAACTGAACCGATGAAAAGGAAAACTCATATTATTAACTAGACCCAAGTAGAGTACCTCCTCAGATGAAGATGATTTGAGCCTATAGTCAAATACAAACATTCGACTGTTGCCTTGGAGGCTACTTCTATCGGGAGCACTGGCCGTGCACCTGATAGAATAAAAGTAAAAATCCTCCAAACGGAGACGATAAAACCTACGAGTATTACACAAGTGCATTCTCAGACGGTTACTCCCATCGGGGACGTTAAACAAAAAATAGAAAAAACAAGCTGACAACTTCAAAAATTTCATCAGCCAAACAAGACAATCAATAAAATATAAAAAATTATCGAACCGCGTCCGCCACAATAATATGTCTAAATGTCGTGTCTCTCAACATGAAGGTAAGACTCCAGGATCCGTCTTATGAGGCCTAGTAGCCGCACCAACAGCGCTTTGCTAGTAATTTTCCGTATCCACAATACAATGAAAAATCCAATCGAACGCGTTGGTTGCCCAAAAACATGAACCTAGAATTCATTAATCGGTAAGACCTACATGGCCCGAACTGAATTATGTCACTATATACCGAGTTCGAGTCTAGGGACTTGAACTTGAAGTAGATTTTCGATGTTTTTTCCTAAAAGCAATTAACTGGTTCCCAATCTGTCAGATGCACCAGACTCGTCATATCATAATCCCCATGAACAATATATATAATCACTAAGAGAAAACTTCAGTTTCAATACAGAAAATGTCTTTGAGACTCAACCTGAATCTGCAATTTGGATGGAATCTCAGAGGCTACTGACATGAGTATGACTTATCGGGTTCCCGTAATTGGTATATCAGGTACATACTTAGACTATGGCCCACGAAGCCCATAAATAATTAAAGAGTACCATCTGAAGCCCAAGAACTTGACGTGCTGATCAAGATAGTAGAGTCAATCGACATAGTCGAATAATTGTACCTGAACTTGTAACCTGTATTGGACTCTGAGATCCAGCCTCTCATATAAGGGCTTGGAGGAGCCAACAGGAAGGGCACCGTAGCCTTGAGCGAAACACATCACGCCGTGAGTTAGATTGCATCTACCGAATCAGCGACTCTGTAATCCTTTTTTCTCATAATCAGAGAGGACTTTGACTCCCTTGTTTATCAGAGACTAACGAAATCACCAGCACTCTCGTTTCCATCAAATCCAAGTCCATAACCATGGGCATTATCGAGGTCACCCCTTGACAATAAGCGATTGAAAAAGACATAACATTTCTCACATATGATATCTATAATTTTTATTCCACGTGGCAATATGTTAACTACAACATTTAATGTGCACCACCCAAAATACAGAACTAACCCTTCTTTTGTATTTTTTTTTGGCTTTATCCATTATAATTAAAAATGTTGAACACTACTTCTACCTTATCATTCTCTTTGAGTTCCTTCAGGTCCTTCCTTCCAATGTTCGAAATCGGTAATCAACAACGAGGTCTCGGGGAGCTAATTTTGTCAATCGTGTATTATCATTTTTCTAACCATATGATTGATGGAAAGTTCAAACAATACGTTGTTGTGAAAAAGATGCATTTCACGCGAGTGATAACTACATTTTCCGAAGGATGGTTACATTTTAGAAACTTTGGTTATTCAATTTTGATCATTTGGCACAAGATATCATTATAATAAAGGCATGTCAAGAGAAAATTCAAATAATAGTCTACGATAATTTTCATATTGAACATTATTTTAGGCACAATTTTTAGATATATATAATAGTTAGGACATAGTCTTTCTTAAAAGTTGAATGGTACAAAACAAGCCCTCAAAATCCATGGTTGTCGGTGTCCTGGCTTGTGTTTCAGCATCTTACATGAACACACATCTTACTGGACCATTTTGAGACCAATCCGACCGTACCACACGATCCTACAATTCAGGTTCTATCTCAGCAAAGCTAAAATGCATGATATTCCGATAATGATAATGGAAAACTTGCTGGAAATGATGAGGACGGAAAACACAACCCACAAGTTATCCTCCTATTGGCTGTTCTCCCTCTCACACGGATCACCCTGACCCATCCAACGGCTGGCACCGATCGATCACAGAGCAGCAAGCGCTCCAGATCGAAGCACCGCCCCCTATCCTCCATAGCAGAAACACACAGAAAGCACAAACGCACACCTCCACCGCACAAAACAAGCATCCCAAAAAAAGATCCCAAAGAAATCATCGACCGGGAGAAAAGGCAGCGAAAGAAAAAGAGTGGAGGAGCAAAAAGCTTCGGAGTTCCGGATCGGCGATGGAACCGGGAGCCAAGGCACCGAAGAAGGCCGGCGCGGCTGGGCGCCGGGGCGGCGGAGGGCCGAAGAAGAAGGCCGTCTCCCGCTCCGTCAAGGCCGGGCTCCAGTTCCCCGTGGGCCGCATCGGGCGCTACCTCAAGCTGGGACGCTACGCTAAGCGCGTAGGCAGCGGCGCCCCCGTCTACCTCGCCGCCGTCCTCGAGTACCTCGCCGCCGAGGTGAGCCGCGCGCGCGCGCCTGGGGTGGGACCACACGTACGGCACCAGCCGCGAAACAGGCTCTGACTGATTCGCCTTTTATTTTTCCCTTTGCTATTTTTTTTTGGTCTATACTATATCAGCTCCTCGAGCTGGCGGGGAACGCGGCGAAGGACAACAAGAGGAACCGGATCATCCCGCGGCACCTGCTGCTCGCGATCCGCAACGACCAGGAGCTCGGGAAGCTGCTAGCCGGCGTCACCATCGCGCACGGAGGTGTGCTGCCCAACATCAACCCCGTGCTGCTCCCCAAGAAGACCGCCGCGGCCAAGGAACCCAAGGCGGGCAAGGAGGCCAAGTCACCCAAGTCGCCCAGGAAGGCCCCCGCCACCAAGGCGGCGGCGGCCTCTTAGGCCCCGTCACCTACAATGCCGGTGCCCCGTCCCTCCCTCTCTCTCCCTCCATTCTGTGTTTGTGTGTGACTGTTATGGTTAAGTCGTCGTCGTTGCTGTGGTTGTTGCAAGTCATCAAGGCCGGTTGCTCCTTGTTTGATCCTAATCTGCGTGGCTCCCGCATAGGTTCAGATCGGTCCGTACTCCTTTATTTAGCTTAACAATGGTGTATGTATGTTCAGGGAATGTGGAGGGCAAGAGAGGGATGGGAGGATGAAACTGTGAATCGCTAGATTCTGTTTGTAATAATATTCTGAAGATCTGCCGAAGTATCAAGGACTACTATGTCTATTTGGAATGTTCATTCGTGCTTTTGATGCTTACTAGTAGGGATTTTTTTGTGTCCGTTTGGATGCTTGGGGTATATTTGAGTGCTTGGAGGAAGCTGTTGGGGTGTAGATCGTTGGGGAAATGTTGCTTTTATCTGAATCTGATGTTAAACTTTCCAAAGTTAAAACCATATACTAGCTTGTAAGTGGAATCTATATAGTAGATCATTGAGTGGCTGTGTGGTTGAATTCTTGTTATGTCGGTTCATTGGATGGATAGGATGCAAAAGGGCGGTGTTCATAGAAATCAAATTTTGGTGTCCATTTTGTTTGCATTTCAACTCTTTTCTTATGAAACTCTGTTATCATTTCGGTTGGTTGATCAATTATCTGCTATAATGGCTTGTTAATCATGTCTATTTCGTAGTAGTTATTGGGAACATATGATTTCTGAACTCGCTAAGTGGATGGCAGGTTGGCATATATACTTCAATTTTGAGGTGTGGTTGCTATCTAGATTATGGTAATGTATACTCATGAATGGAAGTTTGCAACCAATGCTAGAATTTGTGTAATTTGTTGGCAACGAAGATAATAAGTGAGCACAGTTATGTTGTGTTATAGCACGCGTGCCATGTTTGTGTGTTTAGCATGTCATTACGTAAGGTGTCAAGAGGCCAGATGGAGTAAATTGTAGCAGCAGGAATACCTAAATCGAACGGCCTGCTGTTTTAGAATTTTTGTTGTTTTGATTTCTAAAGTACGTAATTTCTTGGGTTCTCTAGTGCCGTATAGAGTTGTGGATTCTGTAACTCTTGCGGATTTGTACGTCTATTAGTTATTGTTTTGATGTTTTAATCTGCAGCTTGTCTATTTTGCCTAGTGTGTTGTCGAATTCCAGATTTTGAAAACTGTAGCCCCTAGAGCTTGTGTTTGAAAGCAAACACAAGCTTGTCTTTGGTAGATATGAGAACATAAGTGGAGGCATCCAACAGCCTAATGTGCTTAACATTGGCTGGTTCTGTCTTTGCATGATTGTTTGTCTGCCTGACTGCAGAAATTTCCATCATACATGTTTCTTGTTGCATCTTGTTTATGATCACAACATATGCAATCTCACATTCCTACATCACTGAACACAATTATTTTTACGGAAACAATGGGCTTTATTAATATGCTCCTTCTGTCCAGAAATAAGTGATGTGGATTTGTCTAAATTTGCATGTATCTAGACACGTTTTAGTATGTAGATACATGTGAATCTAGAGAAACCCAAATCACTTATTTTGGGACGGAGGGAGTACTCTCTCCGTTTCAAAATATAAGATGTTTTAGATTTGTGAAGACAATGTATCTAGACTTCTTTTAGTACGTAGGTTCACTCTAAACTTGAATGAACCTACACACTAAAAGAAGTCTAGATACATTTGCTTCACGGAGCTAAAACATCTTATATTTTAAAACAGAGGGAGTATATTGGTGCAGCGAAAATTGCTAGCAGCCACATGAGATACATTTAGGTAGCTCATGATAGAACATGGAGTCGCCATTAGATAAGCTAGAACCCAGAGAAGGTAAGGCATATGCTACGATATTACAGCCACAATTACACGATATAATACTTCAATCTGGTAAAGCAGTCACGAGAATAAACTTGATTTTCCGGAACAGAACACCATGTCTTGATCAATCCAGATCACAGCTAGGTCGTCAGCGCTTGCCTCAGGCGTTGAGCATCTGTTTTGATGATGATGTTAATTTCCCATGCAAGACCAGTCTGCAAACTCCACTGCCTTCACACATACTCCCTTCGATCCAAATTAATTGACTCAGATTTATCTAGATTCGATCCAAATTAATTGACTCGGATTTATCTAGATTCGGATGTAGTACCAAAATTTCACGCAGGTGCACAGGAACTGCGTGTGCTTTCCCTTCGAGTTACCCATCTCCCGGAGATCCTCCACTGCTGTCCGATTAGACCAAATAATTAGTATCACATGTATGATGGATTATCCTTGAATTGTAATAACTTTGGATTGTTGAATATTTGAAATAAAAGGGCGTGTGCATCAGCCGATGCAGGCCGGGGTCTTATTCTCCTTTTCGAGAAAAAAAGTATGATGGATTATGGCCAGCTTGATTATCCAGTACCGCTCAGACTGACTGAAGATGTTGAAAGGTTTCAGTTATAGGGGTTCAGAGCAAATGAAGAACCCGTGAATTAAGTGGTGAACTCCTGATGTTTAGGCTGCCGACCACAGCTGATGACCATGAGGTCGCCGATACTGACGTGGGGGATGTCTCCACACCGATGCTGACGAGCGGGAGGTCGCTGTGTCAGCCCCGGTGAGCTCCCAGCGCTGCCGTCAAGGAGGACTGTCGCCGAGCCGCCGGCACCAACGGGTGGAGGTCGCCGAGCCGCCGCAGTCGCGTGAGCGATTTCCCCCTTTCCTCTCTTCAGTTTTTCTTTAAAAAGCACCACGGCAACTTTATTAATTAGGAAACAAGCGTACATCGTCGGCTAAAAAGCTCAAAAGAAAATCAGGTGGATCCTCATGCCAGACTACCGACTGAGTTCCCACCGCGTTACAAGCCAAAGTATGAGCTACAAAGTTGCTTTCCCTAGGACAGTTGGCAAATTTAACATGGGCAAAATTACGAGCTAAGAAGGAGCATTCTTCATAAATAGCGGCCGCACCTCCGACTGAGTTCCCTCCATTTTGCATTATGCCAACGACGTCCATACAATCGCTATTAACTTCGATCTGGTTACATCCGAGCTGACTCGCAAGAAGTAAACCATCTCGAAGTGCTCTCGCCTCAGCCGAAGCCGCATCACCAATATGAGGTATACCACAGCAGCTACCCGCAACAAAAATACCTTTATCGTCCCTAATAACAGCACTGGCTCCTGCGAAATTTGACGCTGAGAAAGCAGCGTCAATATTCAGCTTCACAAATCTTTAGCTGGTTTTTCCCATCCATGGCGTTTGGTGCCTGGGCTCTTCTTGCAAGCTCTATAATAATTCAATGAAAGAGCTAAGATTGCTTGTGTACTACGAGCTGGTTTTTGAACATGCTCCTCTTGTGAAATTTTGCGTCTCTCCCACCATATATACCAACATGCTGAAACAATTAGTTCCTTGAGGCTTAGATCACCTATTCCTTGAGTCATACTATCACCCTTCCTTAGGATAAATTCTAGAACCGCAGACCCTTCTCGATCAGCCATGCAAGCCTCTCCGATGGCTCCTTGTAGACCCAAGTTTTCCCAGATTTCAAAAGCTCTAGGACATTCAAAAAATGCATGTTTCGTGGTCTCACATCCCACTTTGCAAATGGGGCATAGACTCCATGTGATTATATGCCAATTTGCGAGGATACTGTTACAGGGTAAACTACCGTGCAATAACCTCCAGGCAAATATTTTAATTTTTGCTGATACTTTAAGCTTCCACACCTTTCCCTCACACTGGATTTATTTCTGACGCACCAAGTCCGCTTGTTATCATAAGCTTCCTTCCATGTTGATAATCCCACTCAGCATAATATGCAGAACATACGGTGAATATACTGTTTTTTGTGTAATTCCACGACACAAAATCTTCCATCATTCCCACGGCCAAAGGAATTTTGAGAATTCTGCTCACATCAGGCGGAGCAAGTATAGACCTTAGCAACGCCTCATCCCAACATCTATTCACAGGATAAATCAGTTCTGCCACTTTCGTGTAGACCACGTTGCGTCTAGCAGTAATAATCTTTCTCGATGGATTGCTCGGCACCCATGGGTCCTCCCATATATTTATACTCTCCCCATTACCCACGCACTAGATATATCCCTTTTTGAAAGTTTGGATACCTGCTCGTATACTCCGCCAAGTATAGGAAGCTCCTTTTTTCAACTCTACATTCAGTAAGTCTCCTAATGGATAGTACTTTGCCCTAAGGACTTGGGCACAAAGAGACTCTGGCTCACATAATAAACGCCAACACTTTTTTGCCAACATGGCCAAATTGAAGCAATGCAGATCTCTGAATGCCATTCCACCTCTTTTCTTTGGTATACACATTTTCCACCAAGCAACCCAATGCATATGTTTATGAGCATCGTCATCTCCCCACCAGTAACGGATCATAGCATCTGTGATCCCTTTAATTACTTGTTTGGGGAGCTTGAACACGGACATTGCATACACAGGGATGGCTTGAGCCACCGCTTTCAGTAGTACCTCCTTTCCACCATATGATAACATCTTCTCCTTAAACCCTTTCAACCTTGCCACAACTCTATCAATTAGATGAATAAAACAATCCGATCTATCAATGCCTACTTGGGTTGGAAGACCCAAATAGGTATTTGTGATTGCTTCGGCAAGGATGTTCAGTTCCACACATATTGCTTCTCTCGTCTCCACTCTTGTACATGGGCTGAAAAAATACTAGACTTTGCCTCGCTTATCAGCTGACCCGAAGTAGCACAATAAGCATTAAGAATTTGATGAAGTGTACATGCATTAGCAAGATCAGCCGTCATTAGAATGAGAGAATCGTCTGCAAACAGTAAATGTGATACCGCAGGAGCATTTTGTCAAACCTCCACTCCTACCAATGATCCATTGTTCTCTGCATGCTTAAGCAAACTAGTTAGCCCTTCCGCACATAGTAGAAGAAATAAATAGGGAGAAAAAGGATCTCCCTGCCATAGGCCTCGTGTAGGAGAAAACCTACTAGTTTCCTTTCCATTGAACCTCACTTGATATTGTACTGAATTAACACAAGACGTAACGAGCTTAATCCAATTAGGATCAAACCCCATCTGTTCCAAAATTCTCTCCAAGAACCTCTACTCCACCCTGTCGTATGCCTTGTGCATGTCAAGTTTTATTGCGCACAGACCATATCTTCCTTCTCTCTTCTTTTTTATAGCATGATATGATTCATATGCCGCAAGTATGTTGTCTGTAATAAGACGTCCGTCGTCCGCGAACAAAAGCGCTCTGAGTAGGCGAGATGATATCCGGTAGGATTGTCTTCAGTCGGGTAGCTAAAACCTTTGAAATAACTTTGTAAATAACATTACAAAGACTAATGCGCCTATATTGTGTTACCTTCTCCGGACTGTCCAACTTTGGAATAAGAATGATGGTGGTATTGTTCCAGCCATCGGGAATAACCCCTGAGTTAATAGCAGCAAGAATTTCATCCGTCAACTCTTCCCCTATCAAGCTCCAATATTTCTTAAAAAATATGGCATGGAGACCATCTGGTCCGGGGGCTTTCAAATCGCCTATATTAAATAGGGCTTTCTTTATCTCTTCACGCGTGTAAGGGGCACAAAAACACGTATTCATTTCAGGTGTAACACAAGGACTCACCTTATTTATAACTTGTTCATCAGGAACTGGTACCTCAGCCGAGAAGAGGTTCTCAAAATATCCTTGGATATGAACCGCAAGATTGTCCCATCCTTCCACAACACTACCATTATCGTCGACTAGCTTTTTGATCAAATTCCATTTCTTCCTTGCAGTAGCAAAATTATGGAAAAAGTTTGTGTTACGGGTCCCCAAATTTTAACCAGTTTGCTCGGCTCCATTTCCTCTCTTCAGTTATATTTTCGATGGAGAGAACGATTTTCTTTTTTTTACTGGAGCGAGCGATTTATATTTTCCCGCCACGCTGGATCCACGTCCTCGCTTCGTCAACGCGTATATGTTCCTGTAACCTCTTAAGTCCGTAGCATTATTGCTAACTATTAGGAATAATTAACTCCTGTATAATTAAGGATAATCCCCACACTTGTAAATCCACATTTGTGGGAACCGACAATAGGAACCGCCTTATCTACTGTCGCCTCTCTTGGAGAGGCACTGATTCGTGTTGTATATAATGGTTCAATCTCGATCGATAAAGAACAAGGTTTCTTGTTAATTGTCTCACTCTTTCAATTTCACTTGTTGTCAAAAAAAGGGTTTTAATGAGATAATATCAACATAAGATTATATGTCATACTCTATTCTATAGATTTACTTCATATTGAGTATGAGACACAATAATTATTACATGCTTTGTTGTTTTCTTTTTTTTCCCACCGGGTTTTATGGAATTTTTAACGACATATACTACACTACTCTTCACATTTTGTTTCCACAAGGTCTTTGGAGGAGGCTTAAATCAAGATGATGGATCATTATGTAGTGAAGCGGTTATTAGTGAGAGTATTAGAGATAATTAAACTCTCAATTAATTTGGAATAATCCCCGCACTTGTAAACCCACGTGTGTGGAACCCTAGTAGCAATTGGATCCTGGAGTGAGAACTCACCATAGGAACCGCCTTTTGTACCGCCGCCTCTCTTGGAGAGACACTGATCCAAGTTGTATACAAGGATTCAATCTAGATCAATAAAGAAACAGTTTCTTGTTCATTGTCTCTGGCTCTTCCAGTTTCACTCGGTTACGCTAACAACACGACCTATCCTAGTGGATGCATGCACACGCACGACAAATCCACACGGCCATTACCAGAAGTTCCAAAAATCTTCTAGTTAGATATTTGGAAAATTTCCAAACGAACAGTTTTAACGAAATCTTTTAATTTCTCATTTTATTATGTTTATGTATTCCTCTATCCAAGACCCGTCGCGCGCGCACACACACAAATGTAACTATATATTCAGGTCAACGGATGTTTATAAAACCATTGCACATGAGTGAGCTCGCATGCAGGACGCCGCGCTTCTCACACAGGCGGCGTCCGCTTCACGCTTCACGCCATACACACCTTGGAGTTGAGCCATACGTTTCATCTTGCTATGGCACACCAACTACGTGATAGCGATAACAGACATGTCGATAGAAACATCAAGATTAGTGCCAACATCAACCAACCATCTAATCGATACTCCTAGTCTCTCCTAGAGACATACAAAGGTCTATATAAACACACAACAAATCACAATGACAACACAAATCAAGGAAGAACTACAGGTGTAGCTAGCCTCATGTACATCATGGCGGCGCTGAAGAAGAACACGAGCTCCCTCTGCTTCATGGCTGTCCTCATGGTGGCCATCATGGCTACGGCGCTTCTCTCCTCATGCGACGCACGCAAGGAGGTTAATTAGTTAATCTTTGCTACTATCTCTCTACCACGCATAAATCAGCCTAACATCTACATTTTCTCGAGATCTGAGAATAAAGTTTTTGAATTTGGGAGCTATAGCTAAGACTTTTTCATATATAAATCATTTATACGACTGTGTATGCAGATGGATCATGAGCCTGCTGCTGCTTTTTCCGTGCCGGCGCCGTGCTACTCGAAAGATCTCCCAAACTGCACCGATGACAAGTGCAAGAAGTTCTGCGCTGTCCCCGGCAAGCCGCCGGTCCCCGGAGCCTTCTGCAACGACAAATCCAGCTGCTGTTGTCCAGTTCGTTGAAGGCCCCCAAAGAACCGAGGAGGAATAACTCAAGACGCCAATTATATAAGCATACAATCAAGCACTATATCTATTGGGGGTGCTTTCGTAGACGTTTGGCCAGGAGTACTTATAAGACACATCCTGCTTGTTTTCCTGGAAATGAAATACATATAAGCTCTTGTTACTCTTGCGTATCTTTAATTTGTGTAGAGAATGAATGAAATGAAGTTCTTAACAAAAATGTTCCATTCTTGCGTTGAGGACATACCACAGATTTGTTGTTCCTCCGATAAATAGAGACGGATTTTAATTCGCATAGGCCACACAAATATCTTATGTACATGGGATTTGTCTCTCGAATTTCTTAGCTATTTTAAAATGAGTTTTTAGACGATGGGTGTATATTCAGAAAAATCATAGGTTCCAAATGTATGCCTACGAGGTGAGAATATTATATTTGTAAATTTCAAAACAAAATCATTACATGTAGATACCAGATGCATGTATGATCCCTATAAAAATAAGAAATATGCGTAGACTGCGATGTATGAATTGACCTAGAGTCGGATCTCAAACATGAAATGAACTGGCCAAAAGTAAGGTTGCGCGGTGAGTGCAACGAGATATGATTCTCGGTATATGTATGAAAATGATAGTTGAGGCTTCGGCTCGCGCTAGTGTTTGTAGTTATCGCTAGCTGATCCATTGATCTATTTGTAATTTTTATTATTTTTAGATTTGCTTATACTGCCGTTGATGATTTTTAATAAGTCAGGTAGATTTTTTTTTAAAAGATAGTTAAGATCTGAGGGTTTTAACGCCTAACTACTGGAACACAAAATCTGTTGTCTGCTCTTTTATCGGAGGTCTCCGATGGTGATACAAAATTTTGTCGGAGTCTTGGATTGATGTACAAGTACTCCCTCATATCCATATTACTTGTCGTAGATACATTCATTTCAACGACAAGTAATATGGATAGGAGTAGATACATCCATTTCAACGACAAGTAATATGGATAGGAGGGAGTACAACGGATCAAGACCGATCGAGTCGTAAACATCTCGAAAATAAAAGTGCAGAAGGAGAGACGGAAGGGAACAGAAACCAGAACGAGCTCTCACACAAAACCTACCACCAAGCTCAAGCTCGTTCTATTTTCTTCTTCCGGAACCGCAACATGTTAGTACTCCAGCACACCGGGTAGGCGTGCATAAAAGTCGACCGATTCTTGGTACTTACATAGCGAGTCACCAGACATCAAACCGATCGAAGGAAAGAAAGTGATTCTTGTTTCTCGACGAGATTTTCTACCTGTCCCGAAAGAAAGCAGACGAGGATGGAGGTGACAAGGGAGCCGACGCAGTCCGACTCCCGCGGCCTGGCAGTGCTCGCTGCCGGCCTGGCGAGACGCCTCGCCGAGGCGAACCCCAACAGCAACCTGGTGTTCTCGACGCTGTCCATCTACGCGGCGCTCGCGCTCCTCGCCGCCGGCGCCCGGGGCGACACCCTGGACGAGATCCTCCACGTCCTCGGCGCGCGGTCACGCGACGAGGTCGAGCAGTTCGTCTCCCGCGTGGCGGAGGACGCGCTCAAGGACCGCTCGGGCTCCGGAGGGCCGCGCGTCGCGTTCGCGAGCTCACCTGCCCGCTGAAACCGGCATTCCGGGAGGCCGTCGCTGGCACGTACAAGGCCGAGGCCAGCAGCGTCGACTTCGTCAGCGATCCGGAGGCGGCGCGGGGCCAGATCAACGCGTGGGTCGCGCGGGCGACGCGGGGCCTGATCGGCTCCGTGTTTGGTCCGGGAACCATAACGGCGCAAACCCGCGTGGTGCTCGGCGACGCCATGTACTTCAAGGGGGCCTGGGAGGAGGCCTTCGACAAGAGGAGCACCGCGAACGAGCCTTTCTACCGGCTGGACGGCGGCACGGTCGACGTCCCCTTCATGCAGAGCTGGGAGCGCCACTACATCGCCGTGCACCACGGGTTCAAGGTGCTCAAACTCCGGTACAAGATGCAAGACAATGCTTCCAATCAGCACTCCGGTCATGGTCTTACTCCGCCCGGCGGCACTCCCACGCAACTCTCGATGTGCATTTTCCTCCCGGATGCCTCCGACGGCCTGCGCAGCCTGGTTGAGACAATAGCGTCCCAGCCCGGCTTCGTGCAGGAGCACCTGCCGAAGAAGAAGATCCAGGTCGGCCAGTTCGGGCTGCCCAAGTTCAAGCTGTCCTTCCAAAGCAACATTGTCAAGGTTCTCAAGGACCTGGGGCTTCGGTTGCCGTTCGGTGAACAAGCCGATCTGTCTGACATGGTGGAGTACGATGGCTCTAGCTTGCCGCTGGTCGTGGGCAAGGTCATCCACAAGGCAGTCATCGAGGTCAACGAGGAAGGCACCCAAGCTGCGGCTGTCTCTATCTTCGATATGATGTTTGGATGCAGTGGTAGTTATCGGCCACCTCCTCCCGTGGACTTTGTAGCTGACCATCCGTTTGCCTACTTCATAGTCGAGGAGGCGACTGGAGCTGTTGTCTTTGCAGGGCATGTCGTTGACCACTCGAAAGAGAACTAGACTGTTACGGACGCGTTATTTTGCTTAGACTTGGATCCACATATAGTGAAGAGTAGCATATAGTGAAGTTTTACAATTAAGCGATAATATGTTTTTACCGTCTATATATTTTTAGCTTTATTTAGGACTGCATACTACACTTGGTACATATATGGGCCTCAAATTCCCTGGGTAAAACGTGGAGATTCACTGAAATCTACGGCGAGCCCCGCACGGAGCTTAGATCAAAAACTTGGGAAGCGCTCGGTACTTGAAGTCACAGGATGAGTTACCGTGGATTTGCGTGTGTGTGTGTGTGGACTACAATCAGATCCTCGTGCAGTCAGAACAGCCGGGAGGTAATCTGAGGAATCAAAATCAGATGGCGGCGTTCCGGAACTGTTTGGCTGAGTGTGGCCTCTCGGATTTGGGCTACCGAGGGTATGACTTCACATTGAATAATAAGTGCGAGGGGGAGGGGGTGAGAATGTGCAGGTCAGGCTTGATCGTGGGACGCCGACGACGTCATTTCTAGAGCTATTTTCGTTAACTTCAGTGGAACACATCGTGACGGAGGAGTTTGACCATATGGCCCTGCTGATAAATGTATGTGATGATCCACCGCGACCTAGAGCTGGACCACGGGTTTCATGTTCGAGGAAATGTGGATGAAACATGAGGGCTATGAGAGGATATGATCTCTGCTGCTTGGGCCAACAGGAGTACTGACGGTCTGGGAATTCATAACCTCTGGAGACAGCTCCGTGAATATAAAAAAAAGTGGAGCTTTGAGTCTTTTGGTTCTGTCCGTGCTGAAATAAGAAGGCTCCGCTCCCAGCTGGATTCGGCAAGAGCTGCAGTTATGCTCCAGGGCACATCACAGGAAATGCACGATTTGGAGAGACAGCTGCATGATGTGTATGAGAAAGAAGAGATTATGTTTAAGCAAAGATCCCGGCAAGACTGGTTGAAGGCGGGTGATAGGAACACAAAATCCTTTCAGAACAAGGTGTCGCACAGGCGATGGAAGAATATCAAGGGGCTGCAGTGTGATGCTGGCACCCTATGTAATTTAAACGTTGGTATATGTGAGATGACACATGCCTTCCATCACCAGCTATACTCGTCGGAGGGCTCTGATGGCGGGGAATAGGTCCTTGGTTTGATTGACAAGCTGGTCACAGACGACATGAACTTGGACCTGTCCGCTGAATTTTCTGATGAGGAGATCACCGCAGCACTGTTCCAGATGGGCCCAACTAAGGCGCCTGGGCCGGATGGGCTGCCAGCCCTTTTCTACCAGAGACACTGGTCTCTGCTCAAGGCCCATGTGTGCAGGGCCGTTCGGGATTTTTGGCGGGAATGGATTGCCCGGAGGACTTCAACGACACCATCCTGGTGCTGATTCCGAAAGTCAACGCGCATGAATTGCCTAGTCGGTTTTATCCCATGCAACGTGTTGTACAAAATTGTCTCGAAGGTGGTGACAAACAGACTGAAGCATATCTTGCCCATACTTATCTCTGAGGAGTAGAGTGCGTTCGTCCCCGGGAGATTGATCACGAATAACATCTTCGTTGTTTATGAGTGTGTGCATGCCATTCGTACCAGACAGAGAAATAAGCCCCTTTGTGCGGTGAAATTGGACATGATGAAGGTGTATGACCACGCCGAGTGAACCTTCTTAGATAAGATGATGATCAAAATGGGTTTCTCATCTCATTGGGTAGAGACGGTGATGAGATATGTAAGATCAGTCAGGCTATCAGTAAAGCTAAATGGCAATATCTCTGATTCTTTTTTACCATCACGTGACCTGCGACAAGGTGATCCCTTATCACTGTATTTGTTCTTGTTCTGTGTGGAGGGTTTTTTGAGGGTTTTTCAGTGCTGCTACGGAAGGCACAAGAGGAGAGGGAGGTGGCGGGTGTGAGTTTTGGAAATCATGGTCCAAACGTCACACATCCTTTTTTCTAATGACAGTGTAGTCTTCTTGGAAGCTAGTACTAGCAACATGGAAGCACTTAGGCGGATACTTCAGAAGTACGAGTTGTGCTAGGGTCAGCGAGTCAATATGCAAAAATCTTCGATTTTTTTAGCAAAGGCAACGTTGGATGTGTAAAAGATGATGTGAAAGCCTCCTTGGGAATTCGGTGTGAAGCACTTTTAGAAAAGTATTTAGGACTGCCTACTGTAATAGGTCGTTTAAAAAATGGCGCCATTAAACATCTACCTGATCGTGCTCAGGGAAAGTGGCTAGATTGAAGGGACATGGACTATCCAAGGCGGGGGAAAGAGATCTTGGTAAAATCAGTTCTGCAGGCAGTCGCTACTTACCCCATGGGCTGCTTCCAATTGACGAAGGGACAGTGTGGCGAGCTGTCCTCTATTTCATCTCGTTTCTGATGGGGAGAGGGCGTGTATAAATGGAAGATTCACTGGGTGAGTTGGAAAAGAATGTGCGTCCCAAAACGCAGTGGGGGAATGTGTTTTAGGGACTTCAATGACTTCAACCAAGCCTTGTTAGCCAAACAAGCCTTACGTTTAATCATGACGCTGGAGTCCGTGTGCACGTGTTTTGCGAGCAAGATACTACAAGGAGGGGGACTTCTTGGCCAAGTGTCTGAAGCGTGCATCGTACACTTGGAAGAGCATCATCCATGGCCAGGAGCTCCTGCAAGAAGGTTTAGTGTGGCCTGTAGGGAATGGGGAGCAGATCAAGATATGATCTCAAAATTGGATACCCCGTTCATCCCTACAAAGACCTGTGGGGCACAAGAAGGGGTCGAAGGTGCAGAAGGTCAAAGAATTACTCCTCCCTAATGGTGCTGGTTGGAACCGAGACAAGCTAAATGAGATTTTTTAGGCAGACGTCATGGAGATACTGAATATTACCGTCCGTAGAGCTGGATCAGAGGATTATATTGCTTGAAATACACAAAAAACGGGCAGTTCAGTGTACGGTCGGCATACCACCTCAAGCAACATCCGAAGAGAATGGCTGCTGGGAGAGCGTCGACCTCGTCGAGCTGCTCTGAACATCAAGGCTTGCTCTCGTTATGGGGCGCCAATGCGCCCGGCAAAGCAAAGGTACACTTCTGGAGATTGGCACAGAATGGCCTGGCATTGGGAGAGGAACTTCGGCGATGGAGGATAAAGGAGGGTGTACAATGCATTTTTTTTAAAAATGGGCGCTTTATTATTATTCATAATGTTTACACCCGGTCTCTGCATAGCTAGGATGCACACAGCCGATCAACCGCAGACAAAGTGACGAAAACAAAAGTATCAACATTACAAGAATGATAAAAAAATAAAGACACGCATCGAGCTATGGCAGGTCTATCCGCAGGTCACGCTGCCATCCATGTCAGGAGGAAATATCCCTCGCCATGGCCTCCAATCGCGTACAGTCCTCCACAAACAAGTCACGAAACTCCATACGTTAGAGAATAGTCCATGATCGGAGGATAGCCGTGGCTCGATAGATCACCTGAAGAGAAGAAGACATAATATTATTAAAAATCTTGTTATTTCTACATAGCCAAAGCAACTAAATAATGGCAAGCGCTCCCACCCTAAATAAAGTCCATATTTATCGTGTATCCCGTGTAACCAATTACCAAATACATTGATAATCGAGCGTGGGGGAGATAAATCAGAGGCTACATGGATGATTGACCATATAGTACGAACAAATTTGCACTGGAAGAATAAATGCCGAATTGTCTCATTATGTTGACAAAAACATATTGTATACTTCCATGCCAATTCCTCTTAACAAGATTATCCTTTGTAAGAATAACCCCTTTACAAAGATACCAAGCGGAAATCTTTATTTTAAGGGGTATTTTCATGTTCCAAATGTTAGAATTATCAACCACTGAAATATCAGGTTGGATCAGTGCTCTATATAATGAGTCAACTGAAAATTTACCACTCTCCAGTAGTTTCCATTTGAACTCATCCACCCCGTCAGACAACTGTATCGTGGATAATCGTAATAGGAGATTGTTCCACGATACTAGTCTAGGACCTAAGAGACTTCGTCTGAATGACACATTAGGAGGATCTATCCCAATACTATGGAGGGGATATCTCCTTCGTGCCTAACAATCGAGTATAGAGCTAGGTATTGTTCGTGAAGAAAAGTTTGGCTAAGCCATTTATCTTCCCAGAACCTAACATGTGATCAATCCTTAATATTGAAAATACCAAAACGGAAGAAATGTTTTATAAACGCCATTAGTCCAGCCCAAAAATGTGAATCACCGGGTTTCCAAACCACTTGAGACACAACTTTGAAATCAATATATTTTCTCCATAGAATGGTTTGCTAGACACCATCTTCTGATAATAGTTTGAAAAGTCATTTACCAAGAAGCGGGGTGTTTTTGACTTGCAAATCGTGTATGTCCACCATATTCTTTTGGTCGGCAAACCACATTCCATTTGGTCAGTCGTTATTTCTTTTTTTACTGTCCCCTTGCCAAAAGAATCTTGATCGGAAATAATTCACTTTTTTCAAGACACCTTTTGACAGTTGAAAGAACGAGATCATATACAGTACCATGTTGGTGAGTACTAAATTTATGAGAACCAGTCTTCCACCAAGGAATAGCAATTTACGATGCATAGCCTGCAATAGAGAAGAATCGCTCCTTCACCGATTCTGGGCCTGTCCGCATTCCTCGCGGATTTGGGAGGTGCTGTGATCGAACACATCACTAGCCCTTGCTGAGCCACCGCAGGACTGCTGATCTCACATCGATATGCAAAATTGGCTTCTGAACTGGTTGGCGGGACTCAAGGAGAAGGAAGTAGAGCTGGTCATCATGGCAATCTATCAAATATGGCTCGCTAGAAATGAGGCCCGAGACGTTCCTATGATCGAGAGCCCTGGCATTACGGCGAACCGATCGCTGGTGCTGCTGGAAGAATGTCGGGCTCTAAAACCTGCTCATCAGCAGAACCACATGTTAGTGTCCACTTGGCCCAACCCAGTACCCAGTCTACGTTCTGGACGTTCATGCGCTCACGGCCCAATTATAAGAAGAGAGCCCACTCCATCCCAAAAGTCCGGACTGAAAGGAGGAAGGAATCTCTCCTTTATAAGGTGGGTGTGGCCTCCTTCTGTAGGCGAGGTGGAACTAAACTTCATGTAGCCTCACCGGTCAACAGTAGCCTAACATCCCATCCCCCTGAGAAGGCCCTCAGGAAGGCATGGCGATCGCTAGCTCTGATACTAGATATTAGCGTCCACTTGGCCCAGCCCAGCACTCAGCCTACGTTCTGGACGTTCATGCGCTCACGACCCAACTATAAGAAGAGAGTCCACTCTATCCCAAAAGCCCGGACTGAAAAGATGAAGGAATCTCTCTCTTATAAGGTGGGTGTGGCCTCCTTCTGTAGGGGAGATGGGACTAAACTTCATGTAGCCTCACCGGTTAATAGTAGCCTAACACCACACCCGGGCGGTGGTGCATTGGCGTCCACCTGATCTGGGATGGCACAAAGCAAATGCAGATGGGGCTATCTCCCTGGGTGATGGTCATGGGGGTGGAGGTGCTGTCATTCGTGATCACCGTGGTTGCGCTTTGGGTAGTGCAGGCCATTTTTTCCCGGGCGTGACAGACCCTGAGAGAGCTGAGCTGCTTGCTTGTTGTCGGGCGATCCAATTGGCGAAGGAAGCTGGGTTGAAAAAGGTCGTGCTAGAGACGGACTGTGCAGGTGCGATCGGGAAGCTCTCAAGCAAGGAACTGGACTGATGAGGTCGTCGAGGAAATCAAAGAGCTGCTCCGCAGTTTTGCGAATTCGCCGGTCATCCACGTTCGGCGCTCGGGTAATGAAGTTGCACATTGTCTAGCTAAGGAAGGCTGCATGAATAAATTGTGTAAAACATGGCTAGGTGCTGGCCCTATGTTTGTATCGAACCTTTTGGCCTCTGATGCCAACGCTTGAATAAAGGGGCAGCCATTTAATCTAAAAAAAAATCCTGGATATTTATTTAGTCTCTGTCACGGTCGTGTCAACATTTACTGAATAGAAATGAGCGTAATTGTGGTACTCCTACTAGAAGCATAGTCCTGAGAAAAATTGGGATTGTCTCTTGCTGTGGGTTAGGCCTCTAGACCTCTCATAACGAGAGTGAATCACGTATCGCTCACTTGTACAAAACTTCCGGTTGACATCAAAACATGCGGAAGATACATGGTGGCATGGTGCTGAAGCGAATTTACATAGAGAACCGTACACAGTACACACAACAAGCAGAGAGAGAGAGGAGCTGTAGGAGCAGGCCCATACAAAGACCACTCCCGCGTGGTGCTCCGCCGCGTGCGGCATGTTCCTTCCTCTTCACCTCTGATTTCTTGAACAGGTCCTCTTCACCTCTGATGGCATCTTCAGCAGACTGACCCAAATCTGCGATGCAAACCATTTGATTTTGTCCCGATGGATTGGTCTGCAGAGAAATTTGGGTCAATATCCGACCTGTCTGGCTGAAACCCAACCTGTCTACACTGGCCTGTTGGTCGTGGATTCATTTTTTTTTAAAATTCAAACTAAATATAAAAGCGTGTTAATTTGCTGAAAAATTACAAAGATTCACAGATAATTTACATAGAAAAAAAGGTTGCCCTAGCTACGACCCTTGGCCCGTGGCGGCGTCGTCGGAGACGAGGTCGATGTAGGGCGGCAACGCCTAGAGGTTCTGGGGCGGCCTGACACCGGCGGTGGTGGGTCGATCACCTGCTCGGGCCACGCTGGCCACTCTAGCTGAGGCAGTGGCGGTGGCACCAGATCGGCCAGCTCCATCCCGTGGGAGGGAGCTACCGGTGGCACCCACGCTGGTAGCGGCAGGAGAGGTGGAAGGGAGACGTTGTTCTCCGTGCCATCGCCGTCAGCTGGATGATGTCGTGGTAGCTGTCCCATTTGGCCTCCTCCTCCTCCATGGACGCAACAATGACCTCGAGGATGGTGTCCTCGTTGTAGCCGGCCGCCAGGACGGCCTGGTACTCCGAGGGCAGTTGCTGGGTACTCGGTTCCTACTTGACGATGTAGCCGCCACCCTCGTCGTCGTTGTCGTCGTCATCGTCGGAGGAGGGGTAGTTGGGGACGCCCTCGTATATCTCCCAGGGCTTGAGCTCGCCGCGGAACGTAGACGAGCATCACACGTTGTGCTCCCATGGCAGGAAGTTCTTCCAGTAGTCCTTCCTCTCGTAGTCGCTCTCCCACCGGACGGCCTGTGGGATCTTGGCGATGCATCGACGCATCTCTGCCTCTAGCTCCTTCCCCTTCTTGGGCGCGGGCGGAACCGACACCTTGTCTAGGTTGGTGTGCCAACCGCTGGGGAGGGAGACATCATGGTGCACTCCGCCACACAAATGTAGCACCAGTCGCGCTGGCACTCGTTGTCGTTGTGGAGAATTTCTTCGCGTCCCACAAGACGACGAAGTCTTGCGGCCTTGGCAGCGGCACACCATGGAGGAATCGCGACATCGGTGGTCGTGGAGTGGGTGAACAACGCCCTCGCAGAGCCGCTGGCCTCAGTGTCGTTCTTCCTCTTCTTTAGCCACGAAGGCGTCTTCATCGTCAGGGGCGGTGGCGGTGGTGGCGGTTGGGGAACTTACTTGGCTATGGCTAGGGGTGAAGAGTGCGTCACCGACAGGCGCTGGGACAGTTTAATAGACACTTGCCGTCAGTACGAGATGACCCACAAGTATAGGGGGTGTATCGCAGTATTTTCGAGGGAAGTGAAACCCAATTTATTGATTCGACACAAGGGGAGTCAAAGAATATTTATAAGCCTTAACAATTGAGTTGTCAATTCAGCTGCACCTGGAAACAATCTTGCTCGCAATAGTTTATCAGTAGCAACAGTTTTGTAGTAGCAATAATTAAGTAGCAGCAGTAGTAAAGTAAAGACATCAGTAACAATAGCAATAAATAGTAGCATTCGAGTGCGGTAGGCATAGGGATGAATGGACGGACGTTGCATGAACAGGACAATTCACATGGCAATCAGAACATAGGGAAATTGCAGATAAATAAGATAAAGCATCCAAGTACTAGATAATCTTAGGTATGTGTTCCATATATAGTCATACGTGCTCGCAATGAGAACTTGCACAACATCTTTTGTCCTGCCAGCCCGTTTGCAGCGGGGCCTCAAGGGAACTACTGGAAATTAAGGTGCTCCTTTTAATAGAGCACCAGAGCAAAGCATTAATACTCCGTGAACACATGTGATCCTCACATCAAAGCCATTCCCTCCGATTATCCCGATTTTTGTCACTTCGGGGCCATTGGTTCCGGACAACAATGTGTGTATGCAACTTGCAGGTAAGACCATAAACAATACTATCCTAATGAATCAATAACATGTTCAGATATGAAATCATGGCACTCGGGCCCTAGTGACAAGCATTAAGCATAACAAGTCGCAACAAAGTCATAAAGCACTAATAGAAAATACTAGGCACCATGCCCTAACAATCTGATGCCATTACATGAACAATCTCATCCAATCCCTACCATCCTCATAGCCTACAGCGGGGGATTACTCACTCATAGATGGGGGAAACATGGACGGTCGATGGAGAAGCGATGGTGATGATAATGGTGATGATCTCCTCCAATTCCCCGTCCCGGCAGGGTGCCAGAACGGAGTTTCTGGTGCTGTTTCGTGGAATCTGGTGGTGGCGGTGGAGCGGAACTCCTTCTGGAAAAATGTCGAACCCCCAGAGTTTTTAGGTCAGAAGGCTTCTTATAGGCAAAGAGGGAGACCGAGGGGGTGTCTGGGGCGGCAAGACCACCCCCTGGCACGGCCTGGGCTAGCCCGCGCGGCCAGGTGGTGTGGCCTGGGCCCAGCCCCCTCCGTCTCGTATTCTGGCTCCTGGAGTCTTCTGGTGAAATAGGATTTTCGGCATATTTTCCAGGATTTTTCCTAATAGTTGATTTTCTGCACAAAAAGTAGACGCCAGGGCAATTCTGCTGAAAACAGCGTCAGTTCGTGTTAGTTGTATCCAAATCACACAAGTTTAGAGGAGAAACAATAGCAAAAGTGTTCGGAAAAGTAGATACGTTTTGGACGTATCAACTCCCACCAAGCTTAGCTATTGCTTGTCCTCAAGCAATTCAGTTGAAAACTGAGTGCGATAAAAGAACTTTCACGAACACATTTGCTTCATATGATGTATATATTCTCAGCATGTGATCAACTACTTAGACAATTCATAATAAAGAGTATGCAACTAAGTTCACTTAATAGGCAATGCAAGCTATGAAGAGATTCCAACTTAAAAATAATAAGTAGCAAGAAACATAAACATAAGCAACATTACAATGCTCATAACAAGGTATGATAGATTGGTATCTCGCTTGCCTTTGATCAAAGGCACCTCTGAAGTTTAGGTGAAGACTAGAAGTAAAGAT